>CM050843.1:5696081-6296081 GCA_027580175.1 Siniperca scherzeri | reverse complement strand
ATTTTGTTGGATGCTATTTTTTCAATATAGACATTTTATTTCAAAAGTCTGTTTTTAATAATAATTATGCCATTATCAGGCGGCTATGGTAGAGCGGGTCGTCCTCCAATCAGAAGATCAGCTGTTCGATCCCGGCTTCCCCCAGCCCACAAGATGTCCTCTGTCTAAGTGTCCTTGGGCAAGATACTGAACCCCAAATTGCTCCCGAAGGCTGTGCCTGTGAGTGTGTGTGAATGAGTTAGTTTCTTTGTACTGATGAGCAGTTGGCACCTGCCATCAGTGTATGAATGTTAATGTAGTGTAAAGCGCTTTGAGTGGTTGGGAGACTAGAAAGGCGCTATACAAGTACAGTCCATTTACCGGACATTAGCCAAGAGCATGGCTGTCTTTCCTCTCCTCCTGGGTGATCACAGCAGCCGCCGTGGTGCCTACCTGGTCTGGTTGATCTGGCTCAAGGTCTTTAATTCAAACCCTGGCTTTCAGTTCTGATGACAATGATGATGTATTACTGTCATAGGTAATACGTGTTTCAGCAATAAAGCCTAAAAAACCCCAGATTAAAACAAAAATGTAGCTAAGTTTGAAGGAGCTACCAGCCACTGCATCTGCATGCGCAGCCACTGCCATAGAAATATCAATAGAAGGATGAAATAAAATTTTATAATATTGAGCTGAGTTTTAATAATTTCCTTAAATTATTTCACAAATTATTGTTTCATTGGTATATTGTCCACAATTTATTCATGTGATTATTTCATAATTATTTGTTTATTTAATAATGAATACTTCAGAGCTCCATACCTATGGAAACAAAAGTGCTAAATAATGACACGTGGCTAATAAATATATAAAACTTTTTTTCTGTGTTTTAAACACGAACATTCAACAATGCAGTCACAGAGAAACAAACAACTGCGAACATCCAAGCCAACCAACGCTAATTTGAATGAAACACTGAGCGAACCCAGCAGTGGTATGGAGGATAAGGTAGCTAGCACGATCAAGCCGGCCGAGCAGTGCCAATTCATGGAATTCAAGTTTTCAGAACTGAACAATACGCTTGACAAAATGTGCCACGACATCTCCACCTGCACGAGGGATGAGTCTAAACTACGATCAGACTCTTTAATTCTTTCCAAGCGTATGGACACCACAGAGAAGACCAGTAATGACAACAGATGTAAGATAACAGAGTTGAAGTAAAATTTACTGATTTGGAAGACCGGAGTCGCCACAATATCAGGCTAATCCATAGGGCATGGAGGGCTCCAACGCCTGCCACTGCATAACCTCATCCCTCCCCAAATGGTTTTCTTCTTTGGGTGAATATTGAAATCAAGGGAGCTCACTGTATTGGGCCCCAACGTGACAACTCTTCCTCTTCATCCAGAACGCTCATCTGCAACAAGGGACACAGTATGACAAGAGGTGAGATTAAGACACAGTTGTTGATAATGTACAACGTATTCAACAGTATAGGTGTGAAACAATCAGTAATGATCTCAATGGTAATTCTGTTTCATTTAGTGAGATAGACATACTTGGCTGGGACTTGATAAGACATTTGGATGAGGAAACCAAGCAAGAGCTGCAAAACAGAGCCAACAAAATGAAGACTTCATAGACTCTGACTTATTATTGCCCCTGCCCCAGGCACTGCACCAGAGTTACTATAGTTTTGTATTTATATCTTGTTTGTTTCCGTACAAAAAAATAAGTGTAAAAACAACACATTGTGGTTTTACAGGGCTGGACTGTTTCTTGGCCAGGAGCAGTAACTTCCTGACATATTTAATGTACAATTATGAGAGTGGTGTCATTCTTCTCATCTAACTCTTGGCAAGAAATGGAATAAGCATGGCATGAAAAACACTATATAATGCTTTGTGTGATAAATCAATTGCTTAATGTAGGGCATTAACAGATAAATGTAAACTAAATGCAGGACATAAACACTGACAGGCAAACAGAGCAGCCAATGAAAGATGAGATGGAACAAGAGAGAGAAACACTAGTAAAAGAGGGAAAAAAACAAGGACAGAAAGATTGATGAGATAAAGGTAGAGACAGCGAGGTATTTCCAGACTTTGAAGGATTTTCTTTTCCACTTTTCCCACACATTCTTCCAGTCCAGTCCATTCTTCTGGCAGCTACAGCATATGGAGTTGGATTTGTTGCAAGGTGTAGCCTTTTGTTTTTCTTATTCAGCTTCTTTTCACCAGAGAACTGGTGCTTTTTACACTCCCTTATAACAGTGTTATTTCCACCATAACGACACTGCAGTTTGCTAGTTTCATTACAAATGGGCTCAATAATCCTTTCAAGTGCACTGCTTGTTTAAACCTTCTATGCAGGCACAAAGTGGATGTAGCGTTCATATAGGAATCTCATAGAGGAATCTCATCTCAAGAGTTTCCCTTCGGGGATCAATAAAGTATTTCTGATTCCGATAGAGAAGCAGTGATGTCTCCCATTTTAGAAACAGAAACTATTATGTGGCTATGTACTTTCTAGTTTGCCAAGATATCCTGTTGTTGTGATGTTAGCTATAGTACCAGGAAAGTTGTGAGTATTGCTGTCTGGAGCTGGTATGCTGGTTCTGGAAAACCATCTTGTCCTCTTTGGCTGTTAGCTTCGTAGCAGCAACTGTAGCAACACTTTGCTAACCCATAACCTAGCTAAGCTAACCCACGACCTCGTTGTTCGCTCTGTGTGATGGTATTTGTTATGGTATTGGATTTCTCCAGAATCGTATTGTATCAATAAAGATACAAAACGTTCATCAGGATCGAGTGGTTAGTGGTGTTGAGGTGTACCTTTTCATTAACCATCTTGAAAGGCCATGGGGGTGGGGGTGGTCGTGTTTCCTACATCAAAATAATCCTTGCTGGAAGAAAGATGGCATTCGTATCCATTTACGCTCCCAATGATTTTGACCCTGACTTTTTTTTTAACGTATCTTACAGACCTTTTATCCAGTATGCAGAATTTTTCACTAATATTGGGATATGAATGCCACTGTTAACCCCACTCTCGACTGTTCCAGCTATCTAAATCAGCACTCCCAGAATGCTGAATTCACATAGACATAGAATACTCTCGCATTGATTAAATTCAATTTTATTTATATAGCATCAATTCATAACAGAAGTCATCTCATTATATATTCACTTCTGCCTCACTGATATCTGAAATTCACAGTGCAGTAATTTTACCCATCTCTCTTTCTGATCACAGTATTGTGCTGTCCAAGATTGCCCTCAGAGATACACCTAAAAAAGCTACCCAGTGGCGTTTTAACACATCACTGTTGAGCAACAAAAAATTGTGGATGAAAAAAGATGAGTTACGTGAATTTGTCTCAGTAAATATGAGTTCTGTTGATGACCCTTGCATGTTCTGGGGTGCCTTAAAGGGATTCATTAGGCAGTATTCCCAATATCTTTCTCATCCCATAAAAGCAAGGACACATTACTCTAATTAGATGAATTAGAGCATAAACAACAAGTTTCTTTTACTGACAGTGTAAAATTAACCATTGATGCAATACGTTCTTGAGCTGAACTCGTTGAGACAGAGAGCAATATTCTTAATATTAAGGACTAGGAGGAATTACTATTTCAATGGCCCAAGTCCTAGCTACCTCCTTGCATTGAGGTTAAGGCAAAATGAAAAATGTTCAAATATCACATTGATAAATTCTGCACAAGGAAATTAACGCAGAATTTAGAAAACTTTTCTCTAACCTCTATTCCTCACAAGTAACTAACTAATTAACAGTAATTAACAGTAACTCTGAAAAGATTAAGGACTGGGAAACCTAAACCTCCCATCTTTATCTCAGGAAGAAGCAGACCATTTGGGGACTCCTATTACATTAAATGAACTCAAGGAGGCCATCCTTGGTATGAAAAGAGGAAAATATCCAGAGTGGGATGGTATTCCGCCCGAGTTTTACTCAACCTTCTGGGATGAACTTGGACAATACATGTTTGATATGATTCTAGCTGCAGTTGAAATGGGTTCCTTTCATGGCGATGTCAACATGGCTTTACTTGCTGTCTTACTTAAACCAAATAAGGACCCAGTGTCCGAAATTAAGTTTTTGACTCACCGGCCAGTGGGACTGGTAGGTGAAAAAGTCCACCGGCCAAGCATATTTTTTACAGACCAAAATAATAAATTGCCTTTTTTTGGTCACATACACATTCGTTTCAGTTCATTTCATTGAGATAATAAGGTATTATGTTGAATACAAACTTTAAGAACAGTCCAAAATTTGCTAAATTGTTTTGCAAAATTATTTTAATATATTGATCAACGGTTAATCAATTCAAGCCTGAATGCTACTTAAGGATCAGTATAAAAGTAATGAGTCAAACACATGGACTTTCACACAGGAGACGGGTTCATTTCCCGTGTGAAACCAATAGTCAACGTTGATTGTTTTAAGGAAGTAGTTATTTTAACTCAAACCATGATCTTTTCCTAATCCTAACCAAGTAGTTTTGGTGCCTAAACCTAACCAAACTGCGACCATCAACTGAAATGTTTCTCAGCAAGCTTTATTTTAAAAGTCTAACTAGACATTGTATATTTATTAGTGCTAACTTGACTGCGGAATGAGAATGTGTTGAAAACGTGACACTGCCACGGTGGACCGGTGTGCATTACACGCTTTGGCGTGATACCGGGTTGCAGCAGCAGACCGACGGCGGTTTAGCGGAGTATCTGCTGTCCCTTACGGTAAACAGTGCCATGAATGTCAATAATGGGATGATAAAGGAATGAGAGCTTGAACTTGTTCTCTCTCACCTAGGGTACTGTATAGTTGTGTGGTCCTGTGAAGCAAAAAATTATATCATGCCACACGACTAGCTCTTCACTACTCTTTTAAAACTAATGTTGCAAAGATGCACCGCAGTCTGTCATGGTTAACAATTCCATGGGGAGACGTCTGAATAAAACTTTGCTCAGACTTCTGGCTCTGCAAACTGACTTCTCCCCTTTCACAGAGTAAAGGTGTCAATTTGGATACATGCCAGACAATACCAGAACTTTACACCCCGGAGGAAAGACTTGCCTTGTCATTCAAAATTTAAAGACAATAAATTGACTCTCTGGATTAGTTTAACTTAAGGAGAAGAGGCCAAAAACAACATATTCTCCTCCTTTATCTGTCTCACATACACACACATGCAAACATACACACTGGTGTAGTCCCTCATTCGTCCAGGAGTGTTCTATCGTAGAAAAGGTTTCAGTCGTAGTCATCTGGACACTGTTTTCAGAATCAAGACGTTTCGGCTCCCATCCGGAAGTCATTCTCAATTGTGAAAAAATGGGACGGGAACTCAGAAATTTAAGCTACTCTGTGTTACATAAGCCCTGCCCTCAGGAAGGAGTCTACCTGAGCATCTCCAGTTGGACCCAGATGACGTAATGGTTTCTTATGATGTTGGGTCCTTTTTCACCTGCATCCCGACCTCAGAAGCAGTGACAGCTGTGAGGATAAGACTGCAGGAGGACTCCACCTTGCAGCAAAGGACCAAGCTTACACCTGAACACATATGCAAACTATTAGACATCTGTCTTAACACAACCTACTTCCAAGTCCGGGGACACTTCTACAGACAGATTCACGGCTGTGCTATGGGCTCTCCGGTCTCTCCCATCGTGGCCAACCTGTACATGGAACAATTTGAGAAGAAAGCATTATCCTCGTTCCCGGGCACACCACCAAGTCACGTGGATGACACCTTTGTGAAAATCAAGAAACAAGACTTGGAAGCGTTCTCAGAGCATATCAATACTGTGGACCCCAACATCAAGTTCACACGAGAGGATGCCAAAGAGAACCGCCTGGCCTTTCTTGATTGTTCTACACTCAGAGGAGAGGACGGAGAGCTCCAGATAGAAGTGTACAGGAAACCAACACATACGGATCAATACTTGCTCTTTGACTCACACCATCCATTACAGCACAAGCTGGGTGTAATCTGGACATTACAACATAGAGCCCAAGAAGTGCCCACCGGCTCAGAGGGTAAGAAGAAAGAGAAAAGGCATGTCCAGTGTTTCTACAATAAACATACACACTCTTCTCTCACCCCCTGTTGTGGTCTGAGATATGGCCTGCCAGTCGCCTATCATAAAAGTTAAAAGTGCAGTCCTGAGGAAGTAACTGTGATATTCTTGCTTTTTAACCCAAGTCTGAATTAATGTGAATTAGCTGGATTACTGATTGGTTATATAGCTAACATTTCTCAGCACACGTTTCCTTGATATGTAACTCAACTTTTATTTTTGTAGGACATGGAATGAGCAAGTTATTAATTCAGGGAGTTAACCTCTTGTTTACCAGGTGACAGCATTGCCACCTACTGACCAACACACAGAAGTCTCTGCAACCATTGGCATTATGAATCTGTATAATATTGTAGCTATTATACTCTATTATATAAAGCAAACTGTATTGTTTAACCATATGCCACTTATTAGTAGTGTTAATAATTTGTGTTTGGACAGTTAAAGTTAATTAAGAGTCTCTGGTAACAGATTGAATGATCTGCTGAAATAGTTATTGGTTAAATTTGTGTATTTTCTTATAATCACTATGCTATTTTTATGGTTTGGATCATGATTGTATGGCCATAGTGATGTTTGAGTATGTGATATTTCACCAATAAAACTTCAGTCAGGAAAACATGAATTGCCATGTTAAAGGACCAGTGCGTATGATTTAGTGGCATCTAGTGGTGAAATTGCAGTTTGCATGCATTTGAATACTGCTCGCCTTACACTCCCGTTCCAAGCGTGTAATAGCAACTACGGTGGCCGGGAAAGGCCCATTCTAGAGCCAGTGTTTGGTTTGTCCGTTCTGGGCTACAGTAGAAACATGGCAGTGCACCATGGCGGCCTCCATGGAAGGGGACCCACTCCCTCTGTAGATATAAATGGCTTATTCTAAGATAATGAAAAACCCAACGATTCTTATTTTCAGGTGATTAAATAAATAATAATATAAATATTACATTCCATTTCTGCCAATGGGTCCTCCTAAATGTTACACACTGGACCGTTAAAAGTTTCAAACAAAGGAATAGAGTTTGTCGCAGCAAAAGTGTTCCTCCACACCCAAAACTCCTCTTCCTTTGACTACTTGACAAAAGAGACAGACTGGGATTTTCCCCTCAGGCCAGCCCTCACCTTTATGCTCAACGGTTGCTTTATTTTACTTTAGTTTCTTATAGGTATTTCTTGAAGTATTTCTTTTCCTCGCATAAAGTCCACTCACAATTTAATCTATTTCCAAGCAAGCCTTTTTAATGCCTTAGTATTAAACTGAAGAGTTGTGTCTTTTTGACTTTTATATTTTTGTACAACTAAGCCTTGCGATTTTTATAACAATTTATTTCCTTTTTAAAGTTTCATCTGGCCAACAGCCATTACTCAAGCCTAGCTGAAGAAGTTAGTGTAGCCAGAGATATTTAATTCGACAAGCCACAACATCACAGATTCGACAGAAGCCGCTGGAATCCAGCCAACTTTGAAAGCAAAGCCTTTCTGAAAGAAACCTGGACAACGTCTGTGTTCTAACACAACAAAGAGGTTAGAACCGAAGAAACTTTGAATCCTGCATCTCAAGCCTGGACCTTTGCCGTCAGCCCTGAAACGAGACCGCCAGACCGGCCAGGAGACCTCATCAGCTCTGTGACCAACTGCTTTCACAGAGTCACCTTGGAGCGACCTGCTGGGCTCCTAAATCACGGAGTTTGAGTCACAGGCAGACAGAGGCGACTGCTTTCTCAAGGATCTTAGAGAGAAAGGGAAGGTTAGATATAGGTCTATAGTTGGCAGAAACCACTGGTCAAGAGTGGGTTTTTTAAGAAGAGGTTTAATTACAGCTACTTTAAAGGACTGTGGTACATAGCCTGTTAATAAAGACAGATCGATCATATCCAGTAAAGAAGTGCAAACTAAGGGTAAAACGTTTTTAAGCAGCCTAGTTGGAATGGGGTCAAGAGACAGGTTGATGGCTTAGATTAATTAATCGTTGAAGTTAGTTGAAGAAGGTTGATAGGAGCAAAGCAGTCAAAGTATATATCAGGTTTCACAGTTGTTTCTAAGGTCCCCGTGTTTGAAGATAAATTGGTACCAGTTGAGGGCAGGATGTGATGAATTTTTTCTCTAATAGCTCATGAAGTCGTTACTACTGAGGGCTATAGGAATATATGGCTCAATAGAGCTGTGACTCTCTGTCAGCCTGGCTACAGTGCTGAAAAGAAACCTGGGGTTGTTTTTATTTTCCTCTATTAATGATGAGTAATAAGCTGCTCTGGAATTATGCAGGGCTTTCCTATATGTTTTAAGACTATCTTGCCAGACTAAACAAGATTCTTCCAGGTTGTTGGAACGCCATTTCCTTTCAAGTTTTTGCGATGTTTGTTTTAATTTGCAGGTTTGGGGATTATACCATGGAACTAACCTTCTTTGTTTTATTATCTTCTTTTTTAGAGGGGTGATAGAATCGAGTGTCGTTAGCAGTGAGCCTGCAGCACTATCAACAAAATGGTAAATTTGGGAAGGAATTAGCATAGGAGTACTCTGTTATATTGAGACATAGCATTGAACCAAATGCAGATTGGATCGCTTCCTTAAATTCAGCTACAGTACTATCAGATAGACATCTAGAGTAGGAGTTTTTGCCTTTTGGCATGTAGTCCAGTAATAGGAACTCAAAAGTTATTAAATAATGGTCCGATAATGAAGGATTCTGTGGAAAGACTATTAAATGTTCAATTTCAATGCCATATGCCAGAACAAAGTTGAGGGTGTGGTTAAAACTGTGAGTGGGTTGTGGGCCACCTGCTGCCCCCGTGTTCCTGCTCGACAACTGCTACTACTGTTGTTATTGGCTCTGTTACTATTATTGTCATTATTATTCCTATGACTGTCATTCCTATTATTATTAATTTTTTAATATTAATATTAGCAATACCATTATATTATTACTTATTGGCCGCCCACCATTGAGTCTGGTTCTGCTCGATGTTTCTGCCTGAAAGGCAGTGCTGAAGGATTCTGTGGAAAGACTATTAAATGTTCAATTTCAATGCCATATACCAGAACAAGGTCGAGGATGGGGTTAAAACAGTGAGTGGGTTTATGTACACTCTGACAAAAGCCAATCGAATCTAATAATGAGATAAACATAGTACTAAGGCTATCATTTTCAACGTCCACATGAATATTGAAATCACCTACAATAATTACTTTATCTGTTTTAAGGACTAAACTTGAAAAAAATTCTGAGAATTCGGATAAAAATTCAGAATAAGGACCAGGAGTGCAATACACTATAACAAATAGAATTGTCTGTTGTGTTTTCCAGGTTGGGTGTGAAAGACTAAGTGAGATTAGTGACTAAATTATAACTGAATGAGTTATAATTTAGTTTAGATTTAGGGTTGATTAACAGGCTTGAGTTGAAGATGGCTGCAACTCCACCTCCTCGGCCTCGAGGAATGTGAGTATTAATATGACTGGGCGGAGTGGATTAAATTAGGCTAACGTATTCTTCTTGACCCAGCCAGGTTTCAGTAAGACAAAATAAATCAGTGATACTCTGATATTAAATCATTCACTAGTACAGCTTTAAATGACAGAGATCTGATGTTTAAGAGTCCACATTTAATTCTCCTATTTTGTTGTGCTATTTCAGGTTTTCATGTATAACTCCTCTTCTGTTAACTTTAGATTTTATTCATTTAAGTGGTACACACTCTCATCTCCAGCCCTCTGGATTGCTCTCTATCCCTGTCTCTAACCCCTGCCCACTTCTCGTCAGCACTGCAGTCAAATGAGCTTCCCCTTCCATCTCCCCTCCTGTGTCTCATCCCCTCATCAGCCACTCAACAGATATACTGGTTCACTTCCTTTTTTCTTTGCCAGTTCATCCCAGTTGCAATTTTGGGTTTTGCTTTTGTATTTGAGTTTTTTGCTACTTGGACCTGTATCTGTCTGCCAGAGTCGACTGTATCTTCACACACCCCAACTTGGGTGTGCTGGAGACGCGGTGGCAGCATTTGTTTGTCACAGTTGTAACAGGGCGAACAGGCCAGCCACCCTCTTGCCCAGAATGAGGAAAAAGGGAGAGTTGAGAGTCTCTGGGCTTCTTGTTGTATAGTCTTCTGTCAAGGGGGCAGTGGTGTCCGATGTCAACAGCAGGAAACTTTACTCTCCCCACCTTAGATCTATCTGTCTTAATTATTTTCTTTGTTCCAATATCTTTTCTAAAGAATTAATGAAGTTAGTCTAATGCTCCCATGTTTAAAAGCTTGGCCTCCTCAGTTGCTGAAAGATACCAAACACCTCACATGTCCTATTTATGAATAAACATAGGACAGTAAACAGGATCATAGATGGCAGTCATGTTAACATCTGTTATTATGACAATACATATGTACCTATATATATATATATATATATATATATATATATATATATATATATATATATATATATATATATATATATATATAGATATGTATTGTCATGAATGCTTGTCCCTCTGTGGGTGCTTGGACTGTACAGTTAAAGTCAGCTGCAAAAACACACCAGAGGATTTTTGTGCAAGAGGCCCTGTTGATTTGATGAATGAAACCTCAAATTTTGTCATTTGTTATGCCATTAAACAATATTTTCTCTGTTCAGCCATATTTTATTTTATTTTATTTTATACTTATACCCACTTGGTACTTAATTTATTTTCTGACCTGTTTTTTATAGTTTTTATAGTGTATTGTATTATATATTTTTTTGCTAGTACTTTCTCCTGTGTGCACTGACGTAAAGACGAGCTGCTGTAACAAAGAGTTTCCCTTCGGGGATCAATAAAGTATTTCTGATTCTGATTCTGATTTCATTGGCTTAACAACCCATGCTCTGTCTAAGTTGCACACTTTATACTAGGTTGGCAATATAATGATTATACGCATATGACATGATAGAAATGTGTCAAGCATCACAGATTTTACCATACTGTTTATACCAAGGTAGCTTTCCATCTAATATCTCTGGTGGTATCAGACCAGGTAGCTTTCCATCTAATATCTCTGGTGGTATCAGACCATTGTGGGCAAAGTAGCAAATCGTTTCTATTGGATTTTCTTGTATACTAATTCCAAAATAGTGTTTCATCAGTATATAGTTTAAAGAGGTTGTATATAATTTGAAATCCGGACACAGGCATTTTAATGGACATGTGGCAAAGTTGCACTGTGTTAAATTTGTTGCTCAGTTTTGAACTCGGAAATGTGGAATTTTTACTGCTTTCCTAATGTTAGTAGGTTTTTTTTTAGCATAGTTAGCGAGCACACTTGGGTAAATTTAAAACTGCATTTAAAGCTGCATTAATACATTTTTTGGCCACCTGGGAGCAGCAGAATAAGCTAAGCTTAGTTGCTAACTTTGTCTGCTTTAGCTGCTAAATACTCCACTATGTTTGTCTGTCTGCTCTTTGGTGCTGGGCTGGTAGTGTAGTGTACAGTGGGTTTATCAAAGCTTATTCTGCTGAAAAAATCTGCCTCCTGCTGCAATGAGAACATGTGAGCCATTGACATGATGCTGCTTTTTTACTAATGTTAATATTTGTAAAAAAAAAAGCAGCTTTAAAAAAAGGGTGCAGATGTTCTCCAAACACAGTGACAGTATTTCAGATAAAACTACTTAAAGCGGCTATAATTGATATTTTCATAATAACAAAAACAAATAACAATGTGACAATGTGAAAGAGGTCACTCGTAGAGATGAACCTACAGAGAATTATCACCTGAATCTGCAGCTCCCCTCGGCTTTAGTTTCTGCTCATTCTTTAGCTGTCTGGCCCACAACTTTACTGTTTTGGGTCACTCTCACCTTTCTCAGTGTCGTTTTCTCCTGCAGCAGAAGCTGTTTTTGGAAAAAAAACTCTAAAGACCCACTTTACACTACCTGCTCTGTACCAAACAGTAGACTCCAAATGACTGATTATTTGCTTTGTAACTGCTGGATGTGCAAATAAGCATCTCTTTACTAACAAGTTCTCCATGTCAACTTAAAAGGTGATGATATGATATGCTGTGTTCACAACTTGATTCCACTGCCCCAAGTGGCCAACAAAATCAGTTATTGCAGGTCAACTACTACAGCTACTACTTTAATATACATTTAAGTCACATCCAAAATACGTGAATCAAAGTTATCTAATCAATGATCGCTGATGTCTGTAAAAATTGATCTGTAATCAACTTTTCTTAGCTTGCTGATATCATCTCACCTCAGATGAACATTCCCGGTGGTTCAGCTCTACAGGAAATGTTGATCATATTTTGTGTGAATGTGTCTGGCAAAGAAGTGCTCCTATAGGGTATCACGGTGAATTTGAACTGTGTCCTGAGCCTGAGTTTTATTTATGTTGATATAAGCTGTTTTGCATGTGTGATACAGGAAGACAACCCTAATATGCAGTCTTGTTTTTCACAAGGGTTTCCAAACTCATTTCTATGTAGCTACACTGCAAATCACTTTGAAGTGAGAGTCACCCAAGGATGAAACGTGACCCTAATTTATCATACATGGTATGAAATTAAACCGGAAAAACCAATGCCCCATGAGAGTTTTCTCAGAGTGAGTTTTAAAGGAGTTTGAGTCCCCAATCCCCCGATCCCCCGATCCCCAGACCTCCTACCTCTCCTCAAGCTTACTGAAGCTCTAACACTGAGATCCATGAAAATGGAGAAGAGGAGACCCCAAGGGATTGTGGGATTGAGAGATGGAAGA
Source organism: Siniperca scherzeri (assembly GCA_027580175.1). NCBI lineage: Eukaryota > Metazoa > Chordata > Actinopteri > Centrarchiformes > Sinipercidae > Siniperca > Siniperca scherzeri. The sequence continues at coordinate 6,283,259 of CM050843.1, read as the reverse complement.
AGAAAGCTAGTGGTGGAGGATACAAAAGAGAAAAAGGACATGGAGAAAGAAAATGAAGGGGAAAAAAGGATCTATGCACCGTGGTGTGATTACAGGCTAACTGGGTCTTCTTTGTAATGCGTTTCAGATGGGGTCCTACTTTGGCTACGCAGTGGCAGCCACCGACATCAACAACGACGGGTGAGTGAATGGAGTGAAAAAATGGGGAAAGGGAGACAAAATGGTTGAAATGACAGAAAAGGGAGAGAAATGTAAGCTAAAACAAGAGACTAAAAGTGAAGGATGAGGTCATTGAAACAGACAACAGTGTGAATTTTGGAAGTTTCCCACGCTTGTTCAGTCACCCTGTCACTCTCTAATGTGTCATGAAAATGTATGTACTCTCATTCTGTCTATAGTTCCTTTAAGTGTAAAATTCTCCTTTAGTCAATTGCACTTCCTTAACTCTGGCAGAGGGACTCTCAGAACGTTTTAAATTGTTTTAGTGTCAGTGTAGTGTTGAAATTACTATTTGAACTGATTCTGTTTGCAGCCATTTAAAGTGTATTGATTTGAAAATGTTTACCAGTAGTTGTACTGTATATGCTGTTATGTCATCTATAATTTATATTGCTATTCATTTTAGTAAGTCAGAGGGACACACATGAGTTTTAACAACTTTCGTCATTCTAACATTCAAATCTTTCAATAGAAAATAGCCACTTTGCTTTTTTTTTTACTGAACTTTCCGTGTTCCTTTCCCATGATTCAACCATGATGTGTGATTCAGTGTGAACCTCTTAAATCCCACTGCCATGCTGCTATGCAGCTGAACTTTGTTCAAATCCACAGAACTTTATTTTTCAGTAAATGCTAGTGGAGATCCTTAAGTTTTCTCAGACACCAATTATGGCTGGCTGAATTAAGGCGAAACTTGTGATGCACAAGAAATCTAGAATATTTCCTTTTGACGAGTCATGTGGTTGACTATTTCACTCAGTGTAAACATCATATAGCTGGAACAAACTGATACAGAATATTCTATGATTTCCAATATTAAAGCCACTTTAGGGAAAATACTGAAAGGAGAGAACCGAATGTTAAATCACTGACAAGACAATTTGGCCCTGAAATCCAGGTGTCTCTTATATTATGTCTATATTTATACCCCAACTCTTCATCTTCTTACCCTCTCTACTCCTTTGGTCTTGCCTCCCCAGTTTGGATGACCTGGTGGTGGGAGCTCCAATGTTCATGCGTCGAGGGTCCAGTGGGCATCTGGTGGAGCTGGGTAAGGTGTATGTGTACCTCCAGAGAGGCCCTCTGCTGCTGGAGCCAAGCCAGTCCCACCTCCTTGGTCAACAGGCCTTCAGCCGGTTTGGCACCTCGCTGGCTCCGCTGGGTGATCTCAACCAGGATGGATTCAATGGTAGGTGTGCTATGTACAGTGTGAATTAAATGTTGGATAACAATACCAATAATTGGATAGCAGTGATTTTTATTGTTTGCATATTTAACTATTTATTTAACTGTTAAATATTTTTTCAAACTAAGTCTTTATATGAAGGTCTAATGTATCCAAAAGTTTCTTATACTGGTAGGTGAGGCTAACCTGCGTTCAAGTTTCATCAGTCTAGGCTTTGTGGAGAATTTTAGTGAGTCATGATGGTTGCAACTATATTTATTAGTGATTAATTTGTTATTTTTTTCATTAATCGATAAAAAAGTACAGCTGCAACAATTAATCAATTAACCAATTCGTTGATCGACAAAAAAAGATCAGCAACTATTTTGATAATCTAATAATCGTTTTATTCGTTTTTCAACATCAACATTTGCTGGTTCCAGCCTCTCAAATGTGAGGATTTGCTGCAGTAAACTGAATATCTTTGGGTATTATAATGTTGATTGGACAAAAAAAGACATTTGAAGACATCATCTTGAGCCATTATAACGAGAATTTTCACTATTTTCTGACATTTTATTGACAAAACGGTTAATAGATTAATCAAGAAAATAGTCATCAAATTAACTGATCGGAAAAATAATTATTTGCAGTTGATAGTTTGTTGTACAAGAAATTTATGGCTATGGGGACATTAAGAAGGAAAAATATTAGAAAATGGTGAAAAATGGCGTCACAATTTCTCAGAACCCATGTTGACATCTTCAGATTGCTTTTTTTGTCCAACCAACTGCGTAAAACAGAAAAATATTCAATTTACAATGATGCAAGGAAAAGCAAATTCTCACATTTGAGAAGCTGGAACTAGTAAATGTTCACTGATTAAAATGGTTGTTGATTCATTTTCAGTCAATCTACTATTCGATTCATTGTTTCAGCACTTAACTAGCTTAGATTGGGGTTGGGCGATGTCTACCAAATTGGCATATGACAACGATGTCTACAGTGAAACATCGGGATAGACGATGACATTGTTGTTTGGGGGGGGCACATTTGAGCCCATTCACAGCCCATCCTCACCTACTCACCCGGTCTTTCTTTACTCTTCCTCCCTATTTGTAGGTAGTAGCGTGGCTCCTTTAAGGAACAGAGCAGTGTGTAGTGAGTGTGTGGGTGAGCGAGAGAGAGTGACGGTCATTGCACCCAGAGCAGACAGGTGTGTTGGCGTTTGGAGCAGAGGGAAAGATTAGCAGTGAAGTTGTCTAGTGGCAATAAATTTACAGTGTAGGTTACAGTTTGCCCATGAATAAACGCTGCAGCTCCTCAGTACCCAAGATGTTCCCGTGTCTTGCTTTCCAGCTGCTGGGTAAACGTGAAGGTGGTTAGCCCCAAGGTTAGCATCAACTTCAGCCCTGGAGGAAAACAAAGTCTTTCCTGTGCTTCCTGACCAGGGTCTGAAAGCTGCAGCAGGAATGGTTAACACTGTGCTTAAATTACCTCATTAAGCAGAGTCATAGTCATAGTGATAAACAACTCTCATTTGTTTTTTACTCGCAAAGCTTTTATTGCACTTTATGTAACGAAAAAGGGAGGGTGGGGGCTTTAAATTTCGATGTTACGATGGAAGAGAGCTTAGTGGTAGATGACTAAGCTACCACTAAGAATAATAATAATAACTAAGAATGTTTTATTCAATCATGATTCAGCCAAAGCCTAAAGAAGTAAATCACCATAAAACAAAGCAAATCACCACAAAATAATCAGTAACTTCTTAACTAGCCCACAAAGTCAATGTTAGTCCTACCTTGGTCCATGAAAATAGCTTCTTTGCACATGACCTCACAAATCGGCGTGGTTTCCAGATGGAGGGCAGGCAACTGGAGGGAGATTCTCACCCAAACACCTACACTGCAGCAATGCATATGGTTTGCATTATTTACAGCTGTTCCAATCAATCAAATTGGGAAAAGGGGCTACAAAGGCTACTTTCGAGAGGGGAGAAGTTAAAAAAAACTCACAGAGAAACTGTGGATCAAAAACCTCCATCTCTTCTGGAGGAGTGGAGTCTGACAATGCTGAATGAATGAATGGTTGACCTAGTAGGTATTAAATAGTAGCTAAAGTTAGCTAGCTAGCTAGCTAGTAGCCTGACACCAGTGGTGCATCCATGTACATATTGGAGTTGAAATAGCAATATAAAAAGTAATTCTCAAGCACATTTACTCACCCAAGAAAAAACAAGATGGCAGTCGTTCTATACTACTTTGGTTCCGAGGTCGTGGATCCAACCGCACACGAAATATTGGAAGCCTCTAGATTCTTGTATGCCTTCATCTGGCTAGCCATGTAGGAGGTCTGGAGGATGAGGTAATGTTGATTGCCTCCACACTGGGCAAATCAGTCAAGTTGTGGTAAAAATCACTTTTCTTCATTTTGTATAGCTCACATCCAATATATGTTTACATTTTCTGACGATAACTGCTGCGTGCAGGTTCATCCAACCCTTTTATGTGGTCACTACTCCATTCCCAATTAGTGCAGTATATGTGTTAGGGTTATCATCACCCTGCCCTCCATCTGAATTTCGCGTGTCATAACACTCACATGATTGCAAACAAGCTATTGTTTATAAATTTGCTGATCTAGGAATTTAAGCAGTTTTTGAGAAAACACAAGATTTTTCACATAGTGTGTTGTTGTTGTTTACAATCAGACATGGCCATCGGCTGCCCCTATGGAGGAGACGACCAGCATGGATTGGTTCTCATTTATAACGGTCATGCTGGAGGACTGATGGACACGGCCACTCAGACTTTCTCTGGCCAATGGGCTTCCAGCTCTTTCCCAGCCAGTTTTGGCTTTGCTCTGCGAGGCAACAGAGATCTGGATCAAAACGGCTACCCAGGTACTGCAGAAAGTAATCCACCACCAGGCGTCTATTAACACTTTATCCTCTTTTTTGATATCTTCATTTAACTCACTTTCCCTTCTTGCAGATCTGATTGTTGGTGCTTTTGGGGTTGATAAAGCAGTGCTATACAGGTATGTTAAAGCATGTAGGATTGTAGTAAAAAATATATAGACCATTCTCTTTATTCTTATTCTTTCATGGTCTGTGTGTTTAATCAGGGCTCGGCCAATAGTGAGTGCCAATGGGTCTCTTACAGTGCAACCATCTATGTTCAACCAGGAGGAGAAGACTTGTGAGCTGTTCACAGGGAATGAAACCATTGCTGTGTCTTGGTATGGACTTCAGCTCCACTTATATCTTAATAGGAAGATTATACACTGTTTGATCCAACATACAGTATTTGTTATTGTAGAGGAAATATCGTTAATGGTTTAACAAAAAGCTTAAGAGTTAAAGAGTAGTTAAAGAGCTCTCTGACAATAACAGAACATGGAAAGTCTTGCAAATGTTATGTAACACACATCTTAGTTGTCCGTTTGCCAGTTTCCTGTCCAAGCTGCTCTGAACTACACACTCAGTATTTTTAGATCCAGTGAAAAAAAGGCAAATTCACCCCGCTTTCAATCTCAATTAAGCTCTTTCCACAAGTTTAGTTTAACCATCGTATTATATGTGGAACATTTTTAGACTGCTGAGAGAGCCAAACTGGCTGGCGTTTTAGTATCTGCCCTATAGGTTGATACAAGTAAGTTTTGTTTTTGTGTTTATTGATATTTTTGCTGCAGTGGAAACAAAAAGGAGATGGAGGGAGCAGAGAAGAGGAAGTGGAAGAAAGGTGGAGTAGTTATACAGCAAGATGAGTGCAGTTATTAACATTGAAAAGGTTAGAAAAGGGTTGCAACTTTCTCGAAATGAATGAGATATTGTTTGGCATCAACAAGACTCCTTAGATAGCATGAGATTATCTCCCTTCATGTGAGCCTTTATACAACCACACACATTTAAATGTATGTGTCTACTGATTTTCTTTAAGCATTTCATAGTTAAAGTTGTAATCCTTAATTCAATTCAATTTTATTTATATAGCGCCAATTCATAACAGAAGTTATTGCACTTTTCCTATAGAGCAGGTCTAGACTGTACTCTTCATAATATTATTTAAAGAGACCCAACAATTACCACCAAGAGCAAGCACTTGGCGACAGTGGCAAGGAAAAAACTTCCTTTTATGAGGCAGAAACCTTGAGCAGAATCAGACTCAGGGTGGGAGGCCATCTGCTGCTGCCAAGATTTCAGTCCTGGTCGATTTGATGAAACCTGTGGTTACCGAGGGTTTAATACTACGGCAAACGCTCCTTGAGCAGCTACTTTCTCAGATTTCTCTGTTTACAGTGCAGCCAAACAAGCTCAGATTGTTTTAATAAAGAAGTCTGTCAATAATAATTTCAACCACTATCTGATTTTTGATGCACACTGCAATTTGTTTTCCACACAACAGCAGGACACAGTAAAGTTGGTTACCTTGGTGACTCTTCACCTAACTCAGCTCACTGTGCCATAAAGAACTGTTATCTTGTTTTGTGTCACAATTTTGACACATTTTTGATGAATGATTGAACACAACATATTGTGTTTCCCATAGTTGCTTTACAATAATAGCTGTGTTTCGCCAGTTAAACACTTTTAATTACTTTTTTTGACACTTAGTTTATCTTATACTTATATCTTATACTTATACCGATTGACACTTAGTTTATCTTATACTTATACCGACATGATACTTAATTTATTTCTGACCTGTTTTATAGTGTTTATTTTTTTCTAGTACTTTCTCCTGTGCGCACTGACGTAAAGACGAGCTACTGTAACAAAGAGTTTCCCCACGGGGATCAATAAAGTATTTCTGATTCTGATTCTGATTCTGATTAATTTGAAGCAGCCGCAGCAAGATGTTATGTTTGCATTAGCAGTAACAGCTTTGATACAGTGAATTTGATACAAATTCTGTTATCTGCCCATGTCCGAGAAGGTCAGCACACGGGTGACCACATGGACTGTACATACTACAAGCGTGCCGACTGCACATGCGCTAGAAAAGCAAACTGGATTTTATTTCGTGCACTGTATGTATGTACTGTATTCCCCATCTGTGGTCCTATTCTTATTAAGTGGTGACACACATCATTTTCAATTTTTTACTTTTTCTTGTTCAGCCAAATTTAACAAATGAAGGATCTCGTCTTCTTGTTGTCGTGAGGTCGGCATCTTTTAAAAGGAAGTTTTTTCTTGTCACTGTCGCCAAATGCTTGCTCATGGTGGGATTTGTTGGGTCTCTGTAAATAATATTATAAAGAGTACGGTCTAGACCTGCTCTATAGGAAAAGTGCAATGAGATAACTTCTGTTATGAATTGCCGCTATATAAATAAAATTTAATTGAATTGAATAGCGTGCATGTGTGGAACACATCTGCAGCTGTGCAGATTTGATTTTATGAAAATCTTAAAGGTTATAACTTTAAATAAAAAAGGATATACAGAAGTACCCCAAACGAGTGTAAACACATCTCTATAAGCTCAGCGTAAAGTTTTTCTTCCTCATATTTTTGTCTGTGTTCAACCTCCAGTGTCAGCATCAGTTTCTGCCTGCTTGCTAATGGGAAGCACCTCCCCTCTCATCTAGGTGAGACACACACACACACACATGGTCCCTATTACCTTGCTTTCTTTGTGTAGCCACAAGTATGCTTGACCTCATTGCGGTCAATTTGACAGTTAAGATCAAGATAAAAGAACAATCATGTCGCAATCAGTTTAGAAAAGTGTGTGTGTGTTAATTTTAAGTGTGCATGTGTGTATTGTCTTGTTCTCTGCATAGTTGTTGTCATGTGGGCCGCAGCAATGCCTTCTGTGTGTTTCTGTATACTATACATAGAGCAAAATAGCACATAAAGGGGCTTTACTATAATAATGTTTACCACTGTATGTGTGTGTATTTGCATGTGGTGAGGCATGCATATAATAATTCAATGCAAATATGTGTTGGTGTGCCTATGCATACATTTACATGCATGTTTTTGTTTCATACAGGCATATAGATGTACAGATGATGTGCATATTCACTGTTTTCTTGCCTTGAATGTGTGTCTTTATATGTGTATATTCTCAAGACTTTGTGATGGAGGTTCAGTTGGACAGTGTGAAGCAGAACCAGGAGTCCATCAAGAGGACTCTGTTCCTGGACAGCCAGCAGCCCAGTCTACTGAAGACCTTCAGCCTCACCAAAGGAGAATGCTTGTGCCATGACACAAAGATCTATCTGCGGGTCAGTCACACTAGTCGTTTTTCCACCTCAATGTCAAGCAGATAGTATGTTAATTCTTTAAATGTTGCAAATAGAAATATGCCTAAATAGCATTTTCCTATCAGGTAGATTAAAAGGAATAAATATTAAACAAGAAGCTAGTGGCTCTGTGAGGCTGTACTTAGGCACAGTGGTGCTTTGAGCTAAATGCTAATGCAGGATGCTAACATGCTCACATTGACAATACTAACATGCTTATGGTTAACAGATATGTTTACCATTGTGACCATTTATCAAACTGGATGAATTACAAGCAAATATAACATGCCAGTGGGCATACAAGGAGGCCAGTCTGATGGCTTTATAACATGATTGCCGACTCAAAACTTTCTCTAGATGGCTTTGGGACCCCACTCAGATTAGACCAGGACACTGTGAGTAGCCAGAAGAGACACGGGGGTGGCTTATGTGTGTAAATAAACAGGGCATGGAGTAAGACAGCTAATGTGAAGGATTCCTGCTGTACACCTGATATAGAGCTGCTAGCCATGACATTTAGACCCAAGTATCTCCCTGAGAGTCCAGTCAGCTTGCTCTTGTTTGTTTACATCCCACCTTCTGGCAATGTCACACACACTTCAGAGGCTATAGCTACGTGTGTTCATCGTATTGAATGCACATCCTTTGGGATTTCAACGGCTGAATAGAACACTCCCGACTTATCAGCAGTACATTGTGAAAAAACAATTGACCTCTGATATGTCAATGTTAAGAATGCATACAAAGTCCACAAAAAACACCACTTAGTACTGCGGACCACAACACTATCCATCTTATGCCTGCCTACCGCATAGTTACAGAGAGAGTGTGTGGTTAAGAAATTGGTGAAGGTATGGGACAATAATGCATGTGAGGCATTAAAGGGCTGTTGTGACTGTACAGATTGGGATGTGCTAACCTGGGGGCGGGGGTTGGAGGATGCTTCTGATATTGTCACTCACTACATCACCTTTTGCGAGGGGATGATAGTCCCCACAAAATGTGTCAAAGTATTTTATAACAACAAGCCCAGATCACAAAAGCCCTGAAAGACACACTCAACAAAAAAGGAAATAGCATAGCATTTATCTCAGTGTCTCTGAGTCCACAAATGAATTCAGAATGAGATGAATAAACAAATAAGAGGCCAAGAGAGTGTACAAGGAGAAGGTGGAGAAGCTCTTCCAGGAAGGCAAAGCCAGGGATGCCTGGTGAGGCATTAAAACACTTGCTGGCCTCCCTAATAATCCAACCATACCCAGATCTGAGGCAAAGGACAGTGTCAGCATGGCAGAGAACTTGAACAACTTCTACTGCAGGTTTGACAACTTCACACTGAGGGAGAGGGAGGAGCTAATATCTGACTTGGCGTACCATGTCACTCACCACTGCAAACCTGGAACTGCAGCCTGGGGATGTAGAACACAACCTTAAGAGGATAAACCCAAACAAAGCCCCTGGGCCTGACCAGATCTGTGGCCGCCTGCTGAAAGCCTGCCACAGCCAACTGTCTGGTGTTCTCTGCGAGCTCTTCAACCACTCCCTGGCAGAACATTCAGTCCCTACAATATGGAAATCCTCTATCTGTCCAGTACCCAAAAAAAGCAACCCCACCTGTGATAACGACTGCTGTCCCGTAGCCTTAACATCTCTGGTAATGAAAAGCTTTGAGAGGCTTGTTCTTTCCCAGTTACAGAAGGAAGTAGGCGTGCACAGTGACCCTCTCCAATTTGTATATAAACAACATGGGGGGTTGTTCTACATCTCAATCTACAATACTCCAACGACACAGTCATCGTGTAGGGGGAATTGCCTTGACCTCAGTGTATCCAAGACCAAGGAGCTGGTCATTGATTTATTATGTTATTAAATATTATAAAGAGTACAGTTTAATATTATACAGTGGTGTGAAAAAGTGTTTGCCCCCTTCCTGATTTCTTATTTTTAAGTTTGTCACACTTAAATGTTTCAGATCATCAAACAAATTTAAATATTAGTCAAAGATAACACAAGTAAACACAAAATGCAGTTTTTAAATGAAGGTTGTTATTATTAAGGGAAAACAAAATCCAAACCTACATGGCCCTGTGTGAAAAGTGATTGCCCCACCTGTTAAAACTCATTAACTGTGGTTTATCACACCTGAGTTCAATTTCTCTAGCCACACCCAGGCCTGATTACTGCCATACCTGTTCAATCAAGAAATCACTTAAATAGGACCTGCCTGATAAAGTGAAGTAGACCAAAAGATCTTCAAAAGCTAGACATCATGCCGAGATCCAAAGAAATTCAGGAACAAATGAGAAAGAAAGTCATTGAGATCTAACAGTCTGGAAAAGGTTATAAAGCCATTTCTAAAGCTTTGGGACTCCAGCAAACCACAGTGAGAGCCATTATCCACAAATGGCGAAAACATGGAACAGTGGTGAACCTTCCCAGGAGTGGCTGGCCGACCAAAATTACCCCAAGAGCGCAGCAACGACTCATCCAAGAGGTCACAAAAGACCCCATAACAACATTCAAAGAACTTCAGGCCTCACTTGCCTCAGTTAAGGTCAGTGTTCATCACTCCACCATAAGAAAGAGACTGGGCAAAAATGGCCTGCATGGCAGAGTTCCAAGATAAAAACCACTGCTGAGCAAAAAGAACATTAAGACTCGTCCCATTTTTGCCAGAAAACATCTTGATGATCCCCAAGATTTTTGGGAAAATACTCCGTGGACCAACGAGAAGCTGAAGTGAACTTGGGTTCTGCAGCAGGACAATGATTCAAAACACACCAGCAAGTCCACTTCTGAATGGCTGAAGAAGAACAAAATGAAGACTTTGGAGTGGCCTAGTCAAAGTCCTGACCTGAATCCTATTGAGATGCTGTGGCATGACCTTAAAAAGGCAGTTCATGCTCGAAAACCCTCCAATGTGGCTGAATTACAACAATTCTGCAAAGATGAGTGGGCCAAAATTCCTCCACAGCGCTGTAAAAGACTCATTGCAAGTTATCGCAAACGCTTGATTGCAGTTGTTGCTGCTAAGGGTGGCCCATCCAGTTATTAGGTTTAGAGGGCAATCACTATTTCACACAGGGCCATGTAGGTTTGGATTTTGTTTTCCCTTAATAATAACAACCTTCATTTAAAAACTGCATTTTGTGTTTACTTGTGTTATCTTTGACTAATATTTAAATTAGTTTGATGATCTGAAACATTTAAGCATGACAAACATGCAAAAAAAAATAAGAAATCAGGAAGGGGGCAAACACTTTTTCACAGCACTGTAAACGGTCTAGACCTGCTCTTTAGGAAAAGTGCAATGAGATAACTTCTGTTATGAATTGGCGCTATATAAATAAAATTGAATTGAATTGATTTCCGTCATGGACAGTTCACCATCCCTACACTGGAGAGCAATGGCCAGGCCATAGAGAGAGTGGAGGCATACAAATACCTTGGCACCACAACTGACCACAAACTCACTTTCAAACCTAACAGTGAAATCATCTTCTCCAAATGTCATTTCTGAGAAAAGTGTAAACTCCAGGTCCACCAATCAGTACTAGCTTTCTACCGGTGCTTCATTGAATCCATCGTCACCTTCAACATAACAACCTAGTTTGGTGCTTTGAGCAACATCCACCTCACTCCTCTCATCACAATCATCGGAATGAGCAGCAAAATCATTGGACTGGACCAAGAACAACTGCTGTACATGCTGCTTAGTGCAGCATGTACAGCAGTCGGACTAAAATGAAAGAACTACAAATAGCCTCGGATACCACACACACACACTACACAACCAATACAGCCACTTACCTTCAGGCCGCAGATACAGGTCACTCTCATTCAAGAGCAAGCGGGCCATGTCAAGCTTTGTGCCTACTTCCATCAGACTCATTAATGCCTGAACTCATTATTATTTATGTATGGACATTTTTAAGTACACAGTTTTTATCTGAACTTGTATGTTGTCTAGTCTTTCTTTGTCGTCTGTCCAGTTATGTGTTGAGTATGCACTGACATTGTTACACAAATGAAGCTCCTAACGAATAAATAAAAGTTATTTTGATTTGATTGATTTGAGGCTGATGGGAATGTCATTAGTTTTGTAGATAATTGGTCATGAACCAAAGTATTGGACCATTTAAAATATTGACCTGATGATGAAGCAACATTAAAGTTAAAGGAGCACCAGCATTATTAGAAATCATCCTTAGGTGAACATGAATGCCTGAAACAAATTTCATGGCAATCCATCCAATAGTTACTGAGAAATGTCACTAAAATCAAAAGTCAACCTGCTGGTGGCACTAGAGGAAAAGTCAGGGGATCACCAAATTCAGTAGGATTCATTGTCTGGGAACCATGAACGTCTGTATAAAATGTTGCTGCAATCCATCCAATAATTGTGGAGATATTTCAGTCTGGACCAAAGTGGCAGACCAACCAACCACACTGTTAGCATGGCTAAAGACACCTTTAAATGAAAAATGGAAAGAGTTAAGAGTTTATTTGCACTGGGCAAGTTGTTTTTGTAGTTGAGGGATATTTTGTTCTTATACAATCTGGGTGTTATTTTTATAGACTAATATAGCTGTAGGTTATAACTCTCTACTCACCACCATCATTGTAGAGATTGTGGACAAGAGCTCTCTTCTGGAAAGTATAGAAGTAACGGGACCAGTGAAATACAACCAAAGAACTGGTTTGTTCAGCAACAAAAAATCTTGGAAGTTCATTCTCAACCTCTGGAAATGTTACGGACAGAAAGGCAGGAGACACCAATATGGAAGCAGATGGTTGGATTACATCCATGCAGGTAAGAGGTTAGGTTATGGATTCTTAAGAGGATGAATAATGGCCACAGATACTGGGGGGGGGGACATGGAAAGTCAGGTGAATTCTGTACTGTGGTGGTGATTGGAGCTGATACGTGACCGGGTTGATTTGCTTGGTGATGGTGAAGGGACCAATGAATCTGGGACTGAGCTTCTTGCAGGGTAGATGCATTCTGATGTCCTGGGTCGACAGCCAGACCTTCTGACCAGGTTGATAGACTGGAGCAGTGGAGCGTCTCAGGTCGGCTGTCATTCTGTGTCTGCAAAGTGCTTGTTGCAGCTGATGGTGAGCTGTGTCCCAGACCCTCTCGCTCTCTCTGAACCAGTAGTCGACCGCTGGTACCTCCGATGGTTCTCCTGACCATGGGAAGAGAGGGGGTTGGTAACTGAGTATGCACTGGAAGGGAGTGAGTCCAGTGGTAGGTCGGTGGAGGGAGTTCTGGGCGTACTCGGCCCAACACAGGAACTGGTTCCAAGAGTCCTGGTGGCCATGGTAGAAGGTACGTAGGAATCAGCCGATCTCCTGGATCTTCCTCTCCGTCTGCCCGTTTGACTGCGGATGGTATCCAGATGAGAGGCTTACGGTCACACCTAGGAGGGAGAAGAAGGCTTTTCTCACTCTTGAAATGAACTGGGGTCCATGGTCAGACACTATGTCTTCTGGGATCCCATAATAGCGGAACACATGGTTGAACATTAGTTCTGCCGTTTCCATTGCTGTAGGTAGTCCCTGGAGGGGTATCAGTCTGCAGGATTTGGAAAATCTGTCGACCACCACCAGGATGCAGGTATTGTTGTCAGAGGCAGGCAGGTCGGTGATGAAATCCACTTCCAGGTGTGACCAGGGTCTGTTGGGAACGGGCAGAGGAAGTAGCTTGCTGGATGGAAGGTGGCGAGGGCTCTTGGAGATGGCGCATTCCTGACATCCCTGGATGTACCTTCTCACATTCCTAGCCATGTTTGGCCAGCAGAAGTGCTCCCTTGCGCAGCAAGAGGGTTTCATTGGCCCCTGGGTGGCCAGTGCCCAGAGATGTGTGGGATGAATGGATGAGTGGAGTGCGCTGAGTTCTGTAGACATATTGCAAGCCCAGTGGACAGCCTGGAGCGGAGCGTTGGTAGAGGCATTGGAGGAAGGCAAGGAAGTTGCCGACCATTGAATGGGACTCACGATAACGTGCTCAGGGAGAATAGGCTCCGGTTCATCATTGGCATCCTCTGAGGTGTGTAGCCGGGATAAGGCATCTGCCTTCACATTCTTGGGACTGGGTTGATAGGAGATGCTGAAGTGGAACCGTGTGAAGAACAGCGCCCAGCGAGCTTAGCGTGGATTTAACCTTTTTGCGTCTCTTAGGTACTCCAGATTCTTGTGGTCTGTGAGCACCGTAAATGGATGCTTTGCACCCTCCAGCCAATGCCTCCACTCTTCCAGGGCCAGTTCTATGACTAGAAGTTCCCTGTTGCCAATGTTGTCCTCTCCGCTGGGCTGAGTTTGCGGGAGAAGAAGGCACATAGATGGAGTCTGGCTGGATTCCCCTGCTGCTGTGAGAGCACCGCTCCTACCCCTGTGGCAGAGTTGTCTACCTCCACGATGAAGGGCTTCTCTGGATCAAGGTGAACGAGGAGCGGTGCGCTGGTGAATGCTTCCTTCAGGGTGTTGAAGGCTTTGTTGGCAGCTGGTGACCAGGACAGAGACTTGGGCTTATTGCAGAGGAGATTGGTAAGCGGATATGCAATGGAATTGTAATTTTAGATGAATCTTCTGTAGAAGTTGGCGAATCCGAGAAATCTTTGGAGCTCTTTGATGGTGGATGGAGTGGGCCAGGTCTTTATGGCTTCTACCTTCCCCTTGTCCATTTGGATGCCACTGCTGCTGATGTTATACCCAAGGAACTGCACTGAGGGTTGATGGAAGGAGCACTTCTCGGCTTTGAGGAATAGCTGGAACTCTCAGGGGTTCAGGACCTCCGCAACGTGGTGACAATGTTCGGCCATGCTCCGGGAGTAGATCAGTATATCATCGATGTAGACCAGGACAAACTTATGGAGGAACTCCCGGAGCACCTCATGGATGAAATCCTGGAATACAGAGGGGGCGTTGACCAGGCCGTATTTGTAGTGTCCAGTAGAGGTCACAAAGGCTGTCTTCCACTTGTCCCCCTCACGTATCCATGTGAGGTTGTAAGCGCTGTGGAGGTCCAACTTGGTGAAGACAGTGGCACCGCGTAGATGTTCTAGAGCCGCTGGGATGAGGGGAAGAAGATAGCGGAACTTGTGATTCTGTTGAGAACCCGGTAGTCGGATGGATGTAGCCTTGATGTAATGCCTCCTTGATGTACTCCACCATGGCCTTCTGCTCAGGGATGGATAAGGATATATTTTCCCGCGGGGCACTGGCTCACCCGGAAGTAGATCGATAGCACAGTCCCATGGTCGGTGTGGAGGCAGCTTGGAAGCTTTCCTCGGGCAGAAAACATCACTGAAGGGGGCGGAGTCGTGGAGATCCACATGTAGAGTCCTTTGGCATTAACGAGACCGGACAACTGACTGAGGTGAGTGGTGTGCTTTTATCCCAGTTGTGATGAGGTGCTGATGGGCTTTTCTTAGCTTTCAACTGTATCTCATTCCATTTTATAAGCAAATAGAACTGGTTCAGGCATCCTCAGATTAATTGAGCATGCCATCCATAGACTACTGGTCAATGACTTTTACAGTCAATCCTGTGACCGGTTTTGATTGAGGGTTTCCGGGCTTTACTGTCTACAAGACTTCTCATTCTGTTTGACTTTTCAGCTGTACTAGCCAGGCCATGTCCTAAATCTCAGTGTAAATAAAACAGTGCTGCACATCCAGGTCAATTTGCAGGTTGGGACCTGCAATAACTTAATAACTAATAACTAATGTTAAGACGGTGTAGTCCCTCATTCGTCCAGGAGTGTTCCATCGTAGAAAAGGTTTCAGTCGTAGTCATCTGGACACTGTTTTCAGAATCAAGACGTTTCGGCTCCCATCCGGAAGTCATTGTCAATTGTGAAAATGGTCTGAGAACTCTGCTGCTGTTTACCCTGCCTAGTTTCACCTGAAACTGACCTTCTTTTGTTTCCATGATGGCCCAGTATTCAGGCCTATTGTTTTCTGGCTGCACCTCCCTCATCACTGTTAAGTACCTGATTAGCATATGATTGGCTTGACCAAGGTGTTAATACACTGTGGTAAACAGTTGGCAAGTTGAATCTCAGACCACCATTTCTGTTTAAAGAGGGGTTTTCTTTTTTCACAAAAATGGCTTCTTTGACTCCTCTTTCAAACCAACTCTTCTCTCTATCTTCACCTCACTGTCTTCAAATGTGTGGTTTGTAGCTTTTAGATGTAAATGCACGGCGCTCTGCAATCCTGAGTTAGCGTGTCGTCTGTGCTGATAAAGTCTTTTGTGAAGTGGCTGTTTAGTCTCACCTATGTACCGTTCTTTGCAGTTTTCCTCACTGCATTGAATTGAATAAACTACATTGCTCTGTTTTTGTGTGGGCATCTTGTCCTTAGGATGAACGAGTTTCTGTCTTAAAGTGTTGCCTGGTTTAAAGAAAACAGGAACATCGTGCTGTCTAAAGACTTATAATGTTCACCTTTGTTTAGATCTCCAAGAAACTGCATTCGCTAACTGGGTTAAAGGTACCCTGTGGAGTTTTTGACCACTTGTAGTGCTATGGAGCAATGTTTTAATGAGTGGGTCCCCATCTATTTATTTTTGTATCTTGTGCGCGGACACAAGCATGCACATTGGCAGTTGGTTTAGCTAACGCACCAAGAAACTTAGCAACACATCAGGAAATGCAGGGACAAGGAAACTCTACTGGGTATCTTTAAGGTTGTTTAACTTACCTTCAAGTACTGTTTAAAAGCTTGTATCTGCTTGGACACCATCATACCACTGTTTCATGTCACTGTCAAAACAGTAGGGAAGAATCAAACAGAAGATCCGCACACTCTACTAGTAGCTCCCGTCAAAGTTTATTGAGCAACATTTAGATCTAACAGAGATCTGTGTCGGGCATTGTCAAATCACCATGACAAAGCAGAGCAGACAATATATAGGCACAAACATTCATCACACAGGTGGTTGTGATTGGCATGATTGATAGTCTACTCAAGCTGGACCAATCAGAGCAGAGCTGGACAACAATGTTTATTCATATGTTATTCCCATATGGGGGACAAAGCATACCTCTAAGAGGGCAAGAACAAATAGAAACAGCAGGATCAATACTATACAGGCACATGTCAAAGCCAACACATCAGACGCTGATCCAAAAACACATCACAAATCACGCAAACCATCCAGAAGCGAATAATCACACATAGGAAAATACATAGAAAAAAGTGATATTGCTCACCCCAAAAATCAATATTATACTATTGCCAATATTATACAGGCACAAATTGAATCCAACACATTAGAGGTTGAGCAAAATGTATTTCATAAACCACAAAAATCAAGGCAAAATACGTAAAGACTACAATATAAGTAATACATAGAAAAATGTTTTCTTTAGCAATACAGGCAAATTCAGCTTCGCTACACCCACTGTCACAACAGTGCACATAAGCGGTCCTGCCCAAAACTATGATAAATTTAATAAACTTAACTAAATAAACAAATTTTTCGTTTAATTTCATCCATATTTTATACTGTTATGTGAAGATGAAAGACAGATCATTTACAAATTTAAGTACTGTGCACTAACTATTTCTCAGGCCAATCATCTCAAGCCTATGCCATTTATGTCTTTCACAAATTTTCTTCTTAATTCTGGCCCTCAGGAGCCGGAGCCTGTGAGTTTAATTTGTGACATCTATTCAGAGACTATTTTGCACATTGAATACCAGGTGAATGTAATTAACTAGGACAGAGATTAGTCATTTCCTAACAGACTGGGTTTGAAGTTGCTGTTTGATGTGCTATTTGAGGTAAAACTACTACAGCACCAACTTTCTAATCACTCAGTGGTGACCTGATCAAAGTGACCTGCCAAAAACACTTATCCATGCAGTCATATGTGTAGATGTTCACTGTAAGGACATAATGGTCAGAGCACTTTGCTCTTTAACAGTATAAGAATTGTTTGATTAGAAACTGCCAACCATCCACTCTGTTTGTACACCATTTCTTTAAAGGTCCAGTGTGTTGGATTTAGTGGCATCTAGTGGTAACATTGCAATTTGCAGCCATTTGAATACTGCTCGCCTCACCCTCCTCTTCCAAGCATGTAGGAGAAACTACGGTGGCCACAAAAACACAAAAGGCCCTATCTAGAGCCAGTGTTTGGTTTGTCCATTCTGGGCTACTGTAGAAATGTGGCAACATGGCAGCCTCCGTGGAAGGGGACCTGCTGCCTCTGTAGATATAAACGGCTTATTCTAAGATAATGAAAACACAACGATTCTTATTTTCAGGTGATTATACACTAATGAAAACATAGTTATGAATATTATATTCCATTTCTGCAAATAGATCCTCTGAAATGTTACACACTGGTCCTTTAAAGGGGCCACATCATTGTGGCTGGTCAAACAGAATTCATGTTTTTGAGAAACAGACTAAATCTTACATTTAGGGCAATAGTTACTGTAACATCTGCTTTTGATTTTCTGACAACTTTTTTCTTGTACATTTACTTGGAACAGGGTTTCACAATAAGCGGCACTTAAAGGCCGGAAATTTCTACCCTGACAACAAATTTCTGACCATCTTTTGCCCCTCATCTGAAGTGTCAGCTTGTTTCAGAATATCGAGAACTGACAAAACCGCACATGAATACACCAGGCGAAGGTTTATCAATCCGTGGAGGCAACACACAAACTGGATTTGTGTCATTCACATCACTTACTGACATAGTTGCATCTTTCTCTGTTGCAGGGTGAAGAGGAGTTTCGGGATAAACTCTCTCCCATTTGCATTAGCCTTAACTTCAGTCTGGATCCTCATTCCCCAGTGGATCAGCATGGCCTCAGACCAATCCTGAATTATCAGACAGAACAGCGCATAGTGCAGAAGGTATGTATATTAACTCATGATACGAAATAACTCATTAAACCACAGCCACATAAAGGGTCACACAGTACGTTAGGTCCCACACTTATCTGCATTTCTTTGAGCTCTGTTTACAGTGTCAAATATTCATTGCTTGCTCTAACAGGTGCTACCTTTACCTACTGTGAACCTAAAAAAACAGCGTGCTGTGTTACGCGACAACTGGCAAGTGTGATATATGATGTTTGATGATATTGCTTATTTCATCCGTTCTTATATGTTTGAAAAAATACATATAAAGATACAGTGAATGTGAATGTTGCCTCATTTTTTAATGTGATGAAAATTAATTAAAAATGTACAATTAAAAAATGGAAATAAACAATTCTTGAAGCACCCTTGACCTTAAGGCACCTCAGCATACCGTGGCACCCACTTTGGGAACCACTACTGTAGATGCTGAATATCTCAAAAGGTTTTAGTTGCAACTAGAGCTGCAACAATTTAGTTAGTCCACTGACTTTATATTAACTGGAAACTGTTTTAATAATTGATTAATTGTTTTAGAAATGCCAAACATGTTCTGTTTCAATTCTTTCTGGAAGTTCAACTTCCAAATATATGAAGTGTACCTCTGTGTAGGGTTGTACCACACTTAACATCGTAGAAAAGGTTTCAGTCGTAGTCATCTGGACACCGTTTTCAGAATCAAGACGTTTCGGCTCCCATCCGGAAGTCATTCTCAATTGTGAAAAAATGGGACGGGAACTAGAAATTAAGCTACTCTGTGTTACATAAGCCCTGCCCTCAGGAAGGAATCTACCTGAGTATCTGTTAATAGCTAGTTTCACCTGAAACTGACCTAATAGTTTCAAGATGGCCCAGTAATCAGTAATCAGGCCTATTGTTTTCTGGCTGCACCTACCTCATCTCTGTCAAGTACCTGATTAGCATGTGATTGGCGTGACCAAGGTGTTAATACACTGTGATAGACTTTGGGCAGATTGAATCTCAGACCACCATTTCTGTTCAAAGAGGGGTTCTCTTTTTTCACAAAAATGGCTTCCTTGACACCCCGTTCAAACCAACTCTTCTCTCTACTTAGAATCTTCACCTCGCTGTCTTCAAATGTGTGGTTTGTATCTTTTAGATGCAAATGCACAGCGCTCTGTAATCCTGAGTTAGCGTGTCGTCTGTGTTGATAAAGTCTTTTGTGAAGTGGCTGTTTGGTCTCACCTATGTACCGTTCTTTGCAGTTTTCCTCACTGCACTGAATGGAGTAGACTACATTGCTCTGTTTTTGTGTGGGCAACTTGTCCTTAGAATGACTTAACTACGACTGAAACCTTTTCTACGATAGAACACTCCTGGACGAATGAGGGACTACACCGTCCCACACTTAACATCTACACCACACCACTTATATGGCCACATGCCTTGCATTTATGAACTAAACAGATAGTTATCACAATGGTCACCAGTGGAAATATATTTGAATGGCAAAGATGAAGGTTACAGGCCACCATTTTAAAATTGACATAAAATGTAAGGCCCCTCTATAGTGCAGAACCCCATGTGGTTAGAGCTTGAGGGTCAGCCCTGATAGAGCAAGAACTGATTACTGCAGTCTGGTCTCCATTGGTAGTGTTTTTTGTTTCCTAAATGAAGAGTTGGAAGGTTTATTGTGGACTGTCGAGTCATGGCTCTGCAAAAACACAGAGGGAGGACTGACAGCTCTGTTTGGGTGGGGCGGCGCTCAGCACTCAGACATCTGGTTGTGGTTTGTTTATGTATGTTGCCAGTGGTCTCCTCCACCAGGCAAGAGCCAGAGCCTGAAAACATGCACATGTTTATGTGAGTGATATAAGGTGAAGTGAGTGTGATGTGGGTTTGTGAGTGTGTACATCATGTAATTGTAACTGGCTGTTTTAAACAGAATTTCAACTGTTGTTGTTCTCCCTTCTCCTTATGTGAAAGGAATCAACAGGCTTTTCATCCATTGCTAGCTTAAGTGAAGAGAACAAAGTGCCAAAAACATCCATGTTCCCACTAGACTGTGGGCCCTGTTGCTTCATGCTAACACTTCAGTTTACTTTGTGTAGAGTAACACTAGGCTCCATTCTGTTGATTTAACATACACTATGTTGAGTGGCACAGTTGTGGACAGTCTTGCTGCTTTGTCTCTCCAATCGTATGCATCTTGGTCCATCAAGAGTTAATTAGTACAGTAAAATAAAAGGATGGTAGGATATTTATCACAGTTGAAAATCTTGGTTTTGCTGCTACGTGGCAATGATGCAGCAATGTTCTGTTAAATCATTGCTGGGTGTGGTCACAGTGCAACAGGCCACAATTCTGACCACACCAATTCTGACCACACCGATTTTCATGATGTCAAACCCCATTATTCACACTTTTAATGGTTTTTCACTAATAGCCATTTATTATACTTTATATATATACCTGTTGAGATGCCTACATCTGGGCACTTTGCCAGATAAAAATATTTCACCACACAGGTGAACTGTATACTGCTGTTTTTGTATGAAAAGTAACTGAACTGCTGCTATATATTACCATAATAATGGCAGTCTAATGTCAGACTGTGTACAACAATTGCGTGGAAGTATTAATGAGGTTTGGAGAAGGCTTGCAGATATTTTTACAGGAGAAACAGGACCAGATTTTGGTGGGAATTCTTGAGAAACACCAGGATCTCAATTCCTGGTACTCAACGCATGCACAAGGGATTCACAAGAAAAGATACCTGACTTTTGTCTTCTTCATCATGATCAGTACATGATGAAGAAGACAAAAGTCAATGCTTGCATGCATGTATGTGATGCAGGACAGAGTGTACTTCAGTGTCTTCTTTATTTAAACAATATGAAGCAATGAATCCTCTCAACCCACAGTTGCTTTTCTTTTGTTCCATTTCTGACAGAGGACCTACTGTCCCTAGTGGTTGATGCATGCAGAAGTGCCAATCCAGTGACTTTGGGCAGACCTTATTATATTTCTCAATGAACTGGCACTCATGTGGCTGTGTTCAGTGAGTGGGACACATGGATAAGAAATGGATACCGGACTCAAAGATGGTGTCCATTCACTTGAATGAAAATTGCTCGCCAAGCTCATGAGCCAAAAAAGTTTTCTAGCTTCAGCGGTATACTACCGTGTTGTGCAGCTCACTGCACATGCTCATTAGTGTTTCTCCCACTGCACGTTCCTGCTCGGCCCACGTTCCACACATAAAAATTGCTTTTCTAGAGACATTTTTACAAATATAAAGCCTTCATGGATTAAAAATCCATAATACAAAAAGTAATACTTGACCTTGTTTGCAGTTCGAGGTGTCCTGTCAACAGTTTAAGAGAAAGCCCATTCATAATGGCGGTCTAAGAATAAGAATGTTTATGAGGAGGTTCATTAGATTTGATGATTGGCATAATCGATACTCATAAAAGGCTACCTGTTCCGCTCCATGTGTAGGCAAGTTTCATTCATATAAATGTTACCAAAGACTAAAAGGAGCTTCATACCGCAGAGCTTCAAGTCCTGCTATTGAAATTCAGCAGACAAAAATATAACAAATTTAGTAGCCTGGTAAATGCCACAAATTCTCTTAAATCACTCGTACGTACTACATAAGAACAAATTTCTCTTGTAAGCCCACTAAAATGTCTGAAATACAAGAAGTAACAGTATAAACTAGTACGGATTATTACATCTGTTTCCATTGAAAGATCAGGTAGTGAAAAATTACAGACAAGATACAAGGTAATTTATCATTGTACAACACAAGAAATTAAGTTAGTAGTCCATGAGTGCCATTTCATCCAGACTAGACATTAGCCAGGAGCAGCCTTAAGTCCAAACTGGACCAGCTTGGCTCCTATCCCGGCTCTTCCTCTCCTCCTGGAGCAATAGCGCAGCACCCAACGTGGTGTCTGGTCCGGTTGATCTGGCTGGGTGGATTGTCTCAAGGTCTGCTGCTCTTTAATCCAAATCCTGGCTTCCTTTTCCAATGAATAGGTAATATGTGTTTCAGCAAGAAGCTGGAAAAAAATAAAGATAACAAAAAACAAATAATGTAGCAGAGTTTGAAGGAGCTAGCCTACCAGCTGCTTCATCTACATGCGCAGCTGTTGCCATAGACTAATTACTGCTCAGTAGATACAGTATATGATTTCCCACAGCAGTACAGGAGCTTTATTAAGTTAATTCTTCTTTAAAATGTATTACTGCAGATAAAATTTGATAAAACCATTCCCAAGCGTTTATTGTAAATACTTAACTACTCAATTTGGTAGCGCCCCACAGTCACCGAACATTGTCTTGGCATGCAATGCCATAGTCAGTGGTCTACCAGGTATGATTCTGATTTCTGTGTTGTCATCACTTCATGTCTTGAAGTTGACCAATAGTGCGGTCTATACCCTTAAGAGCTGGAGGGAAACATGGGTCACAAGGATCAAATGGGAAGATGAAGAGATGAGTGAAAAAGATATGAAAAGTGTTTAGAAGGGGGGAAGATAAGTTGGGACTGATCACTTGATCTTAGTAAGTCTATTACAGAGCGTGTGTGCTCCTGTCTGTTTGGTGTTAAATGACTGATAGCCTCTTGAGTCTGGAGTGAATGTAAAACCAGGGACTTGAATGAGGAATCTCCACTGAGACACTTTTAACCATTGCCAGGCTGATTCTTTGCTCTCTGTAGCCCTCTGTGGCATTCTTTTGGAATTTAATGTTTCCCATATGTTGGAGAGATGAGGGTATGGCAACAATGACAGTCTTGAGCTACATGGGAGAAATGGTGGAGACAGAAAAGGAAAAAAGAATAAAACAATAAGCTCAAGGGACACACTGGAAAAGACAATATAATCAAATCAAATCACATTTATCTTTTACTGCAGTTTTTACTAAGTCATCTGTCACGTAAGACCAAAGAGCATATTAACCCCTTTTAAATGTGAGGCTTTCACTCTTTTTGATCAAGGCATTTTTTGCAAAAATGTAATACTTGTTTACACACACAACTGCTTGGCATCTGGTTGTTGCAAATATTGTTACAGTTTTGTGCATGTATGGAGGATATGTATAGTCTATATCCTCTCTTATTCTTTCATTAAATCATGAATCTAGTGTGTTGGTTTCTATAAACATCCACTTCCTTGAAAGATTTTCTCTCTCCATACCTTTGGACTCTGATCCCTGGATACCTCTCTCTCTTTCACTGATCATAACCATCCCTCACTCCTCCCTCTTCCTCCATTCATCTCTATCCTTTCTTTCTTAGGCCCAGATTCAACTCGATTGTGGAGAGGACAACATCTGTGTCCCTGACCTCAAGCTGGCTGTTTATGGGTGAGAGGAAATCACCTTTCTTTACCTGATTCAACAAACAAAACTTAAACCCTGCAGTCATGCAATGCTAATCTGCCACAGTTTTCTCCGTCTGTGATTGATAAAACACAACAGAGATTCAACTTATACAATCACTACAAGTGACCAATTTCACTTTACACATAGTCATTTAATCCTTGGATAATATAAAAAATATTGATTAGTGCAGCTTTAACTGTCTTACTGGGAAGGTGTTAGAATAACACTGCAGTAAAACCTTGGAACCAAACAACACAAAATAAATATAATCATAATATAATCACACAATACATAAAGAACAAAAAAATACTGTTTAATGGTAGAGAAGTCATCCATGATTTTTTGTCCATTTTATAAATTACACATTTTTGGCATTTTTTGCTTTTATTTGACAGCCACAGTGTAGAGAGACAGGAAACATGGTAAGAGAGAAGAGTATGACATGCCACAACAAAGGTCCCCGACCAGAATCAAACCGTGGACATTGTGGTCATATGGTATGCGCCTTAACCATTAGGCTTCCAGGTCACTCCAGTTATCCATGATTTTAAAGGTCTCATAAGTAAGTGATATTGCACTATGTGCATAATGAAAACAATGACAACACATTTCTGCTTCATGTTGTGGTGTTTCCTCCTCAGAGTCCATTATTTTCTATATTAGGACACCTCCGAGTGCCTTATCGCACTTATATTATGGACACAGGATAAAAGAAGGCTAGATGTAAAACTTCAAATGATGTTTGTTTGTAGTCAGTTAAAGGTACCCTGTGGAGTTTTTGACCAGTAGTAGTGCTATGGAGCAATGTTTTATTAGCTGGTCCCAATTTTTTGTGATCAACTTTTTATTGAATTTGTCACATGAAGATCGTTGTACATGAGGTACCATAGACAAGGATTCTTGCACATACAAGCAGCATTTAACACAAACTATATAAACAAAAAAAACAGACAATAGATAATGTGTGTATAGGTCTTCTTACATTCTATCAAAGAGACACATCTGTGAAAGAAAATGTGGGCTTGAAAGAGAACCAATGAGGATATCCCAAACCTCTACAGTGGATGCGCATGGTTTATGCATTAGAGATAATGATCTTTCTATATTTAGGGAGAGCAATATCCCTAAAATAATTCAAGCATTCTTTTATCAATGGAGGCTCAGGGGAGAACCATAGTTTCTCCAGTGCTTCTTGAGAAACATTAGGTTTATTAATAAACAATAAAAATGTCAATAAACCAACAGCAATAACAAAAAACCACAAGGCTGATGGGCCGGCCAAAATTAACAAAAAGAAGGGAAGCCACTTAGACCAACCCACAGTGGGCCATAGGATCTGGGTTCTTCCCTCTAACCTAAGCCAATAATCGAACTAAACCTAACAGAAATAAAGCAGCGAAAACTGGACTGGACCCACACCAACTGCTGCTGCCGAGTCTGGAAGGTAGAAAAAGAATGAGCCAAGGTTCCCACCCCCTCTTTTTTAGTTTTCCCTCAATCAGACCGGACCAGATACACCTGAGGGAAGGACACATGAGAGTCAAAATCATATGCACATCATAACCAGCATGTAACACTAGTGATAATCAATGAAGTTTAAATATTGTTGCTATGGTTATCTGCAGATAAGTTCACTTCATCTGCAGGGAGAGACAATGAGTTGATATTCAAGGGAGTAAACATGATTCTGTTACTCAGAGCATTTAAGACACAAATGATAAGACACTGTTTACAGCTCATAACATGCCTACACTGGATTAGAAAATTGAGGAAAGATTCCTGACTCACTTATTGTTAATTAATCATGTATACTTGTTTTTGAATGGATGTCAGCCAGATATTTGGCAATGTCTCAGTCCATTCACAAAGTGAACACACATGCTCAGAGTCTCTCCTCCCTTCCAGTGCCATTATGATGAGTGTTTTGCATTACATGGCAGTGTAATTCCTCTTTGTTGCAGAAATACAATCTGTGCGAAAAATCTCCCATGAAAACTCAAAGATCTGCATTTGTAGTTGCTTCCCTTCACTGGCATACTATATACACAGCATTTTTCTCTTGCTAGCCAAGAAAACAGTGGAATTCTTAACATTCACAAACCAGGGGTCTCATTTATAACTGTTACGTACAACGGGGCCTGAAAGTGGCATACGCAACTCCCCATGCAAAAGTTGGGATTAAAAAAAACAATGTGCAGACCTGTAAGCACACTCTGACCCATGCGTAGGCACATTTTGGAGACAGAGGAAATTTTGTGACGCAGATGGTGAGGTGGTGAATTGTAGCCAGATTGTATAATGATGCCTCTCACACATTTAATTTCACTTAATATCAAATGTTAATTATAGATCCACATCATCATAAACATTCAAACCAGCAGTGTTATTTGTACTTGCGCTTGTAGTGAGCCATAACTATTCCTTAAGCACCTTTCAATTGTAAAAAATATAAGCCAACATATAAACGAGAATGCGACTGTGGAGTCAGGCACACAGAGAGCACTGCCTTCTCACCTCGACTCACCCGGCACATCTTCACCACCTGCACATATGGATTGTGTACATTAGCAGTCTGGAAATAAAGCCAGTGCCAGCTCTCGCACAATCGCTACACTCCATATCCTCATTATCAGTCCTAATCATAATGCAGGCCAAGCATAACAAAAGTGACATAAAAAATGTGTTCACCTGTCAAACTTCCATCTTCAAATGATATTCCAGGGTGGGGGATACCACTGAATGACGCGTTTTGGCAAGGTGTGAAGTAATCAGTCTGATTGCTGTAAACATCAACAGCATGAAGGGAAGGATCAGGAGGGAACAAGTGTTCAGCGACCACAAAGATTTCCTAGCCTATGATGATGACTGGCTAATAGGCCGATTTAGATTCCCTGCTGTGCTCTTGAATCTATGTGCTGAACTGGGTCCAGTATTAGACAGACCAACCCAACAGAACTGCACCATCCCGGAAATACAAGTAGAAACTAACCACTCTGGGGTTTCTGGCAAGTTATCCGACAGGTGTGTGTTTGATATGATCAACAATATAATGTTTACCTTTCTGCCTGAAGCTCCTTTTTGGGAATAATATAATTCTTTTAAACTTGCTGCATTTTCTTTTGTTTGTGACCTTCTTTTTGCTGCTGTGACCATCAAACAATATATGCTTTCCAACCTCCATCTCACAAGCACCTCGATTTCTGTGTCATAAAAATTAACTTTTTTTCGTCTTCCTCTCGCTGTTGTTGCCATGATTCGCCGTAAGCAGGCTCATTTCTATGCATCAATATTCATGTGGTGCTTTGCATTGACCATTTATGGTTGAATGTGGGCGTGTAGAGGGCGGGATATGAGGCTGATTTACCTGCGTACATTTCCAGGTGGACTGTGATTTATGAAGGGAAAGTTCCCTGCAGGTGTGTGTATGCACAAGGACTGAAACGATTCCTTGAGTAACTAGAGTAACTTGATTACTAAAAATCATTGCTTCATTTAATCCATATAATTACAAATTACTGTGTTTCACACGGATGATTAACGCTAGAAGTGCCAGAATTCCAAACTTACTAGAATTGCCATAAGCGGTCATTTTGACTGCTAGATTCCAAACTCTATAATCTCTAATGATAAATTACCCAAATGGGAGATTAATGCATTTATTGTGTTAGGATATCTTTTAAAAAACTAAATAACTCCAAAATATACATTTAAAAAAGTTTCATTATACATTTATCAATATTCATATCATCGCATATAGTAAACCTTAATTATTGCATAAGCTATATTCACACCAGTGTCACTGACTCCCGCTTTGCCTTCAGCCTATAGGTGATGCCCATGCTTGTGTGCACGGAGCTCAGAATACACACCTTCTGCTCCGCGTCTCCTCTATTCCCAGAAATGTATTTTGAAATGATATCAACGTAAATCAATGTGCCTGAGCTGTAGTTAGGTTGAAACTTGTAGTTCTGAAAGTTAAGTATATATACCTTTTTTAAAGCAAAAGGTGTTTGTTTTTGCATTTCAGAACCCAGAATGTAATATGGCACTTGAATGCACTAAATGGGTTTAGTTTTGACATATAATATTATGGTATGCAATTTAAGCAATAAAAATGTAGATTTTTTCAAAAAAATTAAACCATTGTTTATTTTAAGAGTCCTGACTTATTTTCTCTTTTGCATATTTACTATGGCTCTTTAGTAAAGCAAAAGTATTTCTTATCCAATTACTCGATTAATCGATGGAATAATTGGTAGAATACTCGATTTCTAAAATAATCGATAGATGCAGCCCCAGTACACACAATTTTATATTATATATAATATTCTTTTGCCGCACACCATTTTCTGCTTTTGTCCACACATACACTTTTAGTATGGATCCTACACACTGTTTTAGAAATGTCAGTTGTATCCTCTGGCTTCAATTATGCTTTTATGAGTTTCTTGATCCACTTTTCCCAACAAATGAAACTCTGTAGTTAACATCTTAACTATATGCTGCAGATTTGTCTGTTCTCAGCACCTGCTCAGTGTTGGAGTTAGGGTATCAGTGTTGCTTCCTCTGCATTCACTAAACTTGCCCATGCCTAATTAAAATCATCTGGTGGTCGTCCTACCTAGCGAGGTGTAACTACGTCCAAACCCTCTGAAGATGGGGGGAGGGGAGGAGGTAATAGGGAATGAAAGAAGAACCCTGGTTCTGACCCTCAACCACACTCCTTTCTCCTTATTATGCTCAAAAGAAACATGAATTTACTACCACAAAGTGGTAGCTGTTTGGGGAGGGCTGGAGTTGAATGGTGTCGAGAGGATTTATCACTACACCAAAAGTGTGTTTGCACACAGGGGCATCACTGAACATGCAGAATAAGGTGGGGGTCGGTTTCCTGAGACAAATCACAGTGATCGGATTTGGGTCATTTCCCAGGTTGGTCATGGACAGATATGCAGGAGAAAAGGACCTTTGGGGACTACAAAACAGAGATGCATTATTCTGGAAAGACTTCATGTCCCTGCTTTTCATTATGTTTTACAATTGCTTCTTGGGCATTTTGGTCATGCCCTGCACCAAGTCACTTCAAATGAATGTAGCAGCAGAGGTAGCACAAAAAAGTCCAATGGATTGACTGACCTTGACTGTCTTAAAAGACTGACAAAAAATAATGGCTGTGTAATAGATATTTATGGGAAAAACCATCAAAAACGAAGAGTTTCTACAGCTCGGTAGCTGTAGACTCTTAGTGTGTGGCTGCCTCATGTAGCCATGCAGCTAGCATGGTTAACAAGTTGAATCAATCGTCATTATCTTAGGTTTTTTATTTTTGTGATTTTACTTTTTATATTGAGTTCTTAATCTCCTGATTACTTCTGTGTTCAAATTAAAGGCCCTTTGTGTAGGATTTGAACATTTCTGACTCCTAGTAGGGCTGTCACGATATCTACTTTTGTTGGACAATATATTGTCCCAGCAATAATTGCGATAAACGATATTAATGTAATTTTAAGGGCATTCCATCGCATTTATTTGCATAAAGCATCAGGGTTCAGTCAGTTGCAGCAAGGAAGAGATAGAGAAATCTTTAGCCAAATAATCACAAACTCACTACAGGGACATTGTACAGTGGTGTGAAAAAGTGTTTGCATGTTTGTCACATTTAAATGTTTCAGATCATCAAACAAATTTAAATATTAGTCAAAGATAACACAAGTAAACACAAAATGCAGTTTTGTGGAGAAACAGTGAAGAGAAAGAGTGAGAGAAGCTCAAACCTGCCTGCCCCACATGCCACACCTACTGACTGTATGCATACGGCACAAGAGGAGAGACGAGACACCGACGCTGTTGGCAGAAGAACCAAACACTGTGATTACTCTGAGCAGTATGCATGGGAATGAATTATAATATAATATATTAATATATATTTCTCGCCTTTTCCCTGATGGTCTGAATAGGTCGCTAAATTTGTCGCAAGTCGCTTTTTGGAAATAAAGTTGCTACGAGAGTCTGATAAGTCGCTAAACCTAGCAAGAGAGTCACCAAGTTGGTAACATTGTGTGTGTGTGTGTGGTGGAGCTGCCTGAGCACCGCCCACGGTGAAACTCCACACAGAGAGCAGACGACAAGAGGACAGAAGCAGTGTGACCAGAAATGACAGCAAAACGTGTCTCAGCTAAGTTTGTTTGGCTTAGGCAGTCTGACAAAATGCTTAAGCATTGCGCCCCAAGTCTTATAATGGTAGGGAAAACCCTGCTGTTCGATCCCAGCGTCCCCCACCTGCATACGGTTAGGGTTTTTTAAATTGATTTTCAACAGACAGAAGTGCAAGTTAAAGTTTGTTCGACCTATTGTCGTCCCCCCTGAGACAGTACAGCCTGTAGTCTATTACGCAGTAAACCGTAGACATACACTCCTGCGTAGGTCATGTTTTTATGTAGGGCTGAAAAAAAGCAAAAGGCAATATAGGTCACAATCGGCTACAAAACTGAAAAATATCTCTTATGTTACAAAAGTGCAAAATAAATAGAATAATAAAAAATAAAATTTGTGCGAACTTGTTGGACTTGGGTTGTTTTTTTCTGCGTAGCTTCAGTGATTTGAAACATCTGGGTCATTCAATTCTATTCAGTTTTATTAGCGCCAATTCATAACAGAAGTTATCTAATTGCACTTTTCAAGCACTTGGTGACAGTGGCAAGGAAAAACTTCCTTTTAAGAAGCAGAACCAGACTCAGTGGTGGCTGAGAGAGGTTGAGAGGTTGAGTGAGAGAGAGAGAGAGGGTGGGGCACCATGCAAATACCACCTAGAATTTTAAAATAGAAATAGTGTAATGGTAGTGGTAATATTAATATTAATAATAGGAATGACAGTCATAAGAATAATAATGACAATAATAGTAACAGAGCCAATAACAACAACTGTGCAGGAACACGGGGACAGCAGATGGCCCACAACCACAGATCCAGTCTCTGCAGCTCCGAAGGTAGAAATACCTGCTGAAAGCAACAGAAAGAGAGAGGAGAGAAACAAGTAAGCACAAAACTACGGGAGAGAGAAGATGTCGAGTTAGTAACATGCAGTAATGGGATAAAAATGCATACAGATGGAGAGGGAGAAAAGGAGAGAGGAAAGAGGTGCATCATGGGAAGTCTCCCGGCAGTCTAGGCCTATAGCAGCATAACTAAGGGATGGTTCAAGACTCACCCAAGCCAGCCCTAACTATAAGCTGTATCAAAAAGGAAAGTCTTAAGCCTACTCTTAAATGTGGAGATGGTGTCTGCCTCCCAAACCCAAACTGGGATCTGATTCCACAAGAGAGGAGCTTGATAACTGAAGGCTCTGGCTCCCATTCTACTTTTGGAGACTCTAGGAACCACAAGTAACCCTGCATTCTGGGAGCGAGACAAGTCCATTGTCTGATGCAATTAGAAGGTAATTTGTAACTTTCACCAGTGCTGTCTCTGTGCTATGATGCACTCTAAATCCTGACTGAAAATCCTCAAATAAACTATTGTTATTTAGAAAGTCACACAACTGATTAGCAACTGCTTTCTCAAGGATCTTAGAGAGAAAGGGAAGGTTAGATATAGGTCTATAGTTGGCTAAAACCCCTGGATCAAAATTGGGCTTTTAAAGAAGAGGTTTAATTACAGCTACTTTAAAGGGCTGTGGGACATAGCCTGTTAATAAAGACAGATTGATCATATCCAGTAAAGAAATGCTAACTAGGGGTAAAACTTCTTTAAGCAACCTAGTTGGAATGGGGTTTAAGAGACAGGTTGATGGCTTAGATGAATTAATAGTCGAATTTAGTTGAAGAAGGTCGATAGGAGCAAAGCAGTCAAAATATATATCAGGTTTTACAGTTGTTTCTAAAGTTCCTGTGTTTGAAGATAAATCGGTACCGGTTGAGGGCAGGACGTGATGAATTTGTTCTCTAATAGTTAAAATTTTTTTGTTAAAGAAGCTCATGAAGTCGTTACTACTGAGGGCTATAGGAATACATGGCTCAATAGAGCTGTGATTCTGTGTTAGCCTGGCTACAGTGCTGAAAAGAAACCTGAGGTTGTTTATATTTTCCTCTAATGATGAGTAGTAAGCTGCTCTGGCATTATGGATATATGTTCAAAGATTATCTTGCCAGACTAAACGAGATTCTTCCAGGTTGTTGGAACGCCATTTCCTTTCAAGTTTTCGTGATGTTTGCTTTAATTTGCGGGTTTGGGGGTTATACCATGGAGCTAACCTTCTTCCGTTTTATTATCTTCTTTTTTAGAGGGGCAATAGAATCGAGTGTTGTTTGCAGTGAGCCTGCAACACTATCAACTAGATGGTCAATTTGGGAGGGGCTGAAATTAGCATAGGAGTCCTTTGTTATATCGAGACATAGCACAGAACCAAATGCAGATTGGATCGCTTCCTTAAATTTAGCTACTGCACTATCAGATAGACATCTCAAGTAGGAGATTTTGCCTAATGGCGTGTAGTCCAGTAATAGGAGCTCAAAAGTTATTAAATAATGGTCCGATAATGAAGGATTCTGTGGAAAGACTATTAAATGTTCAATTTCAATGTCATATGCCAGAACAAAGTTGAGGGTGTGGTTAAAACTGTGAGTGGGTTGTGGGCCACCTGCTGCCACCGTGTTCCTGCTCGACAACTGCTACTACTGTTGTTATTGGCTCTGTTACTATTATTGTCATTATTATTCCTATGACTGTCATTCCTATTATTATAAATTTTTTAATATTAATATTAGCACTACCATTATATTATTACTTATTGGCCGCCCACCATTGAGTCTGGTTCTGCTCGATGTTTCAGCCTCTTAAAAGGAAGTTTTTCCTTGCCACTGTCGCCAAGTGCTTGATCATGGTGGGATTTGTTGGGTCTCTGTACATAATATTATAAAGAGTATGGTCTTGACCTGCTCTATAGGAAAGGTGCAATGAGATAACTTCTGTTATGAATTGGTGCTATATAAATAAAATGGAATTGAAATAAACAAAGTGGCTCGGGCCGAGCCACACAACACTTTTCCAACCATTCCAGCCATGAAAAGTGCACATGCGCCAACATGCATGCTGCCTGTTGCCGTTGCTCCGTCTCGTTGTCTTACTTTTTCCAACTTTTAGCTTTCCCTTTTCTTTAAAACTTGAGTAACTTTTGTGTAAGTGTAATTTAAAGTACGGTTTTTATGAAAATGAGAGTAGAGAGTGTTTTGGTATTTTTTTCGCTGTGAAACTTCTTCTCCTGCTACTTGGTCAGGGCACCGCTGCAGAACAGCTGTTTGGCTGCACCAGGGAACAGCTGATCACGCTGAAGCCGAGCAGCATGGCGCCCAGGACAACCGATGTCCCCGCGACCATAAGGACAGTGAGGAGATGGTTAAAGGAGGCCTATGAGACATTTCAGGGATGTTTTGAGGTGACAAACTGGGATGCACTCTGTGAGCCCCATGGAGAGGACATTGATGGGCTTACTGAGTGCATCACTGGCTACATTAACTTTTGTGTGGACTGCAATGTCCCAACTAAGATGGTCCATTGTTATCCAAATAACAAACCATGGGTAACAAAGGACATCAAAGACATCCTGAAGAGCATCACTGGCTTCAGACCGACTGGCAGCAGAGGAGTTGAAGGCAGCTGGGATAGGGCCAACGAACTTAATCTGTTCTTTAACAGATTCGACACACCAGCTCCTGCTCATCCCCCCTCTAACTCAGCTGCTGTCTGCCCCCAGACTCCTCTGAGTCCACTGCCGCCCCCTCCTCCATCATCCTGGGAGAGTCCTACTCCCCCCTCAACTGGCTCTCAGGCCAACGGCCCTCTCCAGAATGACAACTCCTCCCCTTCCCCGGCTGTAACCTCTGCTGTGTGCCTGACTTCTGACCAGGTGAGAGGACAGCTGATGAAACTCCACTCAAACAAGGCTGCAGGCCATGGTGGCGTTTGCCCCGGGGTGCTAAAAACCTGTGCCCCCAGCTATGTGGAGTCCTTCACCATGTCTTAAACCTGAGCCTGTGTCTTCAAAGGGTCCCTGTTCTGTGGAAGACATCTTGCCTCGTTCCTGTGCCGAAGACATTGCGTCCCAGTAATGAAGACACATAATGAAGACACTGGAGAGACTGGTGCTGGAACAGTTGCGGCCCATGGTCAGACCCCTCCTGGACCCCCTTCAGTTCGCCTACCAGCCCCGGGTGGGAGTTGAGGACGCCATCATCTTCCTGCTTAACTGCATCTACACCCACCTCGACAAGCCGGCAAGCACGGTGAGGATAATGTTTTTTGACTTCTCCAGTGCTTTCAACACCATCCGGCCAGCACAGTTGGGTGAGAAGCTGGCAGCGATGCAGGTGGATGCCCCCCTCGTGTCCTGGATTGTTGACTACCTGACTGACAGGTCTGTGTGTCAGACAGCGTGGTCTGCAAGGGGACTGTCTTCTCTCTCTTCCTTTTCACCATCTACACCACAGACTTGAGCTACCACACAGATTCCTGCCACCTTCATAAGTTTTCTGATGACTCTGCTGTGGTGGGATGTATCAGCGGTGGTGATGAGACTGAGTACAGGGCTGTGGTGGGTAACTTTGTCTCATGATGTAAGCAGAACCATCTGCAGTTCAATGTGACAAAGTCAAAGGAGCTGGTGGTAGATCTACGAAGGGCCAAGGCACCAGTGACCCTGGTTTCCATCCAGGGGGTCAGTGTGGACATTGTAGAGGATTACAAGTACCTGAGAGTACACATGGACAATAAACTGGACTGGACTAAGAACACTCAAGCTCTTTACAGGAAGGGCCAGAGCCGCCTCTATTTTCTGAGGAGGCTGAGGTCCTTCAACATCTGCCGGACAATGCTGAGGATGTTTTATGAGTCTGTGGTGGCCAGTGCTATCCTGTATGCTGTTGCATGCTGGGGCAACAGGCTCAATAAACTGATCTGTAAGGCCAGTGACATTGTGGGGGTGGAGCTGGACTCTCTGTCGGTGGTGTCAGAGAGGAGGATGCTGGCCAAACTACATACCATCTTGGACAGTGTCTCCCACCCACTACATGATGTGCTGGTCAAACAAAGGAGTACCTTCAGCGGAAGACTCATCCCCCCAAAATGCACCACATAGCGCCACAGGAAGTCATTTCTGCCTGTGGCCATCAAACTCTTTAACTCCTCCCTCTAAGTGTTAGTCTATATGACCCTTCAAGTCATTAAACTGGACATTGATCATTACATCTCTGCAATACTTAATAATAATTACGCAATATTCTGTGTTAATACTCCTGTGCAATATAGTCTTTTCAGTTTAAAATTCCTCCGTCTCATTATAATCTTAATAGCTACACTTAACTTGATAGTTCATGCACTATTACTTTATACCATATAATTATCATCAACCAATAAGCACACTTTGTACTTCACACTTATTTTATACTTATACCCACTTGGTACTTAATTTATTTTCTGACCTGTATTATAGTGTATTATATTTTTTGCTTAGTACTTCTAATCCTGTGTGCACTGACGTGATAGTGAGCTGCTGTAACAAAATTATTCACACACGGAAGGCACAGCCCTCTGGAACAATTTGGGGTTCAGTGTCTTGCCCAAGGACACTTTGACATGTGGACTGAGGGAAGCTGGGATCGACCTTTTGATTAGTGGACAACCCGCTCTACCACTAAGCCACAGCCACCCCTAACTGGAGGGAAAAGAGGGATTCAAATTCAACAGCTCATACATCACTAAGCTGCTGAAGCATATGCACAGAAACATTTAGACATGTATGGCAGCAATTCCTCGTGACTGACAGTATGCATTTACCTGGGCTGGGTAGGGGCTTCTCAGCTAATCAACTTTACAGTGATAGTCTAACCTCTCACAATCTGACTTTGTTTTTTTATTTATTTATTTATCTGTGCAGCGGCTGCATCTGCAAGTGTTTATTTTTTAAGCATGGGCACACTGCATAACAAGGCTAATGTTAGCTACATAGGCTAGCGTATTTAGCTTTTTCTTCCTGGGCAATATGGGAAAATCACTATATATGGCTCTCAAGCTATATGCTATATATTTACATAAACACAGAGTCTTCTTCATGAGTTGGCACGTCTGCACAGACGACACGCTAACTCAGGATTACAGAGCGCCGTGCAATTGCATTTGAAAGCTACAAACCACACATTTGAAGACAGCGAGGTGAAGATTCTTAGTAGAGAGAAGAGTTGGTTTGAACGGGTCGTCAAGGAAGCCATTTTTGTGAAGAAAGAGAACCCCTCTTTGAACAGAAATGGTGGTCTGAGATTTAATCTGCCCAAAGTCTATCAGAGTGTATTATCACCTTGGTCACGCCTATCACATGCTAATCAGGCACTTAGCAGTGATGAAGTAGATGCAGCCAGAGAACAATAGGCCTGATTACTGATCACTGGGCCATCTTGAAACTATTAGGTCAGTTTCAGGTGAAACTAGCTATTAACAGATACTCAGGCAGATTCCCTCCTGAGGGCAGGGCTTATGTAACTCAGATTAGTTTAAATTTCCAGTTCCCGTCCAATTTTTTCACAATTGAGAATGACTTCCGGATGGGAGCCGAAACGTCTTGATTCTGAAAACAGTGTCCAGATGACTACGACTGAAACCTTTTCTACGATACCTCTGCCAAATGTACATATAGAGGGAAAAATCAAAAGACTGATGAGACTCACCTAGGTTCAACAGCTTGATCTGTGTGCGGCCATGACCGGCTGTATCCTTGAATGCAGGCGTGACGATTGTCGAAATAAGCGGCTCCTGCCAGCCAATCAGACTTAAGTTGAATCCCCGCCTCCAAAGTCTCAAAAATCAACTTTGCTAACTAAGCAGCCTATGGCAAGCCAAGCAATTCAAAAATGCATGCTTTTTAACACGTTAATACCCTGTTGACAACACGTTAACAACGTGTGATCTCAGACATCAATTTCACATAATTCTGAGCCATTTGGCCACTTGGCCAGTTTGAACGGGTGAGTATCTTAAGTTCCCATTGGCTGCTGAGCACTAAGGTTAAACCATTTCTGTAAGCTTAGGGGTTGCCTACCACTATTTAACATGCTAAGGATCCTCTTATTTCTTTGTCCTTTTTTTCCTTTTTTGTGTAGTCTATAAATATAAAATATTTGCATTGCAGTTTTATGAAATTATTTTCATTAAGATAAAATTGCCTCACTTTGCTCCACTACTGCCTTTTTTGGTAAACAAACACATTAGTGTAAATTATAGCTTTAACACCCTTCATTAACTCCCTTTAGTTTTCTATCATTAAAAACATAAATTTAGGATACAGACCATTGTAATGAATATCTGTCGTTGGAAAAACAACATGAACTTTTTTTTTGCGTTTTAATTTAATTGACGAGCAGTGGGCACATTATCACTAATAATGGCGCTTGTGAAAACCTAAACAGACCTCTTTTTGTTAAGAGATTAGGCACTCAGACATAATTAGGTACACAGGTGATATTACCGAGGGCTCAACACTAACTTTTAAAAGTAGTTGCCAGGCTGGCAACCAGGCATCAGCTTTTGGTTTGCCAAAACAGAAAATATGGTTGCCATTTTTGGTCACCTTATATTTTGAGTAATTAAGATACAATGTGTCAGCTTAATAATGACAATGTGACATAAAGGAATGTTTAAAAGCTTTATTACAGTAACCGAACCGAAGTTTATATTTTATCTGATACTTTACAAAATTTTAATCTTTAGTGTTATCAGTTAACGTGTCCACCCTCATTTCCTGGAATACAAAATACCAGCATTCGTTTGTGATGTTGACGAGTTAGTTGAACTTTTCACCCCACAGTCAAACAACTTAATTTGCTTCGCCATTGTCTCTAAATCAGATGCAGGTGCACACATGCAAGTAAACGCACCAACGCATGTGCAGCGTTGTCTGGTTCCGGTTCCAACTGTAACATCAATATTTAAATATCACTAATGCAACAAATATTTAAAAAATATTTATTTTGGGGTGCACGTTTTGCTGTACATATTATTTATATGTTAAAAAGTAGGGGTGGAAACATTTTTTCGTCACCTTTTTAATGTGGGTCTTGAAGCTTAGATCTGAATCTAGGATAACATCAAGACTTGTAACCTCAGATTTAATCCAGGGAGGCAGTTTCCCCAGATTATTAAACAGCATTTCTCTTTTTGTTTTAGGGCCAACTAGTAGGATTTCAGTTTTGTCCTCATTTAACTTTAAGAAATTATTGCTCGTCCATTTATTTATTGCCAAAAGACAGGTAGTAATGGAGTTTATAGCTGCAGCGTCATTTGGTTCAGCAGAGATGTACAGTTGCGTGTCATCAGCGTAACTATGGATACATACATTGTGCTCTCTAATCATGTCACAGAGTGACAATAATAATGGACCAAGGAAGCTCCCTTGTGCAACCCCAAAACAGATGTCATGTTTCTCAGACACATGATCTACAAGACTGACATAAAACTTTATCCCTTTGATGTATGTTTTGAACCAGTTTAACACAGTCCAAAAGATCAATCAACTTTTCAAGATGATTGATTCGCTGCACTTAGGTCTAAGAGGACCAGAATTGAGACCTTATTTTCATTAGAATTTTGTCTGAGGTCACTGATTATTTTAGTAAGAGCAGTTTCAGTGCTGTGGTATGTTCTAAAGCCTGAATTAAATTCTTCCAGGATATTATTTTCTTTAAGAAAGGACTTTATTTGCACTGAAACTATTTTTTCCAGTATCTTATTAATGAATGGAAGGTTGGATATCGGCCTATAGCTGCTCAGTGCATTATCGTCTAGTTTGGGTTTCTTCAGTAAGGGTTTTACAATAGCTGTTTTGAAGGCAGAAGATTTCTGTTTGAAAAGATATATTTATAATCTTCAGGACATGATTTGAAACACTATCGAACACCCGCTTAAAAAATGCTGTAGGTGCAGGGTCAATACATGAGGTGGAGGA
This sequence comes from Siniperca scherzeri, assembly GCA_027580175.1. Classification (NCBI taxonomy): domain Eukaryota; kingdom Metazoa; phylum Chordata; class Actinopteri; order Centrarchiformes; family Sinipercidae; genus Siniperca; species Siniperca scherzeri. The sequence goes on along the minus strand of CM050843.1, from coordinate 6,244,398 downwards.
GTTACACTCAGTGACAGTCTTGCAAAGCTCAGTTAATGTAATACGGATGAATTTTCTCATGGTTACATGTTTTTTACAGGGTTTGCTGAGGTCATCTGTGTTTACATTCATATTTGATGTGTTCAGCAGCAATACTGGCCCTAATTTAAGTTATTTTGTTATTGAAGAACAATGGAAGTTCTTCACAATTTGATGCAGAGAACTGTGGACGGGTGGCGGCAGTGTTGAGTAGCTGGAGAATAGTATTGGAGAATAATATTCTAGAGTTTCCAACATTCTCCTTAATAATCTTGGAAAAAGAATCCTTTCTTGCCAGACGTATTGCTTTGTTATAGATAGTCATGGCTTCTTTGTATATATTACGGTGACCTGTGAGCCTAGTTTTCCTCAATTTTGTTTCAACTCGACAGATTCTCTTAATCTCATCAACACTGTTATTGTTTAACCATGGGGAGATTCTGTTAGTCGACCTCTTTTTAACCTTTAGTATTGGTGCAGATGTATGCTATTCTGCCAAAGTCTTAGGCCACCCTGAAAATTCTTATTAAAGCCATTTACCTGAGAATAAGTGTTTAGCCAATTAGTTAAAACACTTGCAGAAAATAAGGGACATGAACGCTTTCAACTGTGCATTACAGATGCTCCACAATAATCACAACAACAAGTAATTTAGATTGTTAAGGAGTAGCCTATTATACTCTTCATAACAGCCAGAATTAATTTATGACTGCTTCTGTGACAGTTTATATGCTGGTTTAGCAATGTGATGGACTTGAAATGGCTTACTGACAGTATGAAAAGGCTAGAAATGAACATGGGACTGATTCCACTGCAGACTGCTAAAGACTCCATGACTGGAAACAAATTACAGACAGTTGAAAATTATAAAAGAATGAATATTATTATATATTACAATAATAAGAATATATCTGATATAAAGCTTGAGGTGCTGGATAATTATACTTGAAAACTTGAAAAAGGCTATGCAGATTATGCAGGACAGACATTTTTATTCACTAGGCCTATTTTGTATTTTGTATTTTATGCACATATAGGCTACAACACATATTCACATTTATTAATGTGGTTCAGCAGTTTTAATTGTACCCTGGCCCAAGATCATGCAAACTGTCTGATGGCTCCTTGATAATAGCAGCAAACGTCTCTCATTATTTGACAATAAAATTGTGGGTCTGGCTATCAATCTGTTAACTTCAAGTGGCCGAGGCTCATTGATGCACTTGGGGAGCGAAGGTTGGCCAGTGTGGTCCGATCCAACAGACGAGCTACTGTAGCTCAAATTGCTGAAAAAGTTAATGCTGGTTCTGATAGAAAAGGTGTCAGAACATACAGTGCATCGCAGTTGTGTATGGGTCTACGTAGCCGCAGCCCAGTTAGGGTGCCCATGCTGACCCCTGTCCACTGCTGAAAGCACCAACAATGGGCACGTGAGCATCAGAACTGGCCCACAAAGCAATGGAAGAAGGTGGCCTGGTCTGATGAATCACATTTTTTTTTTTTTTACAGCACTTGGATGGTCGGGTGCATGTGTGTCGCTTACCTGGGGAACACATGGCACCAGGATGCATTATAGGAAGAAGGCAAGCCGGCGGAGGCAGTGTGATGCTTTGGGCAATGTTCTGCTGGGAAACCTTGGGTGCTGCCTTTCATGTGGATGTTACTTTGACACGTACCACCTACCTAAGCATTGTTGCAGACCATGTACACCCTGGAAATGATATTCCCTGATGGCATTGGCCTCTTTCAGCAGGATAATGTGCCCTGCCACAAAGCAAAGATGGTTCAGGAATGGTTTTAGGAACACAACAACGAGTTCAAGGTGTTGACTTGGCCTCCAAATTCCCCAGATCTCAATGCAGTCAAGCATCTGTGGGATGTGCTGGACAAACAAGTCCGATCCATGGAGGCCCCACCTCTCAATTTACAGGACTTAAAGGATCTGCTGCTAACGTCTTGGTGCCAGATACCACAGCACACCTTCTGAGGTCTAGTGGAGTCCATGCCTCGACGGGTCAGGGTTGTTTTGGCGGCAAAAGGGGCACCTACACAATATCATAATGTCATAATGTTATGGCTGATCTGATCTGATGGTGATAGTAATTTCCAAGTTAGTGTTTTCTATTTTGGTGGTGGGATTAACCTTGGTTTACATGTGTATTACATAATGTGATTTATTTTCTTCAATGCAGTTTGAGAATTTTAGAATGCACTAGTAATAGGAATAGTTTTTATTTATATAGGTTTGCTATTAGTATTAGCTGCTGATGCCTACAGACCTAGCCATTAATGCAGCATCTGTTTGATATTCATGAAGATGCTCTTAACTGCATAAAACGTTTTCATACATCCAAAAGCTATGGAACACACGGCCTATAGATATCAGGGAAGCCAGCTCGCTAAATATTTTTTAAAAGAAAGCTAAAAACTTATCTCTTCACTTTAGCCTTTAACAAGCTATGATTTTCCTGATACAGGCATGAAACTCTTTTTGCATTTTTGTTTTGCACTTATGCACTGCTGCACCTCTTTTAAAATGCTGTATTTTACTTGATTTTATGCATTTTTTATTTTTTATTATTATTCAGTGGGTTTTATTTTCCATTCTGTTATGCATTCCTCATTTTTACTATTATCATCAAGTGGGTTTTATTCTTTATTTTACATTAATTATGGCATTCTATCCATGTTTTATGCTCATTCTATGTCTATTTTCATGTGAAGATGCATTCTATGTATTCTATTCTCATCTTTATCTTATTTTTACTATATTATTTGTATTTTCCATCTTAATTAATAATAATATATAATAATAAATAGGCTAAAGCTTTAGCTCTGAATTGGCAAGCGTTTACCAAAAATAGTTATGACCAAATGAAATTTGGCTTATTGAAACTACAAGTGCCTCACCTTTTACAACTGTGCCCAGTCTGTTGATACCATGTAACGTTATTTTAGGGCAAAACTGTAGGCGCAGTTTGAACTTTAAGGTTGGGGATTCCCCAAAAAAATCTATAGGAAATGTGTACAACAGATTCTTGGGGTTTACATGCAAATTAATAATCAGGATACCAGCAGATGCACTAACATCATAGATATAAAAAAACAAAAAGTTATCTTGTTGGTTTATTATTGTCAATAAGAAGACACAACAAGGTTGATATTATTCCAAAGTGCAGGACACGTTATACAAGGTTTTGTTCAGCTCCTGTCCAAACTTGAAAACAGATGCACCGACAACTCACCTGCAGCAGGCAGTTGTTTTCAGTGAAAAATGTCTACGGTACACTACCTTCTCAGTACCAAACAGCAGACAGTTAGCAACTAGCTGGTGAACATAGTGGAGCATTTAGTAGCTAAAAAATCAGATATTTCCCTCAGGAGTTGCTGGAGACCAAAACTGGGCTAAGAACAGAGTGAATATTATACTTACATTTGTCAGGTGGACAGAAACACGACTTCAAATGAATGTTAATGTTTCTTCATGTCTGCTGGATGTATAAATATCAACTGTTAGCTAAAACAACTTTATAAAAGGTGTATATACATGGCCAAAAAATCTGAGTGCAGGTTTAACAATGTAAGATGGTGCTAGGTGCGAGTGACATAGTCAAGCCAAAAAAATAAAATGTTGTTGTGTCTGCCACTAGGTGGCATAGTATAGCTAAGAATGACTTTTGGTAAAACAGACATTGAGAGCAGAGGAGAGTGGGTGGTGTTAAAAAAGAGTTGAAGCTGTGTGCGGCATGTGTTAGCATAGCTAACAATAAAACCGGTTAAAAGGAGTCCTTGTCTCGCTGATTATTACTACTTGCTGTGACTACTACACATATCAGTTGGCGATATCAGGTGCTGTGGGGAACTGTCAATTCCATTTGTTACATGGCAAAAAAATGTGCTCTGCTCATTCATGCCATTGGCACAGAAGGACAATGCTTGTTCTACACCTTATGGGACAGAGAAGGTACATATGATGAAGCCATGGCCGCTTTGGAGGTACAGTTTGTGCCGAAAGTGAACATTGTCGTGGCTCACCATCAACTCAGACAGAGAGCTCAGCACGCTGATGAGACTGTGCCTCAGTATCTGGCAGTGCTAGGGGAATTAGCAGCTGCATGTGCTTATGCTACTACGGAAAATGAGATGCTCAACTAATTGAAAAGGCTTATGCACTGGCGGTGCGAGAGAGACTTTTACTGGAACCATCCCTGACTTTAGACTCTGCCATTACACTTGCATGTCAGGTGGAGCATGCCCTACAATTTTCCAGTGTGCTGACTGGTGGTGCTGCTGTGCACACGGTCGCACAGCAGAAGCCGCATCAGTGGCGATATAACAGATGCCGCTACAAATAGACTGACCCTGCTACAGATGCGGATCAGCGACACATCTGGCTCACACAACCGAATGCCCAGCATCTAAAGCAAAACATAACAAGGTCGATACTATTCCAAAGTGCAGGACAAGTTATACAAGGTTTTGTTCAGCTCCTGTCCAAACTTGAAAACAGATGCACATGACAACTCACCTGCAGCAGGCAGTTGTTTTCAGTGAAAAATGTCTACGGTATACAAACAAACAGATGCACAGGACAACTCACTCTTTTCCTCTTTTATTTTCGATCCGCTTTGCTTTGTTTACAAGTTACAGTCCAGTTTTGGTTAAGAAAACAAAAGGAAAAATGTACCGAAATGCAAGATTTATGCAATATTTGTGATTTTTTTTATAAGCACGAGCTGAACCTTCCTTTCTTCTCTCTTTCTCTGCTGAGACGCCCAGTGTCCCCACCGGTGTTCTGACTTAATTTAATGAGCAACCAGGCTTCACCTACCGCACCTGTGATGGAAACAAAGATTGATCCCAGTTCACTTGGCTTGCGTTGCAGGATTCATGCACAAAGTAAAAGGTACGTGAAGACGCTGTACTAGTGCAACAAAGGTTGAGGCAACTCCCCTTTGCTGTACGACAAGCAGTCTCTGATGAACCTGACATGCTGCTGAAGGAAGGCATAATCGAACAGATTGACGCCTCACCTTGGATTTCCCCATTCGTGGTTATGACAAAGAAGGGAGGTAAACCTTTACTGTGTGGATCTTCGTAAGCCTAACTCTTGTTATTGCTGACAGTCATCCGCTGCCCCACATGGAGAAGCTTTTGAGTGAGCTCAAGGGTATTCAGTGTTTTCCAACATAGACTTGGCCTCAGTGTACCAGCAACTACCATAACATTAAGACAGTCGTGATCTGACTGCCTTTATTATATAGGCTTATGGCTTGGCCTCCACTCCATCCGCGTTCCAAAAAATGATGGAAACAGTGTTGAAAGGTCTACCTGGAGTATGCAATTATCTTGACGATGTGATTGTTGCTGGACCTTCTGAGGAGGAGCATGACAGGAGCCTGCGTGCTGTCCTGCAGCGCCTGACTGATGCAGGCCTGACACTGAACACACAGAAATGTTCATTCAGACAATCAAGCCTCAGATTCTTGTACCATGTCATTTGCAAAGAAGGTAATCTGCCTGACACAGATCACATCACAGCCATCCATGATGCCCCAGCCCCACAGGACCCTGGTGTCACTACGGTCCTTCCTAGGACTAATCTCATGGTACACTAAGTTCCTGCCGAACTTTGCTACAGTGATGGAGCCGATGCAGGTGCTACTGAGGGATGCTACAGGCTTGTGCTTTGAATGGACTGTGGATGCGGACCACAGTTTTATAGGGCTGACCCGAATGCTAAGAAGCTACAAAGCTTCTGCCGTTGCCATGATAATCTACATCCAAATCAGTATTTGAATGCTGCGGTTATTTTTGTAATATTGCATTACCCCAAAAATCCCAAATAGCCCATGAAATAAGAATTAATAATCCAACATTAACATTAAACAGCATCTTAGCACAAGAGAATGACAGCAACGCAGTGTTTCCCCAAGGTTGACTGCTTTGGGGGGGGCGGATGGGCCGCCGGGGGGTGCAGAGCAGAAGAGAGATAGGTGAAGTAAACGTTACTCTAGTTGACGACAATTCATTACGTAATGCAGAAATTAAATTGTAGTGTTCTGTCAGGAGATGCAGTGACTTAAACCAAAGGTGAGTAAGAAAAAGTATAAATAATATATAATTTGTTAAGCTATGAGTAGAGGAAAAGTCTGCAAGCCGCTAGACTAATTTATGCAGTGTAAAATGCCATGGGCTTAAGCTATTAATGGTGACTAGCAAAAAACAAGTGTTTTGTCCTTCAGGTGATGAACCTTGATAGTTATTGACAGTTTTACCCCCTCATCAAAGCTTTGCATATTCTAACCCTAACCCTACAGTTTTAATTAACATAGACCATTCATAGGCATAGTATACCTAAGAATGGCTTTTGGTAAAACAGACATTGAGAGTATGGAAGGAGAGTGGGTGGTGGTGTTTATATATAAAAAAAAAAAAAAAAAAAAAGAGTTGAAGCTGTGTGCAGCGTGTGTTAGCATGGCAAACAATAAAGCCAGTTAAAAGGAGTCCTTGCCTCGCTGATTATTACTCTTGCTATGACTACTACACATGACAAATGTAAAGTAATATTATTATGTAATGGTAAGGATGGTAATGTTAACTCTTTGATATTTTTGTTCGATCTCTGCTTTAATTTGCTAGCTTAATCCTCGCAAATATGTCAGTCTGGCTCAAGATTCAATTTATTCATCTATAAAATTATTTCTCAATGTTACATACATCCAAGTAGTAAAAACTGATTTAATAATGCTGAAAATTTGTCTATTCTTTTTTATAATATTAAACGTGATAAACATTTCAGACTCCATTATGGGTTCTGCATTTATCTTTTAGCTACAGTATGTGCAATTGGCAAACAGAAACCCAGTTTGTATTAAAGGCCCTTATAATAGCTGTCAACAACCTTGTTGCTGTTGTGGTTCTCCTCTCCCAGTGACAGAACAGTGGTTTACCTGGGTGATGAAAACTCCTTGAGCCTGACCTTCAATGCCAGGAACGAGGGAGAGGGAGGGGCGTATGAGACCGAGCTCTATGTCGTGCTTCCCCCAGAGGCCGACTACAGCGGGATAGCACGCAACAATCTGGTGAGGCAGACAACCATCACTGTAACTATACATTTAGCTAGGGCTTTTTGAGGTGCGAATGAATACCGGTAATACTTTATATTTCTTTATTACTGAAGTATTATTATTATTATACAACTACAAATAAGTACAAGTACAAATAACAATAACAATCTCTGGCTTTCATAACAATGTACAGCATGTTTATCATTTGATTTTTGTTTGATTTCCAACAAAATAGCACTTGAATGCAGTGCTGTAGAGCAACTGATGTGCAAAATCCACATGTGTATGGAGCCAGGACAGTGTCTTTAAAATTTGGCAACAAAAATAAAATTTGGCATTGAAAACGAAACCTGAGCTGAAAACGGAAACATTGGCATTGAAGCACTTGTATTGGAAAAAAGTTGTTTTGGCACTGAAAAAGTTCCACTGAAAAATAAACACAGACATTAAAAACTTTAATTTTATTTTGATATTTTTTGCATTCTGATGCGTTTTTCAATGATAGTTTTCTGATTTTTTTCTTCATGTCACACATTTTTTAGTGACAGATTTTTTCACGCTGTAAGTTTTTTTCATTGACAGTGGTTTTCATTTTCAACTTTCTCTCACCATTTTAGCATGGAGAGGAGGGTTTTGAGTGAAAGGGGCAAAGAGAGCGTGATTTACACATAATCTGCATATTAAGGAGACTCTTCCTGAACCAGCCGTTTTCACAGAGAACCGGGCTCGGTTAAAGTTACCTTTTTACTGACATTATGCTAGTCTTGCAGAGGCCCCTGGAACAAGCACTAACCTAAAAATCTGCAATGCGGAACTTTTGTTTCCCCCTTCTGGCAGTGAGAGTGATTATGCAAACTCTGTCGACGCATGCTTATGAAGCCTACAGGTGAGCTTGCTCCAGGTTCGTGTTCATAAGTAGTTAGAAAAATACAGAGACATTTCCACAATTCCAAGACAATACTCCATTATTTAGGTAGAGTAAATGTAATAGTTACATACCGTAAAACTTCAATTAAAAGTCCACTGATCCAACAGTTTGTCATAAAAATTAATCCAGGTTGTGAATATTGTCATGTGAAGACCATTGCTCACAGTCTACTAACTTTGTTCGTCTCTCTCCATGAGGTTAGCCTAGATGAGCTGTCTCTCTGCGCTAGATCAAATTAATGATTCATACTTTCCATGTTTATTCGATAGCCTAATTTTTATACAAGCAATATTCATACTAGTTTAAAAAAAAACAATTTGATATGTGTGAAAGGAATTAAAAGCCTGTCCCAAACAGACAACTGTCCCAAATATAGGCAGGTTGAGTAATTGAAGCAAATAAAAGCCAGGGCTATTAATTGAAGTATTTCACAAATACCAACCTGTCAAGGAGCAGTAACACGATATCCGTGTCTGCCCTCAGTCCCTTCTCTTCTTTCAGCACTCTCCTGGGAAAAGCAACACCAATGGTTATCCATGTTTGTCCTCGCCGTCAATTTTTTTTTAAATTTAAATTTTTTTTTTTTTAACTGTAATCCTTCCTCTGAACACAATTTCTTTTTATATCTGGAGCATCAGAAACTTATCTTGGACGCTTCTCAGGTTTTACCGCCACATGCTCCGCCATAATCCTAGTTCCTGTAGCCTACTCCGTTGCTATGGTTGCTCCCCCCCTTCAGCTCTGGCAAACCAATCATTGCTGGTTTGCATAAAATGCATCACTCCTGGTGTGCCAGCGCAGGAATGTTGCCACAGACACCAGATTGACAAACTCCGGTATATAGAGAGATTTACCTGGCAGTGATAGGCTTAATCAGCATTGTGTGAACTCGCTTGGCAAGGGCTTGAATGTAATGGACGTTCATTTATATGTAAGTCCTGCACGCCAGCTTTAAATAGCTAATACGTGACAGCTAGCTAACGTTAGGCTCTATGAGAAAAAAAAAAAAACTATCGCAAAGAAAAACAAGACTTACTTGCGGTTTGGGATGTCCAGGTGAACTTGTGAAAGCCATTGCCATAAGTGTGCGATCATGTCAGGATTACTGCGGTCTGTGATTGTGGCTGGAGTTTTGCATTTGTAGGACAGATTCCTAACATTGTTTTAATCCACTAACTATATGTGGAGTCATAAAGGTTTTGAAAGTTCGAGTATGAGGAAATGGTCAATGTGTACCAATGTCCTTTGAGGTGACTTTCCCTGTACAGTGTAACTACTTCAAATTTTATAAGGTCATTGGAACATTTTGAGCAGAAATCCGTTGCGCTTCTCAGCAAACCTACTATGGAAATGGAAAACTGAAAAAAAACTGAAAATCACTATCACAGCATAAAAAATAATTTAAAAAATCAGAAGATGGTCATTGAAAAAACACATCAGAATAGAAAAAATATTAAAATAAAATTAAATAATTTTTAATGCCTGTGTTTTTCAGTGGAACTTTTTCAGTGCCAATACAATTTTTTCCAGTACAGTTGTTTCAATGCAAGTGTTTCCTTTCGCAGTTCAGGTAAAAGCTGTCTGTCCACCAAAACGTATTAAGATGTCTCAAATATTATAGGTTGTGTGTTAAGTTATTGAGTGATCTTAATATCAGAGTCAAAGAGTTGACAGTATTTGATGTTTCCTCTCCAGAGCTTGACTCAGCTGACGTGCAGCTATGAGGCAGAAAACCAGACCCGCTATCTTGTGTGTGATCTGGGAAACCCCATGAAGTCTGGTACCAGTGTAAGAGCCAACAAAGCCCACATGTTGTCTTTGGCCTTTCAGTTTTGCGTCCCTGTACAATTTAGTTGTCAAAATGTTCTTGCTCAGTGTAATTCATACACAAACTCATAAGGTTTTACATTGACTTATTAAAACATAAATCATACTTTTCATGTTTCCAAAAATCAGGGGAATATCTAAGACGAAAACAACAGTCCAGGCTCTGACTATTTACTATCTGTTCACAGTGAGAAAAATGTTTCTTTCTGGCACACACAAAAACTGCATGTCTACTTTTCAGTACCACCAATAGAATCAGTTAGACTTAAACATGTTAAATGAGGGACAGAGGTCATTTTTAGATCTCCTCAAAGCTGTGGAGGGAATGTAGAAGTATTGAGTGTGTGGTTTAAAAAAAAAAAAAAAAACGACAAATAACAGAACTAAATCAAATACAAGACATCTTTCATTTATGATTCTTCTGTCATGTTCCTTGGATTAATTGTATACATTTTCTGTGGGTCATTTTCTAGTTATGGGCTGGACTTCGGTTCACTGTACCCAGAGTGAAGGACACTCACAACAATACTGTACAGTTTGAGCTCAAAATACGAAGGTAGGTCACTTTTCAATATGCGTTTTGTTTTCCCAACCTACTTCAGATAAAACCACGCCCACTTCCGTATGACAAAAGCCTCGACGGCTGCGTTCCCATGGAAACCACGTTCACACAGGTCCCGTGAAATATGACAGCTACAGTAGCTTGGAAAGTAATGCTTTTCAAAGATGACTGACTATCACAGTTACGCAGAGCTGAGGTACTATTAATGTTTATTCGCCATGGTTTTAAGTTAGATATTGTTTGCTATATATATTCTAATTGTTTAACATTACTTCTCATACACATTTTTTTACAGCCTGCCAGATGTCCTCAGTACGAGCAGGTAGCTATTACGTTAACATTAAAAGTGAGAGGAAAAACAAGTCATTGACAATAACATTAACTTGGAATGACTTAAATAGAACCTGGCATAATGCATTAGGAATTTGTGACAACATAGCCATAAATTAAAAAGGTACCATGGACTTGGGCAAGTGAAATATCAATGTATTGCATGTATTATATTAAAATGTTAATCAACTAATGATAGAAGATCTTTAGTGTGAGCATACCCTTTAATCAGCAGATGTGGTAGAGAGTCATCTATTCCTATAAAAGGGTGTTGGGATTCACAATGGGTAAAGTGTCAAACTGTGTAGGTGCAATCAATTAAATTTGAAGATCAAAGATAATCATAAATAATATAATAAAGTCCTCGGGGGCACCGCTCTTCTTAAAGAAGAGAAATGATAGCCAATTAATTGATTGATTTACATAAAATACACTGAACTATCAATTTGGTACTCAGATTAATAATTGAATTGATAACTATAACCAAAATGACCATTAATAGCTAGTAGGTTGAGTTCAGCATAGAAGAGGTTGGAAAATTACTCACTCTTGTGAGACATTAAAGCCAGCATAATTATACACAAGCATTTATTAAAGATAAAGCAAAAAACACATAACTTAAGACTAACTCTAGATACACTAGACTACAGAACAAAGGGGGTGTGCGCGCACACACACACACGTCTGGGTGCGCCAAAAGGAACATGTGAAGCAGGAGCTTTAAAGTTACTCTGCGCCATTTGTGTGGTTGTACTTAAGTCAAATTAGAGGTGTATGTGTGTGGTCTGTTTAAGGTAACAGTGCCAAGTTAAAAGGAGTTAGTTATGCCAAGGCTGATGTTAGTTATGTTATGCTCCACACAGACAGTTTAGCATGTGGCTACCAAATTAACCTAACCGATAAACACGTTGCAACAACAAAACCTCAGAAACACACAACAGTACATGTACATCATTAACTAAACAGTCCTGTGCTTAGCCAAGTACACTGTTACTCTGTGCTATGCCCAGTTGTTACGTTACCCTCCATGGGAGGGTAAGAGAGGTGGCTTTGGTGTTGCTGTTAGCTAGCGGTCAGTCTGTTGTAGACGAGCCAAGCTTGGAAGAATTGTGGTTCCGCTGTGGAAGCATCTTTTACTGTGCAGTGTCCGCTTGTAGAGATCGGAGGAAGCTGGTCGCTCCGTCTGTGGTTGTCCTTACAGTTAACAGCTCAGTATTAACTTGCTTCGTGCTCCTGTTAGTTTGTGAAGTTAGCTGGCAGGCTTTGTATGTGGTAGCTGTTGGCACTAAACGCTGTTACAGAGATCTAGCAGGTTCTCGTGTCGCTGCAGACAACCGTCTGCTGCATGCTGGAGGCGAAGCCAGGAGAAAAGAGTTCAGTTCTGCTGTGTGTCTGCTGTTAACATGCCACACAGAGGGAGACAGCCACGACTATCTACCACAGTGAAGGATTCCAGGAGAAATGAACTGAACAAATGATTGCTGACCTTTTTATTGACCTGGTGACATCCGGGTCACAGGTCAGACCGGCCAATGCAGCGCTCAATGGCTCTCAGGATTGTGGGACAAAAGAAAATGCAGTCTCCAAACAAAAGTTCTGTTCAGCAGTTCAGTTAACAATCACCCAAATGAATTAATTCATCTGTAGAGTCCCAACTAGGTACAAGATGGGTGCACAGTTTGTGAATAGTTTAAACCTCCCAGCCAGTCTCTATCAAAAACAATGTCTTTGACAGCATTGGAAAACCTGTACTTCATGAGTAGTAAGATTGACACGCATACTGAATTACATCCCTTCAGTTGCTGCTGTCATGCCAATAAGTTAACATTGCTAAAGGCCTTTGAACTGACTGCATTCCAATAAGCTAAGAAAGGGGGAAACTTCCTGTCACTTTAACATCTATACAAGTTATTATTATCATCATCATGGAGAAACGTCTCACCTGCAATTTCTAAATGATAAGCTAATAATACACCTAATGCAGCCTCTATGCTTGACTCAAACTGTTAGCTCATAGTCCTTCAGAATTAATGTGTCTCATTACTCAACACCAGAAACCCACTTAACATACAGTTAGGAAATAGCACGCTAGCTAGCAAATTGTCTAATTTGTGGTCTGATAAAACAGCAAATTCATTAAATTCAATGTCCCATAATGTTATTTTCTAAGCTACTGTAGTTGTAATTTTTTGTGGAATCCACGTGAGCGCAGTTTCCATGAGAACTTAGCCTAAGGCTTTCGTCCTACGGAAGGGCATGGTTTCATTTAAAGTAGATTAGAAAAACAATAAATGCGTCCAGGACTGTATGGTGAGATAGGTGTGTGGTATCTGCAAGTCTTGAAATCTCAGAACATTTCTTGATTTTCCCACAATGTTCTTAAAATCCACTCTTTTTTTTACATTAAGTTAGCAAGTATGAAATTAACATTTTAGATATTTGTAGGTAACAGTTATTTTCTGCAAAAATATTATGATATCTTGACAAAAAATTTTTGGAAAGTAGTTTTACACTGTTTCTGAAACAACTTTGTCTCTGTTGTAGTAAAAATGCAAATAACTCAGAGAGTGAAGTGGTGCTGTATGGGCTGGAAGTGGCTGCATTGGCTGATATCATTCTGCAGGGGTGAAGCTTCATCATTACATTGCCATTATATAATCACTCTTATTTTGGTTCCTGCCAAGGTAACTGCCAAACTGTTTTTCTGTTGCAGTGTTTCTCGCCCAGCCAAAGTCATCTTTCCCCCTCCCAACTGGACGGCTAGTCAGAGTCTGAGGGAAGAGCAGGACATCGGCCCTGAGCTTCAACAGGTTTATGAGGTACACCGAGATTTCTTACAATCCCTCCCTACATGCTTTGAGATTTTATGCAGTTTTACCATTCTTACTGCTCTCCAATACCTGTTGGTTTTCAGGGGCATTTAAAAAAAAAAAAAAAAAAAAAAGGTGGGTAGAATTTGACTCTTTGTGTTGTCCCTCATTCATCCAGGAATGTTCTATCGTAGAAAAGGTTTCAGTCGTAGTTGCTTAAATTTCACTCGTAGTAGCTTAAATTTCTAGTTCCCGTCCCATTTTTTCACAATTGAGAATGACTTCCGGATGGGAGCCGAAACGTCTTGATTCTGAAAACAGTGTCCAGATGACTACGACTGAAACCTTTTCTACGATTTCCATTCAGTAGTTATTAATGGACTGTATGCAAATTATCAGGGGGATGGTGATCTGAAAAGGGGTTAAAGGGTATTGTAATTTTTACTGAAGGAGGGTAGTCTAACTTTATTCATTTTTCTTACCCCATATTTATATTTTATTTCGCCTTTCCCAGATAGCTAAATAGATAGCTAGCAAAAAGATGGCTTCCATGTCTTTCGCCATATGCAGGAGGTCAACACACCTGTCTATGTAACAGGACTTTATTTTCCTCATCACAATCAAACAAGTAGCTAGGAGGACCAAAATGTCTGTTTTGAAAAATACAATATGTGGAGCTAATTAGTGATTACTGACTGAATGTTATCTCTAGCAAAGAGCACTTATTTTCCACAAGCCTATACAGTTGCTCCTTTATTCTGCATCATAACAGAAAGCAGAACTGCAGTAAATTTATTAAATAAAATCACATGATTAAGTTGAATATATAAATCAATCTGAAATAATTGAAGAAGTTATTAAAACTTCATTATAAAATGTTAATTCCATTCAATTCAAAAGGGCTTTATTGGTATGGGAGACATAGCCATTTGTTTGCTGTTTTTTATTTCACACTTGCTTTGGCAGTGTGTGGCAGGTTGTGGCATGTTGATACATATTGGTATATTGTTGGATATTATGTAATTCATTATAGACATTTTATATGAAAATGCCCTTTTTCAAAAGTCTGTTTTTATTTAATTGGCATTCCGACCCCCCCCCCCAACAAAAAGCAGAATCAGATGGCAAGAGCTAGTGTTACCAAGCTCCTGTTGGCTTGAGCGACCACAAAGAAAGTCTGTCTGTCTTTTTGATCTTCTGGAGTTGTCTTTTTCTGAGAAACATTTAGAATCAAAAACACTGCTGAGGTAACTCCTAATTGACCAGCTAATTAACGTTAGCTGCTGCCGTTAACACTGTTGCTTAACTGTGAGGCTGAGTAATAAACCAAGCACACAACCCCACCTAGCTAGTTAGGCAACATTCAATTCAGTTTTATTTATAACATCCTGATAAGGAATTGCAATAATCCAGCCTAGAAGTAACAAATGCATGGACTAGTTTTTCTGCATCATTTTGAGACAGGATGTGCCTGATTCTTGTAATGTTACGTACTTGAAAAAAGGCAGTCCTTGACGTTTGTTTCATGTGGGAGTTAAAGGATAAATCCTGATCCAAGATAGCTCTGGAGGTTCCTTACAGTGGTGCTGGAGACCAGGGCAATGCCATCTAGAGTAACTATATCTTTAGATAAAGTGTCTCAGAGGTGTTTGGGGCCCCAAGAACAATAACTTCAGTTTTGTCAGAGTTTAAGATCAGAAATTGCAGGTCATCCAGGTTTTTATGTCCATAAGGCATGCTTGAAGTTTAGCTAACTGATTAGTTTCACCTGGCTTAATCGATAGTTATAATTTGGTATCATCCGCATAACAATGAAAGTCTATGGAGTATTTCCTAATAATATTGCCTAAAGGAAGCATATATAAAAAGGTGAATAGAATCGGTCCAAGCACAGAACCTCGTGGAACTCCTTGACTAACTTTGGTGTCCCCGGAGGACTCACCGTTAACATGTACAAACTGAGATCGATCTGATAGATAGGATTTAAACCAGCTTAGTGCGGCTCCTTTAATGCCAACTGAATGTTCCAGTCTCTGTAATAGGATGTGATGGTCAATGGTGTCAAATGCAGCACTATGATCTAACAAGTACAGAGACAAGGCCATTGTCTGGTGCAATTAGAAGGTAATTTGTAATTTTCACCAGTGCTGTCTCTGTGCTATGATGCACTCTAAATCCTGATTGAAAATCAACAAATAAACTATTATGTAGAAAGTCACACAACTGACACACAATAGACCTATATCTAATTTCAAGGTAAAACTTATTTAACCAGCCTAATTCGGATGGGCTTAGATGAAGAAATCGTTTAAGTTAATTGAAGGTCGACAGGAGAAAAGTAGTCTAAATATAAGTCAGGTTTTACAGCTGTTTCTAAGGTTCTTGTGTTTGAAGATAAATTGGTACCGGTTGAGGGCAGGACATGATGAATTTTGTCTCAAATAAAATTTTATCATTAAGGAAACTCATGAAGTCGTTACAACTGAGGGCTATAGGAATACATGGCTCAATAGAGCTGTCACTCTTTGTCTGTTGTATAGGTGTCACGCAGGGAAACAGGGAACACAAGGGAATAGGACCCAAATGCAGATTTAGAGGTAGAGCAGATGCAGTTCAGTAACTTATTACAAAGGAAAGACTTGCACGGATAGTCAGGCAGGCAGAGGTCCAAATCAGGAAGGCAGTCCAAGACAAGCAAACAAATCCAACAAGGAGCAGGAAAGCTACAAAATCCATGCAAGGTCAAAAAGGAGCAGACAAAACATCCAAACTGAACATGTGGGAAACCACGTGCAAAGTACAAATGACAAACTGACACTGAACAAAGGAAAAACTCAGACTAAATACACTAGGTTGGGGAGACACAGGTGCAACTAATTAGGTTGGGGCAAACAATCAAAACTGGAGAGATAAGCAAGCAAAGAAAGGAAGTAAAACAACAAGACACACAAGGAAAGGAGAACACTTCAAAATAAAACAGGAAACAGGACAAAAACCCAAAACTATGACATTGTCAGCCTAGCTACAGTGCTGAAAGAAACCAGTAGATATTCTTATTTTCCTCTATTAATAATGAGTAATCAGCTGCTCTGGCATTACGGAGGGCTTTCCTATATGTTTTAAGACCATCTTGCCAGACTAAACAAGATTCTTCCAGATTGGTGGAACGCCATTTCCTTTCAAGTTTTCGCAATGTTTGGTTTAATTTGCGGGTTTGGGGGTTATACCATGGAGCTAACCTTCTTTTGTTTTATTATCTTCTTTTTTAGAGGGGCAATAGAGTCAAGTGTCGTTCGCAGTGAGCCTGCAGCACTATCAACAAGATGATCAATTTGGGATGGGCTGAAATTAGCATAGGAGTCCTCTGTTATATTGAGACATGGCATTAAATTAAAAGCAGCTGGAATCACGTCTTTAAATTTAGCTACAGCACTATCAGAAAGACATCTAGTCTTGGAGTGTTTGCCTAACGGCGTGCAGTCCAGTAATAGGAATTCAAAAGTTATTAAATAATGGTCCAATAAAGAAGGATTCTGTGGAAAGAATATTAAATGTTCAATTTCAATGCCATATACCAGAACAAGGTCGAGGGTGTGGTTAAAACAACGAGTGGGTTTATGTACACTCTGACAGAAGCCAGTTGAATCTAATAATGAGATAAACGCAGTACTAAGGCTATCGTTATCAACATCCACATGAATATTGAAATCACCTACAATAATTACTTTCTGTTTTAAGGTGTTGTGATTTACAATGTTTAAAGGGGGGCACCCACTTGTGTCGGTGCGATCAATCAGAATTATCAAAGATAATCACAATTAACTTTAAGTAATAAAGTCCTCGGGGGCTCCACTTTTCTTAAAGAAGAGAAATGATAGCCAATTAATTGATTGAACTCAGATTAATAATTAAATTGATAACTGTAACCATAATTACCATTGATAGCTAGTAGGTTGAAGGATTTGGAGTTCAAAATAGCAGATGTGGGCAAATTAGTCACTCTTGTGCAACATTAAAAAGGCCAGCATAATTATACACAAGCATTTATTTAAAAATATATACTAATATACTAAACAAAAACACACAATATGAAGACTAATTCTAAACTTAACTACAGAAAAAAAGGTGTGTGTATGTATGTGTGCGCGCAGGTCTGGGTGCGTGCCTGGGTGTGTCTTTGTTCTGCCTCCGTATGTCTCGTGTGCACAAGCACGAACCAACATGGTCAGAAACTC
This sequence comes from Siniperca scherzeri, assembly GCA_027580175.1. NCBI lineage: Eukaryota > Metazoa > Chordata > Actinopteri > Centrarchiformes > Sinipercidae > Siniperca > Siniperca scherzeri. The sequence continues at coordinate 6,226,618 of CM050843.1, read as the reverse complement.
TGGCTTTCCACCGTGTGTTGTTGTGTTTGAGTCAAATTAGGAGGTGTATGATCTATTTAGGATAACGGTGCCAAGTTAAAAGGAGTTAGTTAGCATGCAAAGACTCTGTCTGTGTGGAGCATAACATAAACTAATATCAACTTAGTGGTGGCTACCATAGTAACCTAATAGATAAACACGTCACAACAATAAAACCTCAGAAAAACACATCATGTACATGTACATCATTAACTAAACAGTCCTGTGCTTAGCTATATACACTGTTACTCTGTGCTATGCCCAGTTGTTATGTTACCCGTCCATGGGAGGGAAAGATCTTAGTGATGCAGAAACTGTTGTGCATGCTTTTATCTCCTCACGCCTTGATTATTGTAATAGCCTGTTCACTTATCTTAATCAAAAAACTCTGACACGACTGCAGACTGTACAAAACTCAGCTGCTAGGCTGTTAACCAGGACCAAGAAGTATGACCGCATAACACCTGTTTTAGCCTCTTTACACTGGCTCCCTGTTGGTTTTAGGATTGATTTTAAGATCTTGTTGATTACTTTTAAGGCTCTTCATGGCCTGGCCCCAGATTATATTTTAGACCTTGTAATCCCTTATGAACCTTCACGTAGTTTGAGATCTTCGGGCAGGGGTCTCCTGTCTGTTCCTGAGTCCAGGATGAAAACTAAGGGGGGCAGAGCTTTTGCTTTCAGGGCCCCGAGGCTCTGGAACAACTTGCCCGAAGAAATTAGGTTGTCTGAGTCAGTGTCTTCGTTTATGTCCCGTCTCAAAACACATTTTTATCTGAAAGCATATCCTGATTTTACCTGAACTGGCTGTTTATTTTACTGTTTATTTTATTGCTTTTCTGTATTTCATGTGTTTTATTTCTTTATATTTCGTCATTCACTGTGTTATTTTATTTTTCTTGTTGTGCAGCACTTTGTACTTTGTTTTGATAATTGCTCTATAAATAGTTTTATTTTTTTTTAATATATTTTTTTTTATAAAGAGAGGGTGCTTTGGTGCTGCTGTTAGCTGGCGGTCAGTCCGTTGTAGACGAGCCAAGCTGGGAAGAATTGTGGTTCTGCTGTGGAGGCTTCTGTTGCTGTGCAGGCTTCTGTTGCTGTGCAGTGTCTGCTTGTAGAGATCGGAGGAAGCAGGTCGCTCTGTCTGTGGTTGTCCTAACAGAGTTAACCTGCTTCGTGCAGCATGTGAAGTTAGCTGGCAGGCTTTGTGTTCTTCTTCTTCTTCTTCTTCTTCTTCTATGGTGGTTGGCATCCATAATTGTGCATTACCACCACCTACTGGATTTTAACAGCTTCACAGTGTAAACTATTTACAGTGTCCACCCAAAGTGATCCCATGCCATAGTCCATTCTATAACCCAGACCCAATTGTCTGAGTTGGTGCAACTCCTTCTCTCAATGTAACATCTAGATCTTCTCCAGATATTTCCACAACATTCAAGAATCTTCTTGCAGCGTCCAGCACCATATTACTTCTTTCCGACTTCCCCTTTATTTCAGCCGCACAATTAATAACCATGGCAATAAATGCCAGAAATCGTTTCTTGTCCATACTGATGCTCTGATCATCTCCATTTCCTTTCTTCTCCTTTTCCTTTTGCACTGCCACCATTTCACCATTTCTCTCCATACTCTTAGCAGCTTCAGCATATGACAATCCCTTTTCTGCTCTGATCTTATTCATTTTTACTTCCTTAATTCTTTTTGGACACTGTGCTGATCCCGCATGGTGATTTCCTTTGCAGTGCAGTGCTTGCTCTTTCTCCATTTTGCACTTCTCCACATTACAGTTGTCCTTCCCACATCTCCCACATCTTCTGCCTCCTTTACATACTGCAGCAACATGTCCATATTCCTGACAGCAGAAACACCTGAGAGGCGCTCTCTCATATGGCCTCACCCTGTAACACACATAATCTAGATACACTCTTTCTGGCAATTCCCCCTCAAACGTCAAACACACTGAGTTACTCTCCTCCTTCTCCCCTTTTCTGAATCTTGTCAGCCTTCTTGCCTCACACACATCTTTAACCTCCCGAAATGACTCGGCCTCTACTGTCAGTGGCACGCCGGTTACTACTCCCTTCTTTATTTCTGCTCCAAGTGGGAAGCATTTCACACTGCTATAATCTCTAAATGCATGAATCTTCAGGGCTTTATCTCTCTGACGCTTTGATACACAGTCAATGATAACCATCCCACTTCTTGTTATCCTGACCAATCTTACATCTCCAAGCTTTCCTCCTACAAACTTTCCGACCTCATGTGGATCCTTGAAAATGCCGTCTGTTTGTGTCACCGCTACCATCCCGACAAGATACTTCTCCTCTTTCTTCATTGCCTGACTGGATTCACTTGAACTGCTCTTCTTCCTTTTCTTTTTCTTTTCAAATCCTCTCGAGTCCTCGTTTCCAACTTCGCGCTCCGATTCCTCCACTGACTTCATTTCCGCCATTGAGGTCCAGGCTTTGTGTGTGGCAGCCGTTTGCTCTAAACTTTGTTGCAGAGATCTAAGAGGCCTTCGCAGCACTTCTGAAGATCAGGAGACTTCGGTTCTGCTGTATGTTTCTGCTCTGAGCAGATTACACGGCGAAGCCAGGAGGAGAGAGTTCAGGTGGGTGTCTGCTGGTGAGCAGCCACACTGAGAGGGCAACAGCCATGGGTTGTCCGCCGCAGTGAAGGATTCCAAGAGAAAATAGAGATAAACTTGAACAAAGAACAAAGCATCGCTGACCCTTTTATTGACCTGGTGACATCCGGGTCACAGGTCAGACCGGCCAATGCTGTGTTCAATGACTCTCAGGATTGTGGGACAAAAGATAATCACTCAAATGAATTAATTAATCTGTGGAGTCCCAACAAAGGACTAAACTTGATTAAAAATTCTGAGAATTCAAATAAAAAAATCAAAATAAGGACCAGGAGCGTGGTATACTATAACAAATAGAATTGGCTGTCGTGCTTTCCAGGTTGGGTGTGAAAGACTAAGAACAAGGTGTTATAATTTAGTTTAGGTTTAAGGTTGATTAATAGGCTTGATTTGAAGATGGCTGCAACTCCACCTCCTTGGTGCCTCGAGGAATGTGAGCATTAATATGACTGGGCAGAGTGGATTGTTTAACATATTCTTCATGACCAAGCCAGGTTTCAGTAAGACAAAATAAGTCATTATGATAATCTGATATTAAATCATTCACTAGTACAGCTTTAGATGACAGAGATCTGATGTTAAAGAGTTCACATTTAATTATCCTATTTTGTTGTGCTATTTCAGCAGTGGTAATTTTGTTTAGGTTTTTATGTATAACTCCTCTTCTCTTAACTTTTGATTTTATTAATTTAAGTGGTCGGGGGGCAGACACCATCACTAAGGAGTTTTGGGTGGGTAACTGCTGTGGAAGTTCAGAGAAGCGTTTAGGACTGCAACTCTAAGTCCTGGTCTCAACTCTGGGTTGTCATGGTTTAGGTCCACTAATAAACTCGGCCAGATTTCTAGATATGAGAGCTGCTCCATCCAAAGTGGGATGAATGCTGTCTCCCCTAATCAGACCAGGTCTTCCCCAGAAAGTCCGCCAATTATCTACAAAGCCCACATCATTTCCTGGACACCACCTCGACAGCCAGTGGTGGAATGAAGACATGCAGCTAAATACGTCATAACTGGTCAGCATGTGCAGCCTTAAGCTAAGTACGTATATAAAAGAAGATGTTACTTTCTGTGTCTGTAAATGAGCATAGCGTTAGGCAACAAAGTCAAGCTCAGCTCACAATCCCAGTTACATCAGCTGACAGCAGTTGATCTCAAAGCCAGCCCACATCAGATGATGGCTCAGCTGATTCCCTTCTTTGCATTCATTGGCAATCTCATACAAGGCGCTTTATTTAAGCTGCTTTAGCCTGCCTACCCTTGCTGCTTCCTCTACAAGCTGCTTTGCAAGCTACCCCATGAGAACGACCAGACTAACAGTGTACGTGCATCAGCTTACAATGCTGCTTATCATGTCGATTCCTGTCCATGATGAGGATCCATAGCAGATCGACTGTATTATGGATTCACAGCACCAACGACCTGATCAGAGGAAGCCATCTGTGAAGAGAGCACCTCTTCCATCCACCGGAGCTCTTGTCTGGCAAGTAAACATTCAAATACTACTAGCACTAATGAATGGCCAATGCCCAGGCTCCTGGAAACCTTATTTCGGAACAACATTACAGCTCCAGTCTGAGCTCCACTCTGAGCTTCTCATGAAGACCATTTCGCATTGTTCGAGGAAAATATTCCTATTGAGCTCCCACCTGCAGATATTTCCACTCCTCTGACCCTAGGAAAGCTGCAGAGAAAAGAAAAAACTGTTCCTGCAACTCCGCTGCAGTCCCAGCTCTGGCCGCTGCTCTGCCGTCCAAAAGAACGAGAGTCCCAGCTGCAGCAGCCAACTCCGTAGACCTGGAGGATAACGCCATCTCTCAGCCTTGTCCAACATCCAGACATTGCTTGCCAGCATGACCTCCAGAATTCAAGCTCTGGAGTCCGGTTCGGCACTTTCAACAAGCCAGTTTTTTCAGGGCACAGCAGTCCCGTTTTCCTCCTAGACCCATGCTTGCGATGGTGAACGATGATGTTACTCTAGCGAGCATAGATTGCATCACAGTCCCATGGAGATCGCGGGGAAGTGCAGTCCCAGTCTCCACCGGAGTTCCATTCTTTCATTCTGCTGCTGCAATCTCTCACAATCTAAGGAGCCAAATCCTAGCAGGTAACGACATCTAGTAAAATAAGAAATCAGAAATAAGTGATAGGCACATCGTGGATTGTGGAGATGTTTCAGTAATGCTGAAGAATAGCGACCCCCGGCTTTCAAAAACTCTGGCTGAATTTAATGTGGCTTTTGTTGTATTAAGAGATGTCATATGCAAAGTGTATCCATCCCGTAAAGCTGAGCGGACACCTATCTAGCCCTCATTTCCGATTTGGCCATGACCTATGGGGGAACAATATTTTATGAATACCATAGGTCGTTTTCTGCAAAAGCTGCAATGTAAGCTACGTCCAGAGATTTAATCAGAGACTGGACTGGTCAGTAGTTGACCTGGCTCTCATATGTAGGCATTTCTCAGGACATCAAGCTCTCACCTGCTCAATTAGTGGCTCCTTCTCTCTCTCTCCCAATCTGTGCCCAAAATCTGTGGCTATAGGCCATCCACCCAAGTCTTTCCCAAGCCCCCAACCTTAAGAGAGACTAAGCTACTGTGGAGACGGGCATCCAAAATCAGTGTGCCAGAGACGAACCCGCCTTATGAGAAAGGAAAAGAAAAAATAGAGCCATTAACCCTGGTTAATGTCCCTGAGCTGGGGAAGGCTCTGGAAAAGCATCCTAACCCCTGTTATGTCAATTATTTGATTACAGGACTGGTTCAAGGTGGTATGTCTTGGTTGCCAAAAGTGTAATTTGTATGGAATAACCTACAATCTTCCTTGAAGGAGCCTGAGATAGTTGATGCATACTAGAAAAATTAGATGAAGAAAGGATTCATGATTGGTCCATTTGATTTTGATCCAGTTTTTAGAATTTTTCACCTTAGATAGCAACTTGATGCAGGCCTGCCTCTCAAAAAATGTAATCGCATCAGACAGGTCATGAAAAATGCGCAGGAGGCAGTAGCGATTTCAAAAAGAGAATTACTTTCTTTGCTCAGTCATCTTAATTTTGCTATGCACATCACTCCCCAGGGACGCTTCTTTATATCAGGCTTTTTGACCTCTCCAAATCTGAACTCCATGACATGGTGAGCTTGGACGCAGGCTGCAGATACAAGCTCCAGTTCTGGTCTATTCTGTGCGACAATGGAACAGCATCTCATTCTTTTATAATGATAACCTGGAATCTTCATCAGCTATCCAGTTATATACAGATGCAGCCACTTCCGTTGGTTTGGTATTTTTTTCAATAATCAGTGGTTCGCTTATGCATGGTCAAAAGAACTGTCATCCCTGCCAGCTAATGCTGCTTCTACTGCTCTAATGGAAATGTACCCAATTGTTATAGCTTGTCTTCTGTGGGGTAAACACTGGTCATGGAAACAAATCCTGTGTTTTTTTGAGGTTCAGGCAACTGTCAATATTATTATGTGATCATCTGTGCTGGGTAACTAATCATCCGAGCAGCTCAAATTCCAGGCCTGGATAATAAATTGCTTAATCTTTGTCCCGGTTCGAATTTCAGAAATTCCACTAACCCGGCGGCAGCGCCATCCAGCCTGACCTGCCCCCCATTCCTTCAAACTGTGCTAGATTAAACGCAATGCTGCAATCATTTATGCTCTCTGCTGCTTGCTACATGCAATCTGGCTTAGCTAAATCTACATTAAAATGTATGATTCTGCATGGACTTACTTCACCTCCTTTTGTGCTACCTTCTCCATAGCTATTTTGCCTGTCCGTATTTCCATCGTATGTGCCTTTATTGTTCACTGTTTTGAATCCCGCAAATGTAGCCATCCTCCATAAAGGGACTTGTTGCAGGTATTCACTTCCATCTGTGCTGTTTGGATCCATCCACCAACAGCCTGCCAGAAAACCCATCTATTCATCTCCTGCTAAATGGCCTTAAGAGAGAGAAACCACAAGGCAATAATACACATCTTCCTTTCATTTTCCCACACGTGCAAATTGATCACATATTTAAGGGATGGATGCTTTGGTCCTTATACAGACTTATTATTAGAAACAGTCTTCCTCACAGCTTTCTCAGAGGTGGAGTTCACTACACACACTGAATAGCTGACATAACAATTAACCCTCACAAGCTACTGTAACAAAGAGTTTCCCTACGGGGATCAATAAAGTATTTCTGATTCTGATTCTGATACCAGAGAAGCTGACCCAAAGCCAGCAAACAAGACCCTCTCTTTGCCACGGAGTAGGGGAAGCCCGCCAGAGAGCTACACTGCTCAGTCTCTTCGCATAGGAGCAGCAACACATGCAGCATCCGTAACTCCTGTCTCAACGCTCAAGACTATGCCGATGGTCGTCATCCGCCTACGAACATTATCTCCAGCCCAAAGCTCAAGCCATACTCGATGCTCAAAAAGCAATGAGTGCCCTTTGATTGGCTGGCTCATACAATAATGTTTTGAGAAAACTGCTGGGCTCTTTTATTAACTCACTAGCCCGTTACCTCAACTAGCAATCCATGTAGATTCAAATGGCCTCACTACATGTCATTTTAGTCTATTTGGCTTTCCTACTATGTGCTCAACTAGCTCTTCTTGCTGGCACTTTCATGTAAGTGCATCGAAGGCCAGGGGGGTTTGCCTGGTATGGTCGTTTTGGGGGTCTTTGCTGCTGCTCTCCCAGAACAGAGCCATACCACCAAATATATAGTGTACAGTCTCCTCCTTGACGAATGCACCGATATAAGCGTGTCACAGTACCTTGGTGTGGTGGTCCACTACTTTTTTTGAACAGAAGGGAAAGGTGCTCTCCACATTTTTAGGGCTGATTAAGTTGGAGGGTGGGGATGCCAGGTCAATAGCCGTTTTGGCTTTCCTTGAGAAATGTCCCCTCAGAAAAGAACCTCCTGGGCAGTGGCACAGATAAAGCATCTGTGATGACAGGGGTGCACAATAGGGTACACAAAATTCTGAGAGAGGAGAGTGGCCTCAAAAATCTGGTCCTCATCTGCTGTGTTTATCACTCTTTACAGTTAGCAGTGAGCTCTGCCTCTAAGAACACAATCCCACAAAATGTGGGGTATATGGTAAGAGAAACATGCAAGTGGTTCTCTATATCTCCAAAGCGCAAAGAGGCATACAAGGCGGTTGTTGTGGTTGATTTTCTTATTATTCAGCCTTCAATAACTTTAAAGTTCCCCTCCAGACACATTGCGGAAGTCACTGATACTCAGATTGGTTATGAATTAAAGATGGGATTCTATGCTATTACACTTTTACCCACTTGGAGTCGCAATTACACAAGGAAACTTTCTGATGGGTAAGATTTTTGAACAGATCATGTGCCATTTCAACCGTCTCTAAGCGACACGCCTGTCTACCTGAACTTTATCCTAGACTCCTGCGGAACAGGAGGATCCAGACACAGATACAATTCCTGGCAAAAGGACTTTTACTGTTTCTCCCCCCTGATGAAAAGTGCTAATCAGCAAACTTCCCAGGCTCTACCCAACAAAATGGCCTTGGCTCCCACCATGTTCGTGTTGCTTTCTGATCATAAATTCAGTGCTTTCTTTGATTAAAATGAAATACATCTGGGAAATACAAATAATATGGTTGCTTTGATCAAAGCAAACACATATAGGTTATAAATTGAGTTCATTTAAGGGGTAAATATGCTGGTTTAAACTTGGTTATGACAAATAGTAAAAATAATCCATCTGTCATTAATAATCAATTAAGACACTTCTAAGGTTCAAAAGTAGAGAGTGAATGAAGAGAGAGAGAGCGACGTTGGCGAGAACAAAGCAGTGAATCAGAAAAATAAAATCATTATTTTCTGATTGTTTTACAGCGCTTACGTTCTAAAGCACAAATAACACTGCCACACAACCCTGCAGGAAGGAGCCACATTGTCGGATTTTGTGTGAATGCAGGCTAAGCAATGCTTTCGCCTCTGCTCTGCCTGTGTGTGTGTGCAGCCCCACTCTCGGTCAAAAAGACACACAAACCAAATAAAGAGCAGCTCTTTATACATCTACTGTCGTATGCACGATCTTCGAACCCCAAAAAATGCAGAATACCGAGAAGTCTCTGTATTCCAAAACACACTTTATTAGTAATAAAGTTGAATGGTGAACGAGCAGTGTAGACAGATGACGACAGGCAAGGTGAAGCTGGCTGGAGAAGCAGGCAGACAGGCAGACAGGAATCCAGGAAACCACAGGAGCGGCGATCACCAGCACCGGGTAATGCTTTAGGCAGAGCAAAAACAGACAGGATCAAAAACACGAGGAAAAACACACTTGCAAAAGTACTTAGCTTTAGCGAGAGCCTAGACGTGGTTGTCGTACAATGTACGGGACGATCTGGCCGGTGTAGTGGAAAAGCCTGGTATATAAGCTGTGAAGACTGATGAGTAGATAGGAGACAGGTGTGCTGGTGATCAGCAGCAGGTGGGAGGTTCCTAGAGCCAGGCAGGTAACATACACACACACACATACACACGCACATATCCAAAGACAGGTAGGGGACCCACAAGACACACCAGGAGGGAACACAACAGAGAACACAGGGCTGGAGAGGAAAAGGTGGCAGACTACCACAGTACCCCCTCAACGGGAGCCTCTTGGCGACCCACCAGGTTTCTCCGGTGGGCCCGGTGAAATTCCTTCACCATCCTAGGATCGAGGATGCGGGAACCCAGGACCGTTCCTCTGGACCATATCCCTCCCAGTCCACAAGGTATTGGAACCCCCTCCCCCGGCGGCGTATGTCCATGAGACGTCTGACGGAGAAGGCCGGCTGGTTATCAATGACCCGGGCGGGTGGAGGGGTGACGGAAGGAGGGCACAGAGTGCTGGAGGTGACTGGTTTGAGCTGAGAAACGTGAAAGGTGGGATGGACCCTCATGGAGCGGGGTAGCTTGAGTCTGACAGCAGCAGGGTTAATGATGCGTTCAATAATAAAAGGACCAATGTAGCGGGGAGACAGTTTCTTAGACTGTCCTTAATGGAATATTCTTTGAAGATAACCAAACACTCTGACCTGGTCTGTAAGTGGGTGCTGGTACTCGGTGACGATCTGCGATCTGGTGGTTCCTCTCAGTAGAGCGAAGAAGGGCGGCCCGAGTCTTTTTCCAAACCCTACGGCAACGCCGGAGATGGTGTTGCACGGATGGGACCGCAAGCTCACTCTCCTGGGCTGGAAAAAGGGGTGGCTGATATCCAAGAGAGGATTCAAAAGGGGAGAGTCCGGAAGCTGCGCACGTTAGGGAGTTGTGCGCATACTCTACCCAGGGCAGTTGGGAACTCCAAGAGGTGGGATTGGAGGCGACCACACAACGAAGAGCTGCTTCAAGGTCCTGATTAGCTCTCTCCATCTGCCCGTTCGATTGTGGGTGAAAGCCGGAGGAGAGACTAATGGTTGCCCCCAGAGCCTGGCCAAAGGCTCTCCAGACCTGAGAAATAAACTGGGGACCTCGATCCGAAACAATGTCCAAAGAGATCCCATGGAGTCGGAACACGTGATGGTCAGAAGCTCAGCCGTCTCCAGCGCAGAAGGGAGCTTGGGTAAGGCCACGAAGTGTACTGCCTTGGAAAATCGGTCCACAATGGTTAGAACGGTGGTGTTCCCCTGCGATGGAGGCAGTCCGGTGACGAAGTCCAGGGCGATATGGGACCAAGGACGACTGGGAACTGGGAGTGGTAGCAGAAGACCAGCTGGTGGTCGATGTGAAGACTTCCCACGAGCACGTGTAGTACAGGTGGCCACGAACGCCCGGGTGTCGGCCTCCATGGTGGTCCACCAAAAGTGCCGTCGGAGGAGAGAGAGAGAGAACGGGTGACGATCTCTTGTGGACCCATTGTAGTACTTGAGATCGCATGGCGTCGGGAACAAACAAGCGGTTCGGTGGACCATTACCTGGGTCTGGCTGATCCCTCTGGGCCTCCCTCACTTTGGCTTCGATCTCCCACATGAGGTCCGCTACCACACAGGTGGGGGGCAGGATCGTGTCTGACCCGGTCTCATGGTCCAGGGGAAGATCTTGGTGAGACAAGGCATCGGCCTTGATGTTCTTGGATCCGGGTCGTTAGGTGAGGGTGAATTCAAAACGCCCAAAAAACAACGCCCATCGTGCTTGCCGAGAGTTTAATCTTTTAGCCGACTGAATATACTCAAGGTTCTTATGGTCTGTCCAGACTATAAATGGCTGCTCAGCTCCCTCCAGCCAATGGCGCCACTCCTCCAAAGCCATCTTGACAGCCAAGAGCTCCCTGTTGCCCACATCATAATTACGTTCGGCGGGAGTGAGTCGGCGGGAGAAAAACGCACAAGGGTGGAGTCTCTGGTCGGCGTCGGAGTACTGGGAGTGTATGGCTCCGACCCCCACGTCTGAAGCGTCCACCTCCACCGTGAATTGGCGTGAAGCATCCGGTTGGATCAGGATGGGCGCGGTCGTGAACAGGGCCTTAAGCTTGGCCCAAGCTGTGTTAGCCTCTGCGCTCCAAGCAAAAGCCACTTTCGAGGAGGTGAGTTTGGTGAGGGGAGCTGCCACCCGACTGTAGTCCCGGATGAATCTCCGATAGAAATTCGCAAACCCGAGGAAGCGTTGCAGCTGTTTACGGTCGGTAGGTGTAGGCCACTCTGATACCGCCTTTATTTTGGCCGGGTCCGTCCTCATCCGCCCACTCTCCAAGATGTGGCCCAAGAAGCTGACGGAGTCCGTATGGAATTCGCACTTCTCTGCCTTGACGAAAAGACGGTTCTCCAAAAGCCGTTGTAATACTAGACGGACATGGTTGACGTGGCTGGCTGGGTCACGGGAGAAGATGAGGATGTCGTCGAGGTATACGACAACAAAGCGGTTCAGGAAGTCACGGAGAATGTCATTCACCAGCGCCTGGAATACTGCCGGAGCGTTGGTGAGTCCGAACGGCATGACAAGGTATTCGAAATGCCCCAGGGGTGTGTTGAAGGCTGTCTTCCATTCGTCCCCTTCCCTTATGCAGACCAGATGGTAAGCATTGCGGAGATCCAGCTTAGAGAAGATGGTGGACCCGTGGAGAGGTTCGAATGCTGAATTGATGAGAGGCAGGGGGTACTTGTTCTTAACGGTGATGAGGTTAAGACCTCTGTAGTCAATGCAGGGGCGTAGTGTCTTGTCCTTCTTGGCCACGAAGAAAAACCCTGCCCCTACCGGTGAGGAGGAGGCTCGAATGAGGCCTGTCTGTAAAGAGTCTCTGATTTATGTCTCCATGGCCTCCCGTTCAGGTCGAGACAGATTGTAGAGGCGACTCGACGGAAGGGAGGCGCCAGGCAGGAGATCGATGGCACAATCATAAGGACGGTGTGGAGGAAGGGACAGAGCCCGGTCTTTACTGAACACCTCTTGTAGGTCGTGGTATTCCCTCGGGATAGTGGTTAGGTCGGGGGGAGCTGGAGAGGGTGTGGAGGTCTTGACCACAGAAGGAGACCGGGCAGACTGGAGGCAGGTGGAGAGACAGTAAGAGCTCCAGCTCAGGATTCTTCCTGTCTCCCAATTAATGTGGGGATTGTGTTGCCGCAGCCAGGGATAACCCAGAATAAGAGGTGTCCGAGGCACCGAGATAAGTTGAAAGCGAAGCTCCTCGCGATGATTACCGGACAGGATGAGAGTAACCGGGAGAGTGCGATGGGTTACCTGGGCTAAGGAACGACCATCCAGAGCCTCCACCTTCCGCGGACACGGCAACAACTCCGTGGAGATGCCTGCCTGTCGAGCTAGGTCCACATCCAGGAAGTTGTCCTCGGCTCCAGAGTCGACCAGAGCCAGCAGCAGAAGAGAAGTGCATGGGAGATGAAGAGTTGCCGGAACCTGTAGTCGAGAGAGCTCCGGCTGACGAGGGTTGTTGTGGCTCACCAGAACCCCCACTGCAACTGATGAGCCTAATCTTTTGGCCTCACAGGACAGGAAGCCAGGAAGTGCCCCTGCTGGCCGCAATAGTAGCACTCCCCCGCTGTGCGTCTCCGTAACCTCTGTTCCGGTGTGAGTCCAGCCCGGCCCAGCTGCATTGGCTCCAGGTCTGGATTGACGGGGGGCTGCGGGCGAATCTCCACGGCCAAGGTCGGATCTCCGTGTTTGGAGCTCGGGGAAGAGGGAAACCGGCATGGCATGAGTCCAGAAGCCTGATGGTGACGCTCCTTGCGTCGCTCCCGAATGCGATTGTCCACCCTAATGCATAGGTTAATTAATGCATCCAGCCCAGCGGGTTCGTCCCGGGTAGCTAATTCATCCTTGAGTTGCTCACTTAAACCCCTCTTGAATGCACTGGCCAGTGCCGGTTCGTTTCAACGGGAGTCGGCGGCTAGTGTGCGAAACTCGATAGAATAATCCGCCACACTATGAGCCCCTTGGCTGGTCCGAAGCAGACGGTCACCAGCGGTTCCACAGGCGTTGGAGTGGTCAAAAACGGATGTCATAGTTTCCAGGAAGTCAGCCAAAGAGATTGAGGTGAGAGGCCGGCTGGCGTGTGTAGCTTCGGCCCAAGCTAACGCTCTTCCCCGTAGCAGTCCCACGATGTAGTTGATCTTAGACTGATCGGAGGAGAACGTGACCGGACGCTGGCAGAAAACCAAAGAACATTGCAACAAGAAGCCCCGACAACCGGTAACCTCTCCGGAGAAGGGGCTCGGGTCCGAAGCATGGGAGTCCCGGTGGGGTGGAGACGACAGGGCAGGAGCCGGTGTAGCCGGTGGTGTTAACGCCACCGGAGCCGAGAGTTGAGAGGAAAGTCTGGAGACCTGTTGAGTTAACTGGGTAATCTGGGTGACCATGGCCTGGTTGCTGTCTGTTAGTGCCCGGATTAGCTGCTCATGCTGTCCAAGAAGAATGCCCTGGTTGGTCAGCGCTAGCTGGAAAGGTGTTGCTTCCGGGTTGGCGTCTGCGGGGTTCATGTTTGGCCAGATCGTTCTGTCGTATGCACGATCTTCGAACCCCAAAAAATGCAGAATACCGAGAAGTCTCTGTATTCCAAAACACACTTTATTAGTAATAAAGTTGAATGGTGAACGAGCAGTGTAGACAGATGACGACAGGCAAGGTGAAGCTGGCTGGAGAAGCAGGCAGACAGGCAGACAGGAATCCAGGAAACCACAGGAGCGGCGATCACCAGCACCGGGTAATGCTTTAGGCAGAGCAAAAACAGACAGGATCAAAAACACGAGGGAAAAACACACTTGCAAAAAGTACTTAGCTTTAGCGAGAGCCTAGACGTAGTTGTCGTACAATGTACGGGGACGATCTGGCGTCGGTGTAGTGGAAAAGCCTGGTATATAAGCTGTGAAGACTGATGAGTAGATAGGAGACAGGTGTGCTGGTGATCGTCAGCAGCAGGTGGGAGGTTCCTAGAGCCAGGCAGGTAACATACACACACACACATACACACGCACATATCCAAAGACAGGTAGGGGACCCACAAGACACACCAGGGAGGGGAACACAACAGAGAACACAGGGCTGGAGAGGAAAAGGTGGCAGACTACCACATCTACAGTCTCGCATAGCCAGACCTATCTGCACACTTCGTTTTAGCACTATGTCAGCACTGGAGATACATCTATGACACCGACAGAGAGCAGGGAGAGACGGAAACACGGATGTAATCTGCTCGCAACGTTTTTACAGAGTCCCGACCTCACAGCCTGCGTGCTGTTATTGGCTGGGGGCTACACACCACTGCCAAAAGATTGAGGCCCAGAAATGTCCTGAACACAGCAAACTAATAAGAAACTAAAAAAATACGGGCAGAGGGCAGGGTCTCTGCAGACCCCGCCACACACTTCTGGTTAGTGGGTCATAAGTGAAGATTTGAGAAGGATTATTTTTGTATGAGTCTATACATTGTTTTTTTTGTTTTTTTTTTAGGAAAATCCTACTTATTCTGCCTTTAATTGTAATATGAATAGAACAGTATATTTGCAGATTTGCACCAACCAGACCAAACCTTGGTGTTACTTCCCGCTGAGTCCCATTTGGTAGTGGCACATCCTCTTCACAAGTAGTGGCAAATCCTCTTCACAAGTAGTGGCAAATCCTCTTCTGTGCATATACTAATATGTAAGTGCTCATCATTTATTAGTGTAACGTGTGCCCTGTGCATATGTGCCTTACATATAATACTACCATCTACACATCGTGCAAGTGATTCATTAGTGTGGGGTGTTGGCTTTGCCATAGCACGTCACTGTTTAATGTGATATCTATCACTTCCAGTTATTTTCAGAATATAGCATTAACATAATAGTGCCTGAGCCCTCTGTCTTCAAAACTAAAGTGGACAGCCTTCCTTACTCTATACTGACTGTCAGGTGGTACATTTCATGGTCCTCCTTTATAACGTGGTAGGTGGTGTGTGATATTTCGTCAGCTAGGCTGGCAGCCAGGTTCCAAAGCAATCGATAAACAGTTCTCTACTCAATCAGTTTAGAAAAGCTTTGGGTACGTTCATAGCCAATTCGTCAAGCATTATTGTATTAGTGTCGACACGTCTACGGTCATCAGCTATCCAATCGGGGGCCGAATGTGAGACAGGAAATTCAGGTGCCAGTGACTTCTCAAGAAGCAACTCTCTTTCACTTTGGCTTGCCACCATCATGCCTGTCTCAGGGACTAGGTTACCCATGTATCTCATTATCATGGCTTTGGCACAGGTGAGGAGAAGAGTACAGCTGCAAACCAGTCAAGATTATTGGGAGCAATATTTGTACCAACATTGCACCCCATGGACCAAACCAATCCTGCAATAGGCTTGCAAAGAATCTCCCTGTGCCTTCAGATGGTCCGAAGGCATCCCTAATATCTGCTGCAATGACATTAGTGATGTTGTCAAGGTGTAACAGGCTTCCTCCATTAGATTCAAAGTTACACATAGATTGCCAGTTTTAGCTAAGATGTAATCCACGGCCATCTTAAGTAAAGCAGTGACTACGCTGCGTGTCTGATAACAACTGGAATCCTTTAACAAACCATCATCATCAACACGGTCTGAGACAATTAACTGTGTTCAGAAGCCTTTGCAGATTACAAAGGTGTGTGCCACATGTTGGCTGGCCATAGAGCATGCTGTGTCTCGAATCCTGGACCAATGGGAGGAGCTGAAATTTCACTTCAGCCTCACCAAGGCAAGAGAGCACTGTTACATGACAGATGTTCTACACTCCATGTACAGTGATCTACAAAACTTCCTGTACCTCACTTTAAAAAAATCTTCACTGATGTACAGTCTGCTGTCAAGGCTTTTGAGGGGGAGCAGACTGACCCTCTGAAGCTGCTTAACTGTCTTATTCTTCTAATCAGGTCAGTCTGCAACAGAGTCATTAACCCGTTGGCTAGAATTGATGTGCTCAAAGAGCCCATTGAAGGGCACATTATCACCAAGCCATACCTTGGCTACCCATTTGAGGCCAAGGTAGCAGAACTGAGCCTCTCCCTTGAAAATGAGAGCAATGTGCGGGTGACATGTGTGAGCTATACCATATCCGTGGGAAATGAGCTAAAGGCAAGGCTCCACAATTGGAGATAGTGCAGCATATGTCTCTCTTTAATGTGTGTGTGTGTGGTCTAATATATATTCTATATATTAGATATGGCCTGAAGCTGGCCGGGGATGCATGCTATGAGCATAAGCTGCCAGACAAAGTGCTCGATCTCTGGATTAGGGTGTTCCTATAGCTTGTAAATATGTTACTAGTTTGTTTGATCTTGTAAATATTTAAATAGTTCCTTCTCCCTCCCTTTTTTTTTTTTTACTTTTTTACTTCAACTATATGATGTCCCTGTAGTGAGTATGTGAGATTTCTCTACCTACCTTTATATATGGCTTTAGGTGATCTCCCTCGCTGCAACCGACACAACCACTAAGCATTGTTCAAATTAATGTGGGATGACGTCACAAATATGCAAATGAGTGTATGACGTCATTTGGCGACTTTTAGCAACTTTTGGAGCTAGTGCTAGCTACTTTCATTGGAAAATAGTTGGCAACACTGGCGGAAGCTTCAGTGGAGGTTTAAGTCAAATGCTTCATGTACATCATGATTTATTCGCTAAGTCTGTTTCCATTGCACTTTGATGCATTTTGCTTTTATCGATACACCAACTTTTCTACTTAAACCAAGTGTAAAAACTTTTTTGCGATATTTTGCGATTTTTTCAAATTTCCACTACAGTTTTCTTATGTGCAAATTGGCAATGCACATGAAAACAGGTGGATGGAAACCCAGCTATTGTTGTTCTCTAGCTAACAGGAGCTAACTGATTAAATTTGGTAGCAGTTGTGGAGCTCACTTGCTTAAGAGGCAGGGGGCGGTGACAACACCACAGTCATGAAAAGGGACATTAAGAAAAAATAGCATGAAATAAAAGTGTCTTTGGGGAGAATTCCATTATATAAGAAAACTTTCTAATATGAAATACAAATGAACCCCTATAAAACTCTGTATAAAATGATGAAATAATATGAAATTATTTCAGAAATTATTGGTTCATTTATATATTTTTCAGACTTTATTCATATGACTATACATTTTATAATTACTTATTTATTCATTTAATATTAAACACTTCAGTGGTTTATAATAAATATGTTTATATGTTGCAGTTATTTTCTAAGTCATGGGAGGGTCCAAAAAAATAAGGATCTTGCTTTTTTATAAAATAAATTGAGATTCAGCCTCCTTCCCCACCACAATAATTTTCGTAAAGTCTCTAAGGCCAACACAAATCCATTATATTGTATGAAAATGGATTTATATTTATATACCCTGCATCAGATGTGCAATGTGACTGTCCTTAAGCAGATGTTTGCAGAAAAAAGCATCTAAGTTCAAACTATCTCTCTCTTACAGTTGGTGAATAATGGTCCCAGTGTGGTCAGTCAGTCGACATTAGAGGTGCGATGTCCTCTGAGGGCTCACAACCACGAGCTGCTCTACCCTGTGGAGGTGGCCATTGAGGGGCCACTCAGCTGCTCCTCCAAACACACCTTCAATGCACTGAAAGTCAAGGTGAGGACACAAACTTAAACACACACACACACACACACACACACACACACACACACACACACACACATACACACACAGACAAACAGCTTGGTTGGCATAGTAAGGTCATTACCCTTGGCCTATTATTGGCCTTGAACATTTGATTGTGTTTGTTAATGACTCTGTCAATGTCTTTATGTATGCAGCTACAGCCTCCAGCAGCAGAGGGTCCCACGTCATTGAAATCCAGCACTGAGCACCACATTTGGAGGAGGGAGGTGCATAGAGATCTTCTGGCTGAACAAGGAAACCTGGTGAGACAACATAGAAAGAATAGGAAATCCAGTTGTAAAGAATAAAAGAGAATATGTTTTCTGCCAAGCAGTTTTAATACTGGTCCTTGTGTATCCATGGACACAGTTCATTTACATATATTTCTATTGACTGCATTAAAGAGTACTCCACCGATTTAGCATTGCACTGCTGTTACATTCATACACTTGTGATGGAGAGTTAAAAAAAATCCAGAACTGACATATCCTCCTGATGTTGTGGAGGATGAATCTGCACAAGCAGGTTGTCGCAGTGATGTGGGCAGCTAAGGACAGTTGATCATCCAGTGTCACACCCAGGTTCCTTGGAGTCCGAGCCATGGACACCTCAGAGTTCCCAGTGGTAATGGGAAGGTCATGGATGGGAGATGCCTTCCCTGGAAGGAAGAGCAGCTCAGTCTTGTCGATGTTGAGCTTCAGGTGGTGAGCAGACATCCACTATGAGATATCATCCAGGTATGCAGAGATTCATGCTGCCACCTGGGTTTCAGATCAGGGACAAGACAGAATTAGCTGAGTATCATCTGCATAGCTGTGGTTGGAAGAGCCATGTGAGTGAATACCAGAGCCAAGTGACTTGGTGTAAAGAGAGAAGAGGAGGGGACCCAAAACAGAACCCTGTGGGACCCCAGTACTGAGGCTGCAAGGTTCAGACACAGATTCTCTCCAAGTTACCTTCTTAAGTGCAGTCTTTGAGGTAGGATGTGAATCAGACTTCACACAGCTCCATCTGTAGCCACAAAATGCTTTATACAACATATTTCACATTTTTTTGCACACACTTTGATGTGTAAAATCTGAGAGTTCACCTCAATTCAGGTCAATTTCATATTTGTGTGGCCAGATATGGTTTTTTCACTTGATAAGCAGACCTAGCCAATTTAAAAGTGTAAACTGACAAAATTACCCAATTTGGGTGGATTTACGTTTTTCTTTTCTAACCTTTTCTAACCTCTAATGAGGAACCATTGTTCCTCATCAGGATAGAACAGTTGACTCCCAGTGTCCCATAAAGACTCCAGGAGGTGTTTTTCGCCTTCTCTTTCCTCCTTCACGGAAGAGGGAATCATGGTGATGCGAGTCTGTAGAGTTGTTCACTCCAAACACACCACAACAGAGGCTCTTTAATAAAGTGTTCCCAACTTGGTTTCTTATGGGAGTGTATTTTCATTGGTCGGTGTAGTCCCTCATTCATCCAGGAGTGTTCTATCGTAGAAAAGGTTTCAGTCGTAGTCATCTGGACACTGTTTTCAGAATTAAGACGTTTCGGCTCCCATCCGGAAGTCATTCTCAATTGTGAATTCCATTTTTCACAATTGAGAATGACTTCCGGATGGGAGCCGAAACGTCTTGATTCTGAAAACAGTGTCCAGATGACACACCAATGAAAATATCTTAGAAAAGGTAGTGTCTTTTTACTGCAGTGCACTGTGCCTTTTTCAGTCTCCTGTGTGGGCTTTGCACATTCATGTAGTACACTTTAACCAAAATAGTCCAATCAAATTGTAGGAAGAGGTAGCTCTGGCCTCTGAATTTGAAAAAGATTTAAATTATAATGAGATTATTTACAGAGGAAATGGAAATAGATATAATGGTCAACATCTCCTGCTGCTTGCTGTAATTGTTTGTGAGATGAAGTTAATTAGGTTTCGTGATTTACTGGGTTGTTTTTGTGCTGTCTGTATCACTTACTGTAATGTTTGCCAGCTAATCTCTTAACCATCTGTAAATTGGAGAATCCAACCACATGTTGAAAATATTTCCAAACATTCATGTTTCATTCTTTGAAAGTTCAGAATCAGAATCAGAAATACTTTATTGTTCCCGAGGGGAAACTCTTTTGCTACAGCGTTCAGCGTTTTAAGTAGTATGAATGAAGTGAAAAGAAATAGCAGAACAAGCTAATGATATCAACCACGGCTGAAGAAACAACAAAATGAGCGCCACCTACACAAAGTGAAACACCATTAACAGAAAATCCTATGAATAGATGTCAAAGTGAAGCCCAAACTGATTTCTGGAAGGTGTGGTGCACAAAACACCATATGAATTAGCGCTTATTGATGGTCGAGAAAGCATTCAGATCCAACAACACTGCAATATAAAAACACTCCATTACAAGTAAAAGTCATGCATTGAAAATGTCAGCAAAATGTACTTAAAGTATCAAAAGTAAAATTAGACTACTTACAATTTTGGTTGAAAGCACAAGATACCACTACACCACTTCTGTGTGAATGTGTGTGAATGATTAGTTACTTTGATGAGCAGTTCTGCCATCAGTGTATGAATGTGTGTGAATGGGGTGAATGAGATATGTAGTTGAAGCGCTTTGAGTAGTCAGAAAGACTAGAAAGGCGCTATATAAGTACAGTCCATTTACCATTTACATTCTGTGGTGGACAAACTATGTAATGGCGACACTGTTCAAAGCACCTCAAACCTAGTTTGGCATTTCTGCACTGCGATTTCTTGTCACTTATCGGCCGACATATACACCAATAACAAATGTATCTGCAGTATGCTAACAGCCAATTTATTTGATTTGATAAGATTTGATATAAGATTAATTTTAATAATGAAGATGCAGTATGGATTTATCTTAAATTGGATAGACCTGTAAAGTGCTTTCAAATAGATATTGTGCAGGCAGTGAATTGTCTACTATTCTTTAAAATGTATGGGAATAATTCTTTCATATTTTATGATTCCTACAGAAGAAGCTGCAACAAATCATTTTGGTGTGAAACTTTTAGGCCAATATCAGCCAATCCAATCATTAATGAAAAGAAATAGTGCTGAATGCATTAGCATTAGCTGTGTGCTTGACTGTGGCTCTGTCCCTCAGACGTGCTCTACAGTGGAGTGCTGGCAGCTGCAGTGTAATGTTGGGCTGCTGGAGAGAGGAGCCAGCATTATCCTGACTGTACGCTCCAGACTCTGGGCTGAAACCTTCATCGAGGTGAGACTACAGGACACACTGCTCTGCATTGTTGGTCATATGTAATCTGCTAGTACAGGAAACTCAAATCAAGAGGAAAACAGACTGCATGAGAAAACCAACATAAAGTCAGACAATCTGTGTTCTTATACTGCCGTCTGTTGGGCACAAACAACAATTACAGATGTGTGTCCCAACGCCATAACACGTGCTAATTTCATACAGTATATACTATTCATTAACTATACATCAACTATTTTTTTTCTCCACCTGTGGGCAGCTCCTCAATTTTCTTTGTGCATTGCATTGTGAAACAACAGTGCCCATCAACAAATCAAACGTCGATCACATGTACATTTTTCATGCATACAGACATCTTTGACTATAATTTTGTCAGCGTGAAGACACTGCATACTCAAATCCTGGGTAGAATTAGTTTGTAAGATGTAGTAAACAGTATGGTGCCGTTTGATTAATTCAATTAAATTTTATTTATATAGCGCTAATTCATAACAGAAGTTATCTCATTGCACTTTTCCTACAGAGCAGGTCTAGACCGTACTCTTTATAATATTATTTACAGAGACCCAACAGTTCCCACCAAGAGCAAGCACTTTGGTGACAGTGGCAAGGAAAAACTTCCTTTTAAGAGGCAGAAACCTCAAGCAGAACCAGACTCAAGGTGGACGGCCATCTTCCGCTGCCGGTTGGGTTGGTTTGGGTTGAGGGAGAGGGAGAGAGAGAGAGAGAGAGAGAGAGAGAGAGAATACAGTAGCACAATGCAAATTCCACACAGAATTTGTAAATATTAATAATGTAATTGTAGTGGTAATATTAATGAAACAAAAATGACAGGAACAACAATGATAATAATAGTAATAAGAATAATAATAATTGCAGTAGCGGTTGTGGAGCAGGAACATGAGAGCAGCAGGAGGCCCGCAGTCATAGATCCAGACTCTGCAGCTCCGGAGGCAGAAATACCTGCTGAAAGCGACAGGAGAAAGGAGAGAGACAAGGAAGCACATATTATTGCATTTATTAATTACATATATTTTGTTGAACTGATAAATTCTAGTCTTTTGTGAAATTTATCAGTCATACCCTTGTGTTTGGCTAGGTATCAGTCTGAACTGACTTGAATGGCAGATTTTGATACGATTCCACACAGTACATTAGTAGTAGTAGTAATAATAGTTGCAACAGTAATAGCATTCTGGGTTTCAGTACAGTGTTTTATTGTCTCAGTGTCTGATTTCCATTTTATGTGATTCAAAATTTGATAAGGGTAAACTCATAAAATACTGAAAAGTGACACGTTATCAGGTATTGGCTGCTTTCAAGTCAGTCCAGCCCTTATTAAAATGTTTGTTTTTCCAACAGTTTTTTGCTTGTTCACAGAGGGCTTATAAGCAGTATATTCTGGAGTGCTCTGTTCAGTACAAGGTGGGCAGGATGCCGTATTCTATTCTTCCCAAATTCAAGCCATCGGGATCCAAAAAGGTAACTTCATCAGATTTTGTCTTGGATTTTCAGCTTATTTACATGCGAATGTCAGTGAAAGGTGGTACAAATCTGCGGAGGCTCATCTGAAGGCTGTGATTTCCTGTTGTTCAGGTGGTGATGGCTGTGATGTGGAACAAGCCGGACAGTCTGTTCTCTGTTCCACTGTGGATCATCGTCCTTGCTGTTCTAGCTGGGTTGCTATTACTTTCCCTGCTCATATATCTACTACACAAGGTAACAAGCTGATAAATACAATTACCACAGAAAAAAACAGTTTCTGACTGGCTGGCATGTGTTAAAATTGAATATCAGGACACCTTAGGTACAATTTAATTGGGGGTTAGTTGGTGTTACTACAGGGACCAAATGACACACTTTGTGACAGCTTTGTGGTCTCATTGACCATTCTCTCCACTTCATATCCACACATGTGATCAGTAAAATAATTAGGCTTAGATGGATTACTGAACTGACCTACCTGGCACAGAGCCTCTGTTTGAAGGGACTTAACATTTCTTGTTGGAAAGTAGGGCTGCACAATTAATCAAAATATTAAAAACGACCACAGAGACACAAAACCATAAGAGACGCAAAACGTCCACAAACAGCGCTGCCTTTTAAATTGTAGTTGTTTTGTGTCTCTTTCAGTCTGATGTCTTGCTCCTCTGTAGGAGGGGACCTTTTATATGTCTGTGCCCAGTGGCCCATTGTCTCATACTCAGTCCATGCAATTAGGGATGATGTACATATTTAATAATTTCTTGATAAAATATGTTTTAGTTTAAAAATAGTTGCATAAGAAATATGCTCCACTGAAATCAGCTTTTTATATCATAACCCAGCCATGCTCTGATGGGCCAACATCAGGAATTATTTTTTTCTGAAGTAGAATTTTGGCAAAACAGCAAACTGTACAATTTGTACTGTATAAAAGAAACCTCAGTGAGTGTAAAACCCATGAAATAGGGAATATTAATTTCTACAGATATCCCCCCTTACAGTCTAGACTTTGATTTGTATGTGATCTTCCTCTCTCTGTTTCCCTCCAGATGGGCTTCTTTAAAAGGTCAGATCCGTACGGTACGACCATGGAGAAAGCCCAGCTCAAACCCCAGGCGTCCTCTGAAGCTTAGATCCAAGAAGGAGCCTCCCCTGCTGCTGTTCCAAAGAACTGGAATTATTGTCATGTTCCCAAACAAATAAGGAAACTTGCTAATGATAAGCAGGCAACCCATTTATGGAGACACAATACACATATCTGGTCCTGCACTAAAATGCCAAAGCAGGAAAGACTACAAGGGTCATGCAGTTGAATATGCACTGCTGTTTTGGACATGAAGATTCTGCAGAAAGAGCAACGACAAGGATTTGCTCCTTAGAAGCTCATCCCTGTGGAAAAATGTTTTGTTGGAAAATACTCCTCATACTCAGTGTGTTGACCAGGAAAAGATTAGAAGTTCACATCCCATATTGGTAGAGGGGAAAAAATTGCACCTCCAGCAAAAAGCCCTAATACTACAGTATTTCTTCATTCCTAAAAGGTGTATTTTAAGCCATGTTTGCAATCCTAGTGTTTGGTATATTTCGTGAAATTCCTGCTTTTGTATGATTTATACACCACTTTTTATTTATGGCATAGTTTTTTCTATTGGTTGTTAATGTTGTACTGTACTGTCTGCCGAACAATCCTGATGAAACTGCAATGTTTAACTTGAATTATTCCTCTCCCATATTGGGAAGTATTTTGTGTATGTAATGTATTCATTATGATCCATTGGTGTTGTGGCCCAGAATAAAGCCTAATTTGTATACTCACCCAAAATGTTACTGTTGTGCTAGTCGTGAGGAAACAAAATAAAACAGAACCCATTGCTACTGACATGAGATACTGTATGTTGGAAATGGAAAATGCAGTGACCAGTAAAAAATGAATTAGTAACATCATGTAGATTTAGCTTTCTTTCTTTCAAAAAAAATTTTCACTGACATTAGCATCATAGTCATTATAGTATGAAATGAACATCCCAGCTTTTCTTATCTCAAGTTTGGCGATGACAGATAATGTTTTTGAATTTTAATTTGTTTTCCATATTTATTAATAACTACAACTTAAGTTACTCTATTCAGCCAAATGTTTTAGTGGTCTATTACCTCCTTCTGCAGCTCATATGTTACTGCCACTATACAGAGCCTGTCTTCTGATGCCTTCAAGTGCCATCACAAATATTCATATTTTAAAGATGACTGCCAACAGTGGCCTCAGCAAAGTGGTGAATATGACCCAGATGCCAGGATGTGACATTTATAGAACACTGAAGCCACATCTTATGGTTAATGGTGAATTAAATGCAAGGAAATTGCATTGTTTCACTATTATAGTAAATATATTGTATCTGATAAGTACTCCTTTAAAGTTTACTGAAGCAGTAGAACTTGATTGCCAAATCAAAACAGACACCAACAACAACATTCTGTTACTGTATTTTTAAATATTTTCGACCTAACCCCTTAAATGTCTTATATCTCTCGTATATGCTTAGGCAGCATTAAGTGATTTCTCCTCTTAGTGATCCATGCTGGACTTCTATAAACTCTAGTGTTTTTTAACTGGTATTTTATATATTCTGTAAATGTTGAGGCATGGCACAGAATGCTTTAATGCTTTTCACACAAAGATAACTTCTGTATGAAATTACCTTTAAAGAGAACAATTGGGCAGAGCTATGCTGGAAATTATGTGATGTCACCAAACTCTATACCATTAAGAATGAAAAAGTTGTTTCTTACAGGTGTGTTCAGACAGGATGTGAAGCAAATTTTAAAGACTTGATTTTGAAGATTTTGTGCAATTGAGTATACTGCCAATGAAAAGACACAAATGAGCCCAATTAAATGCTCAGGCAGCACAAACTGAGGCACAAATGGATCTGTTCAAGATGAAAATGGTTCAACTTCAGCAAACACTGTGCGCTTATTGCGGAGCGTACTAAACGTACAGAGACAAGAGGCAAAAGGATAGAAACTGGAGTTTAATGTGAGTTCTGAGATCAGTCAGAGGCTGAGCTGCCAAGTAAACACACACGCATGCACAACTCAGCTCCACACATACAGTCAGTGCATACATTTCTAGCTAGCATACAGCTAACAACTGTACAGTTGGTACATTGGCTGTTTAAGGCAAATCAACACAGACTGCATAAAGAGTCCAGTGGTCAAATTTTAACCAATGACACAAGGTGAAAATTCTCTTTGCTTTCTGTCTGAAAACACTTAAACAGGTGGAACAGGAGAGTGTGAAATGTCCACACAGCCCATAGAAGACAGTGTAACACCGGCTCCTGTACATCCCGCCCTCTAACTCAGCTGCTGTCGGCCCTCAGACTCCTCTGAGTCCACTGCTCCCCTCCTCCATCTTCCTGGGAGAGTCCTACTCCCCCCTCAGCTGGCTCTCAGGTTAACGGCCCTCTCATGACTGACGACTCTCCCCCTCCCCCGGCTGTAACCTCTGCTGTGTGCCTGACTACTGACCAGGTGAGAGGACAGCTGATGAAACTCCACTCAAACAAGGCTGCAGCCATCGGGGCGATGGCGTTTGCCCCGGGGTGCTAAAAGCCTGTGCCCCCCAGCTATGTGGAGTCCTTCAACATGTCTTCAACCTGAGCCTGAGTCTTCAAACGGTCCCTGTTCTGTGGAAGACATCTTACCTTGTTCCTGTGCCGAAGACGCCGCGTACCAGTAGCTCCAAGGACTACAGGCCGGTGGCACTGACCTCCCACATAATGAAGACCCTGGAGAGACTGGTGCTGGAACAGCTGCAGCCCATGGTCAGACCCCTCCTGGACCCCCTTCAGTTCACCTACCATGTGCGTCTGCAGCACTGAGTGTCGGACAGCGTGGTCAGCAACACTGGGGCCCCTCAGGGGACTGTCCTCTCTCCCTTCCTCTGCTGATGTATCAGCGGTGGTGATGAGACTGAGTACAGAGCTGCGGTGGGTAACTTTGTCTCATGGTGTGAGCAGAACCATGACTCCATGGTTCTGCTCACACCTGTTGAAGTGTCCTTGGGCAAGACGCTGAACCCCAAATTGCTCCCGAGGGCTGTGCCTTCAGTGTGTGAGTGTGAATGATTAATTAGTTTCTTTGTACTGATGAGCAGTTCTGCCATCAGTGTTTGAATGTGTGTGAATGGGGTCCCATACCCCATTCACACACATTTATACACTGATATGTAGTGTGTGAAGCGCTTTTAGTGGTCAGAAGACTAGAAAGGTGCTATACAAGTACAGTCCATTTACCATTTACTCTAAAGCTCACTAATTAATGTTATATCTCATTTAATCCATACAAAAACTTAAGTGTAAAAATGGCAATTCGCCATTTTATGGGGGGTTATGTGCTAGACTATTTGTTGGCTGGAAGCAGTAACTTCCTAACTTCCTATTTCCAGTCTTTGTGCTAAGCTAAGTAAACCGGCTGCTGTCAACTTTTGTCATTCTTGTCGGTGTCCCCTTACCTGCCGCTTCACACACTAAATATGCTGGGATGGAGGGAGCTAGCAGAATTTGTGTGTAGTTACTCTTTAATACCTGGTATGACCAACTTAGTATATCTGTAAAGCTTCAATACTGCATTGGTTGAGACAAACTGACCTACCACTTAAGCAAACAAGGATTGTTGGTCAAAATGAATATCCTGCCACCAGATCAAAATGTCTCACAGGTCAGTTTTTGTTTAACCTTCAGACCAAAGGGGGAGGGGGTCGATAATACTGACTCCTGAGTCGGTTTGAGTGGGTGGGAGGTCATGAATACTGAGCCATGAATCAGTTTGCTTGGCCAGTAGGATATTAATATTGACCAACAATCCATATTTGTGTAACTGGTAGGTAAATTTGGCTCAAGCAATGCAGTATTGCAACTTTACAGCAATACTGAAGCTAAGCTTAACACCAGGTGTTAATTCTTTCCTTGACAACGCTTTAAATCATGGTGCTATGATCATTAGTTATACTTGATAAAACATTCATAAACAAATAATCATAAACATAACCACCACTATGTGACCATGACACATAAGTACCAGTCAAAAGTATGGACACACTTTCTCATTCAGGTGAATTGGAGGGTCTGTCCAAACAACATCTGCTTGACAGGTTGTAGACCTACGAAGGGCCAAGGCAGCAGTGACCCCGGTTTCCATCCAGGGGGGTCAGTATGGACATTGTAGAGGATTACAAGTATCTGGTACACATGGACAATAAACTGGACTGGGCTAAGAACACTCAAGCGCTTTACAGGAAGGGCCAGAGCCGCCTCTATTTCCTGAGGAGGCTGAGGTCCTTCAACATCTGCCGGACAATGCTGAGGATGTTTTATGAGTCGGTGGTGGCCAGTGCTATCCTGTATGCTGTTGCATGCTGGGGCAGCAGGTTGAGGGTAGTGGACGCTAACAGACTCAACAAACTGATCCGTAAGGCCAGTGACATTGTGGGGGTGGAGCTGGACTCTCTGTCTGTGGTGTCAGAGAGGAGGATCCTGTGGCATGTGCAACACAAAGTATAATTATCCCTTTGCTGTGTAGAGTTGTCACAGATACGCCAGGCTCCACCGTCTGCTAATCAAGCACACCTGCTCCCTATCACACTCCTGCTCCCCATCAGCACCCAATCACAGCCAGCACAAAAGGGCCAACACTCACCTCAGCCAATTGTCCGACCACGTTTGATACAAGGGCTCCCCATGTGACTCTGCATAACCCCTAGCTCCCTTTCCAGTGATTCTCCTTCTCCCGCGATCTCCTTCTCCCGCGATCTCCTTCCTCTCCAGCGACCTCCACATCAGCGAGTCTTCCCTCCAACAGACTTCCCCATCGCCATACCTGCACACCTGTCTTTTACGGCTGTAACCTAATAAATACACATATGTCTCCATATCGGTGTCGCCGGTAAATGTGGGTACGGGCTTATAGTTATTAATTTTATATTTATGCTGCCTTTAGGATTAAGTACTCTAGATGTGTCTGCCCTTTAAGAGTGATTTTTTCCCCCTCCTTTCTGCTCAACTCCATGACACTGCCAGAATGCCTTCATACCACTGTAGTGGCAATTCCTTCGATGTAAAGAAACACTCAAGGCAATCACTTGTCTTTCTGTAAGTTTACTTCAAGCGTCTGCAGACGGACGAACAGCAAAAACATACATCAGTATAATCTGCTCTGAATGAGTCCAGAGGAAAAAGAGCATCAGTTATTTATCCAGTCTTCAGGGTCAGACTCCTCAACCCGGGGAGAAGAGTGTCCCTGAAGTCTGGACATAACAGTCAATAGGATAATTTGTAGTTCCATGTCATCATTATCAGTGTACTGTTCTCATCTCGCAGTCCAAACAATCATACACAAATGAAGTATTGACGCCAAACAATTATAATAATAATAATATCTGTATGTTATTATATCAGAGAGTCTGTTTGTTCTTGCCATTACACCACTAATATGCACATATGGATCATTTTTTGTGACTGGAGGGGCAGAAAACAAAGCCATCTACTGTTCCTGTGCACAGGTAAAAAATATTCCCAAACCCTGCTGTTTTAAAATTTACATTAAGTTATAAAAAAAATAAATCACTCTCCTCTAGTACCATCCTGCCATACAGTATGATGTTATTGTACACTGTAGGGAAAATTTGTCTGCAGCCATGCTGGTTTTAATTGTCTGAGATTTCTGCCTCTACACCAATACAATAAAGGTGAATGGAATTGAATTTGTGCTGCCAGTGTCATTAGAATTTTTAAAATTCAGACCTCACTGTCAACAATTCGTATAAGGTGTCAAAAATGTCTCAGGTGTGTTCTGGATGGATTATCAACAGTACCAGGGACACCGTGAAAGCAGTTTTAAGAGATATTATTGAGACTACTATCTCAAAATTCAGTGAAGTCCCTGATGAAGGAAATTACGCGTGGGTTCATATCTGATGTCTTCTGCTTTACAGTTCTTCCAGTTTTACGGCTTGTCTAGACCTTGGCACTGCACTTGCTGGAGTCAGGATTAATCCTAACAGAAATGCCTCCAGAGCTGCAGAGTGTGGATCTGGGACTGTGGGCCACCTGCTGCCCGTGTTCCTGCGTGACAACTGCTACTACATTTGTTATTATTAGTCTTATTACTATTATCATCATTATTATTTCTATGACTATCATTCCTATCATTATTATTATTATTATTATTATTATTACTACTACTACTACTACTACTACTACTACTACTACTACTTTATTAATATTACCACTACCACTACATTATTATAAAATTCTAGGTGGAATTTGCATTGTGCTTGCCAATTAGTGACATTAGTATATGCATTTAATGGACATATTCATTGTCAATGTAAATTTATTTTTTACATTTTTTAATTTTTAATTTATCTTCTGTTGGTATGGTTTTATGTGTTTTCCTCTTGGGATACAAAATAATATTCTTTCACCCCTAAGAGATGTTCATGGTTTTTTCCTAATTTTTGAAGTTTAATAGTTAGAATGTCATATTGCCCTACTAATTTTGGACATGTTAACCTAACTGGTTTTAAATGCTTAAGGAGAAAGCCCTCATAATAAAAAATGTTCCTACATGCAAGTTGTGATTTCACTAGGTCAATGCTGCAAGCAAACTTTTAAAAGGAGAAATGCAGGTAAAGTAAATGTAAAAGATGTGTGATGTACAATATGTATTGTGAACAATACCTCTGAACAAACTCTCACGTTGTGACTGCTTCCACCTGACATTCAATATTAAAAACACACAGAAACTGGCAAACAAGACAGCCGAGGAAATTGTGAAATCTGGCATGGGAGGTGAATGTGGGATTACAATACGGCCCTCTATGGACAGCATCCACTTGTTTGCAGACCACACAGTGTCTGCTGCAATAATCAAACAAAACAACAATTCAATTATAATGTAGTAATGTCTACAGACCCTGTTCACTTTTGTCCTGTGTGGAATTTAAAAGGGATATCTTTGAAATTTGACTTTATTTGACAATTACCTGACTATATTTGCTATGTCCACTTAATTGTTTTATCTTCAAAAGACCTAGCACAATGAGCCTCGGGGTGATGGGAAGGGAGAACTGGGCCTCAGCAGGAGTTGTAGTCGCCTATGAGTATTAGAATTTAGATGAACAAAGACACAGAAAAACGTTATCTTCGAGTGCCGTTTTGACCCTGTGCCCAATCATTATAGGAAGGACACGCAAGAGGCACCGATCAACAGAAACAATCCCTTCAGACAGGTCATGACCCGGACAGGGAGGGAGGCCTGGCTGGCAAACATGATAATACTTCAGCTGATTGAAAACAGAAAACTTTACTCCTTTGGTCATTTCCTGATTTAATTATGCCTGTGCCACACAGTTCTTATAAGTCTCTACCGATCTAACAGGACCTGATTTTGTGGGTGTTCGAAGGTTTCCCTATCTATGAGGCAATACCTTCAAAAATATCTGCTTTTACTGAAGTTTTCAGTAAACCCTCCAATGCAGTGCGACCCTAGATTGTCCCCAGTTATAGCGATCACAGTACCCCTCACATGTTCCCATGAGGATCATGAATTACAGTTTCTTCCATTGCACCAACTGCAGCAGAAAATACTTTTTCTTGGCCAAAAATTTTGAAGTCCTCCTCCGTGCATGACTAGCTGCATTGGATCAATGGAAGACCTGTTGTGTGTTGCAATCTCTGCTAGTGTCATATACACAGCTAAAATCTTGTGTTTCTTTCTGCCAGATCCTAGAGGGTTATTAACCTCAAATGAATCTTGATACAAGATTATGGATAGTGAGGATGGCGATTTGTTTACTAATTTATTGTTTCTGATGATTATACCATCTCTCAGGTCTTCCAGCTCATCAGGAGTTGTTGGAGTGTCAGATTCTGCTTGGAGATATTGCTCTCGAACTGAGGTCTGACTAAGTAATCCCTTCACTGTATCTTTAACAGACATACTGGCAAAATCTCTCTTTTCCATTAGCATCAATACCTAGGTAGATCGGGGTTGGCTCAACATAATCGAATTTACTCTTGAAGAGAGTTTTTTGTGTTTGAGTTCTAAATACTCCCTCATTGCACCTTTTCAGGAGGTCATTTTTTGAGAGATAATCAATTAGATCCCTAATATCATTTTCAGGCACATTTAACTTTTAGTTAGTAATTAGTTTCTGAATCCCACTGGCTAGTAGCAACATTTTAGCATGCATTTTGGGATAAAACATGGCCAGACTTAATAAAATCATTCTCATCTACTTCATTACCTGCATCATAATTTTCATCATCCAACTTCTTCACTCCATCATTTACATTATCATTCCCACCATCCAGACCTGTTTGGGTCATTTCACTGTTTAATGAGCTAGCTGTGCTGACAGTGGCAGTACTACAGAAATCAACGCTCATCAATCACATTTTGATAAGTTAACTGAGGATTGCTGGCTATATGACAGTTAGCTAACCTAGCTTAACTTGGAAGAAGTTGCTTTTGCAACTTGCTTTTTAACTAAGTGCCTGGACTGTAAAACTTTGGCAACTGTTGCATAAATCAGAATCAGAAATACTTTATTGATCCCTGAGGGGAAACTCTTTTTTGTTTCAGCTGCTCACTCAATGCACACAGGAATAGAAGTACTAAGCAAATCAAAATATAATACACTATAATACAGCTAAGACTAAAATGAACTGACTAAATTGAATTTAGTTAGGCAATGATTCTTTCTGTGCTGTTCCACTCTTTGAACTGTTCCCAATTCGTCATTCCCATTGATAAAAATGGCCACGTTGTGAAAAATACTCTTCCTCCAGCACTACCTCTCTGTTCCACTCTTGTAAAATTACTGTGGCACAGAGCTCTGAATCTGTTTAATCTATGGCATTTAGTTTCAGTCAGAATAATCAAATTTATGGAAAGCCACCGAATAAGGGCGCGTTAACCAACTGTCCACCAGTGAACTAAGTTAAGCATCACGCAACCACACACATTAACTCTATGCACACTGAAAAAGACAATAATTTCAATTAAATAGAATGAAGGATAATGAACCCACAAGTCACAAACATGGATATATGGTCCCAGTCCCAACGCTAAATGTTGTTGCAGTGAAGACATAATAGTTACCTGGATGTAACTCTAGTTCTATTTTGTATGTGCTTCGCCCTCTAACGGGCTTCACTAGTGGTTTACCCTCCAAGGCACCGCCTCGCACCCTGAAAAAAGATATTTCCACTCACCGCCCAATTATGGGGTAGTAGGCACCCTTATATACCCCCTGCACCTGTGCAGCTTGTCTCCCGTTGGAACCACAGCCACCAGGAACTGGGGCCAGTTGGGCTTGTAGTTAGAGGGCTCCACA
Source organism: Siniperca scherzeri (assembly GCA_027580175.1). Lineage (NCBI taxonomy): Eukaryota > Metazoa > Chordata > Actinopteri > Centrarchiformes > Sinipercidae > Siniperca > Siniperca scherzeri. Next base: position 6,193,728 of record CM050843.1, on the reverse strand, counting down.
CATACTCATAGAACGGGAGTTACATCTGGGACCGAACCAAAAACACACCTCAGACTGAACCAGCAGAGGTCCTCCCAGACGATGCAGTAAGCACCAAATGAGCCACTGACCCAGCAGTCATATCCCTGAGATATGACTATACAAATGTCGAGGTCGAGGATCAAGAGGCAGCTAGGCAAATGTCCTTCACTGAGACATCCCTGAACAATGCCATAGACGAAGCGATACCTCTGGTGGATTGCGCCCTAAGACCCTCAGGAGGCAGGCGATCCACTGCCTCATAACACCTGCAGATTGCACCCACAGTCCGACCGCCATTGCAGACGAACAAGCAGTCACCTGAGTGCACATCCAGTGGACAAGAGCATGCTAACACAAGGCTAAGTAGCACCAACAAGACTACCAAGAAACAGGAGGACTGTGTACTGGGTAATAAATCTAAAAGTGGTAATCCTCCCTGGAACTCTCTTGGTGCAAAGCCTAAGAGTAAATCACTTCCCTGGGAAATGGGTGGATGAGTAACAGGCAGAGCCCAGCGCCCTGAGATTTGTGATGCAACTGGCTAGCCTGCATTATCATCCAGGCAGAGCACCTCTTTAGCCCCTGTTCTTAGTAGGACACAGCTGTGGGCAGCTGCAAAGGGGAAAGTTAGCAACAAACCTCCCCAACAACCAAGTGTGCAACTGCAGAACAAATTTGCTCCACTGTTGCAGGACCCTGGAACTCTGTCTGATGACCTGGATAACCTCTCATCTTCACACAGCAGGGTAAGGACTGAGATGAAATCAGAAAGGAAAAGGCTACAGAGAAAGCTAATCAGTGGGCCTCAAACTCTGATTGTGGGTGATTTCTCTGTAAAAGATGCAAGAAGCATGTGTAGTAAGAACAACAAAATACTCTGCTTTCCCAAGGATATGGTCTCTGACTTGACAGAAAGAATCCTGCATATTGTGGCTGCACACCCAAATGTGGAAAATATCATACTGCACATAGGGACCAATGATCTTGTGAAACAACAGTCTGAAGTGCTTAAACAGGACTTAATTGATCTGTTGAACACACTCAGCTCTCTGAATGCTAGGTGTTTATCAGTGGCCCTCTACCACTAGTCAGAAGAGGAATTGAGAGATTCAGCAGATTGTTGGAACTGAACACATGGGTCTCAACTGCATGCACCATCCATTCAGTGCAATTTATTGACAATTACACCTTTTTCTGGGACCGCTGATATCTTTTTAAGGCAGATGGACTCTACCTAATCAGGAGTAAAATTGTTCATCTCTAACCTATTTTACTTACTGCTTCACCCATCTGTTCCCTCTGCCAAGGATAAGATACAAGGCGAATCAAAACAGAAGGAAGACATAACACAGCGCGGCAGAAACCTTGAAGGAAAGCTACCCCAGCCTCTGCTTGAAGGGACATCAGAGCTGAGAGGAAGTCTATTCGCCCCTCACCAACAACCACTGGTGAGGATTCACCTTCTTCACCCCCCAAACCCCATGCAGGTCACTCTCATCTCCAGCCACCCTTTCTCCCTCCTCCCCCCTCTTGGAGTTCACTGACCAGATGAAAGAGCTGGTCACTGCTGGAACCAAACTTAACCCCCGCCCCTTCCCTCGCCCTACTCCAATTTTCTCTCCCCTAAACCCCCCTGGACGCCCACTTCCACCACTGGCTGAAAGTCCTCAGCCAGTTTTGATACATTTGTCACAGTTACGGTGCCCAGCCCCTCCCCACCTCCATGACGGCCTCAGAATCATCCTCTGTCTCTCCAGCCTGATAAAAGTACAGCACGTCCACTTGCTTGCGTACAAAACACAGCAGGCTCTAACTGATATCTGCTGGGTCCAGGCTACAAGGCTAATGGCACTCATGACTCTTCCCAGGACAAGCTGGGGCCCTATGTGCCGGTAGCTTCCTCAAGTTCTGTCTTGATAGGTAATAGAAAAAGAATGGAGAATCTGCTGAGAAACAGGAAGCACTCAGCTGATTCTGCAAATTGATCAAATTTAGTATCCATTCCTCGTCAGCCACACCCTTTCACAAAAAAATTTGGCAGATAATGCTTTTAACACACTGAATTTAGCTATATTAAACATCAGGTCTTTGGCAGGAAAAACGTTTTTAATAAATTTTATTACTGAGCACAATCTTAATTTCACGTTTTTAACTGAAACTTGGTTTGACCAAGATAACAGTGCAGCTGTTCTTATCGAGTCTACCCCTCCCAACTTCCATTTTACGAGCAAAGCTAGAGTGCATAAGAGACGAGGTGGAGTTGCCATTTTGTTTAATGATTCCCTCCAATGCAAGATGTTTTATGGAAATGTTGTTTCTTTTGAAATGTGGTTCTTCAGTTGAATTCCTCTTCTCGAGCTATATTTCTAAATATCTACAGGCCACCTAAATACTGTGCAAAGTATTTAGGTGGCCTGTAGAATTATAATTCAAAGTACTGAACTGCTGTCTATAATCTGTATTGACTTTGACTGTGTAGTCATTGTTGGTGATTTTAACATTCATGTTGACAACCTCCAGGACAGAGGGACTAAAGAACTGTGTTGTGTTCTTAATAACTATGGACTGACTCAGCATGTGACGGAGCCCACACAAAACAAGGGGCACACTCTGGACTTAATCATCTCCAAGGGTCTGAACATTTCTAAGGTTGTGGTGACTGATGTTGCCCTATCTGATCATTCCTGTGTTTTCTTTGAGAGTGCTATCTCCATGCACTCAAATGTTCAAACATAATCACAAAACGGTATATCAATGAAAACACCAGTGAAATATTTATTCAGGCGTTCTCTTCCACAAACGATATCTCTTGGGTTTTAGTCAATGAGCTTGTAGATAACTTACATTTTAAATTACAAATGTTTTTGATGACATTACACCCACCAAGATGAAGGCTGTCTCTGGTAAGAAAAGATCTCCATGGAGAAATGCCACACTCGTAAGAATAGAAAAAAAGAGCGTGTCGTAAAGCTGAATGCAGGTGGCGAAAAACAAATCGTGATATCTATAAAGAGAGACGCATTTATAATTTAGAACTGAGAAATGCAAGGTGGTCCTTCTTCTCTGATGTAATCGCCAAAACAATAATAATACAGGTGCCTTGTTTGCTACTGTTGACAGGCTAACAAACCCTCCTGTGCGCCTCTGAACTTCTATCAACCAGGTACTGCAATGAATTTGCCTCAGGTCAATCATGAGAGGGGGGTGTTGAGGAGGGTCCTTGAAAGAGGAGAGGCCGAGCCAGAGGGCACTCTGCCCCACCTGAGCGGCACACATGATCTTGCCACTATTCACATCCGGAGGAAAGCGGCGGCCGATGTCTGGATTTCTGCAATCTCCGCTTCCGACGGGTCGGCCCTCTTCTGGGTGAGCTTGTCGAGGGAGCCCGCCAGGAAAGCCATGTTGCTAGCAAGTGCCACCACCTGAGCAGCACCAGCATAACACTTTTCATGCAGGCTAGCCGTTAGCTTGTCTCTCTCAGATGATAGCGATAGCTCGATTTGTATCAATAACTGTGTGATGCCACTGAAACTAATATAAGCAGCTAAAAGAGTATTTCACAAATACAAATAATTACAGTGGTGTGAAAAAGTGCTTGCCCCCTTCCTGATTTCTTTTTTTTGCATGTTTGTCACACTTAATTGTTTCAGATCATCAAACAAATTTAAATATTAGTCAAAGATAACACAAGTAAACTCAAAATGCAGTTTTTAAATGAAGGTTGTTATTATTAAGGGAAAACAAAATCCATACCTACATGGCCCTGTGTGAAATAGTGATTGCCCCCTAAACCTAATAACTGGTTGGGCCACCCTTAGCAGCAACAGTTGCAATCAAGCATTTGCGATAACTTGCAATGAGTCTTTTACAGCGCTGTGGAGGAATTTTGGCCCACTCATCTCTGCAGAATTGTTGTAATTCAGCCACATTGGAGGGTGTTCGAGCATGAACTGCCTTTTTAAGGTCATGCCACAGCATCTCAATAGGATTCAGGTCAGGACATTGACTAGGCCACTCCACTGTTAAGGTCAGTGTTCATGACTCCACCATAAGAAAGAGACTGGGCAAAAAAACAGCCCCAGACCATCACACTACCACCACCATATTTTACTGTTGGGTATGATGTTCTTTTTCTGAAATGCTGTATTACTTTTACGGCAGATGTAATGGGACACACACCTTCCAAAAAGTTCAACTTTTGTTTCGTCAGTCGACAGAGTATTTTCCCAAAAGTCTTGGGGATCATCAAGATGTTTTCTGGCAAAAACGAGACGAGCCTTAATGTTCTTTTTGCTCAGCAGTGGTTTTGGTCTTTTTGGCCATTTTGTCTCTTTCTTATGGTGGAGTCATGAACACTGACCTTAACTAAGGGAAGTGAGGCCTGCAGTTCTTTGGATGTTGTTGTAGGATCTCTGAATAGCTGAAGAAGTACAAAATGAAGACTTTGGAGTGGCCTAGTCAAAGACCTGACCTGAATCCTAGATGCTGTGGTATAACCTTAAAAAGGCAGTTCATGCTCGAAAACCCTCCAATGTGGCTGAACAGTATTGGTTTCAGGAGACCTGATTTCTTCCATCTGTGTTCTGCTCTTCTGCATTTCCTTTTACAGCTTTGAGTACTGTCATTTAACCATGGCTGTTTTCTAGTCTTTGAGTTTGATCTATTTTTCAGCAGAGCTATGAGATCTAAGGTTGAAGAACACAGGTAGTTAAATGAATTAACCAAATCGTTGGTGTTGGAGGAGTCAGGAAACACATTGCCAGGAGAAGTGCACAGTGTATAGAATTTTGAGGCACTATGCTCATTGAATTCAATTTTATATACATAGCGCTAATTCATAACAGAAGTTATCTCATTGCGCTTTTCCTATAGAGCAGGTCTAGACCGTACTCTTTATAATATTAATTACAGAGACCCAATAAATCCCACCATGAGCAAGCATTTGGCGACAGTGGCAAGAAAAAGCTTCCTTTTAACAGGGAGAAACCTTGGAGAGAACCAGACTCAATGGTGGGCGGCCATCCGCTGCTGCCGTGTTAGGTTTTGAGAGAGAGAGAGAGAGAGAGAGAGAGAGAGAGAGAGAGAGAGAGAGGAGGGGTTTGGGGAAGGGGACAGGGTTAGGGAGGCACAAAGACCATGTAGAATTTTTATTTTTTTATATAGTAGAATAGTAATTGTAGTGTTAATATTAAAAAATTAGTAATAATAGGAATGACAGCTATAGGAAGAATAATATCAGCATCAGTAACAGAGCCAATAACAACAACTGTAGTAGCAGTTGTCGAGCAGGAACATGGGGGCAGCAGGTGGCCCACAACCACTAATCCAGTCTCTGCAGCTCCGGAGGCAGAAATACCTGCTAAAAGCAACAGAAGGAGAGAGGAGAGAAACGAGAAAGCACATAACTACGGGAGAGAGAAGATGTTGAGTTAGTAACATGCAATAATGGTATAAAAATGCATACAGATGGAGAGGGAGAGAAGGAGAGAGGAAAGAGGTGCATCATGGGAAGTCTCCCGGCAGTCTAGGCCTATAGCAGCATAACTAAGGGATGGTTCAGGACTCTCCCAAGCCAACCCTAACTATAGGCTTTATCAAAGAGGAAAGTCTTAAGCCTACTCTTAAATGTGGAGATGGTGTCTGCCTCCTGAACCCACATTGGGATGTGATTCCACAGGAGAAGAGCTTGATAACTGAAGGCTCTGGCTCCCATTCTACTTTTGGAGCCTTCAGGAACCACAAGTAAGCCTGCATTCTGGGAGCGCAGTGTTCTAGTCGGATAATAAGATATTATGAGATCTTTAAGATACGATGGTGCCAGACCATTCAGAGCTTTGTAGGTGAGGAGAAGGATTTTAAATTCTATTCTGGATTTTACAGGGAGCCAGTGCAGAGAAGCTAATATTGGAGAAATATGATTTCTTTTCCTAGTTCTTGTCAGTACACGTGCCACAGCATTCTGGATCAATTGGAGAGTCTTAAGGGACTTATTCGGGCAGCTGGATAAGAAGGAATTACAGTAGTCCAACCTAGAAGTAACAAATGCATGCACTAATTTTTCAGCATCATTTTGAGACAGGATGTGCCTGATTTTTTGCAATGTTACGTAGGTGAAGGCAGTCCTTGAAGTTTGTTTCATGTGGGAGTTAAAGGATAAATCCTGATCAAAGATAACACAGAGGTTCCTTACGGTGCTGCTGGAGGCCAGGGCAATGCCATCTAGAGTAAAGTTATCTTTAGATAATGTGTTTCGGAGTTCGGTGTTTGGGGCCAAGTACACTTTCTGAGTTTAACATCAGAAAGTTGCAGGTCATCCAGGTTTTTATGTCCTTAAGGCATGCTTGAAGTTTAGTTAACTGGTTAGTTTCATCTGGCTTGATCGATAGATATAATTGGGTATCATCTGCATACATGAAAGTTTATGGAGTGTTTCCTAATAATATTGCCTAGAGGAAGCATATATAAGGTGAATAGAATCGGTCCAAGCACAGAACCTTGTGGAACTCTGTGACTAACTTTGGCGTGCACGGAGGACTCACCGTTAACATGTACAAACTGAGATCGATCTGATAGATAGGATTTAAACCAGCTTAGTGCGACTCCTTTAATGCCAATTACATGTTACAGTCTCTGTAATAGGATGTGATGGTCAATGGTGTTGAACGCAGCACTAAGATTTAACAAATCAAGTAAAGAGACAAGTCCATTGTCTGATGCAATTAAAAGGTCATTTGTAATTTTCACCAGTGCTGTCTCAGTGCTATGATGCACTCTAAATCCTGACTAAAAATCCTCAAATAAACTATTGTTATTTAGAAAGTCACACAACTGATTGGCGACTGCTTTTTCAAGGATCTTAGAAAGAAAGGGAAGGTTAGATATAGGTCTATAGTTGGCTAAAACCCCTGGATCAAGAGTGGGCTTTTTAAGAAGCGGTTTAATTACAGCTACTTTAAAGGATTGTGGTACATAGCCTGTTAATAAAGTCAGATTGATCATATCCAGTAAAGAGGTGCTAACTAGGGGTAAAACATCTTTAAGCAGCCTAGTTGGAATTGGGTCTAAGAGACAAGTTGATGGTTTAGATGAATCAATCATCCAAGTCAGCTGAAGAAGGTCGAAAGGAGCAAAGCAGCCAAAACACACATCAGGCTCTACAGATGTTTCCAAGGTTCCTGTGTTTAAAGACAAGTTGGCACCGGTTGAAGGCAGGACTTGATGAATTTTTTCTCAAATAGTTAAGATTTTATAATTAATGAGGCTCATGAAGTCATTACTACTGAGAGCTATAGGAATAAATGGTTCTATAGGGCTATGACTGTCTGTCAGCCTGGGTACAGTGCTGAAAAGAAACCTGGGGTTGTTTTTATTTTCCTCTATTAATGATGAGTAGTAAGCTGCTCTGGCATTACAGTTTTTTTAATTTGCGGGTTGGGGGTTATACCATGGAGCTAACCTTCTTTGTTTTATTATCCTCTTTTTTTAGAGGGGCGATAGAATCGAGTGTCATTCACAGTGATCCTGCAGCGCTATCAACTAGATTGTCAATTTGGGAGGGGCTGCGATTTGCATATGAGTCCTCTGTTATATTGAGACATAACACTGAATTAAATGCAGATGGGATCGCTTCCTTGAATCTAGCCACAGCAAGATCAGATAGACATCTAGAGTAAGAGTTTTTGCCTGATGGCATGTAGTCAAGTAATAGCAGTTCAAAAGTTATTAAGTAATGGTCCGATAAAGAAGGATTCTGTGGAAAGACTATTAAATGTTCAATTTCAATGGCACATAACAGAACAAGGTTGAGGGTGTGGTTAAAACAGTGAGTGGCTTCATGTACACTCTAACAAAAGCCAATCGAATCTAATAATGAGATAAACGCAGTACTAAGGCTATCATTTTCAACGTCCACATGAATATTGAAATCACCTACAATAATTACTTTATCTGTTTTAAGGACTAAACTTTAGAAAAACTTCAGATAACCAAATTTCAGTTAAAATTCAGAATAAGGACCAGGAGCGTGGTACACTATAACAAATAGAATTGGCTGTTGTGTTTTCCAGGTTGGGTGTGAAAGACTAAGAACAAGGCTTTCGAATGAGTTATAATTTAGTTTAGGTTTAGGGCTGATTAATAGGCTTGAGTCAAAGACGGCAGCAACTCTTTTCTTCAGCTTTCAGACAGTAAGGTGACAAGATCCACACTCAGCAATCACACTTGCAGTTAGTCCGTAAAAGTACTCAAAGCTTAAAGTCCACAGTTAAGTCCATAAAAGTGCTACAAGCTTAACATCCTTGGTAAAAGCGACCGGCTAGCCAAGCCGCCGGGCTAAAAAACAAACCTAGCTGAGCTAGCAGCAGTGGAGGCAGTCCGGTAAACCACGTCGAATTGACAGCCAAGCTTAAAAGATCCATACGTCCGATGACTAAAAACTTTTACCATGTTAAAAGATATGGGTAAAACAATAGCCAGGAAAAAAGTGTAGTATAGAAACATGGCATAAAAACAAGTTAAAATGTAAATTTATGGTGGCTTAAGACGAAGCCTCTGGCGGGCACACAAAACGTGACGCATGCGCATCAAGTTCACTGAGGATGGGTTGGACAAGTATGAGCAAAGAAACATCGAACAGTACATGACTGTTTACTGTGAATTTCTACAGAAGTGACATTATTATTGTGATCTTCACAGTAAGTCTTTGATTATAATAATAATAAAACTTTATTTATAGAGCACATATCAAAACAAAGTACAAAGTGCTTCACAACAAGAGAAATAAAAAAAAAATTCAGATAAAAATGTGTTTTGAGACAAGACTTAAACGAAGAGACTGACAACCTAATTTCTTCGGGCAAGTTGTTCCAGAGCCTCGGGGCCCTGATGGCAAAAGCTCTATCCCCCTTAGTTTTCATCCTGGACTCAGGAAAAGACAGGAGACCCCTGCCCGAAGATCTCAAACTACATGAAGGTTCATAAGGGATTACAAGGTCTAAAATATAATCTGGGGCCAGGCCACGAAGAGCCTTAAAAGTAATCAACAAGATCTTAAAATCAATCCTAAAACCAACACGGAGCCAGTGTAAAGAGGCTAAAACAGGTGTTATGTGGTCATACTTCTTGGTCCTGGTTAACAGCCTAGCAGCTGAGTTTTGTACAGTCTGCAGTCGTGTCAAAGTTTTTTGATTAAGACAAGTGAACAGGCTGTTACAATAATCAAGGCGTGAGGAGATAAAAGCATGCACAACAGTTTCTGCATCACTAAGATTTAAAATAGATCGTATTTTTGCAATATTTCTGAGGTGATAAAAACATGATTGGACAAGCTTAGTGATATGTTGCTCAAAACATAAATTGCTATCAAACAGGACACTAAGATTTCTTGCAAGAGGCTTGATATGTTGTGACAAGTTACCAGTAGATGGCAGTATTTGTTTAGTGATGTGTTGGGGCCCAATAACAAGGATTTCAGTTTTATTTGAGTTGAGCTGAAGAAAATTTATCGACATCCAATTTTTTATGTCAGACAGGCAGTCCTGCAGAGAACTTAGCGTACTAAGGTCAGTGGGCTTGACAGGGAGGTACAACTGTGTGTCATCCGCATAACAATGAAAAGAAATACCATGTCTGCGGATGACATCACCCAAGGAAAGCATGTATAAGGAGAACAATATTGGTCCCAGAATTGAACCTTGAGGCACACCGTACTTGATATGGGAAAAGGATGACATGAAGTTGTTATTAATGCTTACACAGAATTTCCTATTGGACAGATAAGATGAGAACCAGTCTAGTGCAGTGCCAGATATGCCCACTCAGTGTCTCAGTCTATCTAAAAGAATGCCATGATCAATTATATCAAAGGCAGCACTTAAGTCCAGCAGCACAAGAATTGAACACATGCCTGCGTCTGCATTCATTAAAAGGTCATTAGTGACTTTGAGAAGGGCTGTCTCAGTGCTGTAGTGTTGACGAAAGCCAGATTGGAACTTTTGAAAGGTATTATTGTTTTCCACAGCAGCAAGAAGCTGCTTAGATACAAGTTTTTCGAGAATCTTCAAAATAAATGGCAATTTGGAGATTGGGCGATAGTTATCCAGGAGGGTGGGATCAAGCCCAGGTTTTTTTAGGACTGGCTAGACACAAGCTGTTTTAAAGAAATCAGGGATGCCGCCAGTAGACAGCGAGCTGTTAAAAATAATTTGTAAAAGGGGCGCAATACAATCCATAACTTCCAATAAAAACCTAGTTGGGATTTTGTCCAGAGGACTGGAGGACACTCTCATAAGAGACATGATGTCTGCGAGTTCAGGCAGAGTAACAGCAGAAAAATTGCTCAAAGAATCCCTGAGCGGGTGATCCACATCTAAAAAGGGAGGGTTGGGGGTTGATATCAGATCTTATTAACTCCACCTTTCCAGCAAAGTGGAAACTGATTTCTTCCATCTGCGTTCTGCTCTTCTGCATTTCTTTTTACAGCTTCGAATACTGTCATTTAACCATGGCTGTTTTCTAGTCTTTGGGTTTGGTCTATTTTTCAGAGGAACTATGAGATCTAAGGTTGAAGAACACAGGTAGTTCAAATAATCAACCAAATTGTTGGTGTTGGAGGAATCGGGAAACACACTGCCAGGAGAATTGAACAGTGTACAGAATTTTAAGGCACTATGCTCATTAAGGACACGTGTGTACTTAGAGTGGAATAAGACAGTACTAGCAGCCTCTAATTCACAGTTAAAAACAATGCATAGGTGGTCAGATACAAACATGTCCCTGGTTTCCACAGATGGGGTTTTCAGGCCCAAAGTAAAGACTAGGTCTAAGGTGTGGCCACGGGAATGAGTTTGGCCAGACACATGTTGTTGAAAGTTAAAAGAGTTAGTGATATTTAAAAAATCAGCAGCAAGGGCATTAGAGGAGTCATCAACATGAATATTAAAATCCCCACAAAGAAGAATTCTATCATAATTTAACACAAGACTGGATAAAAACTCAGGGAGTTCCAACAAGAAGGAGCCAGCTGGTTTAGGGGGGCGATAAATAATAGCAAATATGACGGGGAGTGGGCCACCAAGTTTAAACATGAGCACTTCAAAGGAGGAAAAATCATTGCAAGCTATGAGGTCACACTTAAAATGCTTCCTATAGACAGTAACAAGGCCCCCACCTCGACCACAAACCCTAGGGCAGCTAAAGCAGTCATAATCAGGAGGGCACAATTCAGCCAGCTGACTGTGATCACCAGGACGTAGCCAGGATTCAGTTAAAAACATAAAATCTAACTCAGTAGGAGAAATAAAATCATTTAAAATAAACGTTTTGTTAGAGAGGATCTTACATTGAGAAGAGCCATCTTAAAAAGTCTGTTCTGCTTCAGATTTGAGGTTGAGACTGGAGGTAGGGTTCAGGCCCGGATCTTTATTAAGTTATTATTATTGCTGTGTTGGCTGTGTCTGTTTCGTATTAAGGACCTATCCGAAATTACCACAGAAATGTTAAAAGTGGCACTAGAGGGATCCGGGCTCCAGATAGCAGCACTATGATCAGTCCACAACGGGGAGGTAGTGACAGCAGAGGGTGCATGGCAGTTTTTGGTGGGCAGAGAAGAGGAAGAAGAAGAGCAAGGGGAAACAGGTGATGTAAATAGTCAACTACGTGAGGAGGACAGCACAGTGTGCTGCAGGTTAGCCGCCAGCATGCGACTACCTGACTTGTTTGGGTGGAGACCATCTCGTGCAAACAAGGAAGTACGATGCCAGAATAAGTTAAAGTTGTGAATAAAACCAACGTCATGGGTGCTGCAGACAGACTGAAGCCAGGTATGAAGGCTGCGGATCCTGCTAAAACGGCCAATTCCCCGACCCAGTGTAGGAATTGGACCCGAAATGAAAGCATACTTTCCGGTGCTGTTGAGCAGGTCAAAGAGGCGGATGAAGTCTGCTTTCATCAGCTCCGATTGCTGACGGGCGGTGTCATTGCTACCGACATGGACTGTGATTTTCGTGATAGTCGTTGGGAGTGCAGCCAGAAGGCCGGGGAGCCTTTCGAGGATGTCGGGGGTCGTAGCTCCAGGAAAACAGCGTGTGACCGCATTAGCGAAGCGGATATTCCTCACTATGGAATCTCCAACGATCAGCATAGTTGGGGGGAGGAGAGGAGGACGAGTCAATGATCGTGGAGACCCCGATTTCCATCAGCTAGCTGTGGCCGGGGACTGCTGCGGCGAGGGGACGGCGTCCTCCTTAGCAGAAGACTTATCTGCCGTCTCAGGACGAATGAGACCTCCAGAGCTTCTCCTGATCACTGCCTCTTTCAGTAACTTGCGGCGAGAGGAGGAGGAAGACTTGACCGCTGGAAAAAGGGAGCGTCCCTCCAGTGGAGGAAAGTCCTGCGTATCCAGGATGTCAAACCAGTTGGCCAGCGGGAGGTCCCGATGTGAAGGTGGAGGAGGCAGGCGCTTTGCACCATGTCTGTCCTTTCGGGCTACGGTCCAGTGCTCTGGTTGGCGTGGAGTCGAACCACCCCCGCCGGCGAGTGACTGTGCATCCATTGGGGCTCGGCACAGAGTAGAAATGGCAATTGCTTTGGGCTTCGCACCCATGAGGAGCCACGGATCTTCAGGCTTAGCTGAAACGGTTTCATGCTCCGGGGCGCCAGTGATGATGGAGCCAAGCCACGGAAGAGTGGGATCATTGTCCAGTGCTGGAGTGGAGCAGTCAGGGGAGCGAGAGGGGATGGTCGCATTCCGGCTTGCGCAGCCAGAGGAGCTGAGGACTGTCAGCGCGTTCGTTTATTTGCAAAAGAAAAGTCTGGAGAGAAGCTATTCCTTAATTTGGCATTTATTAAAGAATTGGAGGATCAAAAGCATCTTGTACAAGGATCTTTTCTATTCAGAAAACCACAGTCAGCAAGCTGTTAATCTGTAGCCATCATCCTAAAAAATAATGCTATTCTTAACATTACACAGAGTTTTAAATGAAAATGTACAACTATCTGATAGGTTTCTACAGAGGTGGGGAGGAGCTGTGGTTTAGACTTAGCTCTCCCTTCGGTGGTGCACAAGCTGGTCCCAGCCTCTTGGCACACGATTCCACGCTTCATGTGGAGACAGCGCCCTAGTGGAGGAATCCTACACTTCCTCTGTTTGTAAGTTGCTAAAGTCTCTGCTTCGTTCCCCAAAACTGATACTTTTCCTCTCATGGTCATTACAATACACACTGTCCTCAGTACATGATGTTCTTTCTGATATCCCTGTTTCTTTGTATAAGTGTAAGCCTGTTTGCAACAGCTAATCAACTTTTCCCTGCAGTCAGCAAGTCTGCAGGACAACACTTTGAATTGTTAAACCTCATGCCCTGTGTGTGTGTGTATATGTGTACAAAAGTTTCAACATGGTATTAATATAATAGGCAAGCAACCTTCATTTAAATTTTTAATTCTCACAGGACCGCCAGGTGTTTTGCCTAGACCGAGGAGACAGTGGAGAACTCCAGGATGAGCTTGTCTTTTTCTCTGAGCTCGGCTTCCAGATAGGTGGTACTTTTCCTCAGCTTTGAGACGGTAACGCGACAAGATCCACACCCAGCCATCAGGCTCATTTAGTCCATGAGAGTGCTTCGAAGCTTAAAGTCCACAGTTAAGTCCATAAAAGTGCTACAAGCTTAAAATCCTTGGTAAAAGCGACCGGCTAGCCAAGCCGCCGGGCTAAAAACAAACCTAGCTAAGCTAGCAGCAGTGGAGGCAGTCGGGTAAACCATGTCGAGTTGCAGCCAGCTTAAAATCACTTAAGATCCACACGTCAGATGACCGAAAACTTTTTCCAAGTTAAAACATATAGGTAAAGCAGTGACCAGGAAAGCAGTGTAGCGTAGAAAACTTGGCTTAAAAACTCGATAAAATATCAATTTATGATGGTTTAAGACGAAGTTTCTAGCAACGCTTCTGCCGGGTACACAAAAACGCCGACACATGCGCAGTGTATTTCCCTGATTACTGTGATTTTCGATTGAATACACAGTATCTTATTGTGAAAGGGTATACAGTAATTCACTGTGCACAAACAAAGTAAATTACTCTGGATTTCACAGGCCTTTTTTTTTTTTTTTTTTTTACAGGTTTTTTTATGAGGTTTAGCACATACATTGCCCCAGTTTGTTACCTGGCAGTGCTATCAGAGTTCAGCCTAACGTTAGTAGCTCTGACCGGCTGTAGAAGATTATTTTGTATTTGTGTTCCTTTTGTTAATTCTGTGTGTGCATGTGTGGTTCTGCTGAGTTTCGATGGATGGATGCTCCCTCCCAACCAGCAGATTGGGTGTTTTGTGTATCACCTCCTCCTCCCTCCCTCCCTCCCTTTGTGTTTGTGTGTGTGTGTGTATGTGCGCTCCCTGGCTATAAAAGCCACACTGTCACGAGGGCGCTACCCTGCAGAGGAGCTCAAGTGTCAGTCAGAGAAAGAAACAGACGAAACAGACGACTGTACTTGCCTTCCCCTGGCTGTGAGTAACCCATTTGCTGTCTTATGTATTTAGACAGAGCAGAGTGTGTCATTTACAATAGAGCAAGAGCATGCATCTTTTATGCCTATGACTGAGTCTGTAGGGGCAGATGACTCAGATGTTTGTGTTTGGAGCCCCAGTGAGCCTTGAAATGCAGGAAAAATATGCAACTAAGTAGTGCTTATTGCATGCAAATCTGTAGATAAAGTATACCGCCATGGACACGTCGCCAAAACTGCTATTTCTATGGGACACAGACACAAAATTGATGAAACCCTCCCAAAATAATCTGGTATGTACACTACACATGAGGTAATATGTGTAGGGGGGGTGTCTAGACCTGCTCTATATGAAAAGTGCAATGAGATAACTTCTGTTATGAATTGGGGCTATATAAATAATATTGAAGTGAATCATGACTACCAGACAATCAGCATCCACCCACATAGAGCTGGCTTCAAATGAAGGCCCTTGAGGCTCCTCGTGTTACCTAACAATGATAAGGTGGAAACCATTCATATCTCCATATGTAATGTCACATTTTCTACCACAGTCACTATAGTCACTCCTATACACTCCCTAAGTAGCATAATTAGAAGTAAATTATATTTTAGGGTCTAACCCCTCAAAACAGTCCCAAACCTTCCCCTTGAACCACTGGTTTCTATGGCAACATGTCATGCCAGGTTGTTTTCATGCTGACTGATGTGTGTTTGATAACTGGTTGATCCTCTGTGATACCTCCTATTAGCATGTAAAGAGGGCGGGTCTTGCCCCATCTGTTGTGTTTTGAGTTAGCAGACGGTATTAGTGTTTGGAATCTGTGGAGATGACCTGGCCCCTCTGTGTCCACTCTCATTTGAGCTTCAACCCAGCTGAACTCAATACTGTGTCTGCCAGTATTGTGTGGCCAAACATTGTTCATATCCACAGCAATTTATTTTAAATTCTATGACAAACATTTCAGTCAGTCTAATGCAGTCAATTGTTTGCCTATCCTTGTGTGTTCGAGACATTAATAAGAAGATATGGCAGCATTCTTCTGGAGAGGATGCAAATACAGTTTAGAATTAACCAATGCCTGATTTGTGGGGGTGGATGGGATCCGGACAGCCCGATAAAAACTTCAGCAGAGACCATTATTGATCTAAGTTGCTGTTTCCTGTTTCTCTTGTGCAGGCCCTTTCTTCTCTGTATAAGCTGTAATCATGGCCAGAAACCTGTTGAAGAATCCCAGTGGGGAAGGTAAGACGTCATTTTCGTCATGTGTTTCGGTATCAGACTCGGGCTCGAACATGTACAGCTGAACCAAAGCCATAGTTGATTGGCTAGTAGTCCTTTCCTAGGTACTGCGCATGTGCAACTTCCAACAAAGACACAAGGTGAAAAGAGGTACTGCAGCAATGTGCAGAATGAGAAAAAATTATGTTTTAAAAAAATGTAAACCTATTCTGGTACAACCCCAAAACGATGAAAACTAACTGGCTGTTTTGGAAATGTACGATTAACTTGCCTGCCTCTGATAAAGAGCATGCAATGGATGAGACCCAAATGGGGCTATGGTTTTGGTAAAGATCTGAAGGGTTCAGTAGCCTTAAAATTGCGGTGTCTGTGCCAAAAGATGGAATATTTTTATTCAATTTGCAAATAAAGATATTTAAAAATAGCCCAACATCCATCTGCTAATCTGAGCACATGCCTGCAGAGGCTGCATCCAAGACTGTCAGACTGGAAATAGTTCAGCCATGATCTAAATATCACTCACTGTTTATTGATTTGATTGATTGCAGCTTACTGTATTAACCACAAAGAGCCGCACACAGAGCTAAATCTATGCTAATTCTTAAAAGAAAAGTCTGACATTTTGGGAACTATGCTTAGAGTAAGATGAGAAGATTGCTACCACTTTCATATTTGTATGGTAAATACTGTATGAGGCTACTACCAGGAGACCGTTAGCTTAGCTGAGTATAAAGACTGGAAACAAAGGGAAACAGCTCGATTGGGTCTGTTCAAAGGAAACAATATCTGCCTACCAGCACCTGTAAAGCTCAGTAATTAACCGCCTCCTGGCTGTACCCTATAATCAACAGACAGATACCTAACTCATGGCAAGAGAGTGAGTTATAGTTCCCAAAATATCAAACTATTCGTTAAAAAAATTGTATCTCATGGTCTTCATCAGTAGCCCCTTGAGATGTGGTTGATGTTCCGAAAAGAGCAGGTAAATGGACCTTGTGTTAAGATTGTTTTGTCAAAGTACCATTTCCAAGGTCAAGAATCAACTTTGACACTCAATCCTCAAGTATAACTTTTACATTTGGAGAAAAATGGGACTGGATTATTTCTGGTCTTGAGCCCCTTTTGTTGCTGGTCAAACTTAACTAACCTGCTCCAGAAACTGAACTTGACTCAGTAAAACCTTGATAGTGTACACTGTAGAAAATACATAATCCTGCAATTGGCAGCCTGAGACTGTGCATTTCCCTCCCAGAGCAGCTGGAATTCTGGGAGCTGACAGAGAACGGTGGGAGTCAATGGAAGGTGGAGGACATGCCGGGAGACTGTGGCTACGACTTCTGCAACGACGGAGTAACCAAATACTTTGCAACCTCCTTTGAGTGAGTGTTTATTACTGTATGTGAAGTCATGTGACTATATTTATCTGCTCAACACAGCTACATTTTGTATCTACTGGCCTTCTGTAGACTTT
Source organism: Siniperca scherzeri (assembly GCA_027580175.1). Classification (NCBI taxonomy): domain Eukaryota; kingdom Metazoa; phylum Chordata; class Actinopteri; order Centrarchiformes; family Sinipercidae; genus Siniperca; species Siniperca scherzeri. The sequence goes on along the minus strand of CM050843.1, from coordinate 6,176,497 downwards.
TGTACAGTGTTTTTAAGCTACATTTATAATTCTGCCATGTACGACCTGCTTTAAAAGATAGGTATAAATGGAAATGAAATCTAGAAAAAAAATGAATTAGTTGCGAACTATAATCCAGAAAAACTGGGATCACTTTTATAAATGGAACTATAAAACCCTAGAAACACAAATTAAAGAGCTTAACAGATGGATATGGTTCCATTATCATTATTAGACTGTATAAATACAATGGGAATGCAGAGATTACTACAGTTATTATTATTTCAGACATTACATATGCCTATTAGTTCAAATTTTCAAATGAAGGCTTGAAGTTGGATGAATTAAAAAGTAGATTACATTTTCCCAATCTCCAAAACTATTATTATGCTGCTCAAATTCAAATGATTATAATAATGCTTTATAACTAAAAGCAAATATAAAATTTTACAGGGGCAAGATGAGGATGTACAAGCTAAGAAAAGATGGGAAGAATATCTAGGAATATGCTTAACTAATCAACAATGGGGAGAGATATATAGAACAACAACTACAACTACTGCATCCAATTTCTGGAGAGATTATGAATGGAAAATACATTTTATCACACCAATTCAACAACCTATAGTTTATTAGTGACATCAAAATATTGGGGAAACCATGCTTAATACATTCACATTTTTTGGTTTTTCCTATGTTAAAGACATCCTATATTATCTGTCATTTGAATATTACATATATCTCAGTATGTTTCATTATTTCTCATCTATTTAGTACTTAATATATTTCATTTTCATGTCAAAGTGAGTTGACTGTTTTCATCAATCCCATGCAAAATCATGCTGGTTTCTGAAAAACTGTGTGTTGTAGGCTGTGTCTGAAGAGACAGGTGATCGACTTGTTAGCTGAGGGTTACTCTTGCGAGCAGTTGGATGCTCAGCCTGCCATCACAGTGGAAGACTGGTAAGACAGAGGTGGACTGACATGTATGTGCGCACCTTCCGTAAGTGACTAGTGTTACTGAATAATGGGTGGCTCATCCTGCAGGTACTGTGGGAGGGCGGATTGTGGCTGCTCCTACCAAATAACCTTGTGTCTGCTGGATGAGAATCAAGAGGCCATACAGGACTTCAAACCCGAGCCGGTGACCCTCGACCCTGACTATGACGACTGCTCGTGGAAACAGGTACACAGAAAGTACAGGGACATGCAGGACAGGCAGAGTGACTCTACAGCAAACAAATTAGGGTCACAGAGGTGATGTTGCACTACAGCAAAAGTTTGACAGGTTCAACTTTTTTGCCAGATGACCCCACGTTGTTTTGCCAGAGCCCTCTGCGGGCTGCGTTTTTTCATGCAGGGCTAAAGTTGGTCTGAACGCGGCCTTAGTTAAGGTTAGAGAAACATCGTGGTTTGGGTTAAAATTACTACAATGTTAGGGGACCTTCGTTGTCATGGTTACAGTAATAAGCACCTGGTTAAGGTTAGGGAATGATTGGACTTCCGGGTTGAACATGGAGTAAGCAGGTGCTTGAGTGTGGCTCTCGATTTCTACTTAAAGTCTACCTGTTTATCTTTGCTGTACGCTTGAGGTAACTCATTATTCAACATTGTGTACAGCTTGAAATAAAACTGGGGAAAAAGACAGTGAAGCCTCGAAGCTCAACACAACTACACTTTGTATCTACTGGCCTTCTGTAGACTTTTGTACAGTGTTTTTAAGCTACATTTATAATTCTGCCATGTATGACCTGCTTTAAAAGATAGGTATAAATGGAAATGAAATCTAGAAAAAAATGAATTAGTTTCTAGAATTTGTAGAAAATGTAGTTGTATAGGGAACACTTTGGAAGTTTTTTTGTTTTGTAATGCCTGTGATCGTCCTCAATTGAGGAAGATCTATTTTTGGGGGGTTAAATGTTTTTTCTTATTCTCATATGGGGACGGGGGGAATGTTTTGGGGAATTACCATGCCAGCTTATTCTTTTGAGTTTTACGAATAGACTAGACTTATTTTTCATTGTGTGTTCTCACATGCAGCTTGTGCCCTCACACTGTTTCAATTTATGGGCCCCATATGTCTTTTAATATAGCTAATGTCGTGGATAATTTCATTAAATAAACTATGTGTTATGGATTTGGCCACAATAAATCAGAGGTACGCAGAGTCTTCTTTCTGCAAATTCTGAGTGTGTCTGAGTGCAGGAGTCCAATCAGAATGTCTCTTCTCTAAAAGAACCTAGTTAAAATTATTGGAGACATAAATAAGAAGCATGAAAAAACTGTTAAAACTTTGAAAACACTCACTAAAACAACACTGTGTATGAACTAAAATCATTGGCGAGGTAAGAGTTTAATGCAAATTTATGTTTAATATGTAAAAGTATGCACCATGGAGCGGAAAGAATGGATGACTTATTGCTGAATGTATGCATAGATGCTGGCTTATTGCTTGTCGTGTGTCTGCTGGAGGAATGACTTGGTTGTCTGTGAAAGCTTCAGTGCAGAGCTGTCAGTGGTGAAGCAAACAGAAACACCTGCACCTGTGTGAAAAAGTATTTGCCCCCTTCCTGATTTCTTATTTTTTTGTCACACTTAACACTAGAAGTACTAGAATTGCCGGAAGCGGTCATTTTGACCGCTAGATTCCAAACTCTATAATCTCTAATGATAAATTACCCAAATGGGAGATTAATGCATTTATTGTGTTAGGATATCTTTTAAAAAACAAATAACACCAAAATATACATTTAAAAAACTTTAATTATACATTTATCAATATTCATATCATCGCATATAGTAAACCGTAATTATTGCATACGCTATATTCACACCAGTGTCACCGACTCCCGCTTTGCCTTCAGCCCATCGGTGATGCCCACGCTTGTGTGCACGGAGCTCAGCAAACATACATTATGCCTCGGCTTTCCCTGGTAGATGGTGAACGTCGCATCTATACATGGCACACCGATGTGCTGAACAGCTCCGCTTGCTCTTTTGCGGAGGGGGGGCGACTCGCGCTTAGTTTTCCCCAGGGTGCCAACCAGGCTGGTCTTCTTGGCCTGTAAGGCGGTGGCCAGTTTCAGAGAAGTGAAGAAATTATCTGGTAATATTTCTTCCCTTACCCAGGAATGGCTCCCCAGTTTCAGCTCCACACTTTCTCCCACGAGCTGATCTTTGCTCCGCGTCTCCTATTTTCCCAGAAACGGAGCTCCGTTCAGCATGTATTTTGAATTGACATCCGCAGCTAGCCAAAATTGTCAGGTCATGAGCCGTCACTACGGTGCTGATGTGCCTCAGCCACAGTGCAGTCCCTGATGTGTTTCAGCATGCCATCGTCAAACATACACAACAAGGCCGTGAGCCGTGTGTGCTGTGGGGCCAGCACAATAGAACAATAGAATAGCGCGAAAGTCACTGCGGTCAATATGACCGCGTATGGCCGAAATAGGTAAAAATTATCATATTTTCTTTGCCTTTTGTTTAATTTATATAAAACCTATTGTAAATAAAAATACAAATACTTTTAGGAAAAGTCAGGTACCAGCAAGATTGTATTTTTTTATTCAACAAAGTTATTGCACATATAAACTTCAAAACGGTCAAAATGACCGTCGTGGCCGTTCTAGTGTTAAATGTTTCAGATCATCAAACAAATTTAAATATTAGTCAGAGATAACACAAGTAAACACAAAATGCAGTTTTAAAGGTTGTTATTATTAAGGGAAAACAAAATCCAAACCTACATGGCCCTTTGTGAAAAAGTGATTTCCCCACCTGTTAAAACATAACTTAACTGTGGTTTATCACACCTGAGTTCAATTTCTCTAGCCACACCCAGGCCTGATTACTGCCACACCTGTTCTCAATCAAAAAATCACTTAAATAGGACCTGCCTGACAAAGTGAAGTAGACCAAAAGCTAGACATCATGCCGAGATCCAAAGAAATCCAGGAACAAATGAGAAAGAAAGTAATTGAGATCTATCAGTCTGGAAAAGGTTATAAAGCCATTTCTAAAGCTTTAGGACTCGAGCGAACCACAGTGAGAGCCATTATCCATAAATGGCAAAAACATGGAACAGTGGTGAACCTTCCCAGGAGTGGCCGGCCGACCAAAATTACCCCAAAAGCGCTGCGACAACTCATCCAAGAAGTCACAAAAGACCCCACAACAACATCCAAAGAACTGCAGGCCTCACTTGCCTCTGTTAAGGTCAGTGTTCATGACTCCACCATAAGAAAGAGACTGGGCAAAAATGGCCTGCATGGCAGAGTTCCAAGACGAAATCTTTGCCAGAAAACATCTTGATGATCCCCAAGACTTTTAGGAAAATACTCTGTGGACTGACAGGACAAAAGTTGAACTTTTTGGAAGGTGTGTGTCCCATTACATCTGCCGTAAAAGTAACACCGCATTTCAGAAAAAGAACATCATACCAACAGTAAAATATGGTGGTGGTAGTGTGATGGTCTGGAGCTGTTTTGCTGCTTCAGGACCTGGAAGACTTGCTGTGATAAATGGAACCATGAATTCTGCTGTCTACCAAAAACTCCTGAAGCAGAATGTCCAGCCATCTGTTCGTCACCTCAAGCTGAAGCGAACTTGGGTTCTGCAGCAGGACAATGATCTAAAACACACCAGCAAGTCCACCTCTAAATGGCTGAAGAAGAACAAAAGGAAGACTTTGCAGTGGCCTAGTCAAAGTCCTGACCTGAATCCTATTGAGATCCTGTGGCATGACCTTAAAAAGGCAGTTCATGCTCAAAAACCCTCAAATGTGGCTGAATTACAATAATTCTGCAAAGATGAGTGGGCCAAAATTCATCCACAGCGCTATAAAAGTTATTGCAAACGCTTGATTGCAGTTGTTGCTGCTAAGGGTGGCCCAACCAGTTAATAGGTTTAGGGGGCAATCACTATTTCACACAGGGCCATGTAGGTTTGGATTTTGTTTTCCCTTAATAATAACAACCTTCATTTAAAAACTGCATTTTGTGTTTACTTGTGTTATCTTTGACTAATATTTAAATTTGTTTGATGATCTGAAACATTTAAGTGTGACAAACATGCAAAAAAATAAGAAATCAGGAAGGGGGCAAACACTTTTTCACACCACTGTAGATAAAGAGCATTGTGGGTGTGTGCTCACAGTATAGACAGAGTGTGTGTGTTAAAATAGTGGTGTATCGTGTTAAAGCTTGTGTAATTGTCAAGATTTGTGAGTTTGTCATGAATGTTGGGGGATTAGTCATAAAAAAACAGAATTAAAAGCTGGCAACAGCGCTTGTGGATACTGCTTTCCATCTCTGTAGTGTTACAGCTGTCAGCTGGAGTACACCAGTTAGGGAAGGGACTGAACGGGCAAGGAGCTGATTTGTGAAGACTAGAGATGATGTTGTGCGCGTCACTAAGGAGCCTTCGGGAAGGTGACAGTAAAATAGTTGCATGCGTCACTAAGGTGCCTACGGGGCTGTGACAAGGTTGTTGCGTGCACCGTGGAGGGGCCTAAGGGGCAGCGGCACTGGCCAGAAGAGTGTGTATAGTTGTATAATGTGTAATGTGTGTGAATGTTGATAAAGGGAGTAAGTAATTCACTGTGTAAATTGTAAAAAGGAGGTGCATGCATTCAATTCTTAAAATTGTGTTAATCTTAACTGTACATATTTTTGTGAGTTGACACATATTGATGGATGAGGGGGAATAATAGTGAAGATGAGGTGATATTACTAGAGCATATTACAGACAGAGGAGCTGTAGAGAGAGACAGGGAGTAAGGACATACTTTTAGTTGGAACGAAACTACAAAGCACTAAAATTGTTAATTTGTCACTAGTACAGGAGGAGTTTCCTGACGTACCATGGAAGGAAACAATATGTAGTTTATGGACTGCAACAGCATTGCCACGAGTGCTGGAGCTGCTGTGTAACGTTCCTAGCGCAGTAGCTACAATCCCATTGAGCCCAGTATTTGGTCTGCCAGCAGGGTTTGGGATAGCAGGACGGAACTGGTAAATTGGATTGCATTGTTAAAACCCTGGCAGACAATGGGAAAGAGAGGCTAGAGTTTGATTCCACTAGAGCAAAGAAATATAAATCAGGTTTTACTGCTGGTAAGATACTTGTGTTTATAAAGACCCGACAGACAGATGAAGAACCCGAAATTCCTAGATCATTAGCTAGCTGTGCAAGACAGGGCTATATGGGGGCAAAAATGGCAACGGGAGGTGGTGTGGCTGCACCAATGGCACTGGTAATAAGACAACACCCAGATCATAAAAAGCAGATTCAACTCTGCATGAAAAAGTGGCATGAACAAACATCAGGAAAGCTCTGATGGCCAAAAGGAGACACCTTTGAAGGAGCCTGCTGCGATGAAGTGAAAGCCAACATAAAACATAATAAAGCAAAAGACACAAGCAAGCGTGCTAGGGAGAGAGAAGGGTTAGGGTGGTTTAGACAGGCAGCACGCAGATACATACACACACACACCACAGATGCAGGCACTGATGAGAGATAAGAAAGTGCAGGAGAAAGAAAAGAAAGAGTTAAAAGAACAAGAACAACACTCCACTGCCCCACTGTGGCCAATCAAGGCCGCCACCATACTGCCCTAGTAAAAAATTGATCAAAGTAGGACAATTTCCAATGGTAGGCTTAGGAGATGAAGGTGAGGAACATGAGATAGAAGGTGAGCTACAGGAAAGTTCACAGTGACATTAAACAAACAAGTAAGTAACAAAGGAAGGAGTGCAAGTCGAGAAATTGCAAAAAGAAGAAGGGATGAAGAGAAGTGCAGTGAAGTAGAAGTCAGAGGAGGAGGAGAACAATGAGTTAAGTGTACACACAGTGGGAGGCACATCCGATGAGGAGGAGGAGCGTTCCAAGGGGGAGTACACCCATCAACAGACAGACTGTGCCTAACCAGCACTGTAAAGTTACGAGTGACTTCGGGTGAAGACACAGCCACTAGGAATGACAGGAAACAGTATCAACTGATAGCTGGAAGTGGCAACTCACCAGGCAGTGACGACAGAATGAAGAATGAAGTCAAAGGAGAAAAGTGGAAAAGCACATAGCAAGGAACTACACATGAAAATTAAATAGAAATTAAGAAGTAAGGAAAAGGAAAAACTTGCTGCTGAATGGAATAAAATCTTGGAAGAAGATAGTGAAGCATCAACAGGCTGTCAAAAGAGAATGAAGGTGCAGCTAGACGGCATCATGATAACTGAAGATACTGCTGCTGAAGAGAGACAAGGACAGCTGAACATTGTCAAAACAAAACTGATGGATGTCATGAACGAACAACTACATCAACTAAGAGAAATGAAATAAACAGAAGGCATGCAGTTGAGAAGAGGCAGGAGAGTCAGGGAAGCAAGTCATGAAGGTCTGTGGCAAGGAGCAAACAATTCAGCAGACACAGGCTCCCTCACTACAATACTCCCTATAATAACTAAGGGACAGCATCAATATCTGCCATTCATGGACATTATTGGACTGGCAAGCAGACTACCAGACTTCAATTAAGGAGAAAAAAGTTGATCACTGCATTAGAAGCGAGTACAGCAGGAGTAACATTGGCCCTGGGTGACATTAAAGCCTTGCTCATGCATGTGGCCGGAAAACATACGACTGAAGAAATCTTCCAAGCAGCACAACTAGCAATATAACAAGCAATATCTGGAAAAAATGGATCCCTCTAAGTTGGATGGAGAAACACTGAAGGACAGTGAGTGCCCATCCAAGCTTCTGCATGCCTTTCAGCAGAGATGGAGAGATGAAACAGGAAGTACCTGAAATGTTAACAACAATACAAAAAGCTTGTTCAAAGTGATGGTGGAAAAAGCCATGCCACATGAAGTGCAGAAACATCTGGACGACGTTGTGGGACTCGTGAAGATGGAGTGGCCTCTGTTCTCTGAACATATAGTGCACCATGTGGAGAACTGGAGAATAGCGAAACAGAGGGAGGAAGAAGCAAACAAACATTTAGCCAACACACTGACCCATCTGCAGCTAAATAAGCTAACCAAACAAAAGAAGGACAAGGCCAAGACTCAGGCCCCAGTGGTGGTAGCAGATCAAGCCCAGGCGCAACCAACAGTGACACCTCAGATGTCCACCCAACCACAGGCTCTTGCCCTGAAACAGGCCCCACAAGGACCAGAATAGACAGCACCTGTTGACTCAGCCCCTGCATTGCTGCCACTAATCCATGTCCATATCAATCAGCCTTGTGGTGCAGGTGGTAATTATTGCCCTAGAGGACAAAAAGGTCGTCTGCCTCACCATGGAGGATGGAGAGGTCAACATGCACAGCAACTTAGGCGCTCTCAGTCCAACCCACAGCTAAACCAAACTCAAGCCAGAGATAACGTATGTTGGGGATGTGACCAGCCAGGTCACCACCGGAGATATTGCCCAACAAATCCATGGCAATAGGGGAGCCCAGAGGAGCCTGAGGGGGGGCTGATTGCACCGGTTATCTCATCACACCCACAAGATGAGCCCACTATAGCAGTGACAATCAGAATCAGAATCAGAAATACTTTATTGATCCCCGTAGGGAAACTCTTTGTTACAGTAGCTTGCCTTTACGTCAGTGCACACAGGAGAAAGTACTAGCAAAAAATATGATACACTATAAAACACTATAAAAACAGATCAGAAAATAAATTAAGTATCAGGTCGGTATAAGTATAAGATAAACTAAGTGTCAAGTACCAAGTGGGTTTACCAGTTGATGATGATAGCAGAGTATAATAATACAATGTAACAAAATAAGTAATAAGTAATAAGCAGAGGTGCATGTACTGTCGAGAGTAATAGAGGTATATAATATCCATGACAATAAATAAGAAAAACTAACATGGGAAAACTAATATTGCACGGGAGTAGTACACAGAATATTGCACAATTATTTAATTATGGCGGAGATGTAATGATCAATGTCCAGTTTAGTGACCTAGGGTCATACAGACTAACCCTTAGAGGGAGGAGTTGAATAGTTTGATGGCCACAGGCAGGAATGACTTCCTGTGGCGCTCTGTGGTGCTTTTTGGTGGGATGAGTCTTCCGCTGAAGGTGCTCCTTTGCTTGACCAGCACGTCATGGAGTGGGTGGGAGACACTGTCCAAGATGGCGTGTAGTTTGGCCAGCATCCTCCTCTCTGACACCACCGCCAGAGAGTCCAGCTCCACCCCCACAATGTCACTGGCCTTACGGATCAGTTTATTGAGTCTGTTTGCGTCCGCTACCCTTAACCTGCTGCCCCAGCATGCAACAGCATACAGGATAACACTGTCCACCACAGACTCATAAAACATCTTCAGCATTGTCCGGCAGATGTTACAGGACCTCAGCCTCCTCAGAAAATAAGAAAATAGAGTGTTCTTGGACCAGTCCAGTTTGTTATCCAAGTGTACTCCCAGGTACTTGTAGTCCTCCACAATGTCCACACTGACCCCCTGGATGGAAACCGGGGTCGCTGGTGTCTTGGCCCTCCGTAGATCCACAATCAGCTCCTTAGACTTTGTCGCATTGAGCTGCAGATGGTTCTGCTCACACCATGAAACAAAGTTACCCACCACAGCCCTGTACTCCGTCTCATCACCACCGCTGATACATCCCACCACAGCAGAGTCATCAGAAAACTTCTGAAGGTGGCAGGACTCTGTGTGGTAGCTGAAGTCCGTGGTGTAGATGGTGAAGAGGAAGGGAGAGAGGACAGACCCCTGAGGTGCCCCAGTGTTGCTGACCACGCTGTCCGACACACAGTGCTGCAGGCACACGTGCTGTGGTCTGCCAGTCAGGTAGTCCTACATCAAGAACATTCTTTCATGGTTGATACAGGAGCCTCTCCCGCTCCAGTTCATCAGTTCAGATTCAGTCTTCTGTGGGTTTATGACTATGCCCTTAAAGCAGCGCCCTTGCGAGCCCTGATATGGGCAGCAGGGCAGACAAATAACTCAGCTCAATTGCAGTGGACAGAGGAGGCGGAAGAAGCCTTTGAGGCACTGAAAGGAGACTTGCAAACTGCTCTGGCACTTGGTAACCCCAGACTACACCAAGCCATTTCACTTATATGTTGCAGAATGGTCAGGTTACGCCAGTGCAGTACTGATGCAAGACACACCAGCAGGTAAACAGCCATTGGCCTACTACAACACTAAGTTAGACAACATTGAGTCAGGTCTGCCACCTTGCTATCAGGGATTGGCAGCCGCTGTTTTTGCTTTTGCAAAAAGCCTCTTCATTGACTATGGGACACACAGTAATATTGTATACGTGTCATCAATTACATGCCTTGCTCACAAGCTCTCGATTTGTTTTAAACCAAGCTAGAAAGACAGATTATGAGGTTATCCTTTCAGCACCTGAACTTACTATCCAACATTGTAGCACAGTGAATCCAGCAACCTGGATGGTGCTGTCTCTGGATGGAGCTCCACATGACAGTGTTCAAGAAACAAATAACTTTATGTGAGCATGTAAGTATCACGGTTTTGGGTTTGGGGTCTTGGGTTTTGTTGTTTCCTGTTTTATTTTGTAAGTGTGCTGCATTGTGTCTTGTGAAGTTTTACTTCCTGTCTTTGTTTGCTTTTCCCTCCAGTTTTGATTGTTTGCTCCACCCTAATTAGTGTCACCTGTGTCTAGTTATCCTGCCCTCACCTGTGTATTTAGTCTGTGTGCTTCCTTTGTTTCTTTGTCAGTTCGTCTTGGTTCATGTGCCTTGCATTGCAGTCATTTTCCTTGTGCTTGTTTCTTGTGTTTTGGACTTACTGCCTCGGTTTTTGGACTATCTGCCTGTTTTATGGGCTTTGGATTTTCTGCCTGCTTCCTATTAGATTTGTTTGCCTCATCTGGACTGCCTTTCCTGGTTTTGATGTTTGCTTGCCTGACAATCCCTGTAAGCCTGTGTATATTGACTCTAATTAAATCACTGAACTGCATTTTTCTCCCTCCGCTGTCTGCATTTTGGGTTCACCCCCTTGAGTTCCCTGCTTGGCACATGACAGTAAGGACACGCATAATCAGCCAATCACAGCAGATTTCATGCTGTTTGTAAATGGTTCCTGCTTTAGAGAGATGCTACAGGCAACCATGCAGGTTATGCCATTGTGCAATTAAATAAAGATAAGATCTACACAGAAATTCAGGCAACCAAGGTTGCTCAACCATGTTCTGCACAGCTTGCAGAAATCAAAGCTTTAACAGCTGCATGTAAACTAGCACAGGTAAAGCCTCTCAATGTATATACAGACTCAGAGTTCGCTTATGACGTGTGCCACGTTAATGGAAACATCTGGAAGCAGAGAGGCTTCCTAAGGGCTGACAGCACACCAGTTACGCACGGAGAAGCAGTCTATGCACTGTTAGATGCAATACACCTCCCAGCAGTGGACGCCATTATCAAGTGTCCAGCACGTCAAAAAACAGACACTTTAATAGTCAAAGGGAATAAGGAATGAGGCTGCAAAACGAGCAGCAGTAGGCACTAGTATGGGTCCTCTGTTGGTAGCAGAGGACTGTGAACCTCTAACAACATTGTCTTCCCTCATACAAGCACAGGATAGAGCTGATCCTTATGCAAAGTCGGTATGGGTGAAAAGGGGGGCTATTAAGGTCACACAGGATGGCCGCCAAAAAGGATTGTGGAGAAGTTGTCATGGTCACTTTGTGTTGCCTATTTCTTTGAAGCGGTTTGCTATTGGGAATGCGCATGGTTCTGACCATTGTGCCCGGGGGAAGTCCTCAAGTGACTCCAAGCAGTCTGGTGGTCGCCATTTTTGGCAGCTACAGTTGAGAGGACATTGCATGAATGTGAATTGTGTACACAGTATAACATGAAGAAAGGTTTCGTTTTCCAGACGGCCCGTTTCGACACTTATTAATCGATTATATCGACATGATCCAGCAAATAGTGAAAATTAGATACATTGTGGTTGTGGTTGATAGATTCAGCAGATGGGTTGAGGCGACCCCGACAATGTGACCAGTGTGACAGATCAGTAGCCAAGTTCTCATGTAGAGAAGTTTTTTCCACGATATGGTATGCCAGACACCATCAGCTCAGACAATGGACCACACTTTGTAGCAGAAGCCTTTAGAATAGCCTAGAACAGTTGAACGAGCTAATACCCTGAAAGCAAAAGTAGCCAAGATAATGGAAGACAGTAATGGTGAGCTATTGGATAGAGGCTTTACCTCTGGCACTGATGTCAATGAGATCACAGACTAACAGACTAACACACCTAACACTGCATGAAATGTGCACAGGTAGACCAGTGCCATATCTTAGAGGCCCATACGAAGGACCTCCACTTGAGCAATTAGAAAGAGTACTAATGAGTTATGTGCAGCATTTAACTCAAATACATAGTTATATTCCAGCAGGTGAAAGGTGCCACAAAGAAAAGGGAGGCTGCTATTCCAGACCAACTGCATACCCAGGAGAGTGGGTATACATCAAAGTGTTCAAGAGAAAGTGGGACCAACCAAGGTGCAGAGGCCCCTTTTAAAGTCACCCTAACAATCCCAACAGCCCTAAAGGTCGAAGATAATCATGGCAGAAGGCCAGGGATATGATTGGACAAACAACTTCAGGACCACCAGATGCAGGATGGATGACTCCAAGTCCAGGAGCACCGAATCAAGGAGCCCCCAACCTATTGAGGATCCACAGCCACAGCCTTCCACCAGTACAGCAGACACAAATCACACCTACAATGCAGAAACAGTAGTAGACATTGAAGATCCCTGTATTCTGGCTGATTTAACACTACAGGATTTTCTATTCAGGATGTTCGGTCTACCCGAAGAAAAAAATCAGAGAGTTGTGAAAAGCCAGGATGAAGGAGATGAAGCAACGCAATAACAAGCGATGGAAGATTAAGAGACAGAGACCAAGTTAAGTTAGACCAACTGATGCAACACAATGCGCTGTTTGACCAACGCCTGCGCTCTTGTCTTGGAATCCTTGACACCTATCGATGGCTGCGCAGGACCATTTCGCCACAGTGAGTAGTGAACGAGACCATGCAATGAACATTCACAATCGCAGGTGCATCGGGTGGTCGGGTTTATCTCTTGTGAAAGAATAAACTCTATTGCATTGACCTCTGATCTTCTCCAGTGACTTATTTTGAGTGTCTCCAGTTTTTGTTCATCTGAGTTATTGACAGAGTGTTGGAAAAGTAAGCCAGATTCATTCTTCAGCACAGGCCTGGACTTCTGTGATCCGACACTACGTTGATGGAGGCCATCCTATGAGGTTTACATCTTGGAATGTGAAGGGGCTTCATGGTTCACAATAAAAACGGATATACTACTTCTACAAGAAACACACTTAAGATTGGAAGATCATAATAGACTCGGAAAATACGGATTAGTCACATTTTTCACTTCAAATTTAATAGCAGGTCCAGGGGTGTGGCAATACTAATCACCAGTGTTGTAGTACTTGAGATTGGTCTTGGTCTCAAGACCAGTCTCAAGACCAATTTTTGAAGGTGTTGTCTCAGAATCGACCACATTTTTACTCGGTCTTGTCTCGGTCTCAGACAAAGAGGACTCGAGATTTTATTTAAAGACCAGTCAAGACCACAACTGCGGGGATATCACTAAATTGCCCCTACATTGTCTGATTTATTTATTAACATCATTACTGTGATTGGATGTAAAACTTCCTGCTTCAGACGCAACCAATAACTTGACTAATTTCTAATTTTAAATTTCTGTTAGTGTTAACGACTGTCACCCCTCCCCGCCCCGCTTCACACGCTATCCAAGAAAGTGAATGTGGAGGACAGGAGAAGAAGCTGTGGCTGTCTGGGAGGAGATGTCAGCCAAATCTTCTGTAATAAAAATTGGGTACACAAACCACAAAGAGTTCATCTGAAAAACAGTGTTCAAAAGAAAACACACAGCAGTATGTAAATTCTGCAACGCAATGCTTACGTAGCTGCAGCTGGGACCATGTCAAACTTTTATCTGCACAAAGCATAAAGAAAGGTAAGCTAAGTGTAAGTGACACTAGATAAGCTAGCTAGCTAATGTTAGCAATCTGCCTCTGCACCAAAACTCTTCTCTTCACCCAAAGAGATTTATATTATATTAGCTATACATATTAGCTACCTACCGTAAAACTTCAATTAAAAGCCGCCCCCCAATTTGACGCTGATCCCTTTTATTTGCCGGGTGTAGCTACACATTTTGACAAATAAACGCAGGTCCTTAGTTTCAGTTGCTTGCCAGCTACTTGCCACGGAGCTAGGTGTGCAAGCTACCTAATTTAGTTAACATACATTGAGAGATGCAACGCTAGCTAATGCAGTGTTAACATTGTGAGAAATTGAGGGGACAGGGCATGTGGTGACAAATTGTTGTTCCTAAGTTACGTTTTTGCTTGGTCTTGGTCTTGACTCGGTCTCACCCTGCCTTGGTCATGATCTTGACTTCGTTTCAACCCCTCAAGTCTTGGGCTTGTCTCGGTCTCGATACACTCTGGTCTTGGTCATGACTTGGTCTCGGTTTAGATAGATTTGACTACAACATTGCTAATCACAATACAGTTTACACCATCTGGTGTAATCAATGACCCTAATAGCGGTTTCATTATAGTTTCCAGATCTGTTTTTCAGAAACAGGTCGTCTTAGTAAATGTTTATACTCCTAATTGGTGTCCACTTTGCAAATAATGTTTTGTCATTAAAACTTAATCTGAATACACACCAGCTAATTTTTTCCGGAGATCTGAACTGTGCTATTGATCCTTTGCTTGATAGGTCTAGAATATCTTCTGGTATGGCAAAGGCCTTCTCACTGTTTATGCAACAAAATGGTTATGTGGACCCTTGGAGATTTTTGAACCCATTGGCTAACCATGATTTTAAAATGTATATCAAATGTATTTATTTCATTAAAAAAGTATGTCACAGCAATAATCACATTTTCTGAGTGTAATGTTAAGTTTCTCACCACCTCATAACAAACTTGTACTGTCCACTGAAACGCTAGAGGGCTTTTAATTTGAAATGGATACAGGAAGTGTTGAGTATGTATTAGTAGTGTAATGCAGTAACTTAAGAGGAAAAACGGGAGCGGATTAAAGCGAGGCTCCGTATTAAAATATTGTAGTGTACCATCATGCATCACCTTATTGCTGGACTGAGTAGCTTAAGTTAGCTGTTTTATGCTCCAACATGCAAATGTTACTTTTTGTTAGTGTTATGTGTCTGTTTGGAACACGGTGGTTTATGTTGGTAGCTTAATTGTCATATTTGTGCTGGTTTATAGTTTTAACCATTAGTGAGGTGGCTGTATTTTGTAACTCTGTTTTAAAGTTCTTGTCACGTGTTGAATGTCATTAAATGTTTGATGTTGCATTGCTTTCTGTCTCTAGTTCTGCAACTACCTGCCACAATGTGACTAATTACATTTATCAAACAGAGGGAATTAGAAACAAATGCCTACCTCTAATACAAGCCTGCTTCAAATAAAGGCATGTTTCCTTCTGCAGTTGAGGTAAATAAAAGCCCCTGTCACTATTTGAGGAAATAGGCCCTATGGTATGCATTTTACTCTGCCAATTGGCAACCCAATAAAAACGGGTCCGTGACCCATTTTGGGTCGTGACCCTAAATTGGGAAATGCTGGGCTAGGCAATTTTCTTTTTTCTCTGTTGTCCACTCCTTTTCCAGACTAGATTATTTCTTTATAGATAATCCTTTATTCCAGTGGTTATACAAAATGAATACACAGCTATAGTTATATCAGATCACTCACTTGTGATACTAGACCTATGTTTTCCTTTAAACATTAGAGAACGACCTCTGTGGAGACTTAACCCCCTACAGTTTTGTATCAGCTAACATAGACGCATTCTTCAAGACTAATAAAACTGAGTTGGTATCATACTCTTTATGTTGGGAGACTTTAAAAGCTTACCTGAGAGGTCAAATAATATCCTATTTAAGTTTAATCACAACCCATTTTGGATTTGGACAGGCAATATTCTGAGGCACCCAATGCTTAACTATATAAAAACCGGGCTGATTTGCAAGCAAAATTCAATCTTCTATCTACAAACCAATCAGAACAATTAATACTTAGGACATGTGGTCTCTGTTATGGAGTATGGTGACAAGGTGAGCTGGCTTATGGCTCACCAGCTGAAGGGTCAAGCCGCATCACGACTGTGACTTGACTCACAACTTATATTATTGAGTGTATTCTGAACCATCTAACGTGTGTGCTTGTGCCTTGGAAGGGTGTAGAGGTATGGCTGTGAAAATGTGCACTTGTATTTATGAAATGTTGTATTGTGAACATATCAGCTGCCAAGGTGTGTTCGGTGAAGGTGGGTGAGAGGAATCTTGTTTGTTTTTTTAAAGACAAGGAGGGTAATGTAATGCATTACGTAACCTGTAATGTACCATTCCTTCAATAAAAATATATATGAAAAAAAGGTTAGGGAATGATCATAGTCATGGTTTAAAAAAACGTTGACTATCATTGTAAATGGCAAACGAACAGCGGCCTCCCATGTTAAAGTCCAATGTTTTTTTTACCCATCCATCCACCCCGACCTCCATACCCTCCTCCCTACGTGGACAACGTTACCTGACTTCCTCCTTTGCTCCCATCATAATTACTATGGCCTACTACGGATAGAGGGCTTTGATATTGGAATGTAAACATGTTGTTTTGGGGCACTTTTTTAAATGATGCTGTCGTTCTTCTGGGGAGGACAGTCTCATCCACACACACCCGACTATACACATCACTGTGGTTTTCTCTCTATGTTTGAACTCCAGGTCAGCCATACATTTTCTGACTACGGCTCCGGAATGCGTTTCATCTCCTTTGAACATGGAGGACAAGACACCAAGTTCTGGGACGGTTGGTTTGGAGTCCGGGTCACCGGGAGCTCTGTTACTGTTGAGGTCTGAACAAGAGGAAAAAAAGTAAAAGGAGAAGGGAACCAAGGAGTTAGGAATACTGAAAGGTGAAAGTGGGTAGAGAGAAGTAGAGTAATAGCAGGGCTCCAAAGTGACAGAGTGTAGGTTTCAAGGTTTCAAGAGGACCAGCTTTGCCTTATGCAGGCTGTTCATGCTGTGGAAACATACTGCTGCTAAGAAGACCGTAGTTACAAAGCTGTAAAAAAAAAAGAAAAGAAAAAACCCATGGTGGCACGTTGGCTTTACTAACCTTAAAATATTAAAATTACTGCTTGCAACAGTCATTAATCATGATCTATTAACTACTACCGCTGCACAGTGACTTGGTGTTAAGCTAAATGACTTGTTTGGTGGGTGAGGGTGTTGTAAGCAATCAAGTGGTTTATCATTCAAATTGGAATTAAAATTATGAAATAAATTGCCAACTACATCATTGCCTGTTTTGTTAAGTTGAAATGAAGATCTAATAAACTGAATGTGATAATCCTTCATCCCAAGATTGAATTGTAACTGTAAACTCAGAATTCAATGGTGTGTGGTTGTGGTTTATCCTCATTTATAAGAAACTGACTGTATGTGGTAGAATATGGGAGACAGAGGATATGCAGACTGTTATAACCAAACAGACATATGGTCACAATGGCTTTCTTGTGAGCAGTGGTGGAGAGTGACTAAGTACATTTACTCAAGAAGTGTACTTAAATACAATTTCAAGGTACTTGTATTTTACTTGAGTGTTCCCATGCTATGCTACTTTTTACTTCTACTCCACTACATTGTAGAGCAGAATATTTAACGTTTTATTCCACTATATTTATCTGACAGCTATAGTTACTGGTTTGTTTTCAGATTAAGATTATACATAAAAAACATATGATAACATTACAAAATACAACATGTTCAAGATTAAATCAGTGGTTCCCAAACTTTTTGGCTTATGACCTCTTACAAAAGTTGGGACCCCTTGTCAAGTTTTAAATGTCTATGAGTTGTTAGCAGTTCCACCCAAGAGTGATTTCCCCACTAAACAGTGGTGGAAGAAGTACTCAGATCCTTTACTTGAGTAAAAGTAAAAATACATTAATGTATAAGTACTCCATTACTAGTAAAAGTACAAAAGTATTATCAGCACAATGTAATTAATATATCAAAAGTAAAAGTACTCATTACATAGAAAAATGGTCCGTATGACTGATACATCATTATTAGATTGTTAATACTAATGCATTAATGCATAAGCAGCATTTTACTGTTGTAGGTGCTCAAGGTGGAGCTATTTTTAACTACTTTATATACAGTTAGCTAGTGTAGTCCAACCTAGGGGTCTCATTTATAAAACAGTGTGTAGGATCCATACTAAAAGTGTACATGGGCACAAAAGCCGAAAAAGGCATGTGCGAAAAGAAAAATCTGATTTGATTGATGTACACACACCTGCGGGCAACTTTCCCTTTATAAATCACAGTCCACCTGGAGATGTGCGCATGTGGATCAGCCTCATATCCAGCCCTCTACACGCCCACATTTAACCATAAATGGTCAATACAAAGCACCCAATGAATATTGATGCATATAAATGAGCCTGCTTACAGTGAATCATGGCAACAGTCTCATTTTGTGTGTTCCTGCATTGTTACTGGTGTTATTTTGTTCTACATTGTGCTCCACAGTGTTTCCACACTTTGATAACAACTGTTAAACAGTTAGATATTACCAGTGAATGTGGTTAGACTATGAGTGATGTTGTGTGCACGATTGGTGGGGGTTCCCAATGGATGTGCAAGAGACTTTTAAGTGATAATCATAAGCCTGCTATGAAAATGAAACCTTGCTAAAATCTCTTAAAAAGTTGCTTTAATTGTATAAACACTTTTCAGCAAAGTGAGTTCTGCAGTTAATCATTTAATGTTTTAGTGTTCAAACAACAAATTCCCATTTTAATTCCAAATTAAATGTCATGTGTTCTGGCTCGATTGGTCTTTTAACAATCAGAATCTTTTAGTTGAATGTTTGTCTTTTCGTTCATAGTATCTCAAACTAAATTTGGATTGGTTCTTTGTTTGTTTACAAACTTTTGTATTTATTTTATTTAGTTTCATCATGTATAAGAATAGGTAACTCTTCATTATGAAAATCTAATTGTGATAATTACACCAACAGATCATACAATAACCTGCATGTCATCTAAAATCATATCCACCTTTTTTCATTTAAGAAAGCAAGCCATTTGTATTTGAAAATTTGTTCATGTATGTGGTTCACCCTAAAATGTCTTTGTCACCATCCAGCTAACTGTCAATAAGCCTGCACTTTTGCAGCATTCTAAGATGGATAACTCGGTTATCCACTTGAGAAGAACAATGCCAAGGATGAGGATTAACAGGATTATATTAGCCTGATAAAAGCATGTTAGCCTGAATTAGTTAAACCACATTTGAAGAACAGGGCCCAGGAGTTAGAAAGGAAGATAACATTAGACATGTAGCCACAACCATTATTTACTGTTTTACTTAAGAATATGGATAACATGCAGACACTAACATATAAAAACACACATTAAAAAACAACAACTTTTATTTTCATTAAATCTAAATTGTATAGCTCAAGGGAAAGTGGATGACATACAGTTCTAAATAATATAAATATTTTACAGTCAGACAAATAGAAGTTGTTTAGATTGCAAAACTTGTGAATGTGACAATAGAATGCAATATTATTCTTGTACAGGCCAGTTGGTACCGCATACAATGTCATTCACAAGAAAGTGTTAAAAGTGAGCACCATTAATATTAAGGGCACTGTCTATCTTAAAGCTACATTAAGTAATGTTTACAAATCACTGAAAAACAACCTCTTGTTTTGCCATCCCCACTTAGAATCAATGTCTGTGTCTGTGAAATTGCAGTCTTTGCTTCAAAAAGAACTTCTGTATTTAAAGTTTGGCGGCTAAACGATATATACTCAAGTGATACACACATTGGTGGGATAATAAAATTGGAGAATAACTTTGAAATATGGGGATGTACACTACAAAGACATAATCATAAGTATGAGAACATTTCCACCTGATCCAAATAATAAGGTAAAAAACTATGAAGTTAAAGCACATGAGCTCACAGTGACACCAACTAGACCAATAATGTACATTCATTTTCCATGTCAATATTTTATATGTAGGCTAGGTGTTACAGATTTGATAAATAACACGCAGGCTTCTTGTTTTTTTTCCTTGCATACATATGAGACTAAAACAATTTAAAAGCAGAGAGGTATTGTAGTGCTTTGGCTCGAGTCTTGAAGGGCTGCTATAAGTTTAGGAAACCACCAGATATCACTGTGCTTACTGAGTTTAAAGCCCCAAAGCTTAATTTTTTTTTTTCACACAAAAAGAAAGAAAACCCCAAAGCTTTTGAAAGCTTCATCCACCCATCACTAACAACTACATGAGGGCAGGTAGCATTCAACTTGATTGTTTAAGCCTCATTGCACACTGGAAGTTCCTTTGTGTGGAGTCTGTAGTGGTCAAAAATCACTTAATGCAGCTATATTTACATTTATACATATCCCAATGGTTATAAAATTGTGCTTTTAACTGGTAGGTCTCTGACCAGCTGAGAACATTGGTAACTTTTGCCGTGCTGTTAACACTGGTACGTCTTGAGTGAGTTAATATACAGCTCATAATCTGTGTTTGACCTGGTTAACTTCAAAATCTCAACACATGAAAATTTGAAATTTGACAGTACAGAAAAAAAGAGCATGCAAGCTCAGTTCAAAAATACATAAATGTAACAAAGGTTGATATGTAAACAGAGGAAATGCCAGTGACCTGATGTGTCTGTAGGAAATATGCAACTCTGCTTCCTGATGTTCCTCTTTGGACACATTTACCTACAATACTTTCAGTTATGAATCAGGTCAGCTTATTATAACAATACTATCTGGCATATTCAAGTTACAGAGTCAGGAATCTGAGTCAGTAAAACATCAAGATCAAATATTGTCTTATTGGACATAAGTGTAAGTATAAGTGTGGAGGAAGGCAGAACAGGCAGGAATCATTCTCCTTGTGACTGCATCTGTTTACAAAAGGCCTCAAACTGCTGCTGCTCCAACTCTGTCATCACCTTGTTCAGGGCATAAATCTGTAAATAAAGAAGGAAAAAGTAGACACATTTGATTATATAGGAGTGAGAAGTAATGTGACATATAATACATTTGAAACACAACTAGAACAAAAAGGTGCCAGGTTTAAAAATAGTGATGTTACTTACCTCTGCTCTCTGTCGTTGTTTGAGCTCTTGCTGTGCAGATTTCTGCTTGGCTCTGTCTCCTCTAGTTGGGGTAGAGTTCAGCTTTGGCTTGTCTTTACTGCAGGCAGGTTCCATGGTGACTGTCCTACAAACAAGCTGGGAGGTTTAAGATAAGATACTTTACAATTTAGACATCTTTCACTCACTGAAACGTAAAAATATTAGCTACAACCCAAAACAACGCTGACATTTTTTTAGGTAAACCCCACATACAAGTCATCGACCAAGCCCTTCAATTTAATTAACATAACTTGCATACTGCTAGCAAACAGAAACAGTAGACGTAGCTACATACGAATTACAACATCTGAACCATTTCTGAATGTATAACTAGTTACAATAAGTGATGTTGAGTGTAGCTGATGTGGACAGGAGAGCAGATCGTGATAGTTCATTAAAGGTCTTTAATCTTGTACTTGAACTATCTTCAAGAAGAGTTTTTCTCCGGTGATTTTAGGCTAATTTACTTTCAGGACATTTAGCTAAACTACTATTCTCACAGTAACGTTACGGATTGGCCGAAAGTAACGTTAGTGGCAATTTTAGAAATAATAGTAACTTAATTAATCATATGCAAACGGTGTTTTCTAGGATAAGTTACCCTTCTCAGCTAGAAAATAAATTTTTCTAGTCAGCCAAGTTCTTAACGTCTAACGATTAATCCTTGGTAAATTTAACGTTAGCTAGTCAAGTGACTCACATATTTGCCCAGTTAACATAATGTTAATGTTAGCTAGCTTAGCTGTCTCAGCTGTTTAGTTACTTTTTTATAGAGTAACATTCCAACCAACTATACCATTTTTATTCCAGATAATGAGGCACTTACCCGTGAAATTTAAAAAGCAGAAAACAGTAATATAATTTGATTAATGTTAAGTTAGCCAGTAAGGCTATAGCAAACGTTAGCTACTAGCCGATCAAAACAGCTGTTCCCAAGGTGTCACCAATAAACAAATCCGGGTTTCGCAGTGAAGCGTTTGTACAAAGGTTCCGGCTCCTTTCTTCTACTACTTCTTCTTTTTTTTTTCTTTTTTTTCTTCTTCTTCTTTGTAAAGTTTTATGGCGGTTCGCAATCAACGTTATGGTGCATTACCACCACCAACTGGAATGGAGTGTGGGATTCTTACTATACATTCACTAATTATTAAATAAAAGAAAATAAAATGAGAAAAATCAATCAAAAACACACCATAGTTAAATTCTCTTTATCGAATTTGTTCTCCTTAGATACTGAAACAACAATAGATAACACTTCCCTCTAGAACTTTGTAAAAGATCACATAAATCAAACCTCATCTTTATTTCTTTAAGGTTCAGTGTCAGTTCCCCTCTCTCAGCATCATACATGTTCTAAAGTTTCTTCTTGATCACAAAATGTGCATCTTCCTGTATTATGTTTTCCTATTTTACATAATGTGCTGTTTTATCCTGTATGACCAAAACAAATATTATTATATTATTAATATATGGATATTACTGTTTTCTCTTTCCTGGTTCTCCCCGTTTTTCTCATCATACCTACTTTTCTTTGAATGTTGTTTAGCCACCTTCCTGTTCTCTCTTCTTCCCACTGCTTTTGCCACCTTTCTTTCAACTTATCCTTAATTGTGGTTTTCATTTCCATTTTACTAAGGGGTACTATAATGTCAATGTGATTTGTTTTTGTGGCTTCCTTTGCACACTTGTCAGCTACTTAATTTCCTTTGATTCCTATATGTGCTGGTATCCATACAAATGTCATATTTAGCCCCATCATTTGAATTCTATATAGTGTTTGCTGTATCTCTATTACGACATCTGGTCTGCTGTCTGAATAGCTGTGTTTCAAGCTTATTAATGATGAGCTGGAATAAGAGCATATTACTGCTCTCAAAGGTCTCACATCTTCAACCCATCACAACACTAACAAAATTGCCAGCATCTTCCCAGTATACACCAAATACTCCATCACTGATTTGTTTGCCAATTTTAATGTTGAAATCTGGAACTATGAATGAAATACCAGTTTTGTTAACTGTGTTCTTTGAAGCATCTGTATAAATTTGAACATAGCTGTAGTAGATACTTTCTACATATGTCTGTATTATCTATGGGTGTAAAATAAATAAGGGTCAGGAAGTATCCAAGGATGTATTACTGAGAGTGGTACTGTTGGACTAATGTTTATTTAAGTTATTCCTAGTTATTTTGCTTTCTGCTCAATTGTCCATCCAAAACTTTTTGTTTATCTCCTCTCCTTTTCCCAACAGGGTTTTAGTGCATCTAGCGTTGGATGATCTTCAGTATGTCCTTCTAAATTAACCCAGTAGTTTAAAAATAGCTGTATTCTCCTTAATTCCAGTGGCATTTCTCCCATCTCCACTTGTAATGCTGATGTTGTGGTTGTTCTAATGGCACCTGAACATAGTTTTAAAGCCTGATATTGAATTTCTTTGTCTTCTTCTTCTTCATCTTTTTGGGTTTTAACAGCGGTTGGCAACCAGTGTATTAGGTGCATTACTGCCACCTGCTTCGGAGTGTGGACCAGAGATTAAATTCTGCCCATTAAATTCTACTGCTTCCTCCACTTGACAGGTTCATTAGTGTTTTTATATTAAGAGTATGAATTCCAGCCTTCCTGAGATCTTCTTGCATAATTTGCATTTCTTGTTCATACTTATTACAATCCATGATTATATCACAGGATTTTCTCAACCTGACAATGTTTGGGCTCAGTTTTTTTGTCGTTTATGGTGGTTTACTAAAAACTTAACTACATTCAGTGTTGTGAAGTGTGGACTGAACTTTACTTCCACCCTGACTAATTCATCATTTCCCTTGTCTTCAAAATAATATGAAAATTATAGATGAAATTTATAGAAATTAAATTTATAGATTTTCTTGTCTTTACCATGTTTTAAAATATGATGAAAAAATGATGACATGGAACTACAAAACATCCTAGTGACTGTTATGTCCAGACTTCAGGGACACCCTTCTCCCCGGGTTGAGGAGCCTGACCCTGAAGACTGGATAAACAACTGATGCTCCTTTCCTTCTGTACTCATTCAGAGCAGATTATACTGATGTATGTTTTGCTGCTGTGAGTCCGTCTGCAGACGCTTGAAGTAAATCTACAGAAAGACAAGTGATTGCCTTGAGTGTTTCTTTATTCTGCAGAAATTGCCACTACAATTTGGTGTTGTCTGCATTTTCACTCGTGTGAGAGGACTTGGGCGCTCAGAGCTGCAGTTAAGACCATGCACGGCTAAGCGTCTGGGACTCTTCGCCTCAACCTCCCCGGCAAGGGAGGGTGGAGAAGAGGGGGCCTGCTGCCCTGAGTGTCCGAGGCTCGCTCACTGCTGTGATCCAGTGAACCTAGTGGCTGTGGCAGCACTCTCTTTCTGGTGAGTTTATTCAAGGGGGCCCCGGATATACCAATTCTTGCTACCGTGGGGGGTGTGCATGACAGACGTGTCAGCAGGGCAAGTCTGGGACCGCTGTGTGAATCAGTATTTGGCCAAAATTTTCACTATCAGACAGGGGTATTTTTTACAGACCGGTTCTTTTCTACACACACACTTGCCTCACTCATTAGGTGAGGTCACTCAAGGTGTCTTGAGTGTTTCTTTATTCTGCAGAAATTGCCACTACACTGCTTACTTATATTCAATTCAATTCAGTTCAAAGGGATATTGCCAAAGCAAGTGTGTGGTCATCCAAGTCCCATTGGATAGGGTTGACGAGTATGGCTGGAGGGAGGATGGGTTCTGGTGTGGGGGATTCCTCGGGGGCATGGATTCTGGAGAAGGAGTCTGCTTTTATGTTCTTGTCTCCGGGTCTATAGGTGATGGTGAAGTGGAAACGGGTGAAGAAGAGAACCCAGCGGGCCTGGCGCGGGTTAAGTCTTTTGGCGGTACGGAGGTATTCCAGGTTCTTATGGTCGGTGATGACGGCGAACGGGTGATTAGCTCCCTCCAGCCAATGCCTCCACTCTTCCAGTGCCAACTTGATTGCCAGCAGCTCCCGGTTGCCGATGTCATAATTCCGCTCTGCCGGGGACAGCTTCTTGGAGAAGAAGGCGCAAGGATGGAGTTGAGGAGGCTCTCCGTGGCGTTGGGATAGCACTGCTCCCGCGCCGCTGGTGGAGGCGTCCACTTCCACAATAAAAGAAAGTGAGATGAAGTTGCCGGAGCCTGAGTCAAGGAGGGCACGTACTGCAACAACAGAATGGGGGGTGAGTAATTGGAACTCAAGAAGGGTTCCTTTAGAAATGGCAGGGTAACTGGGAATGGTACTCACCGCAGGACGTGGAGGACGGGTTGGGCATGCTCTGATCTGGTGCCCAGAGGCCCCGTAATACAGGCGACGTGCACGTTCTTGGGGAGTGAGCTGGTGGGTGTCAATTTGCATGGGCTCTGGTACTGGAGGACAGGCTTCGGGTGAGAGCGGTGAATGAGCTGTTTCCTCCGGTTGACATGCGGTTAGTAACCGAGCGATTTTCACAGTTTTCTGCATGAATGTTTCAAGTCCAATGCTGTTATCGTAGATTACCATCTTTTGTCGGAGTTGGGAACTTAGACCTTGGCGGTAGGCAGTTATCAGCGCAGTCTCATTCCACCTGCTAGCGGCCGCTAGTGTGCGGAACTGCAGGGTGTAGTCACTTGCCGAAGAACTGCTTTGCCGCAGGTGGAAGTGCTGGTCGGAAATGGCCAGGTTCCCGGTGGCGAGACCGAACACTTCCTGGAAGTGAGACGAGAAGTTGGAAAAGGAGTTGATCAGGGGTGATTGTGAGCTCTAAAGGGTTTGAGCCCAGAGCAACACTCTTCTGGAGAGGTGTAACATGTTCATTATTTATAATATAATTACACAAAATTGTTCTTTTATTTGTCACTGTTTCATACCTGGCTTTTGATTTGCTGTGCTGCTTTGGTCCTCCAGCCCCTTCTTCTGTATTTTTATTTAATTTCTTCTTCGTGTGTCCCCCGGCTGCACCTGTATAAATACGAGGGTCGCGACTTCCTCTTCCCTTTTTGTAAATCCCGTGTTGGGAAGAGGTAAGTCATCTTGTGTAATCCCCTGTTTTAAGTGTCTTTCTGTTATTATTTTGTCCTAATTTATCATTACTACACTGTTATACTGCCATTTAAGTTTATATTGAGCACCGATGTCGCTCCGTCATCGTGCTTTATTGATTGGAAGAAGGTATGCGTGGAATGCTAACTATGTCAATTGTGTTTCCTGTAGTTTTGGGCTGGATCGACACTTAAGCACATGTTAATCATATCTATTATTGTCAACCAGGTATGTTGTCCCTTTTTGTAAATCCCGTGTTGGGAAGAGGTATGTTGTCCCTTTTTGTAAATCCCGTGTTGGGAGGAGATTAAACGGAGAGCGCCTCCGAACGTTCCACTGTTTTTACGTGCTCCTTGTGCACCACACCGCAAGATCTACACAACGCAGAAGTACGACGGTTACACTGGTGCCGTGACCCGTTCTTCGGCTTCATCCAGCGGGGTTCTCCTGTGTCTTTCCCCGCCCGACCTCGGGGCTCGCCGCGCCGCTGACCACGGAGGACAGCGGGAACGCGTATCGGACCTGGACCGCGCATCGGACCTGGACCGCGCCGCACGGGGCTCCGTGTGGACTCGTCACTGCTTTGGAGTGTGGCGGTGATCAGTAGTGGTACCGAGTGCTGCTGTGTCTTGTCTGAAAATGCTGTTGATGCAGTTGAGGGTGCGGATGTGGGAATATTAAAGGTACTGATTATTTTGCTTGAGGGTGTGAGCTTTCTGAATTAATAAGCTGTGACTTTGGACAATTTTATTTTGGTGTTATTTTGCCATAAGCTTTGTTGTTTGTGTTTGTGTTTTTTTTTCTCTCTGATTTTATGCAATGGAAAATATTGTGACATTTGGTAGAGGGAGGGGTTTTGAGTCTTTTGCCCCTACACCTGCTGTTGGTAAAGGCAGAGGTGTGCTTTCATTTTCTCCAGATGCATCCACACCAAAGTCACTCTATGATGGCTTGGCACAAGCTGGCTGTGGTTTCAATTCTCCACAATGTGACGTTACGTCTGGTGTACATGGAAAAGAGGGTGTCAATGAGAAACTCTTAACTGATATAGCTTCACAGATTGGCGTTTCTATTGGTGAGAGTATTGCCACCTGCATTGAGCATCGCCTTGGTAATGCTATGGGTTCGAGTGTGGTTGGGACATCTGCTAATGATTCTTCAATGCTAAATGTCATTGTGCGCCAAGATGTGAGGGAACCTGTGAGTTTTAAAGGGGATGGTACTGACACATGTTCTGTTCGGGAGTGGGAGGTTATGATGCTTTCCTATATGAAAAAGAGTTGTATCCCTGTGTCTGAACAAGCTGAAGAGGTTATATTAAAGCTGGTGGGGAGGGCCCGTGAGGTGGTTAAGGTGGGCATACGCAGTAAGCCAGTTCTGACTTTGACTGACGGCCCTGAGCCCATTTTTGAGATACTGAAGCAGCATTTTAGTGACACTGTGACCTCTAGTTTGCCATTAGCTGACTTTTATGCTACTCTACCCCACTCTGGCGAACACCCCTTTGACTACTGGCTGAGACTTAACAAAGCCCTAGAAGTGACTGAGGACTCTTTGAAAAGACAGAATAAGACTTTGACTGTCTGTCACGTGACCTAGCCGCCATGTTTATACAGAACTGTCCCGACCCTGAACTGTCACTCATATTGAGGTGCAAGCCTATGCATCAATGGACAGTTGCTGACATTCATGAAAAGCTGGTAGAACGTGCTAAGGACCTCAGACAGACACCCAAGCAGAAAGTGAACACTGTCTTGTTTTCGCAGCACCGAGAGGTTGCTGCCCCTCTGCATAGTGTGTCTCCGGTTACTGCGAATGTGGCTGCTGTCGCACCACCCAATGTACAACCAGCTGAGTGTGCACCAGACCGCCTGGACAAAGTTATTGCTCTGCTTGAACGTGTCCTGGCGCAACAAGAACAGCAGCCCAGGCTTTTCAGTAAGTACAATGCCCGCACACAAAACCCCAAAGTCAGAGCCGGTCTGCCCTGTGCTGTGTGCGGAGATGCTGGACACACTACAGTACACCACTGCAGGTCTGACCATCTATGCTTTAGCTGTTACGCTCCTGACCACACCAGAGCTGAGTGTCCCGTTGCCACGGTCAAACCCAGAGCCACTACACAAACAGCACAGCAGCAGGAAAACTAGATGGCCTGCATGTGGTAGGGGCAAGTGTTGGGCCTGAGTTTGATTCCCCTGATACTGACATGGATGATATAGAGTCGGTGTATCAAAGTGTCTACGAAGAGAGAAACATGGGACGTACGCCAGTGATTCAAAACATACAGAGACTCAAACAATATGATGAACTGTTCTATGAAAATGTGACACTGGGTGGAAAAGTAATGGTGTCTGCCCTGCTGGACAGCGGTTCGATGGCTTGTACCTTAAGCTCCAGTCTGGTCCCTCAGTTGTTGCAGCAGGCTGTTTTAAAAGACCCCATCCTTCAGCCCACAAACACTGTGTTAATTGGGTGTGGGGGTTCCAGAACGTTGCCCCAAGGCATGTGCGACCTCGAAATGGAAATGTACGGCTACAGAGTAATCGTCCCTACCTTAGTTGTCAATGGCCAGAGTGATGATTTGATTGTTGGCAGTAACCTGTTGCGGTACGTGATCAGTGGACTAAAGCGGGAACTTCAGGATCAGGGCTCTGCTGTGCACGGATGCAGGAGTGATGCAGAACGTCGGCTGTTGAGTTTGATGGCTGGGGTGGAAACCGAGGATGTCCCAGATGTGATCGGCACTGTCAAACTCAGGAGAGCTGTCACTTTGGAGCCGATGACTGAGCACTTGGTGTGGACCAAACTGCAGTATGTGGACAAACGGTTTGTTGGTTGTGAAGTATTAGTGGAGCCTACAAGCTCTAAGTCCAGACCAAGAACAGTTATACTTGCTAGGTCAGTTGCTCTATTGAGGGAGGATGGTTGGCTTCCACTAAAAGTAATGAACCCATCCCACAAGCATGTCATCCTAAAACAAGACGGTGTAGTCCCTCATTCGTCCAGGAGTGTTCTATCGTAGAAAAGGTTTCAGTCGTAGTCATCTGGACACTGTTTTCAGAATCAAGACGTTTCGGCTCCCATCCGGAAGTCATTCTCAATTGATTGTCAATTGTCAATTGAGAATGACTTCCGGATGGGAGCCGAAACGTCTTGATTCTGAAAACAGTGTCCAGATGACTACGACTGAAACCTTTTCTACGTCATCCTAAAACGAAATGCTAAGGTAGCTGACGTGTCTCTGTGTGAGTCAGTTGAGAGGTTTGGTGGTACTCAGTCTGTCATTGGTCAGCAAGTACAGTATCAGAAAGCCGGTAAAACTGAGCCCAGTCTTGTGTCTGACACGTCCACCTTACCTGACCATTCCCGAGCTAAGGCACAGTGTGCTGCTGCTAGTTCGCCCCAGTCTGAGTTGTGTGATCTAGGTTTGTCAGACATAGACATTGAGTCATGTGAGGTTTCTTCGGAGTACAAAGCTAGGTTGGCAGAACTTATTGTAAAGTACCAGTCTATTTTCTCTAGAGACAAGTTAGATTGCGGCAAGGCCACTGGGTACCTGCACCGTATCAGAGTCACAGACGAAAAACCTTTCAGACTCCCGTGTAGGCGCATACCACCAACACAATATGAGAAACTGAGAGAGGTTTTGGATGACATGGAAGAGCGTGAGATCATTAGGAAGTCCAGCAGTGAGTTTGCGTCACCCCTGGTGATAGTCTCAAAGAAAACCGGTGACTTGAGAATATGCAATGATTTCCGCTGGCTCAATGCACGAACTGTCAAAGACGCGCATCCGCTCCCTCATCCTGCCGATGCCTTATCAGCCTTGGGTGGTAATGCCTTTTTCTCAACAATGGATCTCACTTCAGGATATTACAATGTGGAGGTTCATGAGGATGACAGGAAATATACAGCCTTCCCATCACCATTTGGTCTGTATGAATATAATAGGATGCCTCAGGGCCTTTGTAACAGTCCGGCGACGTTCATGAGGATGATGTTAGGGATCTTTGGCGATCAAAACTTCCTCAGTTTGTTGTGCTATCTGGACGATGTCCTCGTGTTCGCGCCCACTGAAAATATGGCTCTTGAACGTTTACAGATGGTCTTTCAGAGACTACAGTTACATAACCTCAAGCTCGCGCCCAAGAAATGCAACTTTCTAAGACGGTCAGTTAAGTTTCTCGGTCATATCATCAGCGCTGATGGTATTCAGTCTGACCCAGATAAAGTTGCAGCCATAACCTCTTTGACAGAATCTGACCTTATGGAGGATGGCACTGATGTCCCATCTCAGCGCAAAGTTCGTTCGTTCCTTGGTATGGTGGTGTATTACCAGCAGTTTATTGAGGGCTGTTCTACTATAGCCAAACCACTGTTTCGACTCACATCAGGGTCGAAAGGTCCTCGGAACTCGTAGAAAGTGTCAGGTTCGTAAGAAACTTAGTGCTGTTGACTGGACTGAAGAATGTAGGTCAGCGTTCAACAAATTAAAACAAGCCCTGTTAGACCAAGTCATTCTCGCGCACCCGAACTTTACTGACCCGTTTTGCTTTCTGTCGACGCCTCTACAGACGGGTTAGGCGCTGTCTTGTCGCAAGTTCCTGCTGGTGGTACAACAGCCAGGCCAATTGCATTCGCTAGTAAGTCCCTCAGTTATGCTCAGTCAAAATATCCTGCGCACAGACTAGAGTTTTTCGCACTTAAGTGGGCGGTGTGCGATAAGTTCCACCACTGGTTGAGAGGTCATCAGTTCACCGTGTGGACAGACAATAACCCGTTAACTTATATATTGTCCAAAGCTCGTCTGGATGCGTGTGAGCAGAGGTGGATTGCTAAGCTTGCACCTTTCCAGTTCGATATCAAGTACATTCCAGGACCCAGAAATGTGGTTGCTGACGCTTTAAGCAGAGAGCCTTTTGTGCAGTCCAGTACGTCCCATCGTTTGACCAGAGTGCCGTATGCCAAGTTACTTGCTGAGGCTGCGGCTGTGGGCACCACTGGTGTTCAGGATGCTTTTCGGTGGTCTGCCAATCCACCTGATTTGACATCCGAGTGTGGCCAGCCTGTCTTTACACAATGTGCAGCAGATGTTGCGTCTGGCTCCGTTTCATCTCAGGAAGTTGCTGCTGTGCTCAGTCAATGTAAAGATAGTGACGCTGAGTTGGTTGCACACGCATTGCTCTTGCCACAGTTCTCCCAGACAATCCTGGTACCCCCAAATATTGGCTCTGACGTGCTGTCCCACGATGAGTTAAAAGAGAAACAAAGGAATGATTTGGATTTGAACAGAGTGATCGTGTATGTGGAAAGAGGACGGAGACCATCTAGGAGGGAGCGGGCTAAGGAATCTGCTGAAGTGATCAAGTTGTTGAGGAACTGGGAGAAACTAACTATGAAAGATGGAGTTCTGTACCGTGTTGCAAAGAATCCAGTAACTAAAAAGAAGACCTACCTGTTTGTTGTTCCTCTCTCGTTGCGACGTAAAGTTTTGCATGGGGTTCACGATGAGGCTGGCCATCAGGGACAGCAAAGGACTCTGTATTTGGCGAGGCAGAGGTTTCATTGGTTGGGGCTCTCTAAAGACGTGGCAGAGTATGTCAAGCGCTGCAGGCGGTGTGTGGTTGGGAAGTCCCCTGAGCCGGAGGCTAGAGCACCACTAGGAAACATTCGTGCCTCTGAGCCTCTTGAACTGGTCAGCATCGATTTTTGGTCGGCTGAAGATTCCGCTAATAGGTCCTTGGATGTGCTTGTCGCCACGGACCATTTCACTAAAATGGCACACGCCTTCCTGTGTCCCAACCAGTCAGCCAAAGCAGTCGCTCATCAGCTATGGAATAACTACTTTTGCATTTATGGATTTCCAAAGCGGCTTCATTCCGATCAGGGAGCCAACTTTGAGAGCGCTCTAATTGCGGAGTTGCTGAGCGTGGCTGGGGTGCAAAAATCGCACACTACACCCTATCACCCCATGGGTAATGGCTCATGTGAAAGGATGAACCGTACGCTAGGTAACATGATTCGAGCACTGCCCCCTAGAGCAAAACGCCGTTGGCCCGATGCCCTGAAATCATTGACATTTGCTTATAACTGCACTGCACACGAGACAACTGGCTATGCTCCGTTCCTGCTCATGTTCGATAGAGTGCCGCGACTCCCGGTGGATGTGATATTTGGTTCGGTTCTCAATGATCCAGAAGTTGTGGACTATGATCGTTATGTTGAGTCCTTGCGAAAAAACTTGTGTGAAGCAGTGGCCATAGCACAATCAATGGCAACTAAACAACTTCAGCGCCACAGTGATCTGTACAACAAGAAGGTGCGTGGGGCTCCGGTGGATGTGGATGATCGAGTGTTATTAGCCAACAAGGGGGAGCGTGGAAAACGGAAGCTCGCTGATCGTTGGGAAAACACAATCTATGTCGTGATCGAGAAAAACGATGAGAGCCACACCTTTAAGATTCAGAACCCCACCAGTGGTCAGATAAAAGTTGTTCATCGTAATCTGATAATGCCAGTGAACTTCCTGCCTCTGTCTGATTCAGATTCTAATGCTCAGGAACAGGATGTTGTGTCCCTTGCATCAAGTTCAGTGGACATCAGTGTAGACAGGTCAGCAGTCACTGATGTTGCTTCGGGGTCAGTTGAGTTTCGGACAAGGGCATGGGTGTCTGAGTTACCATCAGCATCTGGCAGTGTTACGGATGCAGGAGATGGTGATCCGCTGGAAGATACTGTGCCAGATAATGTGCTGGTAGCTGGAGCTGTTGAGCAATGCAGTTCTGCCCCTTGCCCAGACCCAGAGACTGTTACATCCCCTGACTCTGTCCTGCCTACTGACCCTATGGTGACTGGAGTTGACACTGTTCCTGACCGTAGATCCCGAGCTGGACGGTTACTGAGACCAGTGTCTAGACTTATTGAAATTATGCACTAGTGACTTGCGTCGGTCTTTGGAGTTTTTGGTGTTGGAATACAGTTTTGTTTTCCATTCTTATTTTATGAGAGGTTTGCAACATTTTTGTAATGTTGTCATTTTGAGTTTGTCATTTGAAATTATTTGACATGGGTCTAGTCTATTCTGAGGTGTATTACAGTTACATATGTATAGAATATGTAGGTGGGCATATTCTTTTTCCCTATGTGTGTAGATGGGATTTGGCCAGTCCTTTTTCTCACGCTAATCTTTTTGATGGTTTTCGTAACTGGGTGTGTAGCTGTAATGGTAATTAAGTATTCCTCATTAGCATATTGGGAACAGTGGTGATTGGTTTCCTGTACTAGAATTGTGCCTGGTATTTTGTGTAATTCTAGGGGTGAATGTAACATGTTCATTATTTATAATATAATTACACAAAATTGTTCTTTTATTTGTCACTGTTTCATACCTGGCTTTTGATTTGCTGTGCTGCTTTGGTCCTCCAGCCCCTTCTTCTGTATTTTTATTTAATTTCTTCTTCGTGTGTCCCCGGCTGCACCTGTATAAATATTTAGGGTCGCGACTTCCTCTTCCCTTTTGTAAATCCCGTGTTGGGAAGAGGTAAGTCATCTTGTGTAATCCCCTGTTTTAAGTGTCTTTCTGTTATTATTTTGTCCTAATTTATTATTACTACACTGTTATACTGCCATTTAAGTTTATATTGAGCACCGATGTCGCTCCGTCATCGTGCTTTATTGATTGGAAGAAGGTATGCGTGGAATGCTAACTATGTCAATTGTGTTTCCTGTAGTTTTGGGCTGGATCGACACTTAAGCACATGTTAATCATATCTATTATTGTCAACCAGGTATGTTGTCCCTTTTTGTAAATCCCGTGTTGGGAAGAGGTATGTTGTCCCTTTTTGTAAATCCCGTGTTCGGAAGAGATTAAACGGAGAGCGCCTCTGAATGTTCCACTGTGTTACGTGCTCCTTGTGCACCACACCGCAAGATCTACACAACGCAGAAGTACGACGGTTACAGAGGGATAGGAGAAAGGCCACTTTAGCTCGTTCGGTGGTGAATTTTTGTGAGTGCATCTCCACGTACAGGGAAACTTGAAGCAGAAAACCGCTACATCCTACCTCCTCACCCGAATAGCTGGGGGGAAGGGCCATGGGACTGGCAGAGGCAGATTGTTGGTGGGGATCCGGAGACAGAGCCGCTCGAAGGGCGCTGACCAACCCTTCATAGGGATTATCCGCAACGGGAGCGGAGTGCTCCATCTCCAGATGGGTTGAGGTCTGGTCTTCTGTCAGCAGGCAGACAGAACACGGAGGTAAATGCAGTGACGAGGGAGTTTATTGTAACACAAGGCTGAATACAGGTAAAGCAAATACAGTGGATAAGGTGGGCAGGAGCTAGGAATGTCTTTTGAGTCTGTTTGGAGTAGTCCGTTCTGTACACTGGATGAGACGGGGAGCAGGAGAACCAGGAGACGAAGAAGACACACACACAGGCTGAGTCCAAAGTCCATGGGGAATCTTCAGGAGTGAATTCAGTCAGGTTGAACCAAATAATAGGTTTGAGACCAGACAGTGAGTGAACCGGGGGAATGTGGCTTTATAGTGTAGGGTGGTGATTGGTGGCAGGTGTGTGATATCAGTACTCAGGTGAGTGAGATCTGTTGATTGCGGTGGGTGGAGCTGGTGGTGTCTGTGTTAGCTCCCTGACAGTGTGGAATAAAAACAACAACAAAAAAACAAAGAAAACCCAAACAAAACAACTTATATTTCATTGCTGTGAGCACCACAAATGGAATTCCATTCACCTACATTGTATTAAGGAGGGGGAGAAAATCTCAGAGGTGGATATCTCAAAACCTTATCAATTTAAACCACAATTTGCAGTGCTAAATAACCAGTTGTATGTTGAAAAAAGTGTGTTTTTGTGAGTTGGGTGAACAAAATCTTGACAAATGTTTCCAGGTTTGACATTACATGTAAATAATAAGCAATGCTTTCAATATTCTTTTTTCGTAATTGAGCAACAGCTCACCAGTAACATGCTAAGTGTGATGTATTTAAAAAAAACTGGACACAACTCATCAGCAGAATAAATACTTTCCAAACAAAAGCAGCAGCAGGAAAGAGTGGAACTGTACTGTCAATTCATTTAAAGCTGTCTGCTCTCCAACTACAGTAGGTCTGACCACAAGATTCCGCTCTTGTCTAATAGTACAGTTATACTCATTAGAGTATGCATGAGTTTGCATCAACACAATTATTTCGGGCATGTGACATCATTCAACATTGACCTGATGTGTGTATCTGACTGAGATGGTACATTTGGAACTGGTCCTGTTGAAGTCTTTAGTGTCACTAAGCCTGATTCCCTTACACCTGTTTATTGGAAAAGAATGAACATTTAGATTATCAAAGTGTTTAGTTATAGTTATCAGATAAGCACTACTCAGACCTACACACTCACATACTATACAGGCTCCCCTCAGGGAACCTCTTCAGTGTATAAATCAGCTGGGTGAGGGGTGAGCCTGACACCAGCTCGGGGATGATCCAGAACACATTTATCACCTCAGAAACAAAAACAATCATTATGAAGGGACAGAATCACTAAACACTCTCACATATGAATTGAGGAAATCATTCTCTCAGACCAAACTACCTGACAACACTGGTAGTCTCTGGTGTTGTTGTGAACTTGAGTCTGAATGTGTGCCCTCTGGCAGTGCTACGCCACAGAGATTTATCGCAGGGCATACCAGCGGTTTACCTGGATTTATCCTCCAAGTACAGGAGAGCACTCTCCCTTGAAATAATATCGTGCCAAGAACAACTTCTGTTGAACGCTGCAGACAACAGCCAGACCTGCTGCTCCATATCACAGCAGCATAAAGGAGGGCTAAATGTGGTCAGGTTACTTTATTTGTACCCGTAGGTAGATTTGGTTTGCAGTAAACAAGGCATCCATCTTGACACACATTTTGCAAACAACACAGACAGTAGAAAAACATGATAAAAGTACTCAAGTCTACAATAATCAGGACTTTATAAATAAAAAAGAAGAGAAAAATAACAATAAAAAAACCCACTAAAAATAAATAACCACTAGAATAAATAAGGTAAGACTATGACTTGTTCATCTAAATGATGGCTGCTGGATCAAAGCTATTTTTATACCGCTTTGTTCTACACCTTGGGACTATAAACCTCCATCCAGAAGGAAGAGGCTGAAATTCACTGTGCATAGGGTGTGAGTCGTCATTTAAAATCAAGCTGATTATCCGCTGTAACTGTCTGGTGTACAGGGACGCTGGGTTAAGCTGTGACTCACCAGTCCGTGTAAAGGAAATTCTGAAATGTGTTTCTAAACACATTATAAATGTACCTTAAAACCTTAATTTATGTGCAAAAATTATTGTTATAAGTTGTAAGAGCTCCGTCTCCCTCATGTCCTTGTCTGTCTCATACAAAGTGCCTTAAGAAACCTAAATTTAAATGTATTGCTTAAAACATGTTACAAAGACTGTTAACTATGTAGTACTGAATTGTGGAGTTAGTTTTTCACCACTTGTGTGTTCAGGATTTTTTGGGTAGAGCAGTACAGTAGGTAGTCCACAGTAACTCTACTAAATTTTGTAACCCCATAACGTGATTTTACATAGTGTAACGTTAGCCTAACATAATTTTCATGTAAGCTAGCTAATGTTACTGCATGTAATGTTAATCCATCGGAAAATACACTGCTAATCCAGAAAAGATGGGTAATATTTTATGTGCATCAATATAGCTATGGCAAGGAATTATATGTATCGGGATGCCAAACATTGACCAAGGGAGACATGCCTTCCCGGGAGGGTGTAAAATTAGCTAACCAAAAGGAAGTGATTATTTTGCTTTGGAATTTAGAATTACAAACCATCCAGCCACATTGACGGTAACATTAATTTTTAATAGGGCAAGGTAAAAAAAAGACTAGAGCATCAGCCGCGAAGTGAAAATAGTCAATAAATTGAGAGAGAAAGACATTGAGAGAGAGCGTTTGATTTAACTTGCCCAAAGCAGGTTAAAAATTTGAGTTGTCATGTAATTTTATGCATGCATACATGCTTTTAAAATTAAAGCTACTCCTCAGCTGTTATTATCCCCCACAATGGAAAAGGGAGGTGGGTTATGAGTAATTGGAAAACTGGTATCCAGTTTTACCAGGTTGTGTTTTGTTTACATGCATCAGTATATTTGACTCATTAGACAAGTAATTACAACTGTGCATCTATTCACAAAGCAGTCCTTTCCAACCACAAGAGAGACAACTTGCAGAAAGTCACCAGAGAAGCTGGATGTCAGACAGACCACTTTGTGGGGAAAAGGACTGTGGCCACACAATTGTCTAAAAGAACACTAAGCAACAGAAAGAATACAGGTATGTTGAGAGGTCAAGTTCTTAGTTTGTATGTAAGTCATCATCTCCACCATACTATTCTGCCCCTTACTCAAAATTTTGTTATTTGGGTAATATATACATTACATTAGGCCTGTTGTGATAATTACATTATTGACTTATTGTATGATATATGGACATGATAGTAAAGATTTGACAAGAGTGTTTTCCCCACGTGTAGTTGTCATGGTCTTCCTCCAGCCTACCTCCTGCCTCAGTCCATCCCTGCACTAGTGCCCCACCAGCATCCTGTACATAACACATTACCAAAAAATTACAATATAAGACTTTTTAAATTTAAATGGGAGGTTTAAAGCCTGTGTACTCCCCATCTTCATCCGGGTACTCCTGATGAATACGGAGCACAACACAAGAAGGTATGACAACCCTGTTGTGCTTTTCCAGGTATCCCCCAGCACCAGGAAACAAAACATCTGTAGGCCAGGTAGTGAGCACAACTGCAATGACAAAATAACAACAAAATGTCATGTCATGTAGCAATTTTATATTTATCTAGGTTTGCTTTGGGTAGGTAGTCAGTTGTTGTTTTTGTTTTGTTTTTCAGTGAGTTTCCAGGAGCAACATTTTAAGAATGATTATCCCATTAATGCATGTTACTAAGTCTACATTTTATCTCTCCTGTAGTTTTGTGCTTTCTCGTCTCTCTCTTGCTGTCACTTTCAGAAGATATTTCTGCCTCCGGAGCTGCGGAGTCTGGATCTGTGATTGTGGGCCGCCTGCTGGAACAGTGTCTCTAAAATGGAGAGGAGGTGGTGTGACTCAGATCCTACTTAGTGGGCCTCACCTGAAGCTGCATAATTGTCCTTCTGGATCCACCCTCTTCACTTATGTTTTACAATCTACATTTTGTCATCATAATTGTATATACTATGATTTTCTGTTGTGAATGTATTCTATACACACGACAGCTATTGCATGTCTGTCCTTCCTGGGAGAGGGACCCCTCCTCTGCTGCTCTTCCTGAGGTTTCTGTCTTCTTCCCCCTCCCCCTGTTAAAAAGGTTTTTTGGGGTGAGTTTTTCCTCATTTGAATTGAGGGTCTAAGGACAGAGGGTGTCATAAATTATACAAATTCTAAAGCTTTTTGAGGCAATTTGTGATATTGGGCTGTTTGAATAAAATTTACTGTACTTGACTAATGTATGTGTTAGTGCAACATCATTATACTTTGTTTGCCTATTTAAGCAAATTATATTGTTTTCGGTGTGCATTGATCCTCAAGATACTGTAACGTAGTGAACTCTTCCATAGTTTATTTATACACACATCCATGTATACATTAATCAACATCACTAATATGATTGCATAAACAGTGCGACTTGAGGTTCTTGAGTCCTAAACCATACCAGTTTTTTTTAAAGACATACCATTTGATCAACACAAATGTAATTTCTACATATTCAAAATAAAACATTTTGTTGTTTAACTTACACAGCTCTTTCCTTCATCTCCAGTGGCCCATGGTCTGCCTGGTGGGTGTTTAGGGCATTTTGCAGGGAGTAAGGGTTCCAGCAGACAGGCTCAAGGCCTGGATGAAGAGTCATGCAATATAACCATGCAATATCAGGAAGCTCTCCACATCTATTCTGAACCTGTTGGAGTATGTGTTATAAAGTGTTTCAGTGGTAGACATCTAATACTCATACTTTTAATGATCATTGTGGAAGATACATTTGTTTCTTTACATATAGCATTAAGGTCTTTGCAGCAGACATTCTCATCCTCTGTGGGCATTATCCTGCATTCTCTGCAGGTGCACCTGTTGTTGTGTGGTTGTCACGCAAGGGAGCAGGGAACACAAGGAATGGGACCCAAATGCAGGCAACGGAGGCAAGCTGGTAAAGTGCAATGATTTAATAAAGATTAAAGGTTTACACAGGTTTCAGGCAGGCAGTGGTCAAAACCAGGGAATCAGTCCAACTAGGCAAACAAATCTGACAGGGAGCAGGCAAAGTTCAAAAGTCCATAATCCAGGCAAGGTCCAAGGGAACAAAGAATCAACTCAACAGAACTCACAGATAAGAAATGCCAGGATGCTTGATGCAGGGACAAAGTACAACTGAAAATGCACATGACAAGGACAACGACCCGACAATGAACAAAAGGAAAAATCCCGGACTAAATACACTTAGGTAGGGGAGACAATGAGACACAGGTGCAATCAATCAAGGTGGGGCCAACAATCTAAATTGGAGGGAAAGCAAACAAAGACAGGAAGTAAAACCATAAGACACACGAGGAGAGGAGAACACTACAAAGTAAAACAGGAAACAGGACAAAAACCCCAAAAATATGACACCTATACAAATCAGTTTAATTCACAGTGTGACTAAAGATATTGTCAATCATTTGAGTTGTCAATTCTATATTATGAACAACCATACATAAAAGTTATCTGGACAGTTTAGAGCATATTCTGTTGCTCAGCTTGTGTGTTTTGCAATGATGATATTCAGCAATACACACTAAAGCAGTCAGAAGACCTGCAACTATGTGTAGTTGAAGATAGGTTTCAAATGAAAGGAAGTGTCTTATGTGGAGTCAGGCCACCACGAGCCTCCAGAACAGCTTCAGTGCTACCGTGGATCCACAAGATATTCCCTATATAAAATTGGTGGTGGAGAGCATTGTTTTACACGTTAGTCCAAAATCTTCCATAAAAAACTGGGTTAAAATCTGGTTACTGTAAAGGCTGTAGCATTTTATTCACATAATTTCCATACTTAATATGCAACATAACTAAAACCATGATGGCTGTTTGTCTGTGATAGACAAACAATAATAAAAAATAATAATCTGCTGAAGTGGCAACATGTGTTTTATTCTGTTATTTATTGATAGCCTAACTTTATGTGGCTATTCATGCTAGCCATGCTAGTTATATATTACTAACTTGCATAAAAGGGAGAAAAAAAATTACCATTCTGTTGCAGACCGAGAGGGACGAGGTTGATTCTCGGGTAGCTGGTCATTGTCCTCTGAACTGGATTCTGGCTCTGGATGCTCAAACTTGTATAGCTGTGTGAATCCAATTAAGCTGCTAGAGGGAGCATCCATTTTTGTTGTAGCGGTATTTAACAGTTGAGAGAGGTGCAGCTTTCCCACGAGTGGCCATGGTTTCAGAGCCCTCAGTGGAAACGCGTCCAGCGTTTGAGAGCAGAGAATACTGCTTCTTTTTTCAAGATTTTGATAACTTATTTTACTTACTTGGCAGTTGTTTTAATCATTCAAATTTCTGTTTGATTCTTTGGTGTCATGGTTTGGAAACCTATCTTTAAAGAACCGAAACTCTCTGAATCAATCAATTCTTCTATTAGTACTTGACGGATCTACACTGCACATCTAGTGTCATCTCTGACACTGTGTGGTTATGACTGTAAATTTATGGACAGCTTTAGAGCTGGTCTTCCACACAAGTTTAACTTTCTCCTTTTGGGTTTGCATGGGGCAAGTCAGTTAGATGGTGATCCAATTCCCTAAAATAGTCGTCAGTGTGGTAATCGCAGTTGTCTGGATCAAAATGTTCAATGTCCTTAGCTATAAACTCAAGCACTTCAAGGCAGGTACACTGTAAGGTCCTTTCTGGTGAAGACGAGACTAAGCTAGCATTTCTGTAGACGTGTGCATCACATGCTACACTTCTCTCTGGTTGAGTGGCAGAGGCTGAATAGCTCTGAAATGTTCTAGTCCCCTCTTTGAAGGGATGAGCACTGATGAATGTGTCATGAATCAGTGGCTGAGAACATGATGAGGCAGAATATGTCATGGAGGATAATCTACATATTTCCTCACTGTCAGTCTCAGAGAGATGAGAAGTCAGGTAGCTGTTACCTTTGTCTTTGAGTGGAGGTTGAGGAACTGACTTTATTCCCAAGGACTCAGGGTCAGTTGGGGACTGTTCCCATCTGCTGAATGGAGAGGGAGTTAATCTTTCACAACGGTGGTGGGGGAAAACGTTTTGAACTTAGTCTTAACAATTCCTCCTTGTGTGAGCAGAGATCTAACTCTCTGAGTGCAGGTCTTTGAAATAGCACATGGCTTTCTTATTAGCTGTCTGAACTTCATGGAGGAGACAAGCTTAGGGCTGCTTTGCTCTGAAAGGCAAGGCTGGTTTGCCTGTGGAAGTTCAGAAGCAAACATTGGATTGGGATTGGATTGGGTCTGCACATCACACCTGTCATTAAGTAGTGGTCTATCCCTTTCCTGCACTCGCTGAAATTCAACCTGCTGACAAATTCAGCGTAGCCAGGCTTTAGGCTCTGTGCTAGGAAAGAAATAAACTTCTCTACACAGGAGTTCTCCATTGTTGTGTCTGGAATGGAGGGTGAGATTAAGCATGTTGTTTAGTACAATGAAGCAATGTGGTTGGCTATTGTGTTATGTTGGCAGACACCTAGTAGTGTAGTTTGGGCAGTACACTAGCCTAAACTAACAATGTGGCCTACACTATGGGGAGTAGCTTTCTGTGGAAGAAGGGTAGCTATGGCACCATCTAGTGGGTCTAGTGGACATCAGATTGGGGCCACTAAAGGTAAAGCAGGTTTACAAAACCTGCTTTACCTTTAGGTTTGCTTACCAAATTTTTAACATGCACCAACTAAGATGCAGGGCAGTAACAGTCAGAAGATATTTCTTAAAGTTGACTCAGGATGGAACATGTGGAAGTAACAGCTAGCTACAAAACTAGGTTTCACAGGGCTGGTAGCACGCTTTGGCTCTATCTCAGACTCTATTCTTACTCAGGCTGAAATGCATGGCAGTAACAGACAGGTACGTACTCTCTATGTTTCACAGGGCTGGTGTCTTAATTCAACAAAAAGGAGCACTTGAATTAACAGCTGACAGCTTGACTAAATTACATTGGATACATGGTATTCAAATGCTGAACAGAAAATCTTACAATTCCTACAGAGTAGGTTCAACTTGACTGGCTAGCAGTCAGTTATCAAACAACCAAAATCAAATTGCTTTAGCTAATTTGATGAATAAATCAATTTTCACCACAATGCACTTGTTTGTAAGTACAGCTGGACGTCTACTGCTGTGGCAGCCAAGTGGCGGTGAATGCTAGTCTAAAAATTTAAGATGATGTTGGATGTCAAGCAGAGAGAAGGAGTGGCAGACAGAGTAGGAAAAGAGAGATGAAAAGGTAAGTAAGGAAAGAGAAGATGGAGAGATGGTTAAAGTTTTATAGAGTAACAGAGGGTGCTGAGGAGGGGAGGGATGAGGTGTGGAGAGATGGGCCAAGGAGACGGCAGTGACACAAGTGTGTGTTAGGAGCCTTGTTCTTCTAAATTAAACTCTCTCTCCAGGGGGAAGACTGACTCTGACTGCTCTTTCACACCAGCTGCCCTGAACACACAAACTCACCACAAGCTCCTAACCCTGCTCACCAGTCCACTGCCAAAAAACACACACACACATACACAGCACGCACACAGGTAACCACAGTGTGTCCAAATCACCATAGACATGTACTTGTGCATATATACAAAGTCTTTCAGAACTAAAAATAAACGACCATGGTGACTGTGTCTAAAATAACTGGTCACACACACACATACACATGCACAAACATATGCTTACTGTACACGCATACACAAAAGCATTCACAAATGCACACGCACCCAGACACGAACATGCAAAAACACTCTCTCATGCTCTCTTCACACCTGAACCCCAATAGACCTGCAGCTGCCAAAGCAAACAGCAAGTGGCAACCAGCAAAAAAAAAGAAGATATGGACAGGATATGACCTGACAAGCAGGGGTCAGTGTGAGTGATGCATACATACACCAACACACAAACATGACAACACACACACTTGGACCCTGTCAGCTTGTATTTAAGGTTTCTCTTTTGAGGCCAGGAAAGGTTTTCAGATTTAATGCCTTTTTAACACCACTCTGCTTCACATATATACAACTGTATATATATATATGAAGCAGAGTGGTGCTAAAAAGGCCCATTTCCTCAATGAAAATCATAAAGTTTCATTACCATCTTTTCTCCCATCTCCTCACCACATATCTCAGCAGATACTGTTGAGGTGCCCTTGAGCAAGGCACTCATCTCTCTGGATCCTCTTCTGTACCAGGCAGCTACCTGTAACTACAGGTAATGAAACTTTATGATTTTCAATGAGGAAATGGGCAAAGACAGTTAAAGAAAGAGGATGTTAATGATCTGGCTGCTATTCCTGAGAACAAACATCCCACCAAGTATTTAATGGACAGTGACATGCAAACCTGTTTCAGGGCAAGTCCAAGTCTGTCGGAACAAGTCTCAAGTCAAGTCTCAATCCTTGAGGTTAAGTCCAAATCAAGTCAGTCAGAGCAAATGCCAAATCAAGTCTCAAGTCCTTGAGACCGAGTCAAACTCAAATCACAAATCTGTCAGAGTAACGCCGGGGACACACAGGAGGCGGAAGCACTGTGAAGCGCCACGGTCTGTGATTCTGCTCTTCTGCTCTTTTATAATCACAATAGAGAGCTGATCTTTATAATGACCATATGAATTTATAACTTAAAGCTTTTTATGTGTTTCTGCATCGCTTCTTCTGCAGGGCATCGCTTCTTTGGCAACAATGAAGTCAAAAGGATGGCATTGTGTGATAAACGTCTGCTCGTCTCTGTCGAGACAACTGACAAATATGTGGAATAAGTACGTAATTTTAAAAACACAATCACAAACAGCAGTGATACTATTTCTAATAAATATAGTGGATGGGTAGATCCTGATATTTCATTGTAGGGGGGAAAAAAATCACTCCAGGGTAACAGTGGGGAGAGGGGCAGAAAAATCAAAGGATTGGCAAGCATGTGATATTATTTATCAGAATCAGATCATTTATCTTATATATAATATCAATTTATATCATTTAATAGATTATCAGTGTGTCTTCTTGCCAGATTCACTTGCGGCACGTGGAAAAACTTGTCCAGATGCCGAAACTATCGCTGCTGAGTGCGAGCCGATGGTGGAGCGCTGCGCCGTGGCAGCTCTGTCTGAACAGCCCAATCGGTTAACATGGGCAGCGAAAGGAAGCGGGCAGCACTTCTGGGCGCTTCACTGTGTTCCTGC
This sequence comes from Siniperca scherzeri, assembly GCA_027580175.1. Taxonomy (NCBI): domain Eukaryota; kingdom Metazoa; phylum Chordata; class Actinopteri; order Centrarchiformes; family Sinipercidae; genus Siniperca; species Siniperca scherzeri. Next base: position 6,131,698 of record CM050843.1, on the reverse strand, counting down.
CGCCAAGTCTCAAGTCCTTGAGGCCAAGTCCAAATAAACTCCTTGAGGTTATGTCCAAATCAAGTCTCAAGTCTGTCAGAATAAATCTCAAGTCAAGTCTCAAGTCCTTGAGGCCAAGTCAAAGTCAGTTCTCAAGTCCTTGAGATCAAGTACATGAGGTCAAGTCACAAGTCTTTCAGAGCAAGTCGCAAACCCTTGAGGTCAAGTCCATGAGGTCAAGTCCAAGTCAAGTCACAAGTCTGTCAGAGTCAATCTTAAGTCAAGTCACAAGTTTTGTATACAAATTGCAAGTCAAGTTGCAAGTCTTTCAGACCTTAATACTGCCTCTTAAAATGAAATGGCATTTGAAAATTTTCATTTCGAAGTCCTTCCAATGTATAGGCCTAATAATTAAATATTCAAGTTGTGTGGCTATGAAAGACCTGCCTGGCACGTCTTATTTTTCGTTGTTCTGGGATTTTACCAGATTAAAACTTGCTTTCAAGTCAAAAGTTAAGTCTAGTCTTTGGGGATTCAACTCTCAAGTAAGTACTACAGCAGTCACGTCCAAGTCTAGTCTCAAGTCCTCATTTTTGCGAGTTAAGTCGAGTCCAAATCCGAGTTTCAACTTTCAACCCTACATCTCTGGTGATATGCCAAGTCATCTTGCACAAGCACACATTCTAACAGTGTGATTGTGGCATGGTACAGTATATTGAAAACAGTTTGAACTGATATCAGAAATTTCTCCAATATTAGCTTCTCTGCACTGGCTCCCTGTAAAATCCAGAATAGAATTTAAAATCCTTCTTCTTACCTACAAAGCTCTTCATGGTCTGACACGTCATATCTTAAAGATTTCATAATGCCATGTTATCCGACTAGAACACTGCGCTCCCAGAATGCAGGGTTACTTGTGGTTCCTAGAGTCTCCAAAAGTAGAATGGCAGCCAGAGCCTTCAGTTACCAAGCTGTCTCCCGATCCCAGTTTGGGTTCGGGAGGCAGACACCATCTCCACATTAAAGAGTAGGCTTAAGATTTTCCTCTTTGATAAAACTTATAGTTAGGGCTGGCTTGGGTGAGTCCTGAACCATCCCTTAGTTATGCTGCTATAGGCCTAGACCGTCGGGAGACTTCCCATGATGCTCTGAGCTCCCCTCTCCCTCTCTATCTGTATGCATTTTTATGCCATTACTGCATGGTACTAACTCAACATCTTCTCTCTCCCATAGTTTTGTGCTTTCTCGTCTCTCTCCTCTCTCCTTCTGTTGCTTTCAGCAGGTATTTCTGCCTCCAGAGCTGCAGAGGCTGGATCTGTGGTTGTGGGCCACCTGCTGTCCCTGTGTTGCTGCACGACAACTGGTACTACACTTGTTGTTATTGACTCTGTTACTATTATTGTCATTATTATTCCTATGACTGTCATTCTTATAATGAATATATTAATATTACCACTACCATTACATTATTACTATTTTAAAATTGTAGGTTGTATTTGCATTGTGCTTCCCTGTCCCCCCTCCTTCCCTTGCCCCAGCTCCCCTTCCCTCTCCCCAGCCTCTCTCTCTCTCTCTCTCTCTCTCTCTCTCTCTCTCTCTCTCTCTCTCTCTCTCTCTCTCTCACTCTCTCACTAACACGGCAGCCGCAGATGACCGCCCACCATTGAGTCTAGTTTTGTCCAAGGTTTCTCCCTGTTAAAAGGAAGTTGTTTTGTTTTTGTTTTTTTCTTGCCACTGTCGCCAAGTGCTTGCTCATGGTAGGATTTGTTGGGTCTCTGTAAATAATATTATAAAAAGAGTACAGTCTAGACCTGCTCTATAGGAAAAGTGCAATGCGATAACTTCTGTTATGAATTGGTGCTATATAAATAGAATTTAAATAAAACGTAGCTTATCAACACGAACATTTAATGAAAGTACACAATTCGGCTTAATAATAACTGTCAAGGTTCATAGATAAAACACTTCTTTTGCTAGTCACGTTTTACCCATACAACATGCTAACATTATTAGCTTAAGCTTAATCAAGGCAGACCAAAGAAGTCCTTAAGCCTCTCCAGTTGATCCAGAATGCTGTGGCATGTGTACTGACAAGAACTCGGAAAAGAGATCACATTTCTCCAATATCAACTTCTCTGCACTGGCTCCCTATAAAATTTAAAATCCTTCTTCTCACCTACAAAGCCCTTGATGGTCCAGCACCATCATATCTTAAAGAGCTCATAGTACCCTATTACCCCACTAGAACACGCGCTCCCAGAATGCAGAGTTATTTGTGGTTCCTGAAGTCTCCAAAATTAGAATGAGAGCCAGAGCCTTCAGCTATTGAGCTCATCTCCTGTGGAATCAGATCCCAGTTTAGGTTCTGGAGGCAGACACCATCTCTACATTTGAGAGTAGTCTTAAGACTTTTCTCATTTAATAAAGCTTGTTGGGGCTGGCTCAGGTGAGCCCTGAACCATGCTGCTATAGGCTTAGACTGCTGGGAGATTTCCCATGATGCACTGAGCTCCTCCTCTCCCTCTCCATCTGTATGCATTCTTATCCCATTAATTCATGTTAATAACTTGACATCTTCTTTCTCCCATAGTTTTGTGCTTTCTCATCTCTCTCCTCTCTCCTTCTGTCGCTTTCAGCAGGTACATCTGCCTCCAGAGCTGCAGAGTCTGGATCTGTGATTGTGGGCCACCTGCTGCCCCTGTGTTCCTACTCGACAACTACTACAATTGTTATTATTAGTCTTATTACTATTATTATTCCTATCACTATCATTCCTATTATTACTTTATTAATATTACCACAACCATTACTTCATTATTATTTTAAAATTCTAGGTGGAATATCTCTCTCTCTGTCTGTCTGTCTGTCTGTCTGTCTGTGCGTGCAGTTTGCTGCCCACCCAGAGCCTAAGTTCTGCTTGAGGTTTCTGCCCGTTAAAAGGGAGTTTTTCCTTGCCACTGTCGCCAAGTGCTTGCTCATGGTGGGAATTGTTGGGTCTCTGTAAATAATATTATAAAGAGTAGGGTCTAGACCTGCTCTATATGAAAAGTGCAATGAGATAACTTCTGTTATGAATTGGCTCTATATAAATAAAATTGAACTGAAACAGAGAAGCTAATGCTGCCGTAGCAAGAACAAGAAGATAGACTGCCGAATGAGAGTCTGCTCTACAACAAGTCACCTGATTGGCTCACGTTATTAACCCTTTCTTTGCCACTAACAATATTTATTGTGCTAACACAGTATTTTCATCTTCAATAATGACAGTTAATTCATTAGTAAGTGCATTTCAACTTTACATGCCTTTTCTGAATTGTAAACCAGATTTCTAACAAGATTTGTTTGCTTCTCTAGCATGGGCGACATCAATCCTGTGAGCACGTATGTGCTTTAGTCATGCTGATTTATATATTGTATTATGTTAGTTTTTTTGTCCTCGGATGACAATGCAAGCCTTCCATAGCTGTGCACTTGAAAGGTTTGTTTTCTACTTCAGCCTACCCATTATAAGCTACTGCTGTGCGGGACGAACATGCCTGCTAGGAGCAGAATTTAGTATAGACTCATTTCTCGACTTGTTCTTATTCCAAATCATACTATGAAGTAGAAGACATATGCACATCAGAAAAACGTTAATTAGATATCATTATTATTATTATTATTAATAATAGGTACTGCAGGATGTCATTGTTTGTCAACCATTCAGCTCTATTTACCACCACTGTACCTTGTAGGTACCCAGTATTTACAAAAATACAGTGTAATTAATTTGTCCTTTCCTCTAAAATTCCCAATTGTTACTCACTTGTTTCCCATAGTCTGGTATTCTTCCACTGTACCTACATTTAAATACCATTAGGAACCGGTAAGTATTTTATATGTATTGATTCATACGACGAAATTACACCGTACGTTGCGGGAAGTTCTGCACTAAATTGCGGGCTGTGTTATAAAGTGTCCTGACATTATCAGATTGTTAATACTGATGCATCTATGCATAATCAGAATTTTTACTGTTGTAGCTGGTTAAGGTGGAGCTAGTTTTAACTATTAGGTAGTTTAGTTTACTGGTTCCTAACCTAGGTGTCCAGCACCCTCCAAAGGGTGATAATAAAAATCATGTTTATTTCAACAAGTCCTCAACAAGTACAACCACATAGGTCTTTTGTTCTTACCCCCTGATACGACCCACAGGAGCGTTTCTTAAATTGGCACCTGTACTGGTGGCAGTTGAGGACGGGCTGCAAGCATACGTTACGTAAATCACGTGATGTTAAGCATGTGGTTAACGTTGTGAAAAAGCTGCAGTTTGGTTAGGTTTAGGCAAAAAAAACTACTGGTTTAGGCTTGGGAAAAGATCATGGTTTGGGTTAAAATAAGTACATTACGTAAGTTATGCAACTCACGCAAGTTAAGTACGTCGGAAGTCACGTACGTAACATTATGCAACTTAAAACTTTTTAAGTCTATGTTGACTTTTGGTTTGACACCAGACATGAACCGTGCAGCAGCTTGCCTGCCACAATATATGTTGTATTGCGCAAGTCCTTATTCCCTGAGTCTCTACAATGGAGGTGGTGAGTGCAAAGTTAGCACGACCCATAAAGTATGAATGGCCACATTTATGGGAAAAAAGCCAGCTTGAAATATACTGGAATTTTCCTTTTAAAAGGTGCATTATGTTTTCTGACTTTAATAAACTTATTATAAACCTCTATGGAAACCAGGAAATTCCAACATCATCACAAGGTCTCTGTGTAGCCTGTATGCATAGTGATCATCAACCCTATCAGTCCCCACAGATGTTTTTGTGCAACAACTGTATTTATCAACCCTTAAATGTGATATATTTGTATTAAAAAGGGTGTGCGATAGTGTGTCTGTCAGGGTAAGTCAGTACCTATTTGAAGTTTTAAATAAAACCTATGGAAATCTTTTGCAGACTCATTATGGCATGTTCTCTGTATTATTTTTTTCACTCCTGTCACAACTGTTGAGTCAATGCATCTACGAACAAACATGAAGTTCAGTATAACTGCCCTGTGTTTCCCACAAACAGTTACAAATGTACTTCTAATTGACATCACTCACCTCGTATACACCCCTTCTTCCCCTATCGCGCCCTTTCTCCTCACACCTCAGCGGTGAATAGAGGGGGTGAGAGACGGGGACAGGAAGGAGTGTGGAGGAGTGAGGCTGATGAAGGTGATGGTCATGCTATAGGAGGAGGACAGAGGGGAACAGTGTTTCCTTAAAGTCCATGTGAGGGAGACAACGGGGTCAGTGTGTTTGGCCTGTCCGGGTTCCCTCTCTCTCTCTCTCTCTCTCTCTCTCTCTCTCTCTCTCTCTGTCTGTCCCTCTGTCCCAGGAGCTGCTTCTCATTAAGCCTGTTTGTTTTGGCTAACACACAGTGGCACTTAGTAGCAACACGCTCACCCACATGTTGGCACGCAGACACACACGCATCACACAGTCACACACACACAGTTTTGTTTGTTTTGGCAGTGACCAGGTGCCAGTAGAGCTTCTAAACGCCAGCTATCAGACGAACACACCACCATGTTTACTTTTGCCGAGCGTGGACACACCCCCCCCTTGATCGTACACACGTCTTACCAAACTGAATGTGTGGTAAATATGAACATGTATACCAGGAATTAATATTGTATATCCCATTTTCACCCCCCCATTAGCATAACCTTACTCTTCATAACCCCAGGAGTCCTTGTAACATTTACATTAATCATTGAATATAATAAGATAATTTAGTCAATTTGTCTTCTGTAACTAGGCTTTCTATGAACAATATATTTATTGTTTGTCACACTCATAAACCTTTTATTGCAGCCCAATTATACTGTCAGCACATCTGTTAAAATATACTAATTCTTTCTCTATTCACACCATGTTACCTACTTTCTGCACTTCATTTGTAGATTTGTACATCAGCTCAAGTCAACTTTAGGCCTATAACTAAGATTGTCTTCTCTGATTACCCTGATTATTTTATCAATTCATAAATTTATTGTTTTGTAAATCACACTTCTTAATTGACTTAATGAACCATCAAAGTACACAGAGTAGGATAAAAGCACAACACAACACAGTTTTAATGAAGTTAATTAGTTAGGTTCGGGAGCAGGGCCACGCACACCTCTTATCACCTGTCAAGCCTACTTATATCTGGTCAAGCATCCTGCTCCGTTTGTCTCAGATTTCTCAAGAACAAACAGACCATGCTTCATGTTTAAACGCATCATCGCATGATCTAAACTTGGTACAAACGCTGAAATTTCAATTTCAAAAGAGTCAACTCATCATGGATCCTGAACTACAGATCAACTTGCCTGATTCCGACGATGATGTGTATGACAATTTGTTCAAAACAGGTTATCCTCCAGTCATGACAGAGCAGTCAGACCACAGCCAAGCGTCCCAGTGGAGCAACTTGTGCTCAGTGGTTAACATGCCACAGCCCCGCTGGCATCTCCACTCAAGCTCCCGTAACGAGATCTCTCCAACTCCCGGTAGATCTCAGGCCTCCTCTCCTCTGTCAGCGAGGGCCGGAAACCGTGGACGCCTTAGGCAGAGCTGTGGAAGCCGGCAACCACCCTCTCCTCATCATAAGCAGCCATTTGGCCATCTCCACGTCCACAAACGGAGCCTGACATCAGTGACTGGACTGTTACCTGTCTCCAATGATTCCTGAAAGGGAAAGGCATTCCCTTCCACCGCAATGACAATAAAGCAAGATTGTTTCATCTCTATTCAGCCTCCATCAACACTCCTGCAACAACAATCACCGAGCCTCCAGCGCTTCCGGCTTCCTAACCAGGGCCAACCACCACCAGTATCGTCACACGTGCTGTCGCAGTGGAGACAGGTTGTAGTTCCCCCTGTGCCTGCTCCTCCGTGTCTAAGTTGTCTCAGGTGATCTCAGCTTTCTTTTCATCCCTGTGTTTGCAGGCTTCACAAAAGTCCTGTGCACAGGGGGGGAAATTTCAGCAGTTGGATGTCTTTGTGCCACATCCTAATTTGCATAAGTGAATTAGATGAAAACTGTACTACTACTGCATAGACTTGTGTTATATTTAACCCATATTCCACACTTCTCTCCAAGGGGGAAGATGGAGAGGATCATGGATCGCTCACACACACAGTGCCAGTGTTTCTTGTGTTTATGTTCTGCTGAACACTGACACCTGTTTAGTTTAGATAGAATCTCCTTAAAGAGCCTGTCACAGTGACGCTGCTCTTGCCCAAGCCAGAGAAAAACACATTACACAGCCATCACACCCCACAACACACACCCCTGTCACTGTAGACACGCTGAACACAGAGCAGGAAACAAAAGCAGCGTTCTCTTCTCTCACCAAGTGTAATTTGGACCCCAATTTTCTGTCTGGGACAGCCTGTGACAACCTGTGGACAGACTGTAGAGTGCAATGAGCATACAGACCTGTTAGGTTTAGGTTTCCCTGCCTATTTCCCTACACACACCAGGAATGTGATAAACAATACATACATTCTTAGGATATGGCGCATGCACACACAGATACATGCATGCAGTTCGACACACATGTAAACACACATATACAGACAGATCTGACTGTGCCCTCCAGGAGTTCTAAAAACTATTGTATATTGTACACTGGTCTCTTACACGCACACACACACACACACACACACACACACACACACACACACACACACACACACAGCAGGACTGTGAACACACACTCGATTCAGTGTTTCCCAACAGGGTCCAGGCACAGTATGATGTTGGATTATAACCAACAGTCACTCTTTTCTTTGGAAAAATGGGGAACCCTTATGCAACGTTTAAGTCTGAAAAAAATACACTGCTGACAAAAAATGTACATTATTGCAAGTCGGGCATATAGGAACATTGACAACTTGACAATATTAATATGAATCATATCACAATATCAACTCTGTGCAAAAGAATAATACCTAATATTGAACCAAACCTCTCTGTACAGTTAATTCCAGGTGGCTTTATGAGACTAACGAGGTTAATCACATAAGGGTGGCAGATAGGCTTAATGGATTTATCCTGTATGTATTTTTAACCTTTATTGTTTCTATGATTGACCTGCTAGTCAACTCGTATAAATAAAAAATAATAATTCTACTTAATTTAGGTCCTATAGAGTTGCAAGGTGGAATTAGTTATTTTGGGCATTCAGGATTCCGAAAGTAAAAGTCCTACAAAATATCTGTTTTGATAAAAGTCAAAAGGTACAAGCCTGTGTATATGACAATGGAGAGAAGGAGAGAAGTCAACAATGACACCAAATAAGAATTTTAAGAAACATCCAATTACAGAGCTTAAAATTCTATTGTATGCAACGTAACATATTACATTATACAGTTTGAATCAAAAAAATGTTTGATTCTTAGTCATTGTGAGATGAATATAGCAAATATAACGCAGTGTGTTTTTCTCAACTGCAAGAACATAGTTCTTCTGAATTGTGCCTCTGGCTGGCATCTTCACCATAGAGAGCCAAAGTCCTGACACTCACCTCACTAGTCACCTACGGGCTAGCTGCCGTTCCATTAGCTTGTGTAACGCAATTCAAACTCTCATAAATAGTTTCCTTTATGTTCTTTACTTTCCTTCTTATCCTTTCTAAAATAGTTAAACTTGTTAATGTTAAATAAATAAATGAGTATCTACTACTACTACTATCTACTATAGCACTTGCTATTAGAATTATAACCCTTCAAGATTTTAACAAAGTTAAAGAACAATTAGTTTGTTAGCTTGATAAAAGCTACAGCTTCCATTAAGTTTTACCAGCAGACTTGAGATGTCTGTCAGCTTACCATTTAAACAATGTCACTAACATCTTCCATGTGACCCCAGCAGGTAATTTCTGCAGTACTCCCATGCCAACAGTTTAGTATGAAGGGTCAGTGATGGCACTCTCCTTGAATCCAGCTATTGTTTACTTGTTAACTGTGAATAATAGAGTTGCCTGAACTTTGATTCTTTTATTAAGTAAAAGTTTTTAGACATGGCTCAATACGGATGGAGCATGCACTCTTATTCAAGCCTCACCACCAAACTACAATTCCTCATACTCCTCCAGGAAAGGTGAAAAAGGTGGGGGTACAGCAACCATCCTCTCAGCATCACTCGGTCTTAAAGACATTACATGTGATGAATACACTTCTTTTAAATATCACTGCATAATATCACTGCCCTCCGTAATGCCAGAGCAGCTTACTACTCATCATTAATAGAGGAAAATAAAACAACCCCAGGTGTCTTTTCAGCACTGTAGCCAGGCTGACAGAAAGTTACAGCTCTATTGAGCCATGTATTCCTATAGCCCTCAGTAGTAACGACTTCATGAGCTTCTTTAATGATACAATTTTAACTAATAAAGAAAAAATTCATCACGTCCTGCCATCAACTGGTACCGATTTATCTTCAAACACAGGAACCTTAGAAACAACTGTAAAATCTGATATATATTTATTCCCCTTAGTTTTACCCTTAGTTAGCATTTCTTTACTGGATATGATCAATCTGTCTTTATTAACAAGCTATGTACCACAGTCATTTAATTGGCATTAAAGGAACCACACTAAGCTGGTTTAAATCCATCTAAATCCATTTAAATTCATCAATGATCTATCAGATCGATCTCAGTTTGTACATGTTAACGGTGAGTCCTACGTGCATGCCAAAGTTAGTCACGGAGTTCCACAAGGTTCTGCACTTGGACTGATTCTATTCACCTTATATATGCTTCCTTTAGGCAATATTATTAGGAAACACTGCATAAACTTTCATTGTTATGCGGATGATACCCAATTATATCTATCGATCAACCCTGATGAAACTAATCAGTTAGCTAAACTTCAAGCATGCCTTAAGGACATAAAAGCCTGGATGACCTGCAATTTTCTGATGTTAAATTCTGAAAAAACTGAAGTTATTGTACTTGGCCCCAAACACCTCCGAGACACGTTATCTAAAGATATAGTTACTCTAGATTTCATTGCCCAGGCCTCCAGCACCACCGTAAGGAACCTCTGAGTTATCTTTGATCAGGCTTAAACTCCCACATGAAACAAACTTCAAGGACTGCCTTCTTTTACCTACATGACATTGCAAAAATCAGGCACATCCTGTCTCAAAATGATGCAGAAATCCTAGTCCATGCATTTGTTACTTCTAGGCTAGATTATTGCAATTCCTTATTAACAGGCTGCCCGAATAAGTTCCTCTAGACTCTCCAGTTGATCCAGAATGCTGCGGCACATGTACTGACAAGAACTAGGAAAAGAGATTATATTTCTCCAATATTAGCTTCTCTGCACTGGCTCCCTGTAAAATCCAGAATAGAATTTAAAATCCTTCTCCTCACCTACAAAGCTCTTAATGGTCAGGCACCATCATATCTTAAAGAGCTCATAATACTCATAGAGCTCCGTGGTCCCAGTTTGGGTTCAGGAGGCAGACACCATCTCCACATTTAAGAGTAGGCTCAAGACTTTCCTCTTTGATAAAGCTTAGAGTTAGGGCTGGCTTGGGTGAGTCCTGAACCATCCCTTAGTTATGCTGCTATAGGCCCAGACTGCCAGGAGACTTCCCATGATGCACCTCTTTCCTCTCTCCTCCTCTCCCTCTCCATCTGTATGCATTTTAATCCATTACTGCATGTTACTATCTCGACATCTTCTCTCTCCCGTAGTTTTGTGCTTTCTCGTCTCTCTCCTCTCTCCTTCTGTCGCTTTCAGCAGGTATTTCTGCCTCTGGAGCTGCAGAGACTGGATCGATGGATCTCTTAGTACTATTATTATCATTATTATTCCTATCACTATCATTCCTATTGTTATTACTTTATTAATATTACCACTACCATTACATTATTTTTATGTTAAAATAATAAACGGGTTCATGCCCGAGATGTCTGCCTCTATTGAGCCATGTATTCCTATAGCTCTAGTGAGCCATGTATTCCTATAGCCCTCAGTAGTAACGACTACTGAGGGCTACACCAAAGTTTTTCCTTGCCACTGTCGCCCAGTGCTTGCTCATGGTGGGATTTGTTGGCTCTCTGTAAATAATATTATAAAGAACTGAATTGAATTTGAATGTCATGCAATGGTGCTTCTCTGGAACTCATAATGTGAGTGTGAATTCATACATACTGCATTTCAATCTTAAAGGGGCAATTAGCGAAATAGTCTTAACTCAAAGGTCCACTTACAATAGCTTTTCCAGAGCTTTCAATCATATCTCATAGTCTTCAACTCCAGAAAAGCTTGTAAGTAGACCTTTAAGTTACAAATCTCTGTTACGCTACTTTTCCCAAGAAATGAACTCCCCCCCCCAAAAAAACACATGTTCCTACTTACCCCTAGTGCAGTCTAGCAATGCAGATACATTTTGTTTCATGGGGAGACATATTGAGAGATTTGTCAGTGAGATTTCTGCCTCAACCAAAATACAAGTGAGTTGAATGGAATTTAACTTCAAAGCACTGAAAAATGTAATTTCAAAAAGTTCAACACAAATGTGACTTTCCAGAAATATTGCAGATCAGTTTGGTTAATCCACTGACCGCACTGTTGACAGTTTTCACTGGAACTACTTTCTACTGTAGAAATAGTCCATATGAAAACTGTTGACAGCGTGTTGACAGCTAAGTAACAATGTGGAAGTGTTCTCATATTGAAAGTCTTAAAGCTTATTCTATGTACTTTAATGGATGAATGCAATGCAAAGCGCTCTGGTGGGATATGAGGTTAAAGTATTGAGTAGACATATGCAGCGGATCACCTGTCAAACTGCAAAAGGCAACCAATTCTGGTTAATCTACAATCCTAATAAAGTCCTGCTTTTTCATAGGGGTCACAAGTGTTTTCAATGCACCTTGCCAGTCTGCCTGAACGGGGCCTTAATCCACAAATTACCAAAATCAAGATGCTATTACCAGGGAGATTCTTGGTCAGCTTTTTCATGTATTTCCTCATATTCACTTCGGCAAACCAAACTTTAAAATGAAAACCACAACTAATAATGTAACTGTGTTGTTATATAGCAAAATAAATGCAGTTTACATATGTGTGGAAAGCTTCCCATCTTCTTCGGTTTATTTGAAATTAATATCTAATTTCTTATCCTAAACTGCAGATATTTCCCTCCACATAGGTTATGTCAACATTTGTAAAATCAGAGAGGTCTGGGCCCATTGCCAAACCCAACTTGCTATAGTTAACTCCAGAAAACTGAGTTCAAAGCTATTTCTTGGCTTAAATCTGACGTGAACAGCTTCTTCAAGCAGGAATCTGCTCTGGGCTGCCTTGCTCAATGCGGGCTCTGTTAAGTGAGTGCGTGATTCCAGAGTTTTAGCAACTCCTTTGGCTGCTTCCCTCGGACGATTACGCCAGCAGGGTTTACTTAAGGATGTGAGCATGACAGCTGCTGGAATGCCTTTGCTCTGCTGACAAAGAATGGGACATGGGTCACACCAACACTACATTTACACAGGCCTGAGCAGCACAGTTCCACCAGGCAGCTCAAATGGGCTGTGGATCAGAGGGGCTCCTTCCCAACTTGTATGCTGCCATGGATTGTATATTGTAAATGTCCTGCAGAACCTTTACACATTTTTGTTGGTTTTATAAATATACAGTAATTCTGTAATTATTCTTTTAACATTTTTTTTCATGATGGGCAGAAGAAATGCAATGATGTAATCAACTGGGTTTTAGCTGCTCTTTTGGAAACAGGCCGAGTAGAGAAGAATGTGCAATAATGTTATGGTGTTAGATTATGTCAGTTGTATTTGGGTGTAAAGATGAACAGATTTGTACTGGAAGATTGATGAGTTTTAGATCAGCCACATCAACACAAAACCAATTATCTGACCCAACTTTTGTAAGAAATCAACAAAAATTGATAATGTTGTCAAAAACTGATTTGGGGAAAATTAGACTAGAGAATTAGTTCTACCAACTGTTTATCTTAATGCGCCCCAACTCCTAATATTTGCATAACAGTAGTGGATGGAAATGCAAATTATAATTTGGATGAAAACTTGATTAATGTGCAGAAATGTTGTACTGAATCATTTGATAATGATAGATACACATATAGTTGTTCTAGATGGCATTGCCCTGGCCTCCAGCACCACCATAAGGAACCTCAGAGTTATCTTTGATCAGGATTTATCTTTTAACTCACACATGAAACAAACTTCAAGGACTGCCTTCTTTCACCAACGTAACATTGAAAAAATCAGGCACATCCTGTCTCAAAATGATGCTGAAAAACTAGTCCATGCATTTGTTACTTCTAGGTTGGGCTATTGCAATTCCTTATTATCAGGCTGCCCGAATAAGTCCCTTAAGACTCTCCAGTTGATCCAGAATGCTACGGCACGTGTACTAACAAGAACTAGGAAAAGATATTAGCTTCTCTGCACTGGCTCCCTGTAAAATCCAGAATAGAATTTAAAATCCTTCTCCTCACCTACAAAGCTCTTAATGGTCAAGCACCACCATATCTTAAAGAGCTTATAATATCTTATTACCCCACTAGAACACTGCGCTCCCAGAATGCAGGGTTACTAGTGGTTCCTAGAGTCTCCAAAAGTAGAATGGGAGCCAGAGCGTTCAGTTATCAAGGTCCTCTCCTGTGGAATCCTTGGTTGTGGCCCACCTGCTGCCCACGTGTTCCTGCTCGACAACTGCTACTACAGTTGTTGTTATTGGCTCTGTTACTATTATTGTCATTATTATTCCTATGACTATCATTCCTATTATTATCATTATTATTACTTTATTAGTAATAATATTTCCACTACCCTTACATAATTACTATTTTAACATTCTAGGTGAATTTTGCATTGTGCTCCCCCCCCCCCCAAAACCCAACACAGCAGTGGCGGATGGCCACCCACCATTGAATCTGGTTCTGCCCGAGGTTTCTGCCTGTTAAAAGGAAGTTATTGGAATTGGTGCTATATAAATAAATAAAATAAAAAAACACCCCTATTTGGTACAGCAATTTACAGTAGTATTGCATATCCATGAAGTTGGGGGACGTGTAAATTAATCTCGATGAGTAAAACAATTTTATTATGAAGTGTATTGTACAGGTCTTCATTTTACACACACACACACACACACACACACGTATATTACATATTTATATTGTACATTTCTATTTCATATTTATGACTCTTGACTTTTACAGTATTTGTTTTCTTTTCTCTTACTTTGCTTATTTTGACTGGCAATAAACCTGTTTTATGATTCTGATTCTGATTTACAGTGAATAAAGATGGGACAGTAGATTATCTGACAACAGTCGTTGTTTGCTCTAAATGATAACAGCTGGGTCTATGTTACATCTATTCTGTTTAGTCAGAAACTGTGATTTGACTGATTACATGTGTCTGCAGTTTTAACTTTTTGTTAATAAACAAAAGTTTTAGTTTTAGTTTCAACAGTCAAGTCATGTATTTTTTTGCTTTCATGTGTCCTTTTATAACACTTATTTTTATAGTTATGTTAACATACAGTTGCTGAGTGACATAATGTGTCTAGGTTGTGTCACCTTCTTTAAAACCCTGTCATAAGTTTGTGTGTTGATCTACTAGTTCCCCATTCTGTGGAGGTTCACCTGGGACCAAACATAACTGGGAGGAGTGTTGGTTCACGGTCTTCTCCAGCTGTATTTATTTTCCTGGCTGGCAGCTCAGTGATGGTGACGGTGGTTCATGTTAGTCATGGCCTGGCTTCTTCAGAGCAGCCACAGAGAGTTACTCTTGGCTGGGTCTCAGACTAGACCAGAGACCTGATTGGATGTTCAGGACACCAGCTGAATATCAAGCCCTTGGACATGCATTCAAAAAGCTGATGCAGGGGTGGTGCTAGACTCTCAGCACAGAGGGGGCGAAGCATTCTCGATGGGCCCTTCTGATATAGTAATTTTAAAATTCACAACTGTAAAATAGCTGATATATCATATCCTATCCATAAACATAAAGTGTCACTTATTGAGCCAAGCGAGCCTAT
The DNA here is from genome assembly GCA_027580175.1 of Siniperca scherzeri. Classification (NCBI taxonomy): domain Eukaryota; kingdom Metazoa; phylum Chordata; class Actinopteri; order Centrarchiformes; family Sinipercidae; genus Siniperca; species Siniperca scherzeri. The sequence continues at coordinate 6,116,650 of CM050843.1, read as the reverse complement.
GTCTAAGAAAACATACAGTTAAGCCACTTTGTTTCAGCACTGAAGACAGCACGCGGCACTCATGCATTGATTGACGAACGGTTTAGCACCGCCACCGATAGACAGCGACAGGCTTAGACAGCCAGGTGCAGGTGCCAGGATGTCTCAGTACCATGTCTTTCTTACATGGGAATAACTTAAACATAACATAAAATACACACGGCGGTCTACAACACTGTACAAGGCCTATTTAAATATAAACCATATAAAACCAGAAAAGAGGACAAAACAATTCAACAAATATGACAAACAATAAATGAAAAGTACATCGTGGAGGGTGCAAGAAGCATTATTAGGCTACATAAATTAAATAACCTGGCACTAAACAATATAAACTCCACAGCCAGTGCAGCTACAAACACACATATTATAGCCTACATATAAATTTGCACTCCAACTTTGTATTGCAGCTGCTGCACAACAATTTCCCTTGGAATAAATTAAGTTCTATCTTATCTTAAAGCAAAGGAGAGAATTAACAGTTTTTACACACCGCATATAGCATGCACACAACGCTACGATACTAGGCAACACAGTGAGTGCTGACGCTCTCATGTGTCACGCAGAAAGTGAGTTACAATTATCAAGAGTTTGTCATTGTACTCACCTGTCTGAATGGCATTCTGTGAGCTTCATGCATCATGAAGTCCTCAACAATCTGCTCTAGGTTCAACTTCTTTGCTCTTTCATTCTCAAAACTTAATATGCCAGTCCACTCAGACTCTCTGAAGATAAGCTTTTAGTGGACTACAACACACTATACAAGGCCTATAAAAACATAAAATATACAGTCTGCAACACCACAGGCAGTGACATATAAAGGTGCTGAGATGCGATAAACATGGAGTCAAACAACAGATTAGTCTAACATTCTGACTGATTTCTTCATAACCAAAATTTAAGTTAATAAAGACTAATTATGAATGTTTCACTCACCAACTGTGCTCAGCCTGCTGTAGGCCTAGTTTAGTGTAGGCTAACATTAGTCAATTTGTGTATTCCACCATCCTCCATAGAACAAAATAGTCAGAACAGGTTAACAAACTTTTTAAAATTTCATACACTCTCCTTCATGCTGGCAAACCTGCCAACCACTTTGTCTTTGTCAATGTTTATGTCCCACTCAACACAGAGCATTTTAGTGCCTAGCTAGATAAAAAAAAAAACACAAACAGCAAATGGGAGCGGATCAAAACGAGGCTTCGTACTAAGATATTGTTGTGATGGCCCACATTTGCCATCATGCCTAGTGCTGGACTGGGTAGTTTGTTAAGTTTGCTGTTTTATGTTCCAAAATGCAAGTGTTACTTTTTGTTAATGTTTCTAATGTGTCTGTTCAGAACATGGTGGTTTATGTTGGTAAATCACCATGTAGTTTTAGTTTTAACCATTAGTGAGGTGGCTTTTACATTTCTTGACCCCAGCTGTATTTTGTTACTGTTTTAGAGTTCTTGTTCCCTGTTTGAATGACATTAAAGGACACATGTAGCTGGGAACTGCAGGACTTTGAAGTAAAGGCCTGCCTCAGCCTGTAACACAACCCTGTTTCAAATAAAGGTGTGTTACCTTCTGCAGTTCAGGTAAATAAAGGCTCAGGCCCTGGTCACTATATGAGGAAATATGGTAGCTCAGTAGGAGCACCTACTGAACGCGGGCCATGCGGTGGTCAACCCTTCTGCCCCTGTGGTCGCGCTGCTTATGAGCTCATGGTTTCTTTGTCTCTGCTTGTCTATGTAAGTAAATACGTACCAGGAGGAATAGCACAGTATGGGTATAAATTCATGTTGTGCAAAATGGTTTGTTGACGTGACCAGCTCCTGATTTTCAGTACCTGGTAGATAACATAATTACGAATATACAAATGTGATATGATATGAAATGTGATACGATGTAAAGATGTAAGCTTATCACTTGCAGGGTTCCCAGAGCTTTTCTAAGCAGTTTATATGTGGGTCTGTTTCTCCAGGCCATAGAAGAACAGAGTTGGCTGGGCGAGAGCCAGATAAACAGCTCAACATGAAAGGTGAGGAGGTCCATTAAACAAATTGACTGGCAAAGTGAATTGATGTTGGAATTGGCTTTAGCGAGAAACTGGCACTCAAGAAGTCCTTCGTGCAAGAAAGGCATGCCACTCATTCAATGTGAAATTCATTCACACACACACACACACACACACACACACACACACACACACACAGATTCAGAGAGATGGGAAAAGAGAAAGTGACTTGGCATGAATCTGTGCCCTTAGCCTCTAGTGTCATGCTCTAGCTACAAAAGATAAGAGCTCTTAGATCTCCAAAAACCATAGGTGACTGCAACATGGGACCACGGGAGTATGGGATGCCAGTCATCTAATCAACAGCTTATACAAGCATACTTTACCACACTAAAGCACACAAAAATGTACATCAAATAAATATATACAAACCACAGAGACAGTCTTGAACAGTCTTAGCTAGCCCCTTGAGAGATTGGATTTGGTTTGTTTTAGGGGAGGATAGTGGTACTCCAAAAGCACAAAAATCTCTCAGTACTTTGGCCTTAGTTGACCTGTTTTTTTTTTTTGGCAAACTAAAACCAGATTCTTGAGAGACTTGTCTATGCTATGTGTGTGCTGCTTTTGCAGTTGCTATGTTTTTAGCAGAGCTTCCTATTAACTCAGCAACCCTGTCTCATTCAAAATATGTTTCTGCCCTCTTAATTTGTTTTGTCAAATAAGTTTTGAAGGAAACATAATTGCTACCTGAATTACGTTAACTGGCAATGTTTTTTCCAACCCAAGAAGTGTGATATCTACCTCCTGAGAGAAGTAAGTGGCTCTTTAGCTCCTAATGCTCCAGGTCCATGCTGGACAGGTAGCATACAGTGAGACAACAGAATAAGGGAATCACACAGACTAAATACACAAGTGAGGGGAGGATAACTAGACACAGGTGAAACTAATCAGGACGGGGCAGACAATCACACAGCTGGGAAAACACACAAAGGCAGGAAGTAAAGTAATACAAGACACATGAGGAAGGACACTATCAAAATAAAACAGGAAATGACTAGACGAAAACCCAAAACCATGACAAAACTGCAACATAGAGTTGAGGGAAACTGCAGTCAGGCGATAATTCTCTGTGGCTTCACTACGAGTGACTGTTTTCACATTATACTGTATATACTCATTTGACACATTGTTCAATTAAAAATATTGACTTGCTTTAACCAAGATCATGATCTTTTCCTAACCTTAACCACATGCTTTGAGTTTCGTAAACATAACAATGACAATGTATGTTAAAATTGATTAAAAAACGTAAATTTTTAGGAGACAGTGTTGTACTCAGAGGAGCCACACCTGGTGTTGTCAACTCTTTTCCAATGAAAGTAGCTAGCACTAGCTCCAAAAGTTGCTAAAAGTCACCAGATGACGTCATGTGCTAATTAGCATATTGATGACGCCATCACGCATTTATTTGCATAAATCTTAATGGTTGCAGTGAGGGAGAGATCACCTTAAGCCATATAAAAGGTAGATAGAGAAATCTTTAGCTAAAATAATCACAAACTCACTACAGGGACATATATTTGAAGTAGAAAGGTTTAAAGAAATCTACGAAGGGAGGGAGAAGGTCAAATGAAATATTTAAATATTTACAAGATCAAACAAACTATTTACATATTTACAAGCTATAGGAACATCCTAATGTAATCAAGTCCACCTAAACCGAGACCAAGTTATGACCAAGACCAGAGTGTATTGAGACTGAGACAAGACCAAGACATTGAGGGGTTGAGACCAAAGCAGGGTGAGACCGAGTCAAGACCAAGCAAAAACGTAACTTAGGAACAACAATTTGTCACCACATGCCCTATCCCCTCAATTTCTCACAAAGTTAACACCGCATTAGCTAGCGTTGCATCTCTCAATATATTACCTAACTAAATGTTAACTAAATTAGGTAGCTTGCGCATCTAGCTACGTGGCAAATAGCTGGAAAGCAACTGAAACTAATGACCTGCATTTATTTGTCAAAACGTATAGCCACACACAGCCAGTATGCATGGGAATTAATTACAATATAATGTATTTAAATATATGTCTCGCCTTTCCCCTGATGGTCTCAATAAGTCGCTAAATTTGTCGCTAGTAGCTTTTTAGAAATAAAGTTACTAAGAGTGTCTGAAAAGTCTCTAAATCTAGTGAGAAAGTCGCCAAGTTGGCCACACTTGCCAAACCTGGTGCATCTCACTGTAAAAAGAACCAAATAAGGTGTGTGTATCTGTGAGCTTGTGTATTAAACATGCATATGTTAGCTTCAAAACAGCTGGAAGGTTTATAGTTAAAAATATATTTAAACCTGCAATAACTGATTTTTTTGGCCACTTGGGGGCAGCAGAAACAAGTTGTGAAAACAACACTGACATATCACATCACCTTTTATGTTGATATGGCCAATTTGTTAGCAAACAGTGGCTTATTTACTCATTTAGCAGTTATGGAGCAATATTAACATTCATTTGGAGTCGTGTTTCTGATCTCCGGCTAAAAGCTCATGCTAATCATTTTTACCTAAATGAAGCACAATTCCAACACCAAGCAACTTAATAAGCATGTAGCAATAACACAACCAACACAATAACGACACAGCGGCATACGAGCAATTCTGCTACTTCATGCTACCTGCACACTATATATCATATGAAAGCTGATCCGCAGATTACAATGGTGTAAAACCTTATCACTCTACGACCAAAACTCACTGAAATATCAGCCAAGGAAGAGCACAAGCAAACGCCTTTTAAATGATGTGCAGACTCCGCCTACTCGGTGCACCACAGGTGTACGGCAGCATGGTAATGGTGCTGTCTAACTGGCGGCTGAGCTCCATTACGCACAGGAGCGCAGAGCACACAGCAGACCAGCTTCTCTTTGAATTTCTCTAGTGTTATTTTGTATTTTCTTGTTATTTTTTTTATTGTGGAATCCACACCAGCCATATTTTTGTTTTGTTATTGATTACTTATCAATTTGGTGTCAAATTGCCAATCTACCTTATTATCCTGCAATGAATTTAGTAGCCTAAATTCACACACTCAAACTGGATTGTTTGTTGACTTCCCCAGTACAGGGCTTGTTTACCACAGCAAATTGTTACTTGTGTTTTTGGAGTTACATTTTTCAAAACTAGTCCAGTGAATTAATATATTTGTTTGTTGTTTGTTATAACCCAGTACAGGGCTTGTTTACCACAACATACTGTTACTTGTGTTTTTGGAGTTACATTTTCAAAATAGGCCAGTGAATGACTATATTTGTTTTTCTTCCACATTTGGTTCCACAGTGATGGTGATGAAGATTATGAGCCATCTACTGCCTCTGCACCATCCCCACCCCCTCAGCCACAACCAGGTTTAAAACAGTTGTATTTAGATGGAATGAATACCTATAGAGACAAGTAAGTGAAATTAAATGAGTTTTAAAGAGTGGTACCTGAGAAACCTCAAATGACACAGATGGTGCCAAAATGTACCAAAATGGCCAATTTGGAGATTTCGCGTAAACATGCATCTACTAAAATCTCAGTAACTTTGCTCTGCTTCACTTTCTTTGCACAGGTAATGTTCAGATGTTGTGATATGGTTTGCTACAGGTTTCAGAATCAGAATCAAAATCAGAAATACTTTATTCATCCCCGAGGGGAAACTCTTTTGTTACAGCTGCTCACTATCATGTCAGTGCACACAGGAATAGAAGCACTAAGCAAATCAAAATATAATACACTACAGGCTACTAATACAGGCAAGATAAATTTAGTACAAAGTGGATATAAGTACAAAATTAAAATAAGTGTAAAGTACAAAGTGGATTTACCAGTTGATGATAAGTATGTACGGTATAATAATACCGGGTTGCAACTGCATCATTCCAAAGAGATATTCACTCTTAAAGTTTATGGTTTTGTTAGGTGGATATGAAATTTTATTTCATTAATGCTGTTTTCCATCTTCATTTACACTGACCCAGTAACATATATACTGATGCTTACACCTCTAAAGACATCTTACAATTGTTACCTTTATCATGATACCAAATGTATTCAAATAGACCTTGTGATTGCAGAGATATACTTTATTCATTTTGGGCATGTTATTTTCAAGCAGGGGCCTGAGCCAGAGGCCTAGGGTTAAAGAGGTTAAAAGCAGCAATGTGAAGCACCACTACAAGACAAAACACAGAGCATCTTTTGAGCAGTTTAATAAGGGGGATGGATTTTGGTCATTTTGCTAACAAGGGGGATGGCATCCCCCCTCAAATCACCTACTGCCTGTCACGTTGTTTTCACATTTGATACATTGTTGTTACAAAAATATCGATTACAGCTGCTTTAAAGATGCATACTTTAATCCCTCAAACAGACAGATTTGAAAACCAGTTTCTCATATGCAAAACATCAAATTTTAAGCTCACTGAACTTAAAATGTTCATGTTCCAATAAAACCGTTTCTTTTTTACCTATGATTTGTACAAGCTCGAGAAGGAAGTACTCAGAGCCAATCTTTATCACGAGTCAGACTTCATCAATCAACGGTATATTATTTACACACTGATGCAGTTACTGTTGTTACTTGTTTGTAGACAACTTTAACTTAATGAGTGACTGTGAAGTGAGGCAGCTTGCTGTCTCATGGAACAACTGCATTACAGATTGTAATGTCTGTCCTGCAGGGTTTGGTGATCTGATGGATGGACGAAAAGAGACTGAGCATCTTAAAAGACAGAAAAAGGCTGACAGACAATCGTGTCAAACTTGGGATTTCAGGAGAAAGTGTGTATGTAGATGTGTATTGGCATGAGCACACTACCACAGCTGCTTGTCATTTCAGCCTTAGCACGCATGGCTACCTGTTGTGAATAAAGTGGTGCTTCCCCCCTCCCCTATGCTCTTTTGTGCATTTATCATGTAGGTGATATTTAACATGAGGGCTATGTTCCCCTTGTGCTGCTCAGCTACAAATCATAAAGCATCTGAGGAGTGTGATAATGCACAGAGCTGCACGGTCTTTTCATCTCTCCTTCCACTAGTCAATTCCTTACTATCCTTACTTCAGGTTAAGAAGAGCACATTCAGGTAAGACACTGACACTCTCATAGTGCTCTTCTTGGGAGTCATAAAGTCAGTGCCATAAAAAAGAATAAAACTAAAAGAAAAAGAAAATAAATGTGGAAATATAAAGAGGAATATATAAAAGAACAAATAAGTAAATAAAAAAATGTGGAAATATAAATACAAATAACAAAATATAAAAGAATAATTATAAGTATTTTCATTTATTTTCACATTTATTTGTTCTTTTATTTCTGTATATATTATTTATATTATATATTTATATTATTATATATTATATATATTATTATTTTTAAAATATATATTTGCGTGAACTAGCTCATCCCAGTTAATTCTGTTCATTACAGCGGCTAATTATCTGCTATACATTTAAAAGTACACTAGTTCTGCTCAAGCACTCATACCTCTTTCCTTCTTTTATCGACTTTCTCGCTAATCCCACAGTTTACATTACTATTCAGTTTTGCTAGCTCTCGTTCTTTGGCTTAGCAGCTAGAGATAGCTTCTCTCTCTCTCCCTCTCCCTCTCCTGCACTCTCTTGCTCGGTGTGTCAAATGCCTCTGCCTCCTTAAGTGATAAGCAGAGCAGCTCTCATTTCCAGAAATCTGAGTTTATTAGTGGACCTAAATCATGACAACCTAGAGTTGAGGCCAAGAGGCAGAGTTGCAATCCTACACGCTTCTCTGCGCTTCCAGAGCAGTTTCCCGCCCAAAACAGTGACACTGTCTGCCCCCCGACCACTTAAATTAATTAAATCAAAACTTAACAGGAGGAGTTATACACAAAAACCTAAACAAAATTACCACAGTTGAAATAGCACAACAAAATAGGAGAATTAAATGTAAACTCTTCAGATCTCTATCATCTAAAGCTGTACTAATGAACAATTTAAAATCAGATTATCATGACTTATTTTGTCTTACTGAAAGCTGGCTGGGTCATGAAGAATATGTTAGCCTAAATGAATCCACTCCGCCCAGTCATATTAATACTCACATTCCTCGAGGCACCAAGGAGGTGGAGTTGCAGCCATCTTCGACTCAATCCTATTAATCAACCCTAAACCTAAACTAAATTATAACTTATTCGAAAGCCTTGTTCTTAGTCTTTCACACCCATCCTGGACAGCCAATTCTATTTGTTATAGTGTACCGCGCTCCTGGTCCTTATTCTGAATTTTTATCTGAATTCTCAGAGTTTTTCTAAAGTTTAGTCCTTAAAACAGATAAAGTAATTATTGTAGGTGATTTCAATATTCATGTGGACGTTGAAAATGATAGCCTTAGTTCTGCGTTTATCGCATTATTAGATTCGATTGGCTTTTGTCAGAGTGTACATGAAGACACTCACTGTTTTAACCACACCCTCAACCTTGTTCTGGTATATGGCATTGAAATGAAACATTTAATAGTCTTTCCACAGAATCCTTCATTATCGGACCATTATTTAATAACTTTTGAACGATTACTGGACTACACGCCATTAGGCAAAAACTCCTACTCTAGATGTCTATCTGATAGTGCTAAGGCTAAATTCAAGGAAGCGATCCCATCTGCATTTAATTCAATGCTATGTCTCGATATAACAGAGGACTTCTATGCAAATCACAGCCCCTCCCAAATTGAACATCTTGTTGATAGTGCTTCAGGCTCACTGCGAACAACACTCGATTCTATCGCCCCTCTAAAAAAGAAGATAATAAAACAAAGATGTTTAACTCCCTGGTATAACCCCCAAACCCGCAAATTAAAGCAAACATCATGAAAATTTGAAAGGAATTGTCCTTCCAACAACCTGGAAGAATCTCGTTTAGTCTGGAAAGATAGTCTTAAAACATGTAGGAAAGCCCTCTATAATGCCAGAGCAGCTTACTACTCATCATTAATAGAGGAAAATAAAAACAACCCCAAGTTTCTTTTCAGCACTGTAGCCAGGCTGACAGAGAGTCATAGCTCTATTGAACCATGTATTTCTATAGCCCTCAGTAGTAACAACTTCATGAGCTACTTTAATAATAAAATTTTAACTATTAGAGAAAAAATTCATCAAGTCCTGCCTTCCACTGCTACCGATTTATCTTCAAACATAGGAACCTTAGAAACAATTGTAAAACCTGATATATATTTTGACTGCTTTGCTCCTATCGACCTTTTTCGACTAACTTTGATGATTAATTCATCTAAGCCATCAACCTATCTCTTAAACCCCATTCCAATTAGGCTGCTAAAAGAAGTTTTACCCTTAGTTAGCACTTTGTTACTGGATATGATCAATCTGTCTTTATGAACAGGCTATATACCACAATCCTTTAAAGTAACTTTATTTAAACTGCTTCTTAAAAAGCCCACTCTTGATCCATGGTTTTTTTGTCTTGTCTTGACTGAAACCTGGCTGGATCATGAAGAATGTTAGCCTAAATTAATCCATCTGTCCAGTCATATTAATGCTCACATTCCTCGAGGCACCAGCCAAGGAGATGGAGTTGCAGCATCTTCGACTCAAACCTATTAATCAACCCTAAACCTGAACTAAATTATAACTTATTCGAAAGCCTTGTACTTAGTCTTTCACGCCCAACCTGGAAAACAGACAGCCAGTTCTATTTGTTATAATATATATATATATATATATATATATATATATATATATATATATGTTCCTGGTCATTATTCTGAATTTTTATCTGAATTCTCAGTTTTTATCAAGTTTAGTCCTTAAAACAGATAAAGTAATTATTGTAGGTGATTTTAATATTCATGTGGACGTTGATAGTGAAAGCCTTAATACTGCATTGATCTCATTATTAGATTTGATTGGCTTTTGTCAGAGTGTACATAAACCCACTCACTGTTTTAACCACACCATCAACCTTGTTCATCATTAATAGAGGAAAATAAGAACAACCCTTGGTTTCTTTTCAGCACTGTAGCCAGGTTGACAGAGAGTCACAGCTCTATTGAGCCATGTATTCCTATAGCCCTCAGCAGTATCGACTTCATGAGCTTCTTTGTGATGATTTTAATTATTAGAGATTCATCACGTCCTGCCCTGAACCGTCAATGATTCATCCGTATAGACAGGAACCTTAGAAACCTTAGAAACTTAGAAAAGATATATAGTTAGACTGCTTTTCTCCTATCGACCTTCTCCAGCTAACTTCAACGATTTTTTCATCTAAGCCATCAACCTGTCTCTTAGACCCCATCACAACTAGGCTGGTTAAAGAAGTTTTACCCTTAGTTAGCACTTAATTACTAGATATGATTAATCTGTCTTCATTAACAGGCTATCTACCAAAGTATTTTAGCTGTAGTGGCTGTAGTTATACCTCTTCTTAAAAAGCCCACTCTTGATCCAGGGGTTTCAGCCAACTATAGACCTATATCTAACCTTCCCTTTCTTTCTAAGATCCTTAAGAAAACAGTCGCCAATCAGTGATGTGACTTTCTAAATAACAATAGTTTATTTGAGGATGTTCAGTCAGGATTTAAAGTGCATCATAGCACAGAGACAGCACTGGTGAAAATTACAAATGATCTTCTAATTGCATAAGACAATGGACTTGTCTCTGTACTTGTCTTGTTAGATCTTAGTGCTGCATTCAACACCTTTGACCATCACATCCTATTACAGAGACTGGAACATTAAATTGGCATTAAAAGAACAGCACTAAGCTGGTTTGAATCCTATCTATCAGATCGATCTCAGTTTGTACATGTTAACGATGAGTTCTCCATGCACACCAAAGTCAGTCACGGAGTTCCATAATGTTCTGTGCTAGGACCAATTCTATTCATCTTAAATATGCTTCCAGACAAAATTATTAGGAAACACTCCATAAACTTTCATTGTTATGCTTATGATACCCAATTATATCTATTGATCAAGTCAGATGAAACTAATCAGTTAGCTAAACTTCAAGCATGCCTTAAGGACAGAAACAAAGGACAGAAAAATTTCGAATAACTTTCTCTAGACTCTCCAGTTGATCCAGAATGCTGTGACACGTGTACTGACTTAAGATAGGAAAAGAGATCATATTTCTCCAATATTAGCTTCTCTGCACTGGCTCCCTGTAAAATCCAGAATAGAATTTATAATCCTTCTCCTCGCCTACAAAGCTCTCAATGGTCAGGCACCATTGTATCTTAAAGATCTCACAGTACCTTATTATGGTAAATGGTAAATGGACCGTACTTATATAGCGCCTTTATAGTCTTTTCCAACTACTCAATGTGCTTCAACTACATATTACATTCAACCCATTCACACACATTCATACACTGATGGCAGGTGCCAACTGCTCATCAGTTCAAAGAAAGTAACTCACTCACACACACTCACACACCGAAGGCACAGCCCTCTGGAGCAATTTGGGGTTCAGAGTCTCCAAAAGTAGAATGGGAGCCAGAGCCTTCAGCTATCAATCTCCTCTCCTGTGGAAACAGATCCCAGTTTGGGTTCGGGAGGCAGACACCATCTCCACATTTAAGAGTAGGCTTAAGTCTTTCCTCTTTGATAAGGCTTATAATTAGGGCTGGCTCAGGTGAGTCCTGAACCATCCCTTAGTTATGCTGCTAAAGGCCTAGACTGCTGGGAGACTTCCCATGATGCACCTCTCTCCTCCATCTGTATGCATTCTTATCCCATTAATGCATGTTACTAACTCGACATCCTCTTTCTCCTGTAGTTTTGTGCTTTCTCGTCTCGGCAGATGGCCGCCCATTTTGAGTCTGGTTCTACTCGAGGTTTCTGCTTCTTAAAAGGAAGTTTTTCCTTGCCACTGTTGCCAAGTACTTGCTCATGGTGGGAATTGTTGGGTCCCTGTAAATAATATTAGTAATAAAATAGAAAATAGTCTTCACAGTTGAAAGAATCTTTGGGGATGAGGAGATTACCCACTCAATGCAACAGAAGCTTGATAATTTCTATCATAACATCTACATGGATGTCTTCTTAAGTTGTACACCTTGAGGCAGAATTTTATAACATGTAAATAGTTTTAAGTAAACGTCGAAGGTGAACAAGTGACAACATATGAAATTGGTACAGTACAGTTAGAGATAAAGTAAGCAATTCCTGTTTTCAGGTTTGCTGCTGGCCATTTGGGAGACCTAAGTGAGGATAAACTGAAGAAAAATATTTTCACTATCAGTGAACACCATAACTATACAATAACAGTAAACAGTATATTACACTATAAAACTAACTATAAGACAAAAAACACACACAGAAATATATGGAAGTGGAATTTTCTTCAATAAAATAAACAATAAACCAAAGAATTGCAGTGTATTTTCATTATCAATGTTACAATTATTGTTAAAATAAATAAATATTGAAAAAAACAGAACTGTACAATTAGTCACACATAACAGAAGAAAAGTCACAAAACTTTACAAACGTTGCAAACCCAGTATACTGTATATAACACTATAGAACCAGGTTGTGTGCTGTTTATCATATCATATCATATACCTGAAATGCTGGTTGATGGTTGTTGGTCAGGCCTGCTTTTCCTGAGTCTTTAGACCTGCCAGTTGTGTGTGTTTCTTGTGTAACTGAACTGCTGGTAGATGGTTGATGGGCAGTATCTTCCTCTTGGTCCTGGGTTCCTCCATGCACAAATTTCAGTATTGACCCTGCATTAATTTAGAATTTTGCCTTTGGTTTTTGTAACTTACATTCAGTCACTTTACGTATCCGTTTCTTGTTTTACCTCTTGCTACCTGATTTCAGGTTAATTCCCTCACAAAGCTAATTTATGCATTAGCTCTTGACTGATCAAGAGAAACAGCTTAGTGTAAAACTGAGCTAAATTTTAACTACATGTTAAATGGTGAAAAATGTTAATTAAATTGCTGCTGCTTCGTATTCACTACATAGATACAGAATGCAGGTAGAAACGTAGATTTCCTACAAATTCTATTCTCAATTCATCATTGTGTGCTGAAGTTTGTGCTGTTGTAATCACACTACAGAGATAATTCAGTGGTCCTTCAATGTGGTCACAGATGCAATGGCTTGGATCCTAGTGTGTCCTCATTTCACATCCTGTAGGATCACCCAGGATGCGTTACTACTAGTGGTGCAGGAATTTGTGACTTGTTATTCATACGACATTAAAAAAAACACTCTGGGATGGGTTTTGATGGATGTCAGCCATGTTAATGTGTGTGTGTGTGTGTGTGTGTGTGTGTGTGTGTGTGTATGCATGTGTTCAACAAGTCTTAATACCTGAAGGACAACTCTTTTAAAATAACCCATATTACCATTCCAAAAATGAATAGTGTGTCTTTTAAATCGGTCACTTCTATTGTTAACAAATGGTTACAGTAAGGTAACGAAAACTACTTGGTTAAGGTCAGGGAAAGACTGTAGTCCATCCTGGCTAATCATGCTTAAAAACAACAACATTGCTGACTGTTGGTAGGAGATGGGGTCAAATAATGGTTCCCCATGTCAAACACGCTTTCTTCACCCAACCATGCACCATGACTCTTCTCTTCTCTTCTCTTCTCTTCTCTTCTCTTCTCTTCTCTTCTCTTCTCTTCTCTTCTAGAAAAGTCATGTTAATTCCGCCTTTGCCTTTGAGAGAGCACAGTCATTATTCGCAAGGTCCTTTGTCAAAAAAATGTAGGTCGTTGTAAGTGTAAAGTAAAAGTCAACAATAATTCAGTCACCAACTGTGACCTTCGCATCAACAAAACAATGAAGAAGAAGCCAAGGAAGGAAAAAAGACAAATGTAAACCTCAAGTTAGTGAAAGGTCGAAGGTGTTCACAGGACAGATCTCACAGAGGGGATCCAGGTTTCCCCAAACATACATTAACAGATGGAGCAGCAGACAGACTGACAGTGGTGGAAAGTAATCAGCCACATAACTGAAAACTCTGTGTGGGTATGCAGGGCCTTTAACCTATAATAGCAGAGTTCTACTCTATAACTGCAGAGTCTGGATCTATGATTGCGAGCCTCCCACTGGTCCAATGTTTGAAAAGAGATCATTTTTCTCCAAATTAGCTTCTCTGCACTGGCTCCCTGTAAATTCAGAATAGAATTTAAAATCCTTCTCCTCACCTACAAAGCTCGTAATGGTCTGGCACCATCGAATCTTAAAGAACTCATAATACCTTATTATCCGACTAGAACACTGCACTCCCAGAATGTAGGGTAACTTGTGGTTCCTAGAGTCTCCAAAAGTAGAATGGGAGCCAGAGCCTTCAAGTTATCAAGCTCTCCTGTGAAATCAGATCCCAGTTTGGGTTCGGAAGACACACACCATCTCCAGATTTAAGAGTAGGCTTAAGACTTTCCTCTTTGATAAAGCTTATAGTTAGGGCTGGCTTGGGTGATTCCTGAACCATCCCTTAGTTATGCTGCTATAGGCCTAGACTGTCGGGAGACTTCCCATGATCCACCTCTTTCCTCCCTCCTTCTCTCCCTCTCCATCTGTATGCATTTTTATCCCATTACTGCATGTTATTAATTCAACATCTTCTCTCTCCCGTAGTTTTGTGCTTTCTCGTTTCTCTCCTCTCTCCTTTTACTTTCAGCAGGTATTTCTGCCTCCGGAGCTGCAGAGACTGGATCTGTGGTTGTGGGCCACCTGCTGCCCCCGTGTTCCTGCTCGACAACTGCTACTATAGTTGTTGTTATTGGCTTTGTTACGAATACTGACATTATTTTTCCTATAGCTGTCATTCCTATTATTACTAATTTATTAATATTAACACTACAATTACTATTCTACTATTAAAAAAAATAATTGTAGGTGGTATTTGCCTTGTGCCTCCCTCCCCAAACCCCTCTCTCTCCTCTCTCTCTCTCTCTCTCTCTCACACCATTGATTCTGGTTCTGTCCAAGTTTTCTGCCTCTTAAACGAAGTTTTTTCTTGCCACTGTCGCCAAATGCTTGCTCATGGTGGGATTTGTTGGGTCTCTGTAATTAAAATGATAAAGAGTACGGTCTAGACCTGCTCTATAGGAAAAGTGCAATGAGATAACTTCTGTTATGAATTGGTGCTATATAAACAAAATTGAATTGAATTGAATAATAATGCACCATATTTTATTTAGTTGATCATATGTTTTGTATGTTGAATCAAAGTAACTTGGAACTGTAGCTGTTAAATAAGTGTAGTGAGTATAAAATATATTTCTCTCTGAAATGTAGTGCAGTAGAAGTATACCATACCAAGTACCATAATTGGAGTTACTCAAGTAAAGTACAAGTACCTCAAAATTATACTTAAGTACAATACTTGAGTAAATGTACTTAGTTACTTTCCACCACTGTACTTCTTATATATCTTACTTGATCTTGAGGTTTCCATTCTATAAAATGTACAAAAAGAACAAAAATCTATTTGGGTGTTATGGCAAATTTGCCCATATGGGCTAAGACATGATAAGTAGACATAATTTGCCACTTACATACCAGGATTCCTCACCACCTGTGTGTCAGTGACAGTCCACTGCTGGCAGAGAGCAAGCGCAGCACCATCAGATAACAGAGGTGCTGAAGCGCGTTATACAGGTGAGTCCACACAAGGTGAGGTGTGTGTGTGTGTGTGTATCTGAGGTGTAGTGTAGCGTGAAGACAGCAGAGCAGCACAGTAGATGACCCAGATAAGAGGATTATTAGTTTATAAAACATCTCGCCTACACAGCTGGGCCGGTATCAAGATGAGCCCTCTGTAGTCTGCAGTCAGCAGCACTGGTGTTGATGTTATAAATCGTCACCCTGCAACTGATCAGCTGCTGTAATATGTTCCTTTACAGTAAACTCTTAATATCTCCTCTTGTTATACACACACTATCTCAGCTATGTTTGTCACATAATTCTACTCTATGGTTAATATTATTAATTGCTGCACCAAACACCAAACTTCTCTCCCTCCCAGGTCACCTCAACTTCGCCCTATGTATCATTCTCCAATTATCTCTAGTTGGGACTCCACAGATTAATTCATTAATTTGGGTGATTGTTAAATGAACTTTTGTTGGGAGACTGCATTCTCTTTTGTCCCACAATCTTGAGAGCCATTGAATGCAGCATTGGCCAGTCTGACCTGTGACCCGGATGTCTCCAGGTCAATAATAAGGTCAGCGATGATTTGTTCTGGATTTGCTCTTTTCTCCTGGCTTCACCTCTAGCATGCAGCAGACGGTTGTCTGCTACTAGACGGTTGTCGTGTAATCTGCTCGGATCAGAAACACGCAGCAGAACTGAACTCTGTCATCTTACAGCAGCAACACAAGAGCCTGCTAGATCTCTCCAACAAAGTTTAGCACCAATGGCTATTACACAAAGCCTGCCAGCTAAACTTTAAAAGCAACAAAGTAAGTTAGCACTGAGCTAACTGCGAGGAGGACAACAGACAACAGACCAGGTTCCACCCATCTGCATAAACAGACACTCCACAGCAAAAGACTTCAATGGAACCACCATTCTCCCCTGCCTGGCTCATACACGACAATGGACCACTGGCTAATGGAGCAGCAACGACTAAAGCAATCTCTCTATCCCTCCCAATGGACGGTAAAGTAACAACTGGGCATAGCATAGAGTAACAGTGTACTTAGCTAAGCACAGGACTGTTTAGTTAATGATGTACATGTACTGATGTGTTTTTCTGAGGTTTTGTTGTTGTGACATGTTTATCTGTTAGGTTCATTTGGTAGTCACATGCTAAGTTGATGTTAGTTATGTTATGCTCCACACAGACAGTCTTTGCATACTAACTAACTCCTTTTAACTTGGCACCGTTATCCTAAAAAGATCACACACATACACCTCTAATTTGACTTAAACAGAACCACACACATGGGGAGAGAAGCTCCCGCTCACACACTTCTTTGTTGCTGACCACGTGGGCTTGTGCATGTGAGACATACGGAGGCAGAACAAAGAAACATCCACCCATTCTTTTGCTTGACACCATTTTACATCCAAGCAGCCATCTTGGACGCAAACACACACACACACACACACACACACACACACACACACCCTTTGTTCTGTAGTTTAGTGTATTTAGAGTTAGTCTTCATATTGTGTGTTTTTGCTTTATTATCTTTAAATAAGTGTAAGTAAATAAGTAATTTGCTGGTTTTAATGTTTCACAAGAATGAGTGCCAACCTCTTCTATGTTGAACTCCAAATCTTTCAACCTACTAGCTATCAATGGTAATTTTGGATATAGTTATTAATTTAATTATTAATCTGAGTTCCAAATTGATAGTTTAGTGTATTTTATGAGACTCAATCAATTAATTGGCATAATTTCTCTTCTTTAGGAAGAGTGGTGCCCCGAGGACTTTATTATATAAAGTTATTATTTATGATTATCTTTGATCATTCTGATAGCCATAATTAATTGATTGCACCTACACAGTTTGGTGCCCCTTTAACCATTGTGAATCCCAACACTCTCACTTGGTATCAATCACTTCTTCTGTCCCATCACTCTTGAGTCCCATCTCCCTGGACAGTCCAAGCCATGCCGAACTCCACGTTTGGTTCAACCTTCTCGCCAAAAGGAACAGGCTCACCTTCTTCTATGACGTACAACTGACTCAGCCACATGACATACATCTGTACTGATGCTGCTCCTTCTGTCGGTTTTGGGGGTTTCTACAATGGAAGATGGTTTGCAGTAGAATGGCCCCCGGAGCTTGCAAGTGAATGCCAGGTCGCTCCTCCACTCTCTTCGAAATCTAAAGGGTAAATGGACTTTACTTCACCCTATTCACACACATTCATACACTGATGGCAGAGCCTACCTTACAAGGTGCCAACTGCTCATCAGAAAGAAACTAATCATTCACACACACTCACATACTGATGGAACAGCCTTTGGAAGAAGTTTGGGGTTCTATATCTTGCCCAAGGACACTTCGACACACGGGCTGGGGGAAGCCCATGGATTGAACCGCTGATCTATCCATCCTCGTATACTCTGACAACAAGATATAATCAACAAAGGTCGCTCTAATGCCCCATCCATCATACCATTCATGCGTCCATTACACACCTATATGTTCTCCATGCAGCTCATGTTCCCGGTCCCAGTCCAAGGCCATCGTTGACTCTCTTTACTGTTACTCAAGTTCAGAAGTTCAGAGGTTTGGCCCCTCTTACCCACCCGGCACCAGTTCCTCCATATTCGGAGCTGATGTTCAACCTGTAAATCCTGCCCTAATACACCTGGTTGTCTAATCCCAGAACTTCATCATCAACAGCATATCACCTTCACCTGTCTAGTCTTACTGGTCAGTTTGGAAGAGTTTCTGCTACCTTCATGACCAGTACAACATAGCCTTCCTGTCATTTGATCTCGTAACCGTTTTGTCACCTACGCCCATTTCGTGATGGCCATCAAAACACATCACAAACGCATCTATGCTATCCACTCCGGATACAGCATCTCCCATGTTGCTCAAACTTTAGAAGACATGTTCTTGCTTGCTTTTTTTGTTTCCTCAGATGCTCTGAATTCACCGGGTCTACCCTTCGCTTCGACCCACACTGCCACGTTTGCATTTCCGACTCATTTTATTTCTCTCACAACACCATGGTATTTAATTAAACTGAACCAAAACCAATCAATCTGGTCATTTAACATTTACACCCGTCTTACTTCAAAGTCCAATCACCACTGAATCCTTTCAAGACCCTTGCAAACTACTTGCAGTTCCAGAAATCCCATTTTTTTCAATTAAATTAAACATTTTTATATAGCGGCAATTTCTAACAGAAGCTATCTCATTGCACTTTTCCTATAGAGCAGATCTAGACCGTACTCTTTCTTTATTATTATTTACAGAGACTCAACAATTCCCACCAAGAGCAAGCACTTGGCGACAGTGGCAAGGAAAAACTTCCTTAATAGAGGCAGAAACCTCGAGCAGAACCAGACTCATGCTTGGCAGCCATCTACCGCTGCCGGATAGGTTGAGAGAGAAAGAGAGAGAGAGAGACCAGGAGGAAAAAGAGCATACAGTAGCACAATGCAAATTCCACTTAGAATTTTAAAATAATAATAATGTAATGGTAGAGGTAATATTAATAAAATAATAATAATGATAGCAATAATAATGATAATAATAATAAGACTAATAATAATAATTGTAGTAGTGGGTGTTGAGCGGGAACATGGGGGCAGTAATCATAGATCCAGATTCTACAGCTCCGGAGGCAGAAATACCTGCTGAAAGCAACAGAAGGAGAGAGGAGAGAGACAAGAAAGCACAAAACTATGGGAGAGAGAAGATGTCGAGTTAGTAACATGCATTAATCCCAGAGCATAACATGACAGATCCTCTATTCATCTCTGAGTCCTGACAAGTGGCTACTCGATTCTGGTTCTACCAGCACTTCCACCATGTACTCTCCTTGTCCAGCATTTCTCCTGTCCATTACTCTGGTCACTCCTTCAGAATTGGAGCTGCCCCCTTGGCCTCCTGCAATGGCATCCCCAAGCACTCAATGCAAATCATGGGCTGTTGGTCCTCCCAAGGAGTCACTGCTACATTCATTCAGATCTCAAAGATCTCAGATCCACTCAATCTTGTCTTAAGTAACTGGAGGCTTTGGGGGTCCGTCATTCTCGGTTGCCATGGTGGATTCCCCAACAAGGCTTTCCCACAATGCAGCAACAGACCAAAGAAGGACAAGAGTTCAAGCTTCACTCATAATCTTTTGTTTTTGTTAATAAATCATTTAAACGTATCTTGTTGATGGTGTGGTCCTTGCTAGTGAAACATATTTACAAACATGTTTTCCCAGAGAAAGGCACGGAAAAGGTTGTTAGTTCATAGGTTACAGAGCACTCACAAATGACAAATTGAGCAATTTTGTCACCAGGAAAGGAAAAATTTTGATAGATTTTTTTTAGCTACTTTGGGGGTAGCAATATTGACATTAAATCACCTTATAAAGTTGTCATGGCAAACATGTTAATATGTTTGCTAGCAAACAGTTACTTAATATACACATCTAGCAAACACAGTACAACATTAGCAATCATTTGGAGTTGTGTTTCTGGCCACTTGGCAAATATTAATCCAATATTGACTCTTTTAGCTCTGTTCTTGTTCTTGAGGGTCTTTTTAGCTGCTAAATGCTCCACTCTCGTCACCAGCTAGCCACTAACTTTGTCTGCTGTTTGGTGCTGAGTAGGTAGTGTGCAGTGGGTTTATCAGAGCTGTGTTGCTGAAAAGAGCTGCCAGCTGTAGATGGAAACAATGCTGATGTGTGCAAGGAGACTCAACCAAAACAGTAAAGTTGCAGGCCGTAAAACGAAAACAATGAGTTGAAAGACACTATAAAGATTAAAAGAGCTGGGTGATAATTCTCTATGGGTTCATCACAATGTGCGACTCATTTCACATCACATAGTCATTAAATCAATTGTTATCCATTTCAGAATCAGAATTCAGAATCAGAAATCAGAATCAGAAATACTTCCCTACTAATCCCCGTAGGGAAACTCTTTGTTACAGTAGCTCGCCTTTACGTCAGTGCACACAGGAGAAAGTACTAGCAAAAAATATGATACACTATAAAACACTATAAAAACAGATCAGAAAATAAATTAAGTATCAGGTCAGTATAAGTATAAGATAAACTAAGTGTCAAGTACCAAGTGGGTTTACCGGTTGATGATGATAATACAGTATAATAATACCATATAATAAAATAAGTAATAAGTAATAAGAGGTGCATGTACTGTCGAGAGTAATAGAGGTATATAATATCAATAACAATAAATAAGAAAAACTAACATGGGAAAACTAATATTGCACGGGAGTAGTACACAGAATATTGCACAATTATTCAATTATGGCAGAGATGTAATGATCAATGTCCAGTTTAGTGACCTAGGGTCATCCAGACTAACCCTTAGAGTGAGGAGTTAAAGAGTTTGATGGCCACAGGCAGGAATGACTTCCTGTGGCGCTCTGTGGTGCTTTTTGGGGGGATGAGTCTTCCGCTGAAGGTGCTCCTTTGCTTGACCAGCACTTCCTGTTCCTGTTTGCTTCCTGTAAACAGCTTGAGTGTTCTTAGTCCAGTCCAGTTTGTTATCCAAGTGTACTCCCAGGTACTTGTAGTCCTCCACAATGTCCACACTGACCCCCTGGATGGAAACCGGGGTTGCTGGTGCCTTGGCCCTCCGTAGATCCACAATCAGCTTCTTAGACTTTGTCGCATTGAGCTGCAGATGGTTCTGCTCACACCATGAAACAAAGTTACCCACCACAGCCCTGTACTCCGTCTCATCACCACCGCTCATACATCCCACCACAGCAGAGTCATCAGAAAACTTCTGAAGGTGGCAGGACTCTGTGTGGTAGCTGAAGTCTGTGGTGTAGATGGTGAAGAGGAAGGGAGAGAGGACAGTCCCCTGAGGTGCCCCAGTGTTGCTGACCACACTGTCCGACACACAGTGCTGCAGGCGCACGTGCTGTGGTCTGCCAGTCAGGTAGTCCACAATCCAGGACACAAGGGGGGCATCCACCTGCATTGCTGCCAGCTTTTCACCCTGCAGGGCTGGCCGGATGGTGTTTAAAGCACTGGAGAAGTCAAAAAACATGATCCTCACCGTGCTTGCCAGCCTGTCTAGGTGGGTGTGGATGCAGTTAAGCAGGAAGATGATGGCGTCGGTGCAGCTGTGGCTCCTGATGTGTGTGGTTCCTGATTGTTGGGCCAACACCTTGCATGGTAGCTCGCTGCTATCGGTGTGTGTGAATGGGTAAATGAGAGGCAAATTGTAAAGTGCTTTAAATAAAAGTGCAATATAAATGCAGCCATTTACCATTTGATTAGAGCAGCTTTAATATAAAATATTGATAAGTGCAGCTTCAAAGCCATTATGAGTAGAGTTAGGAAATTTCTGACTTTGGCGTCCTCCAGTGATAGTATCAGAAAAGACACTGTGGCAATGCACGCCCCTAGCATAAATATGTGTATCTTGTTTTTGTGGGTGTGTATCATGATGCACACATTTGTCGATACTGTTGACACTATCCTTTCTTCATATCCACATTCATAAAAACTTTGCAAACTGTTATTTGCTAACAAACTCACCATCTCAGAGTAGATGTGTTATTCAATTATTGGGTATATTTTCACTCAGATGTTAACACATTTTACAAGTGATTGTCACTCTCTAATTTTAACAGTGATCACATATACTGTAAAGTATCAGCATACGCATTGTAAATTTGATGAAACGGCCCAAATGAAACAAGACAGCGATATGTCACCCTGGATGTCATGCAGCCAAAATTACTAGTGATTAGAGCTCTGCTCACTTCATGCTGGCCTCATGCTTCATGCTTGGTCATATTGACTGACCTCATATTTCAATATGCATTTTCATTCTGAGATGTGTTTGGACTTGATAATTATAACTGTGGATTTCTACACAAATGAACTGATGCTTCATTCTGAGTTGTGTGTGTGTGTGTGTGTGTGTGTGTGTATACAGTAAATGTAAGGCCTTTGTGTGTGTGTGTGTGTGTGTGTGTGTGTGTGTGTGCATGTGTGTGCAGTATGCCATTATGTGTGTATGTGCGGTTTGCGGTTCGTACGACTATCTGGAATAATTTATTCTTACCGTGGCATCTCTTGTCTTCACTGAAGGCAGCAGAAACCCAGGATGAATAACAAATAACAGATACTACAAGGGAACACTTCAGCGGATGGGAGAAAACTGGTTCCAGTGAGGTTTTGCAGATCTCACAATACCACACATTAAAAAATGTTCCCATGAACATCGTTAAGCTACTGACCTTTTTGAGGACTTCCTAGTCTCTGTCCAATCACACAGCTCCATCCATGGTGACAGTAGGTCATGTTGCAGAGAGAAAGAATCACACGGATGCAGATAGATGAATGGGATGTGATGAAAAGCCTAATGAGCTCCAATTGTCACACACATGCACAAAAACACAGAGTATATATATATTCACACACACACACAGTGTTCAGTTTTGTTTTCCAAACATGAAACGTAGGATGAATCCTCATATGAGGGGGTAGCTTGAGCCTGACAACAGTGGGGTTAATAATGGAGTCAATTTCATTCATCAAGGACAATAGTTTCTTTGAATCAGTCTTTAAAGGAAGGAGCCAAACTTTCTGACCTGGTTGCTAGTTGGGGGCTAGTGTACGATGGCGGTCCGCAATGCATCGGTTGCGATTGGTGGAGTGGAGCACGGGCATCCTTCCAGACCTTACGGCATTGGCGGAGGTGAGCTTGGACTGAGAGAACGGAGACCTCATCCTCCAGAGCTGGAAACAGAGGGGGTTGGAAACCCATGGCACAATAAAAAGGTGACATACCTGTAGCGGTGCAGGTCAGGGAGTGTGTGCATACTCAATCCAGGATAGGTGGGTGCTCCAGGAGGAGGGGTTCCTGAAGGCCACACAACGGAGAGGTGCTCCCAGGTCCTGGTTGGACCGTTCCGTCTGACCGTTAGTCTGTTGATGGTAACCGCAAGACAGACTCACCATAGCTCCTAACTCTTGGCAGAAGGCTTTCCAGACTTGGGATAAGGAATGTGGGCCACGGTCAGAAACAATGTCTGTGGGAATTCCATCCCGATTTCCGTCATCATAGTCGCTCAGCAGGGGTCAGACGGCATAAGAAGAAGGCGCAGGGATGGAGCTTCTGGTCAATGGCTAAGCGCTGAGAGAGCACCGCCCCCACTCTGGTGTTGGAGGCGTCCACCTTCAAAACAAACTGGCATGAGGGTTCAGGATTTGTGAGCATCGGGGCAGAGGTAAAATGTCTTTTACGCTCAGAAGAAGCCTCTTCTGTCTCAGGAGTCCAGGAAAAGGGAGTAGCCGTGGAGGTGAGTTGAGTCAGAGGAGCAGCCACTCAGCTGTAATCCCTGATAAAGTGATGGTAGAAATTGGCAAAGCTGAGAAACTGCTGCAGATGCTTGACAAATGTGGGTTGGGGCCAATTCGCCACCGCCTGAATCTTTTCAGGGTCCGTCCTCACCTGTCCACTCTCGATGATGTAGCCCAGGAATGAAACCAAACTGACATGAAATTCACATTTTTCCACCTTGACAAAGAATTTGCTCTCAAGGAGCCTCTGAAACACTTGACTTACATGTTTAACATGTTCGTCAGGATTGCGGGAGAACACCAGGATGTCATCCAAATAGACAAAGACTGAATGGTTCAGGAAGTCCCGCAGCATATCATTCACTAGGGCCTAGAATACGGCAGGGGCATTGGTTAAACCAAGGGGCATTATCAAATATTCGAAATGGCAGAGGGGTGTGTTAAAAGCCCTTTTCCATTCATCCCAGTCTTGAATCCTGACCACATGGTAAGCATTTCTTAGATCCAGTTTAGAAAAGATGATGGCTTGCTGAATGGGTTCAAAGGTGAAGCTAATCAGGGGCAAGGGATACTTATTCTTAACAGTAATGGCATTGAGACCCCGGTAATCAATACAAGGGTGGAGGGTGTGATCCTTCTTAGACAAAGAAGAAGCCTGCTCTGACCGGGGATGAATGATTCCAGCAGCTAGGGAGTCATGAATGTACTTTTCCATAGTTTCTCTTTCTGGGCGAGACAGGTTAAACAAGTGGCTGGAAGGCAGGGGAGCTCCAGGGAAGAGGTCAAATGTGCAGTCGTAGGGACGGTGTGGAGGGAGACAGAGGGCATGCTGTTTGCTAAATTGGTGGAAAAGTCTGGGGGTTCCATGGTGAGTGGTGATGTGGCGGTCTCTACTAGGGCTAAAGCAGATTGCAGACATGAGGATAGACAAAAGGGAGTCCAACTAACAATTTTGACATCCGACCAATCAATATGGGGATTGTGAGTTCTTAACCAGGGGTGACGTAAAACTATGGGAACATGAGGTGAGGAAATGAGATGGAACTGAATGTACTCATGATGGTTACCGGAGAGGACCAGATGCAGGGTTTTGGTGCGATGGGTGAACTGGGCAATGAAGGCGATTGTCTAATCTAATGGCGAGGGAGATTAAAGCATCTAGACTGCCAACTCATGCTTAACCAAATCACAGAGTCCACTTAAAAATATCCCCTGTAGGGAGTAGCCGAGTTTCTCCTTATCGTTCCATCCTGAATCTGCAGCTACTGTTACTGACTATTCAGCTACGCTGAGAGAACCCTGCCTGATTTAAAGGAGGCATTTTGCAGTGTCCCTCCCTCGCACAGGATGTTCAAACACTTTCCTCATTTTAGACTTTCCCTTAAATAACCCCATAACATAAGCAATATTTGACCTGTCAGTACAGTAGGTGTATGGCTGCTGCTCAAAGACTAGGGAACACTGCATAAGAAAAGCTCTACAAGCATCTAGATCACCTGCATAATGCTCCAGTGGAGGGATGTGGGGCTCTCTGAGCTGTGGAGTAGGAGGGGCTGGAGGAGCAGGGAGATCGGGCTGAGCTGAAAGCAGTGGATTTTTTGATTAGAGTGCTGAGAGGAGATCTGGTCAACCTGAGATCCGATCCGGTGAATGCTGGCTGAAAGGTGTTTTGAGAGTTTCCACCACCTCAGAGAGTACCTGGTCGTGTTGACCTACGAGGATGGATTGGCTGGTGAGGGCGTGAAGGAGCTTGTCCAGGGGAACGGTGGTGATCGCCCATGTCCGCTGGCTCCATAGTGGCCAGATTGTTCTGTTACGACCTTACTGAGGACCCAAATGCAGAACACGGACCAGGGAAGTGTTGGTAAGAAGAGTTTTATTGCAAAGGGAGTTTTGGAAGTGGCTGATGGCTAGTAGTGGGAGTCCAGTGGTGGCAAATGAAATGGGGGAAGTGGAGGATTGTGGTCGGTACACAGACTGATGAGCTGGTGGCTGGCTGGTGGCTGGCAATCCTAGAGCACAGAGAGAGTGGAGTTAGTACACAGGAAAATACACAAGGAAGTTAAATTCGCTAAAGTCTGTTTATACGGCCTGAGGTGTATCTACCACGGAGGTTAAACAATCTGGAGAGGACTGACTAGAGAGCCAGAGAAGATATACTGTAGGAGGATGAGTTGATGGCAGGTAAGTGTGCAGACTGGGACTGAGCTGATTGCCAGCAGGTGTCAACACCCACAAACATACATACACAGGGGAATACTGAAACACAAAGAAATGGAAAAACACAAGAGAATACAAGTGCAACTACAAGAGTATGGCCACGGCCATAACAATTCCTGTTCCAGCCTGGGGGGGAGGGGTTTGAATGTAGGCCAAGTTTTTATGGTCAGTCAACACAATAAAAGGGTGTTCCGCTCCCTCGAGCCAGTGTCTCCAGTGACTCCTCCAATACAAGTTTCACCGTTGGTAATTCCCGATTCCAGACATCATAATTCCACTCTGAAGGGGACATGCGACGAGAGAACACTGCCCCAAGATGTCCACCTCCACAATGAACTGACGGCTGGGGTCTGGCTGGATGAGAACAGGTGCTGCGGTAAAATGCTTCTTGAGTTCTATGAATGCAGCCTCAAGGGTCCAAGAGAAAGGAGTGGAAGGGGAGGTGAGCTGGGTTAGTGTTGCAGCAACTCGACTGTGGTCTCTTATGAACCAGCGGTAGAATTTCAATAAAATTTTATTTATATAGCACCAATTCATGACAGACGTTATCTCATTGCACTTTTCCTATAGAGCAGATCTAGACCATACTCTTTATAATATTATTTACAGAGGCCCAACAATTCCCACCATGAGCAAGCACTTGGCGACAGTGGCAAGGAAAAAACTTCCTTTTAAGAGGCAGAAACCTTGAGCAGAACCAGACTCATCTGCCGCTTGGGTTGAGAGAGAGAGAGAGAGAGAGAGAGAGAGAGAGAAAAAATACAGTAGCACAATGCAAATTCCACATAGAATTTTAAAAGAAAAATGTTGATTGCAGTTGTTAGGGTTAGTGAAACCAGATAACAAAAAGAGATCCGGGGTATGTTGAACTTGCTTCATAGTATAGGCCCCAGGGAAGGGGAAAACAAAAACAATGGAAAGGAAATGGTGTCAAACACCATTCTGTACATGCTTTGTTTTTGAGGTTCAATTTTCCATTCTTTGTTGCATTTCTCCACGTACAACTCATAAATTATTTTTTTCTATTCAAGTTCCCCTCTAAATAAAGCTTTCGTGTCTTTTCTGCAGTAGTGGGATTAAATTTTTCGGTATGATTTGATGTGCTACCAAAATTTGTTCTTGTTTTCCTCAGATATTTCGTTTGTTGGCTTATGATGTCCCTTTAGAAGAAATTCCCAATTCACCAGTGGCCTGATTACCCTGATTTACTTAACTCGTTCGCACGTTTCAATTACCTCCTGGCCACTAGATACTACTTCATTCCCATGTTTTAATTAACTTGCGGCCACAAGATAAGTGAACCACTTAAAGGGCTTAACCAGCCAATGCGCAAAGACAGATCTCTCTCCATAACCTTCATGACTGGAGGAAAAGGCCGCAGCCAGGGCTTAATGTGTAATATTTAACGTTATCTCTCCTGTCATTCTCTTATTCCCCTTATTTTAAGTCCTA
The DNA here is from genome assembly GCA_027580175.1 of Siniperca scherzeri. Classification (NCBI taxonomy): domain Eukaryota; kingdom Metazoa; phylum Chordata; class Actinopteri; order Centrarchiformes; family Sinipercidae; genus Siniperca; species Siniperca scherzeri. Next base: position 6,088,952 of record CM050843.1, on the reverse strand, counting down.
CAGTAAAGCAAGTACACATTTTGACTGTAAAAAATCTACTAACGGACCGTTTTAGGTTGATGCTAATAGGTTACTAAAAAGTAATTTATTGTGAGGTCAGAAATAGAATCTCCTGCAATATAATTGTAGCGTAATTGTGCTACCGTGAGTTCCTCTTGGCCCTGAGACACCACGCTGAGACCAGGGTTTCAGTGTATGTTCTTTCTTTCTTTCTTTATTTATTTATTTCTTTTCTGTCCACACGCTCTTTCTCTGCATCCGTCCTCTCTCCAACCGCCTCTCCTTCTCCTCTCCCTTGTGTCCAGCATGCTACTGTATTTAAGGAGAGAATAAGACGGTGTAGTCCCTCATTCGTCCAGGAGTGTTCTATCGTAGAAAAGGTTTCAGTCGTAGTCATCTGGACACTGTTTTCAGAATCAAGACGTTTCGGCTCCCATCCGGAAGTCATTCTCAATTGTGAAAAAATTGGACGGGAACTGGAAATTTGGGAGCCGAAACGTCTTGATTCTGAAAACAGTGTCCAGATGACTACGACTGAAACCTTTTCTACGATAAGGAGAGAATAATTAGTTAACCGGGTTCAGCTGTGCCAATTATCTCTCCTTGATGCTGTTCACCTGAGCAACACCCCCACCTCTCCCTCTACAGCATACCCCCACCACCCGACTTAGGCCGGGGAGTCATCCGGCTCAACCTACTCCCCCCCCCCCATGGGAACGGGAGAGGAAGTCGGCCACGGCCATCTGTGCCCCCGGCCTATGGATCACTTTGAACTTAAAAGGCTGGAGAGCCAGATACCACCGTGTGATCCGGGCGTTGGTAATACCGCAGGGCCTCGACCGCCCACCGGATGGCCAGGCACTCTTTTTCGATTGTACTGTACCTGGCCTCCCGCTCTGACAGCTTCTGGCTGATGTATACGACCGGGCAGTCAACACCCTGCACCTGCTGGGACAAAACGGCCCTCACTCCCCTGTTCGACGCATCAGTCTGCAGAACAAAAGGGAGAGAAAAGTTAGGTGTGTGGAGGAGAGGCTCCCCACAGAGGGCTTGCTTTACCCTCTCGAACGCCAGTTGGCACCGCTCCGTCCACTGGACCGGATCTGAGGCACCTTTCCGGGTGAGATCGGTCAAAGGACTGGTCAGCTCTGTGAAGTTGGGAATGAATTGCCGGTAATAGCCGGCCAGCCCCAGGAACCGCTTCACCTCTTTTTTTGACTTGGGCTTTGGGCAGGCGGCAATCGCAGCCGTCTTGTCTACCTGGGGGCGCACCTGCCCTCCGCCCAAGTGGTACCCCAGATACCGTACCTCCCTCCATCCAACCGCACACTTCTTTGGGTTGGTGGTGAGACCGGCCTGCCTCAATGACCCGAGCCCCGCAGCCACCCGCCGCACATGTTCCGCCCAGCTGTCACTGTGGATGATAACATCATCTAGGTAGGCGGCTGCATATGCAGCGTGCGGACGAAGTACTCTGTCCATGAGGCGTTGGAAGGTGGCCGGCGCCCCAAACAACCCTGAACGGAAGTGTGGAAAAAATGGTACAACCCATACGGAGTGGAGAAGGCCGTCTTTCCCTTAGACTCTGGAGACAAGGGAATCTGCCAGTAGCCCTTGGTCAAGTCCAGCGTCATGAAAAAACGAGCGGTGCCCAACCGATCCAGGAGCTCGTCGACCCGAGGCATTGGATAAGCATCAAATCGTGACACTTCATTTACTTTGCGGTAGTCCACACAGAACCGTATGGTCCCATCCTTCTTGCCTACAAGAACGATGGGGCTACACTAGGCACTGTTGGACTCTTCTATTACCCCCATCTTCAGCATGGCCTTTAATTCTTCCTGCACCATTTTCCGTTTGTGCTCAGGCAACCGGTAGGGCCGTGAACGCACCGTCACTCCCGGGTGAGTCTCAATGTGAGGCTCTATGAGGTTGGTGCGACCCTGAAGGGGGGAGAACATGTCGGCAAAACGCCCTTGCAACTCGGCAACGTCTGTTCTCTGGGACAGTGTGAGATGGTTGTCAAAAGGGAGCGAGGCGGCACTGGTCGATTTTGAAACCTCAGGCCCGAACTCATCTCTCTCACCCACCGTCGTCACCAGAGCAACAGGCTCCGCCTCTCTCCATGCTTTTATGAGGTTGAGGTGATAGATCAGCGTTGCCCCTCCCCTATCCGACCGCACAACCTCATAGTCCATGTCGCCCACACACCGTGTGACCACAAAGGGTCCTTGCCACCTGGCGAGTAATTTGGAGCTGGACGAAGGGAGTAATACAAGCACTTTATCTCCCAGCGTGAATTGTCTTAATCTAGCCCCTCTGTTGTACAGGCGTTGTTGACGCTCCTGAGCCTGGAGCAAATTCTCCTGTGACAACTGCCCTAACGTGTGGAGTTTTGCTCTCAGGTCCAGGACATGCTGAACTTCATTTTTACTGGGGCTTGGACCCTCCTCCCAGTTTTCTCTAACTAGGTCCAGGACCCCCCGTGGGTTTCTGCCAAACAGCAGCTCAAAGGGAGAAAATCCCGTGGAGGCCTGGGGCACCTCCCGCACTGCAAACAACAGAGGATCTAGCCACCTATCCCAATTGTGCTCATCCTCGTGCACAAATTTACGGATCATGGACTTCAAAGTTTTGTTCAGACGCTCAACGAGACCGTCCATCTGAGGGTGGTATACACTGGTTAGAATCGACTTGATGCCCAATAATCCGTAAAGTTCTCTCAGTGTGCATGACATGAATGAGGTGCCCTGGTCAGTCAGGATCTCTTTCGGGATCCCGACTCGGGAGATGACCTGAAACAGTGCCTGTGCCACACTCTTTGCCGAGATTGTGCGAAATTGCTCTGCTTCGGGATATCAAGTTGCATAGTCCACTAACACTAGCACAAAGCGATATCCACGTGCGCTCCGGTAAAATGGCCCAATGAGGTCCATACCTAGGCATTCAAATGGGACCTCCATCAATGGTAATGGGCGCAAAGGTGCTCTCGGGATGGCTGGTTGGTTAACCATCTGACATTCGGGACAAGACGCACACCAACGGCGAATGTCTCCCCAAATCCCAGGCCAATAGAATCGGGCCATTATCCGGTCTAGTGTTTTATTACACCCCATATGCTCGGCCATCGGGTTGTAATGAGTCGCCTGGAAAACTGTTTCCCGAGGGCTTTTTGGTACCAACAATTGCGTTAATTCTTCCCCTGTCTGAGTGTCACGACTCACTCTGTACAGTCTGTCCCTGATCACTGAAAAGTGTGGATATGACTGGGCTGCGTCAGGGCGCACCACATGACCATCAATTCTTGTCACTTGGTCGAAGGCAAAGCGTAGAGTGTCGTCACGAGACTGCTCCAGTGGAAAATCATCTGTGGAGGGTAACACAGGATCCTGTGGAGTCTCCTGTGGAGGCGCTGCCGGTTCCTCCTCCCCGTCTGCAGCATCAGACAACCTTGCGTCACCACTAAGCACAGCACAAACATCCCACGTCCCTGACGGTCGTGCACGCACCCCCACACAGTGCTTCACTAGCCTATCAAACCCAAGCCAATCTGTACCCAAAATCAGGGGGTGCGTCAGGCGGGAACTAACTGCTGCCTTAACACTAAACTTTCTCCCTTGACGTCTAATTTCCACCGGCACAACAGGGTATTTGTGAATATCCCCATGTACACACTTAATATCCACCCAGCAAGCCTCCACCAAAGCCCCGGGTCGAACCAGGTTCTGGTGAATAATGGACTGTGTACAGCCCGAATCCACCATTGCTCGGTGTATACCCCCTTGGATTCTTACCGGAACACAGTATGTTGCCCCTGGGCCGGGGGAGGGTGTTGGAGAGCCGGCAACCCGAATCACTTGTCCGACCTCCATGAGTGGGCAGTCACGTCGGCAGTGTCCGGGCTGCCCACACCTCCAGCACTCCTGCCCCAGCATTCGAGGAGCCCCCTGCAGGTTGTGAGCCGCAACTGTAGCAGCTGGACCCTGGGAGAGAGAGAGAGAACAGAGAGGGTTAGCGCATGGCATGGGGCTGGGACTTGCAGGTGGCCCTTGCAGCGGCCCCATGCCCCTCTGCGGTGCTGGTGTTGGCCGGGCCGCCTCCAGGCGGCGGTCCTGCGGTGTCTGGCTTTGGGGGTGTACAGCCAGGAAATTCTCTGCCAGTGTGACCGCCGCCGTCAGATCCACGGGGTGGTGGCACTTCACCCGGGGAGCCCCTCCGCGAATTGCTCCTTAATAATCGCGTCTATCAGCCGCCCCTCCTCCGAGGATTCCCCTGGCTGCAGCCACCTCGTTGCTGCATCTCTCAGTTGCTGTGCGTAGACGAACGGGCGATCAGCGGGCCCCAGCCTCATGCTCCGGAACGGCGGTGATCTTCGCTGGAGAATCCCAGCCGATCTAGCACAGCCCTCCTCATGTCAGGGAAGCTCCACCGACAGCGGCGCTCGGACTCCCGGCCGCCGTCTGTGCTTCCCCGGAGAGCAGTGGCAGCAGCCGCACAGACCACTCTGTCGCTGGCCATCCGCATGCCACTGCCGTCGCCTCGAACATTTCCAGGAATGACTGGGGGTCATCCGCCGCCGACATCTTGTGGAGGGTGATGCTGGAGAGGGCGAGTGGTGGGGATGGCGGTAGTGCGGCCCCCGGCTGGGACACCATGCTTGCTAGCAGCTGGGTCTGCTTATCTGCCTGTTCCTGCATCCTTTCCAGCTGCTGCCTATTCACCGCCGCCTGCTCCTGGTGCATCGCCACGATTTCACCCAGCATCTGGGCCAGCATGGCCACCGGCTGCACTTGCTGCAGATCCGTCATGGTTATCTCAGAAGCCAAGTTACGTTGGGCGCCAGTTGTAGCGTAATTATGCTACCGTGAGTTCCTCTTGGCCCTGAGACACCACGCTGAGACCAGGGTTTCAGTGTATGTTCTTTCTTTATTTATTTATTTATTTCTTTTCTGTCCACACGCTCTTTCTCTGCATCCGTCCTCTCTCCAACCGCCTCTCCTTCTCCTCTCCCTTGTGTCCAGCATGCTACTGTATTTAAGGAGAGAATAATTAGTTAACCGGGTTTAGCTGTGCCAATTATCTCTCCTTGATGCTGCTCACCTGAGCAACTCCCCCACCTCTCCCTCTGCAGCTTACAGCTACCCATACCCGCCTCCACAATAATCTTGATATGGAATCGGAAAATTTATATTATAAAATATTTCATAAGTGCTTCCTAAAACTTCTCTCAGTTGAATGGCACATAAAGGGATGATTTTCACTGGTCAATGCCAAAATTATCCACTTATCTGATACACTGGTCCTCAGTCATTTATCAATTATTGATCGCTGTATTCATAACATTCATGGCTGCATTTATCCATTCCTTTGTGTGTCTAGTAGTTTGTTGTGTGTGTAATAAATGTTTCACGTATAAGTCATTGCCCTTCGTTTTCTGTAATTTACTTTCAGTCACTTTATGTATCTGTTCCTTGTTTTACCTCTTGCTATTTGATTTCAGGTTAAATCCCTCACAAAGGTTAAATTCAATTCAATTCAATTCTATTTATATAGCACCAGTTCATAACAGAAGTTATCTCATTGCACTTTTCCTATAGAGCAGGTCTTGATCGTACTCTTTATAATATAGCACAATGCAAATACCACCTAGCATTTTTAAAATAGTAATAATGTAATGGTAGTGGTAACATTAATATCAATAAATTAATATTCAAGGAGTATTTTTGTTACTTCATAAACTAAACTGCATCATCTGGACTGAACTATAAAGAACTTTTTTTCCATTTCCCTTTTGCTCTAATATAACCTTTAAAAATTGAATTGATCGTGTGGTTGATTTTATTTAAATAGTCTTTTGCTTTGTAAAAAATAACCAGTATCCATGTATCCTTTGTGGGGTTTCATATTGACTCAAACTTTTGACTGGTTTAAACCCGCTCCTCATTTCTGCTTGAGGCTAGAGGCTACATTAGCCGCTACTAACCAGCAAAACCTGTTTCATTGTTCATATCGACACCTGACTATTGTTTTAAGACTGACTTGAAAAATTGTGAACCTATCTTTTTAGGTGGAGTTTTTCCTTTAACATAATGTTTTATGCATATGTAGGTTTATATAAAAGCAATTAATGAAAGTTATTGACGCAATCTCTATTGACAGTCTGTCCAAGGTTTGCTCCAAAGAATGTGGTTTAATGTTGGGTAACTGAAATATTTACATTACTAATGTTTACATTAATAACAAACATACAAATGACTGACTTTTAAAAATTGATTTTCAAGTACATAATTTAATTAGAGCTGCAAAAGTTTACACGTTACTTCCAACCTTATTTAAAACAAATAATTTTTATTTGATAAAGGCTTCCAGTCCATAGACAAACATTAATGTGGCATCTCATTATTATTATCTCAACAGTACTGTTGACTGTGATCACTACTAACAGCACACAGAACATCCGTGTGTGTGTGTGTGTGTGCATGTAGACAAATGAAGCGTGGGTGGAAAAAAGACCCCCTCCAAATATACTCACCTATCCATGTGATCACATCAGAGATATGCTAAGCCACAAACATTCCAACCAACACATACGCAGGTACGAACACACACACACGTTTGTATCTTCATATTTATGGTTGGAAACACTTTGTCCTCTACGGGGAATCATAACTTTGGATGCTTCCATGATTAAAGCCAGATTTGAATGAGCAAAAGCTTTTTGCTGTTCACTTTGTATGCTATTAGAGTTGAGGAACCAGGAAATTACTTTGTGCTATGCACAGTATATACTGTATGTTTGTTATAGTCATTTGCGAAACATTCTTGGATGCTGTAGATCTCCTTAGAGTACATGTGGACAGAGTGTGTACATGGTAATGTGGTACTGTGCATGTTTTGTGTGTGAATACATGTGCATATTACTGTGTGTACAGAGAATGTGCGTGTGACAGCACAGAGGCCATTTGTCTTTAATTTACGTTGGGAGGGAAGTGGACCCAGACTGAGAGGCCTGTCATCACTGAGAGAGGACTTATACGCTCTGCTCAGCACCCTCATCTCCATAATGGCTTCCAGTTGCTCATAAAAACATTAAACCCTAGGACACCAGGACAGGCCAGCAGCCATCAGAACCTCCTCCGATGGTCCGTTTGGAAAAAGCTGCTGGAGCTGGTGTATGGGTCGTGGTGTCACTCAGGCACAGACCGAGATGACAGGGAGGCAGGTACATGACAACCACTGAGGGAATACTTTGTCTGAAATGTGTTGGCATTGTGTTGCATCCAACTGCAGGGTTTCACATTTACAAGGATCCCACTAAACTAATGCGCAAGTTTCAGCTTGTTGAGAGGGGGGGCAGAAGGCGGAGAGAGAGATAAGGGGTAGAGAGATAAATTATCTATTAATCGGTTGAGTTCTTTCAATTATCTGGTTTTCTTGAACTTGCAAATATTACAGCTAAGAAGTATTTATATGTAGATAAATAGTAAATTGGAGACAATATTAAAGCTGAATCCAAATAATTTTCTGTTTCTCCATTACAAGTTCCCCATATTTACATCATCACTTCCTGTTTCACACTTTTTGATGATGTTAATAATAAGACTATCAAGCGTAACTGTAGATATTGTGTCCCTATCCCCAGGCAATACTACTATACATCTTACAGGCAGGTTGTCCGCTGGGCCTATGACATGCACCCAGGCACGAAAGCTAGCGCCGTTGCTTTTCCTGTTAGGAAAACTGTGGAACCGATGTCCTGACAGGCTGGAGTTTGTGCAACCTTCACCAACACAATAATTCACCATGATGAAAAATGGTGAAATGCAATGTAAAACTACCGAAAAAAGGCATATTCACTAAATTACAACAGCTCAGACTCAGTACCACCTACTACTGTACATTGTGCTGAGGCAGAGTCAGGGAAACCGACTCCCTTTTGTTATGTAATATGACACAATGTTGAAAGTAAAAAACATTTTTAGGAGCATTGCTCAAAACGCCTACTATTTCCTCTGAATTTTTGCCCTTATGTCTTGTAAAACATATAAAATCCTGCATTAACTTTTCAAATGCTCGTTTTCAGGAAAGGTTAAGTATACATTTAGTAAAAAAAATAAACCTGCAAGTTGCTCTTTAAAGCAAATTCAGAGGTTACATTTGTACAGGATGTTGCATAACTGGATCAATAATTTGAATTACAATTTACATCAAATCAGTTCCATTATAAATTGCAAAAACTAAAAAAATAAGTAGGTAGCAAAAAAATCATCCTTTAAATTGTAAAAAAATGTATGTTCACATTTGTTTTCACTTTCAGTTAAGCAGGAAAGATGATAAAGTAAAACATTTTGAAAACCTGTGTGGTCATCTCACTGGTGGTTCTTGCTTGCCCCACTGGACTTTTATGTGCTGCATCCCCAGATCTCAGTTATTAACACAGTAAGTAATATGTTATCATAAACAACAGGAATGTGGGAAAGAAGCACAATATTATGATATTCAAAACATCCAGTCTGACCTGTCTGCAGAATCTATCACCCCGTTCATACATATGGACTCAAACACTATAGGCCTGACGGTGGCGTGACCTGGAGAAGTTGAGACTTCAACTTTATGAAATGTCCACAACCCAGAAACAAACAATCATGGTTGTTTTGCTTCCCTCGAGAAATGGAATCAGAATCAGAATCAGAAATACTTTATTGATCCCCGAGGGGAAACTCTTTTGTTACAGCAGCTCACTATCACGTCAGTGCACACAGGAATAGACGTACTAAGCAAAAAATATAATACACTATAATACAGATCAGAAAATAAATTAAGTACCAAGTGGGTGTAAGTATAAAATTAAAGCACAGCTGTTTTCTACTCTAACGAGCTAAAAGGACTTTAAACAGTGTGACTCTGTTGGGGCCTTTAAATCCAAAATTAAAACTAATCTTTTGGCCATAACCTTCAGTTAGCTGCTTATCTTGATTACCTTGTACCTGTTTTTCTTATGGGTTTTTCTTCAGTCTCAATTACTCTATTAAGCCTAGTACTTATGGTCCATGTTTGTCTTGCCAACGAGAATACTGTACACTTTCTAAAAACCACTGTATCTCTCTAACCCTGTTTGTTTGTGTCTCCCAAGCACAGGTGCGTGCCTCTCTCTCTCTCTTTCTCTCTCTCTCTCTCTCCCTCTCTCTATTCTGTTTCTCTCCCTAGTTTCTCCTCCTTGTCCTTTCTTTTCATTCAGGCTTCTCTGTGCTGGACCATCGGCTGTCCTGGAACCTCTCTCTCTCCCCTGGCTGTCGGTGCCTCATTCCAGATGTCTTAGATCTTGATCTTCGTCTTCTAGGAGATTCAGCCTCTCCTCTTGTCTCTCTTTCTCCTTCTATGTCTTTTCCTTTCTCCTATCTGTTTGAATGGTGTTGTTACGGACAGAAGGGCAGGAGACACCGAGGTGGAGACACAGATGGTTTTTATTCACAAAGGGTAAACAAGCAGAGAGTTACTTAATGGATGATGGTTACTGATACCGGACCCCGACGTCGTGGTGGCCGTCCTCTTCCACGAAGGGCAGGTCGGTTTGGATGGTTCGTGTGGAAGGCGTCAAGTAGAGAGGGATCGAGGATGTCGTGTCTGGGGACCCATGATCTTTCCTCAGGACCATACCCCTCCCAGTCCACCAGGTACTCCAGGATGCCACCACGGTGCCGGGAGTCCAGGATCTCATTCACTCGGTAGGCGGCTCCATCTTCCAGGATGAGCGGTAGGGGAGGCTCGGTAGTTGCGCCAGGCTCTGTGGAGACATGAACAGAAGGGTGGTGATGCTTAAGAAGGGATATGTGAAAAGTAGGATGGATTTTGTATTATGCAGGTAGTTGAAGTTTATGCCCTGACCGGGTTGATCCGTTTGATGATGGGGAAGGGGCCAATGAATTTGGGACTGAGCTTTCTGCAGGGCAGGCAGATCCTGATGTCTCGGGTGGACAGCCAGACCTTCTGACCGGGTTGGTACTCAGGTGCAGTAAATCGTCTTTGGTCGGCTGTTAGCCTGCGCCTGCAGAGCGCCCATTGCAGTTGATGGTGAGCTGCGTCCCAGACCCTCTCACTCTTTCTGAACCAGTAGTCGACCGCGGGTACCTCTGAAGGTTCCCCCGACCATGGGAAGAGAGGGGGTTGGTAGCCGAGTACGCACTGGAAGGGAGTGAGTCCAGCGGTAGGTTGGCGTAGGCCATATTTGTTCTCGTAGCAAAGAGAGGGTTTCATTGGCCCCTGGGTGACCAGTGCCCAGAGATGTGTGGAAAGAATGGACCAGGGCGATGTGTTGAGTTCTAGGGACATACTGTAGATTTGGGGGGCAGCCTGGCGGAGCATTGGTGGAGGCATCGGAGGAAGGCATGGAAGTCTCGGACCACTGGATGGGGTTCACGATGATCTGTTTGGGGAGAATGGTTTCGGGTTCTTCATCTGGGGCATATAACCGGGATAGGGCATCTGCTTTACCGTTACGGGAGCCGGGCGATAGGAGATGTTAAAGTTGAAACGAGTGAAGAAGAGGGCCCAACGAACTTGACGGGGGTTTAATCGTTTGGCTTCTCAGAGGTACTCTAAGTTCTTGTGATTGGTTAGCACGGTGAAGGGATGTTTGGCACCCTCCAGCCAATGCCTCCACTCTTCCAGGGCCAGTTTGATGGCTAGTAGTTCACGATGTCATAATTTCTCACCGCCGGGCTGAGTTTCCGGGAGAAGTAAGCACATGGATGGAGTTTGGCGGGGGTACCCTGTGGCTGGGAAAGCACCGCTCCTACTTCTGTGGTAAAGGCGTCCACCTCTACCAAGAATGGTTGTTCCGGATCAGGGTGAACCAGGAGCGGTGCACTGGTGAATGCTTCCTTCAAGGTTGTGAAGGCCTCATGGGCAGCGGGTGGCCAGGACAGAGACTTGGGCTTGTTGCAGAGGAGATCGGTCAGAGGTTGGACTATGATACTGTAACCCTGTATGAAGCGATGGTAAAAATTGACAAAACCCAGGAAACTCTGTAGTTCTTTAATGGTGGTAGGTGTGGGCCAGGTCCGAATGGCTTCGACTCCCCTCGTCCATCTGGATGCCACTGCTACTGATGTTATAGCCTAGGAACTGCACTGAGGTTTGATGAAACGTGCACTTCTCTGCTTTGAGGAAGAGTTGGAATTCCCTCAGGCATTCCAGGACCTCCGCAACATGGTGGCGATGTTCGTCCAGACTCCGGGAGTAGATCAAGATGTCATCGATGTAGACTAGGACCGACTTGTGGAGAAACTCCTGGAGCACCTCGTGGATGAAGTCCTGGAATACGGAGGGGGCGTTGGCCAAGCCATATGGCATGATTAGGTATTCATAGTGGCCAGTGGGTGTCAGGAAGGCGGTCTTCCACTCATCCCCCTCGCGTATCCGGATGAGATTGTATGCGCTGCAGAGGTCCAACTTGGTGTAGACAGTGGCATGACGAAGCTGTTCCAGAGCTGCCGGGACGAGGGGAAGAGGATACCGGAATTTGACGGTAATGCGGTTGAGTCCCCGGTAATCCACACAAGGCCGCAAGCCTCTGTCCTTTTTGGCCACAAAAAAGAAACTGGATGCCGCAGGGGAGGTAGAAGGTCAGATGTATCCCTGGGCTAAGGCCTCCTATATGTACTCCTCCATGGCTCTTTGCTTGGGGATAGCCAGAGGATAGATTTTTCCACGGGGCACTGGTTCACCTGGTATGAGGTCGATGGCACAGTCCCATGGCCGGTGTGGTGGTAATCTGGAGGCTCTCCTAGGGCAGAAGACATCCCTGATGGAGGTGGTGCAGACCGGAATTTCCTTCAGATGAGGATGGGATAGGGAAGGCAGGCGAGGGAAACAGGAAGCAGGGTAGCAGGAATGACCCTACTTCAACACTTCGCCGGTGGTCCACAAAATGATGGGGTTGTGTTGTTGAAGCCAGGGGCGCCCTAAGATTACCTCCGCTGTCGAGCTCTCCAGAACCAGCAGATGTTGTTGCTCCTCATGCAGCACTTCCACTCAGATGGTGACGGGACCAGCGGCCCTATGGACACGGGCACAGCTGAGGGGTCTTCCATTTACTGCGTGGATTTGGTAAATTGAGGGCGTGGATGTGGTCTTGAGGCTGAGCTGGCGGCAGAGGGCACCGGAGATAAAGTTGCCCGCTGAGTCGATGAGGGCTTGTACTGGTAGGGTTATGTCGGGAGTAATCAAGGTTATCAAGGTGGAAAGTGGTTTAAAATTTTTAATGGTAACTCCAGCTGGAGTTAACCTGCTATTCTCCAGCTGCATGGGCTCTTGGTCGGGTTCTGGAGGGCGGTGACTCTCTGGCTGGTGGAGGGATGAGATAGACTCTGCTGGTCCTGGTGTTCGGTCAAACACGCCTGCATACGGGTGGCGACTCTGATGGCTAGCTGGATGAACCTCTCGAGGCCGATGGTATCCTTGTATGTGGCGAGATGCAGCCTTACCCTGGGATCCAATCCCTGACGGAAGGTGGTAATTAGGGACTGTTCGTTCCACCCGCTAGCAGCAGTGAGGGTTCGGAACTCCAGGGCGTAATCCTCCGCCGAGCCAGATAAGGGCGTGGGTTTGGCCATGGGACTGGCGTATCCCGGAGATGGTGGAGTAGCGGTGGTGGATGCGGAAGTGGAGGGCGGCGTGGATATGGGTGGTGAATAGATGAGGACACGGCGCAGGATGTCCACCAGCTCCTGGAATGGGTCCGTGGCATTCATGTTGTCGTCTGGTCTTCTGTTATGGACAGAAGGGCAGGAGACACCGAGGTGGAGACACAGATGGTTTTTATTCACAAAGGGTAAACAAGCAGTGAGTTACTTAGTGGATGATGGTTACTGATAGCGTCCTTGGTTAACTATGGTTGAAGATTGGGAACGGAAAACACACGCTGGAGACTGGAGATCACGGGACTGAAGACAGGAACACAGGCAAGGAGACACACATTGGAATTAGGATTGAGTCCAAAGCGTAGTCTGGTATGGCACGGAGTATAGTCCATGTAGAAACGAGACCGGACACTGACTGAGGTGAGTGGGGTGTTTATATACTGGAGTTGATGTGGTGCAGATGAAGGTCAGGTGTGTGATTTGAAACAGGTGTTTAATTAGAATTCTGATGAGGGAGTGCGTTGTGGTTGTGAGGTTGTGGAGCCTGGTGTGTCCGTGACAGGTGTACTTGAGTTCTGCCTCTTGTGTGTTTGTGTAGTCTGTCCTCTTCCAGGTTCCATGGTGGAGAGGAGGTCATGTGGCTCAGGTCGTATCTATATGGCGACACCTGAAGTTGGTCACTGTCCTATGGATCCATATTCTTCATATCTGTTAAAATCTATTTATAATTTTGTCATCATGATTGCCCATACTGTAATTTCATTAGGTTGGTCTATTCTGTACATGACATCTATTGCATGTCTGTCCATCCTGGGAGAGGGATCCCTCCTATTCTGCTCTTCCTGAGGTTTCTTCCATTTATTCCCCATTAAAAGTTTTTTTTGGTGGGGAATTTTTCCTCATCTGAATTGAGGGGCCTAAGAACAGAGGGTGTTGTATGCTGTACAGATTGTAAAGCCCCCTGAGGCAAATTTGTGATTTGTGATATTGGGTTATCTAAATAAAATTGACTTGACTAATAATAAAAACTACTTGTGGAAAAACATCACTCTGGAAATTAACTTCTTCATTGTGTGCCAGTTGTGGCAATGAAAGAAAATAACTGTCCAATCAAAACTGAGTATGTAAATTATGTGCCCAACACTAAACATGCCAGCACAGCTATTATTTTAATCCCATTAGCTAAAGTAATTTTCTCATGATTATGACCCCAAAGTGTTCAATATTAAATACGTATATAAATACAACAAAGACATGTAATAAATAATCATATGAATAAATTGTGTAAAATATATAAATGAACCAACAATTAGTGAAACAACTGAAGAAAAAATTAAACCTCAACTCATTATCATGAAATGTCATTTCTTTATTCTTATTTTCATAATAACATTTGTCCCAAACCTTGGGAAACTTGTTCCTTGGGATACTGCCTCATTCCTCTGAGTCTCTGACCAATAGTATATATGGCCAGCCTCAGATACAGTTTTATTGTGGGAGAGTATATTACAGTGTAAGAATACCAATGAAGTGAATGATATAATCTATGCTTAAGACTGTGGTGTGTGTGTGTGTGTGTGTGTGTGTGTGTGTGTGTGTGGGTGGGTGGGTGGGTGGAACAGGACAAAGGGTTGATGCGAGACAGAATGATAGTGTGATTTAGTGACAGAGTTATGAGGAATTTGTAATCATGTGCCTTTGTGTGTGTGTGTGTGTGTGTGTGCGTGTGTGCGCACATTCTTCAGGAATGTCATCACTGACACCAAAAGGACAGAGCTTCACTGTATCAAAGCATTGTGTCTGTGCTGCATTCAGGTTATTTGATTGGCTCCTGCCGGAACAATGAACACTGATGCTGAAAATAGATCTGAGGGCTTCCACTACCCCAACCGACACACAAGCACACACTCATGCAAGCAATCCCATATGCAAAATCACATGGACAAACACATACAGTTCAGAATCAGAATCAGAAATGTAAACACACGTGAACCCATCAACACGTGTACAGACAGTACATGCTGTATAGCCACAGAATCCCACAAACATGCATACTCATATTCACACACATTATTATCATAACCATTCAAAGGAAGTTATTGATCATATCAGTTCTATACTTGAAATCAATTATAGAACTGATAAGTAGTACCTCTTTTAGCCTCTAAAAAATTCTGAGAAAACTATTTAAGGTGGAAAAATCACTCTTTGTTTGAACTGCTCACAACCCATTGACATATGCAAACTGTGATGAGGGGTTTTTACAGTCCAACTGAAATGAAATTGCGTTTTTATTGTCTTCAACAGCATAAATATCTGCTCTGTAAATCTGTAAAAACCAAAAAGGAGAAATTTATATTTGACATTTTTGGTTTTTATTTTTTCATTCATTTGCTGGAAGGCTACAACGCAAGTTTGTTTATTTTGTCTCTCATTCCCCTGCCATGCCCAGCTTGCCAGCTGATGTCAATCAAACACAGACATGCCCCAATGCTTATGACCTATGCTATCGTCTTGAGTCTAGCCTAACATCACCAACCTTAGAACTGGATGGAAGACAAAACATTTTGGACAACCAGAATTGAAGGCATGTGTAGTGTTGCCCAATAAAGAAGCAATCTAGAGTTCAGCTAGCTTTATTGTTCACGTTCATCATCTCCGTACACTCTCCTTTCTGTCTCTCTCTACCCTGCTCCCCCTCTCAATACTATTTATATCTTTCCCCTTGTTAGAATAAAAGTTATTACTTTAACTTAATTTCAAACATAACATATTTGAACATTTCTTAACTAATTTCCATATTCCTAAACCAACTTATTTCAAACATGTTTACAAATCAATCAGGAATGTCAACCTTTACTGTATCAATATTTTTCTTTTCCGTTAAACAAACTAACATGAACAATTTACTTGAACAGATTAAGTTTTTTTTCTTCTCTTCTATTTATCTTAATTAAGTGTCTCTGTACCTGGCTGGCTTCTTGCCACTTCTGGTAACACTTTGCTTGTCTGGAACGGATACAGCTTCCTGTGGACACTCTGCTGGAACACTCTGAGCATCTTGCATGTCCAAAACTCTGGTGTCCTCATGTGCTACTGCTGGCACATCAACATAACGGTCCATTACCACAGGAGTGTGGCGAAGATGTTTAACATTTCTTGTGATCCTGGATCCATCGTCAGTGTTTACTCATTCAAAGGAATTGTCTGAGTTATTTCTCAGAAGCACGTACCAAGTGTCTTTGAATTTAGAGTCCAGTTTACCATTGTCTGAACTGGCAATGTACACCAAATTTCCAACTTTGAAATTGTGTTCCTTTCCTCTGGTTGTCTTGTCACCATAGTCTTTCATTTTATCTGTGGATTGTTTGTGGTGTTTGCTGCGGTGGCCAATCCAGCAATCAGATTTGTTTGAGAGAGAGAGAACATAGAAATTGAATAAGGAGCGGGAGCACTGGTAGGAGAAATACGGTGAATCCGAGGAATAAAATATTTACGTTATTTTCTGATAGTTTCACAGTGGTTACGTTCTAAAGCACAAATAAACACGCCTGCACTGCTACGCTGTCGTCATGACGTCAATGAAAAACCATGCGTTGGTTAAAAATATTGATGTTGACACAATATGTAGTTCTGTATAGGATCAACTAGGTCAATGGCTAACTTAGTCCAGGGTCTGGGCGGCAGGTCGAGTGGTTGAGGAGGTTGACCTTCATGCATGCAGTGGCTAGTTGAGCACACAGGCAGGACAGTTTCTGATCAGTCTTTCAACCTCTAATTGCATGCAGAATTTGCTCCTCAGATACTATTTTGTGTGGACCACTCCTTGGTGGGTCTCGTGCAATTTTCAGCGCTTGTTTCACTTTCTGTTTTGGTAACACAATCCTGTGTCCTCTTAGTATCAGTCCATCATATGTCGACAACTCATCCGAGCATCTGTTGTATGGCTGTAGTTCTTCTGGAATCAGGTTCGGCCATTTTCCTGTTTCCACTATCCTGCTGTCCAAAGGCTACATTTTTGGTCGAAATTGAGTTCGAACAAAAAATTTACTTCTTGATATCTGTTTTATCATTTGATAAAGTTTCAGAGTTCAATTTTGCATTGCTTTAGAGAAAAACCTGTATAAAAATTGCAGTAACTACAAAATCTGACTCACGCAACTGGTTTGGGATTTTACCAAAGTATGGTAACGATGACATTGAGCATTGAGAAACGAGCAATCACATTATAAAATACTTGTCAGCCTCTCTGTATATGCTGACTGACGTATAAGCGTTAACTTACCTGTTCCCTGAAAGCTGTAACATTATCCTCTATAACTTCACATCTATGTTTTGTTGTTCACATCACAAAGTTAATCCAGCCAGCGGTGGAAAAAAATATATAATAAAAACTTGAAAGTTGTATCAAGTTGTATCAAGTTGTATCAAGTTGTCCCACAACAATCAAGCAGCCATAAGAGTGATCTCTCTCTACCCCTCTCTCATGAACCGCATCCTCATTTTCTTTATAATCATTCACGGTGTTGCCCACCAGGAAGATATTGTCCATATGTTTCCATTTCAGTAGTATCCCAACGCGTTTACTGACATTTAAATACAGATAATGTAACAATCTGGCCAGTGTCAAATGAGTGTAACAGCGGGTTAGAGTAATTTGTGAAGCCTGGTTGTGTGTGCGGTTTGTGTGTTAACAGAGTTGATAAAACACCATCTAGTAGTCAGAAATCGGAAATAGTCAAAATAGTTTTCGTCACTGCAAACACAATATAAAACCTGAAAGAAAACAACAACATTGTAGTTACTGCAGTTTGCTTTCATAACCATTAAGTAATAATAATAGGAATGATAGTGATAGGCATAATAATGAAAATATAGTAATAAGACTGCTAATAACAATTGTAGTAGCAGTTGTCGAGCAGGAACACAGGAGTAAGCAGGTGGCCCACAGATCTAGACTCTGAAGCAGAAATACCTGCTGAAAGCGACAGAAGGAGAGAGGAGAGAGACGAGTAAGCACAAAACTACGGGAGGGAGAAGATGTCAAGTTATTAACATGCATTAATGGGATAAAAATGCATACAGATGGAGAGGGAGAGGAGGAAAGAGGAGCTCAGTGCATCATGGGAAGGCTCCCGGCAGTCTAGGCCTCTTGTAGCGTAACTAAGGGATGGTTCAGGACTCACCCAAGCCAGCCCTAACTATAAGCTTTATCAAAGAGGAAAAACTACTCTTAAATGTGGAGATGGTTGTCTGCCTTCCGAACCCAAACTGGGACCTGATTCCACAGGAGAGGAGCTTGATAATTGAAGGCTCTGGCTCCCATTCTACTTTTGGAGACTCTAGGAACCACTAGTAACCCTGCATTCTGGGAGTGTAGTGTTCTAATGGGGTAGAAGGTATTATGAGCTCTTTAAGATACGATAGTGCCTGACCATTAAGAGCTTTGTAGGTGAGTAGAAGGATTTTAAATTCTATTCTGGATTTTATGGGGAGCCTGTGCGGAGAAGCTAATATTGGAGAAATATGATTTCTTTTCCTAGTTCTTGTCAGTACATGTGCCACAGCATTCTGGATCAACTGGAGAGTCTTAAGGCATGCTTGAAGTTTAGCTAACTGATTAGTTTCATCTGGCTCGATAGATATAATTGGGTATCATCCACATAACAATGAAAGTTTATGGAGTGTTTCCTAATAATATTGCCTAAAAGAAGCATATATGAGGTGAATAGAATCAGTCCAAGCACAGAACCTTGTGGAACTCTGTGACTAACTTTGGCATGCACGGAGGACTCACCATTAACATGTACAAACTGAGATCGATCTGATAGATTTAAACTGCGGTTCTTTTAATGCCAATTAAATGTTCCAGTCTCTGTAATAAGATGTGATGGTCAAAGGTGCTGAATGTAGTAATAAGATCTAACAAGACAAGTATAGAGACGAGTCCTTCTATTTTGTAGTCATACGGTTGTAGTCTTAATTCTAGTCTTTTTTCTGGGCGGTGAGAGTGTTGCCTTCTCTGGGTTGAACATGTACATGAGAGGTTTGTGATCTGTTTGAAGTGTGAACTTGCCCTCCCCATAAATATGTTCTGAAATGTTCGACTGCCCATATAAATTCTTGAGCTTCTCGCTCTATCTGTGAATAGCATCTTTCAGTCAGAGTCAGTGAACAGCTTGCATAAGTGATTGGTTTATTCTGTCCATATGTTTGTTCCTGTAGCAGGACTGCTCCAAGTCCTACCGGGCTTGTGTCACTTATGACTACAGCTGGTGCATTGATCTTGTAGTACACTAGGCATGGTTCACTTACCAGCACTCTTTTTATTTCCTTGAATTATTTTTCTGTCTCTGATGTCCACTCCCACTCTTGTCCTTTCCGTTAGTCTGAGTGGTTCTGAGATGTTTGCATAGTCTGGTATGAATTTAATCAGAAATCCACATGTGCCTAGGAACAAGCACAGCTGCTGCGCATTATCAGGTCTTAGTGCATTACAAATTGCTTCTATTTTCGCGGGGTCTGGTTTTATTCCTTCAGCTGAGATCACATGTCCTAGCATCTCAATCTGTTGTAACCCAAAAACACATTTGTTTCCATTCAGGGTTAGACCTCTGTCCTTGAATTTCTGAATACTTGTCTCAGTCTCTGTTCCAGTTCTTCTTCATTTTCAGCATGTACTATCACATCATACATGTAGCAAATAACGCCTGGCATCCCTGCTAGCATCGAGTACATAGCCTTCTGATAGGCCTCAGATGTGCTTAACAGTCCAAAGGGAACCTTCCTGAAATGGTAGCACCCTCTGTGTGTGATGAAAGTAGTCAGGAGTCTTGACTCTGGGGCTAACTCTATTTGCCAGAATCCTTTCCTTACATCTAGTTTAGCTAATATTTTTTCTCCTTGTACAGCAAATATTTTTTCTCCTTGTACGTCTATAGTTGGTACTGGATGTCTCTCTCGGATTACTGCTTTGTTTACTTCTCTGAGATCTCCACATAGTCTCACTCTCTTGTGTTTTTCTTTGGTGTAAGTAGAGTATTAGAAATCCACTCAGATCCCTCATTCACCTCTTCGATGATGCCATCATCAAACATTTTTTCTAGTTCCTGGTTTACAGCTTCAATCATTGGATAAGGGATTCTCCTCAAACCCTGAGCTACAGGTGGGACTTTCTCATCAACTGTTACTCTTTAAAGGACTAGGATAAACTAAAGAGTTCAGTCACAGAGTGGCTCGTATACTTGTGTTAACTGACTGAATCTGTCTGGTCCACTGCATTTACATTTCCTCCAGGAGTCAGTATCTTTAATGCAAAGCATGACTTTATGCCCATCAGTGCTTCCACATTTCCTTTAATGACACAAACTTTTCTTGTTATGACATTGTCTTGGCAGGCCAGTTGTGCTTTAAAGTAACCAAGACACTTTAGGGGGGTCTTCTGGCCATAAGGATTGAATCTCTTCTTAATCTGTTTCAGTTCAGCTTTGTGTGAAAACACTGTCTTATATAGGTGTTCTCCTATGAGGTTTCTTCCACTTCCTGTATCTATCACCATCTTGATCTTTTGACCCTTTATCAGGGCCAAGTGAAAGGAACCTATTGTTTTTGTAGGGATTGTTAGGGCCCGAGCACGGATAATCTGTGAGGAAGGCCTTATTTAAATTCAAAGAATTGTTATCATTATATTATTATTATTATTATTATTATTATTATTATTATTATTAGGGCCTGAGTGCCGACAGGCAGCCCTATTGAAATGTAAGGAATTATTACTCTTTATGATTCCAACTTTTTACGAATTAATCACATTTTTGAGGGCCTAAAGGTGCTCGAAAAGTTGTGAAACTTTGCACACTCTTCAGGACTGGTGAAAAATTTGATACTGTATGGGTTTTGGAAATGGGCGGGGCAAAATGGCTCTATAGCGCCCCCTTGAAATCTAAAAAAATGCAGAGGTATCACCCCTCCTTGACCCCCTTCAGTTCGCCTACCAGCCTCGGCTGGGAGTTGAGGACGCCATCATCTTCCTGCTGAATCACATCCACACCCACCTGGACAAGCCAGCAAGCATGGTGAGGATCATGTTTTTTGACTTTTCCAGTGCTTTCAACACCATCCAGCCAGCCCTGCTGGGTGAAAAGCTGGCAGCGATGCAGGTGGATGCCCCCCTCGTGTCCTGTTGACTACCTGACTGGCAGACCACAGCATGTGCGCCTGCAGCACTGTGTGTCGGACAGTGTGGTCAGCAACACTGGGGCCCCTCATGGGACTGTCCTCTCTCCCTTCTTCTTCACCATCTACACCACAGACTTCAGCCACCACACAGAGTCCTGCCACCTTCAGAAGTCTGATGACTCTGCTGTGGTGAGATGTATCAGCGGTGGTGATAAGACTGAGTACAGGGCTGTGGTGTGGAACTTTGTCTCATGGTGTGAGCAGAACCATCTGCAGCTCAATGCGACAAAATCTAAGGAGCTGGTTGTAGACCTACGAAGGGCCAAGGCACCAGTGACCCCGGTTTCCATCCAGGGGGTCAGTGTAGAGGATTACAAGTACCTGGGAGTACACATGGACAATAAACTGGACTGGGCTAAGAACACTCAAGCTCTTTACAGCAAGGGCCAGAGCTGCCTCTATTTTCTGAGGAGGCTGAGGTCCTTCAACATCTGCTGGACAATGCTGAAAATGTTTTATGAGTCTGTGGTGGCCAGTGCTATCCTGTATACTGTTGCATGCCAGGGCAGCAGGTTGAGGGTAGCTAACAGACTCAACACACTGATCCGTAAGGCCAGTGACATTGTGGGGTTGGAGCGGACTCTGTCGGTGGTGTCAGAGAGGGAGATGCTAGCCAAACTACATGCCATCTTGGACAGTGTCTCCCACCAACTCCATGACGTGCTGGTCAAACAAAGGAGTACCTTCAGCGGAAGACTCATCCCCCCAAAAAGCACCACAGGAAGTCATTCCTGCCTGTGGCCATCAAACTCTTTAATTCCTCCCTCTAAGTGTCAGTCTATATGACCCTAAGTCACTAAACTGGACATTGATCATTAACATCACTGCAATACTGTCGTATGTACGATCTTCTAACCCACAAATGCAGAACACTATAGTCTTTATAACCCAATTCACACTTTATTTATACGTTAGCAGGAATAGTGGGAAGGGGTGTAGTTGTTTCAGAGCAAAGCCGTCGGCGTCGAACTTGGTAACCCCGGGAGAGTAGCAGTGGTTCCGACTTGGAGCCTGGAGCAGCGGTCACCTCGCTGACTGGGTCTAGCTGCCGCGTGGATCTGGCTGGCCGTGGTGTAGCGCTGATTGAGGTGTGTGGAGACTGACCGTCAGCGGAACCAAGATCACGGAGCAGGCAAGATGTCGAGTGTCTGGCTCCGAGGTGAAACGGTGGTAGACAGGCGAAGTGAAGTTGGCTGGAGAGGCAAGCAAACAGGCTGACAGGAATCCAGGCCACGACAGGAGCTGTGATCACCAGCACAGGATAATCCTTCAGGCAGAGCAGACAGGATCAAACACGAGGCAAAAACACACCTGCAAAAAAGGTACTTAGCTGAGTAAGTTTAGAAGAACCTTGACGTAGTGGTTGTACAATGTACAGGGACGATCTGGCGTTGGTGTAGTGGGAGAGCCTGGCATATAAGCTGTGGAGACTGATGAGTTGATAGGAGAAAGGTGTGCCGGTGATCAGCAGCAGGTGGAGAATCATGGAGCCAGACCAGGAGACATACACAAACACATACACTTATCCAAAGACGAACCAGGGCCAAACAAGAAACACAAGGGATGGAGAGAATAGGTGGCTGACTACCACAAATACTTGACATAATTGTGCAATATTCTGTGTTAATACTGCTGTGCAATATACTCTTCTCAGTTTAAAATCCACTATTTATTGATATTTATTCATATTTCTATTACTACTGTGCAACATCCACCGTCTAATAATCTGGTTAATCTCCTACTTAACTTGACAGTTCATGTACTATTACTTACTACTTGTATTATTACATTGTATTATTATACCGTACATACTTAAATAAATAAATAAATAAATCCATTTGTACTTTACACTTATTTTAATTTTACACTTATACCCACTTGGTACTTAACTTATCTGACCTGTATTATAGTGTATTATATTTTTTGTGTTATATTTTTTGCTTAGAACTTCTATTCCTGTGTGCACTGACGTGATAGTGAGCTGCTGTAACAAAAGAGTTTCCCCTCGGGGATCAATAAAGTATTTCTGATTCTGATTCTGATCACCCCAAGACATGCAAAAAAGCCTCTTGGAGCCATACCCTAAACCCAACAGGAAATCAGCCATTTTGAATTGAATGTGCACTTTTCGGCCATTTTTCAGCATTTACAGGCTCCGTACTTTAACAAACTCCTCCTAGAGAATTAATCGGATCGATTATTAAAATTTTTGCAGAGCAATCTAGAGACTTTCACAATGAAAAGTTGCTCAAAATTTGAGTTTTCATCGATCATTGTGGCTGTTATGGTGTGGTGAATTTCAATGTTTCGCCATGAAATAGGAAGCGGTTTGTAACACCACTGTACATGGTCCAATCTCAACCAAACTTCATATGTATGATCAGGGTCCCGTCCCGAACACATCTATATGACAATATTCAGTTATTGTCACAGCTCCACCTACTGGCAACAGGAAATGTCATGTTTTACGCATTGATTTACTCCAGCCAACAGGTTGAGTACATCCACTTCAAAAGTGGTCAGAAATGGATTTAAGACCTTGATGGAGCTTCATTGTGAAGATTGTGAGTTTTCGGCAAATGGCTTTGGCGTGGTGGTGGGGCTAATTTCGATGCTTGAGATAGTAAGCTGTTGTTATTTAACTTTACATTGTCCCAGCTACCCCAAATTTTCCATGCTGGATAAGAGTCCAGGCCTGAACACATCTACATCCCCAAACTGAGTCATAGTCATAGTGCCACCTAATGACAACAGGAAGTCAGCCTTGTGTGACAAACATTATCTGATTTACATCAAATTTACATGGTGTGGTTTACACGTGATATCCAGCAACATCACAAATTATTAGTGTGTGTTCTGTAGTGCCACATAGTTGACACGTGAAGTAATATTTAAACAGGAAGTTGCTGTCACTTCAGTTTACACTGTCCAATCTCCCTCAAATTTCACATGTTTGATAAGAGTCACTCCCTGATCACATCTACAGGACATTAAAGACTTAAAGTCATAGCGCCACCTAGTGGCCACAGGAAGTAAGCCTTCTGTGACAAAGATGATCCGATTTGCTTGAAATTTTCAAGTAAATCAAGTGTGGTCTTTGCGTGATATCCTGCAACATGACACATAAATTGTGTTCTCTAGCACCACATGATCTATTGAAATTCAAATTATTATTATTATTATTATTTGTCGTCTCTCATCGCAAAAATTAGGTGCTAGGACTACTCAAAAACTCATGAAAATTGGCACACGAAAATAGATATCTGATATGGGTCTCATGAGTGGGTTTGGCAAATTGGCTCAATAGCACCCCCACCTTTAAATTTCAGCTAGATGTACGAAATTTTGGAGGCAGATGTATCATGTCCAAACTTAAAAAAGCCTCTTGGAGTCATACCCCAAACCCAACAGGAGGTCAGCCATTTTGAATTGAATGTGCACTTTTATGCCATTTTTCGCCATTTACAGGCTTCGTACTTGAACAAAGTCCTCCTAGAGAACTGATCGGATCAACTTCAGATTTGAGCAGTCTAATCTCAAGACCTTCGTGATCAAAGTTTTTCAAAGTTTGAGTATAAATTGCGTGTCCATTGAATTTTTATGTTTCTCCAAGAAAGAGGAAGTTGCTGGAACTTCACAGTATATGGTCAAATCTTCTCCAAACTTCCCATGTTTGATAAGAGTCCCGCCCTAAAGACATCTACATGTCAATATTCAGTCATAGCACCACCTACTGGCAACAGGAAATGACATGTTTTATACTTTGACATACTCCTCCTAGCAGGTTAACCACATCCACCTCGAATTTGCAGAAAGGCCTTAAGACATTGATGATGCTATATTGTGAAGCTTGTGAGTTTTCGTTGAATGGCTTGTCCGTGGCGTTGCATTGAATGTCGATGTTTCGCCATGACACAGGAAGTTGTTTTAACTTGAGTGTACATGGTAAAATCTGCCCCAAAATTCACATGTTTGATGAGAGTCCCGGCCTGAGGAAATGTAGAGGCCAACATTGAACATTAGTCATAGCGCCACCCACTGGCAACAGGAAGTAAGCCTTCAACGAAGTAGCCCCCGCAGTACGTTGGGAACATTGTTGAATATTACTGTTATTACTGTAATATATATGTATTGACAAATGGGGCCATTTTTGACCTTTGGTTAAATTTTCTTGAATATTGTTGCCATGTGACACTGTCCAATTCTGGGGACCCTGACAGACCCGTTCAAAAGTGCGCCAGGTGTCAAGAAGAAAATTGTCACCAATCAAAATATGACTCGTCCATTCTCACACCATCCTCAGTTGATTATTTCTTATACAAGCTTCTTTTCTTTTTTTCTCTAGGTGCCCCGGAGGCGATTTGCTCATGTGGGCTTGTTATGATAAATTATGCAAATATTCAATTTAACTTAAATTTTTGACATTTGTCACACATTTGAATGGAGTAGTCAGTGTTCCCATTTGGACACTGCCGTGTCAAAAATGTTCCCATCTGTCACTGTGACTTTTGACAGCCAAGTTTACGCTCAGGTTACGGTTGCAAAATGTAATTTACCATCAACGTAAAAGTATGAAATTCAAATATGTGGCTGCTCTTTAAGTCTGACTTGGTTCCAACTCCAAAGGCTGTTCTCGAAGGAAGATAGCTAACCAAAGGGCCAACAGAGTTAGCCCTCCACATGCTAAAAGAAGGTTCTGAGACACAGTGCTTGGTGCAGTTTTCAAGTCAATAGGGCCATAATTTATGAAAATATGGCCATATGAAAATTTAAATTTGGGAACATTTCTGACATTTGGGTAAAACCTGCCATTCATTTGTCTCCTTTTCAAAATTTCTCTGTCAGAGAGCCAGTCCAGGTTCATTATTATTAACTCAGAGGAGGCATACAGTGACCAGAGCTTTGCAATTACCTCCAAAGCATTAACATGTGCTGAGGGGGGCGACACATGCCAACAATGGTCACATGCAGGTCACTACCAAGACAGACGTCCAACATAATATACTCATATTTCTTGAGCACAGAGTATGAGGGGATTTCCTGGATGGTGAAGCAGAATTTTACTTAAATTACAACTCCATCTCCCTTACTTCTTCATCACATCTAAAAACGTAGTATCCATCTAGAGTAATCTACAGTAAGTCATTATTTGGGATCTTAAGGGAAAGCCATGTTTCAGTCAAAACGAGGACGTCTGGGGAGGTTTCATGAAACCCGTCCGATAATGGCCCAAATCCGGCAGACCAGAAGAAATAACCCGGCCCAAGTAAGGTTGCCAGACTCTTGCCAAACCAGGTTTGAATGACGCCCCAGAATCGGCCCAAGTACACTGGTCTGGGTCCAGCTGCTGAAACTGAACCGGCATTGCTGGGATAGGGCCGCAATCACCCCAACAAAAATGGCAGACCTGGCCTATACTGGTCCAAGTCTGGGTCTGCCAGAGCTACCCCAATATCTGCCTATGACTGATCCTGTATACTCCCAGAACAAGGAAGTAATACAAAACCACATATATTTAATAAAAACAAGGGTCCTTCCCTTTACCAATGCAATATTAGTTTATTTGTTAAATTTAGTATACACTCACTCAATGTAACACAGAATTTTATTTTGTGTTCAGTATATGAGTATGAAACTCTTCTGGTAATGATTTGCTTTTGATATGTAGAGTGAACACAAATTATTCATTTTATTGAACAAGAAAAACAATTTTTAAATTACTACCAAAATGATCGTCAAGTGTACAGTGTATGTGTTATTCATTAAAGTTCCCCTCCAGACATGTTTTAGGATATATAAAAATACTCTGCTTTGAGTAATTTGTAATTATTTTTCTACAAAAGTTCAATTACCTTGTTGAAATTCTTAAAATTACATCTACTCCTTCTCCCTCATTGAAAAATCCTGAATCCAGAGTGCATTAAAGCTGCAGTAGGCAGTCTGAACATACACAATGTAAAACCTTCTGCGTCTCTCTCTGCTGCTTGTATCACTCTGCTAAGCCCCTCCCACCAAAATATTGAATTCAAATTACTTACATGGCACAGAAGAACTCTTTACAGCTGTTTACAGGATCTTGACCTTTCTATGGAGGAAGGGGAATTAGTGTGTTTCCCTTATAACTCTGGACCTTATCCAAAATGTTTGATTTTCACTCAATTTTCTCTGAATTACCATTTAAATTCATTTTGGAAAATAACCTTTCACTTGCATTTACCACACTCTCACAGCAACTGAAATAAAAGATTATGTGCTTTAAGAACAAAAAAACAATGCAGGCTTATAAAAAAACACCCACATGAATATTAGTTTATGCTCACCAGTCCATGGGATGTTACCTGAAGCATGGAGACAAAGATGGAGAACAGACGATGGAAGGTGGGGGAAGACTGTGAGTAGATTTCAGACTGGATGCTGGGTCTAACATGATGCTCTGACTGGCTGCGACAGTTCACAACAAAGAGACAGTTTAATCAACCAAAAGCCCATATACTATATCATACTGGTAGTTTTAGCTTCATGTCTTAGCTAACAACAGAAAACACACACCCAACATATAGTAATATTGACTGCTACCACACTAAGAGCTATTCTAATGCTGCATGCTAATCGCGGGTAGCATGCTAGGGCGCTAATCACGATTAGCAACACAACTTTTACAAACTGCATCGAATTGGTACAGTATTAAAATTACATGTGTGTATTTACCTTCTGTATGTCGCAATAAGTCCTCAAAAAGGTGTTATTGGGACATATATAACCTCTCTTCCAACATCAACTGCGTTCACATAGCTAGCTTGCTGCATCTGCTTTAGCTACTGTCACATCTGACAGCCTGCTGCTCAGTCTGTGGTGTTCTTTACAGTTTAGCTAAAACTTGGATTAAAAACTTGGGGAAAATAAAGTACTTAGGTGTCGTTTGTAGCTAGCATTAGAGAATAATTCCTGGATGAATCCACAATTGACCACAAAAAAGAAACTGCACTGCCTGCAAAACCAGTTAAAACCTTTTCTGTGGGTGCAGGGCGGTTCTCATAGCAACGTTTGATTTAAGCGCTTTCATAGTAGAATTAATTAGTCAACTGACAACGTTTTATAAAACACAATGTGAATTGATTAATTACATTTTTAAATGATTCATAAAATGTGTAAAATGTTCTCAAAGTAAAATAAACAAAGTTACTATTATTTTTAATAATAATATTTTAATAATAATTCTTTAACCGAACAAACCAGGTCCATAGGTCATTGTGAAATCACTCAGTTATAGGTTTGAGGGCATGAAAACCCCGAACAAAAAAATGTATTTAAAAAATTAAATAAATGTAAAAGTTTAGCAGCCATTTTCTGAGTTGACCCCCCTCAACACTCAACCTAAACTGGTCCAGGTCTGTATGGCCATATCTCACCCACATTCAGGTCACCACACATGGGCCATTGCTGGTCCAAATGCAGCTAAATGTGCCAACTCTCAGCCGAAATAGGCCCAAGTCAACACATCCAAAACCTAGCAAAAATCTGGCAACCATTGCTGGGCCAGAGTTGGCTGACTTTTGGTGAGCCATTGCCAGAACACAGCCGAGTGTGCCAGCACTCAGCTGCAATCGACCCGATTCAGCTGGCTACCTGGGTGGTGCTTGGACCCCGTGGATGTCAATAGTACTGGGACTGGTCAGAGTGAGTCGACATCGTGGGAGTGTTTTGGCTACCTGTTAGTGGAGCACCAGGGTGGGTGATATAGAACCAAATAACAAATATGGTGATGCCCTGACTTGTGTTCCCGTGTTCTATACTTTGATTTACACCCAAATGCCTGCAAAACTAATGATATTCCCATCAGCCTCAGGTGTACTTTGTGTTTACTGCTAATCTGCTAATCAGCAAATGTTAGCATGCTAACAACTAAGATGGTGAACATGGCAAACATTATACCTGCTTAACATCGACATTTTAGCATTGTCACTGTGAGCATGTTAGAATTTAGCCTAAAGCATCACTGTGCCTAAACCTCATAGAGCATGCCTATAGACTTTTAGTCCTGCTGGAACTTATTGGATGAAATCAATACTTAAGACACACATACACATTCACAGTGGGAGAGAGTCACAGTCTCTCTATTGGAGAGTTAACTGGTTCCAGCCTCCTCAGTCTCCTCCCTCCAGTGGACAGCATTGGGAAACTCCTAATGAGTTTCCAAAGACAGAGACATTATATCACACACACACACACACACAGCAGTCTGTAGAGCCAGAGAGTGAATGGGATTTATTGTTATTGTGATAACCTGGGAGTCCAGCAGTGGTTGAATGTGGCTGAAATAAGGCTGTTTTAATAAGGCCTGATTTAAAGTGGGACTCCTGGAGGAGTTATATGCATACACTTAATCTCTCTCTCTCCGTCTTTCTCGTCTCCCTCACTTTCACTAAGTTTCACCTTGTCAGACTCTGGGTGTGTGTACGCAGTGACGATCATTTAAAATCATCTGTCTTGAGTTGCAAGCAAACCATGCCATCTCTGCTAAGATATGAACGTGTGCGAGCGTGTGTGTGCCTGTGTGTAACTTTACTGTTAAGTTCCAGGGGGATCAGGTCTCTGTATGTCTAAACTAAGCAGGCAGCCATGACAAACATTAGGCTATTGAATTATGACCTGTCTCTAGCTGCAGAGTGTGTATCTGCTGTGCATGTGTGTGAGCGCGCCTGTGTGTGGTTGTGTGTAAATACTATTTTAGGTAAAGTCTATCCAAGGGTTTAATAGATGGTGCCTAGTGCAGCATAATACCACCATATATACGTTTTGAGTTTGTGCAGTAGGTGACTCTGGGCTCAAATTGAGCACAGTAATTACCCCATCTATTACAAACACTAGCTTTCCTATTCAAACACATTTCTACATGTTCACAAAAATGAAATAACCCTTTATTGTACATTGAAAATGTGCATTTTTTTTGGTGCAGATTTTGAGATATTAGTGGAAGTAATGAAAATCTTGACTGTAAAGGCTCATGCACACTTTCAGTTTCTAGTAGACAGGTGCGAAGGAGGAAATATTATCTATAAGTTTTGGTCCTTAGGCCTTCATCAGGTAATCTGGTTTTACTTGATGAAGGTCTAAGGACTGAAACGTTGTATCTCTAATAAAGTTTATTACAAGTAAAAGGACAGTGTGCAGGAGTTCTCTCTTCTCTTGCTCATGGAATAAATGAGAAAAAAATGAGACCATCACTCACAGCACACCACCAGGTAAGATTTTGTTGGGTATTTAGTGTACTGCACAAAATGGGAATAAGGCTCTGTTCATCAAAAGTAAAACTTTGAAACTGTTTGAATTTTTTTTGGTGGAAAGGGAGAGAAAACTTTAGAAAAATGACATTGTTAAACTGGATATTTTTGCCTGTTTGTTCACAGATATCTGTATAAAAATAGAAGACCGTCATGCATTAGCTGCTAGCCATTCTTGTTTGACCTGTAACCATCATGTACAGACAACAATTACTGGATCACTTTTGATATTGAAGTAAAAGACAAAATTTGATGATTATTAATCAAGATTTAAACTTATAAGGAGCATCTTGTGGAGATTTCTTGAAAACCAAGTTTCTTTTTATATTCACTGTTACTTACCAAAATGCAGTGTGTGTATCCTTGCATTCTAACAAATGCATTGAATACATTTCGTTCCACATAGAACATTTGCAAAGCTGATTTTTCTTAAACATTTTAAACCTGCATCATTTACATCAATATTTGCGAGCTTGCAGCCTTCTTCTTCACCGCCGTTTCTTGCCGCATTACTGCCAGCTGCAGATCAATGGAATAGAGTCAAACCATTGGCAGGAATGTGTATCACGTCACACGTGTGTTTGTGCGCCCTTTTGCAGTTGCACGAGAACAAACAAAACTAGGACCCACACATAAAAACCCTGCTCCATAGCACTTTTAGTGGTCAAAAACTCCCAAGGCTACCTTTACTGTATATACACAAAAACATCGAACAGAAAAAACATTTTCGATTCTTGCAGTTTTACCAGCAAAGGGCCTAAAACTTGCAGTGTCCAAAATAGGCAGGGTTCATCCTCTAAGAAACATAAATGAGTCTAGTAAATTTCATTAGAATTTTCCCATTAGATTGTGGTATTTTTGTTGGCCATGCTATCAGCATGGCTCTATGGATGGCAATGTCAGTCAATTTGTCGCTTGGTTGGTCAGTCCACTTTGGTGATTCTCTGAACAACTATTAGATGGACTGCCATGAAATTTGGTACAGAAGTTAATGTTCCCCAGACGATAACCCCTAATCACTTTGATGATCCCCTGACTTTTAATCTTTTGCCACCATGAGGTTCACGTTTGTGTTTTTTTGTGAAATGTCTCAACTATTGGATGGACTAAAGGATGTCCATGAAATTTGCTTCAGATATCTATCGTGCCCAAAGGATGAATCACTGCATTGTGATAAAAGAGTTTCTCCTCAGGGATCAATAAAGTATTTCTGATTGTCCCTGTGAGCATTTTATCATGCTAACATTAGCATTTAGCTCAAAGCACCGCTGTGCAGTACAGTACAGCCTCACAGAGTTGCTAGTATGGCTGTAGACTCTTTGTCATGTCTGTATACAAGTCGAAACCCTGTCCTTAAAGGGAGAGTCAAGGGGTCATGTTAACCTACAGATGTTTCTTGTTTCATTCGACGTGATTACCGCAGCAGCGGTGGCATGAAATGATTTATCTAAGTAGCTGCAGTAGCACTAACAACCACTAGGTGGCACGTGTGACCAGACCAGATGCAGTCTCTCCCTGCTGGGCAAGCAGGTGACGGGGAAAAAGACAAATGCCATGTGACTCTGTGAAAATGAGTCACAACACTCACAACACAAAATTTTCTGCTGGCCTGTACAGTATACTTACACGTTACACAGTCTTAATTTCATAATGGACATTTGTGTTATGATATTTAAACCGATCATCCATCAACACAGTTGTTGATGTGTTTTTAAGCATAGGATTTTTTTTAAATACGGAAAAATTAATGTGGGGTGCCAAATTCACTCTATCAAAGTTGATCAAATAAAGTATGTGCTGATTAAACCATCTGATTCCTAACAAACTTTGATTTGAAGTGTCATTACATTATTTCAGCTTAGGTGATTATTACTGTAAATGTATGAAATTCACACTTCTTCTTTTTCTTTCGGCTGTTCCCTTTCAGGGGTCGCCACAGCGAATCATGTGCCTCCATCTAACCCTGTCCTCTGCATCCTCGTCACTCACACCAATTAACTTCATGTCCTCTCTCACTACATCCATAAATCTCCTCTTTGGTCTTCCTCTAGACCTCCTGCCTGGCAGCTCCAACCTCAGCATCCTTCTACCAATATATTCACAGTCTCTCCTCTGAACATGTCCAAACCACCTCAATCTGGCCTCTCTGACTTTATCTCTGAAACATCTAACATGAGCTGTCCCTCTGATGTACTCATTCCTGATCCTGTGCATCCTAGTCACTCCCAAAGAGAACCTCAACATCTTAAGCTCTGCTACCTCCAGCTCTGCCTCTTGTCTTTTCTTCAGTGCCACTGTCTCTAAGCTGTACAACATCGCTGGTCTCACCACCGTCTTGAACACACATTTTTGCTGATACTCTTTTATCACACAACACACCTGACACTTTTCTCCACCCGTTCCAACTTGCTTGCACTCGCCTCTTCACCTCTTTTCCACAGTCTCCATTGCTCTGAACCGTTGACCCTAAGTACTTAAAGTCCTGCACCTTCTTCACCTCTGCTCCCTGTAACCTCACCGTTCCACCTGGGTCCCTTTCATTGACGCACATGTATTCTGTCTTACTGCGACTAAGCTTCATTCCTCTGTTTTCCAGAGCAGACCTCCATCTCTCTAGATTTTCCTCCACCTGCTCCCTGCTCTCACTACAAATCACAATGTCATCCGCAAACATCATAGTCCATGGAGATTCCTGTCTAACCTCATCTGTCAGCCTGTCTATCACCAGAGCAAACAAGAAGGGGCTCAGAGCCGATCCTTGATGCAGACCCACTTCCCCCTTGAACTCCTCTGTCACACCTACAGCACACCTCACCACGGTCTTACAGCTCTCATACATGTCCTGCACCACTCTAACATACTTCTCTGCCACTCCAGACTTCCTCATACAGTAAATTCACACTGTTGAGCCAAAATGGCCCAACATATATGCTGGTAAAATCATCTGATTCATAGATCTCCAGAAATAAAGTTACAATGTGGATGGATTGACAGACTGGTGAATTTTAAGATATTTTCAGAAGATAGACACTTTGCAACCTACAGTACCTACAGTCTTCAGTAAGAATGAAGATTTTGTCTGTCCTTTCCTACAGTATATGAAAACAGTTGTGATCAGGATGTCCCAGTAAGTTCCAACCTGCAGCCCTTTTCTCCTAAAAATAATCTTTTTTAAAAAACATGAGCATTGTGAGAATGCTTACATTAGCATTTAGCTCAAAGCACTGCTGAGCCAAAGTGCAGCCTCACAGAGCATGGCATGGCTGTAGACTCTTTTTCCTGGTGTACTACAGTTCAAGTGGCAAAAACGGCAATAATTGTTTTGCTTATTCCTTTAAATTGATCAAATCTTCACCATATTCAAAGGAAAGCATTTTTACCATATTATGTCTTATCTGCAGATTTTTGATAATACAAAATCATTTTGCTGTGACATGGTGAAGTAGGTTCAAACTAGCACTATAAAAAATGTCAAGATATTTGGTTATATACCATGATTGACATAATATGCATACAGTTCTGTCAGTCCCAATGGTATAATTGAGCATTGAGAACACACATATTGTTTGTGTTGTTGCTATTTAAAATATAGTACTCATTACAGTGAAATGTACACCAAATTAACAGTGCATGCATTATGTAGACTAACTGACTCGCTCATGAGTCACAATATAAAACAGTAGGACAGTAAAAAAGCTTATCAGTCATAATATAGTAGTGGCTGAAGAGTTTTAATATTCCTGCAGTTCTCAAGAAATTAGCAGTAGTGATGCAAACAAGAAGTTGGCCCCATCTCCGCAGCTTTCAGTCATGATCAGCATTGCTCACTTGCTAGACAAGACCTCATTGTACCTGTGTGCAATGTACTCATATTGATGCACTTGCCTAAAATTGTTGAGCTACTTTAAGTACCACTATACACATTACTCGTTTGCTGCAGAGATTTGTCAGAATTGCTTGTTATATTATTTTTCTGTCACTCATTCTGTCTTACATTCAAAAATCAGGATTAAGATAACATAAGTGAGACTTTATTGTCATCCATCTGTATACAGTGAAAGTACAGTACACAGAGGAACGAAATTGTGTTTCTCCTGGTCCCGGGTGCAAAACAAAAAGAATTAAAGCAGCAAGCAGTGTTGAACAGGCCCTCGCCTCCACGTGTGTCTCAGGGGAGCGACAGCCACAGTCTTGTGACTGGAGGCCGGCTGACACTACTCTGAATCTTTACAACCATTGGGCACTGTGTGAAAGAGTTAAATATCACTTCCTGTGTCCACTGTGGCAGTGGAGAACACGCACTAATCACACACGATGTTGCCATATATCAAGTGTAGATCACACAATATCACTCCTAATTAGCCTTTAAATGTCCTCAGCTTGGGACTCATATCAAACATGTCAAATTTGGAAAAGATCTGACAATGTGGAGCTGAGGTACAGTTACTAATTTTGAAACAAGGTAGCACTGTTAATAATTTTGGTACATGGAATTCGCCGCATCGCCACGTCAATGCCGTTTGATGAAAACTCAAGAGCTTCGCAATTTAGCATGTCAAAGGTCTTAATATTGCACTGCCCAAATCTGAAGTTGATCCGATTAATTCTCTAGAAGGAGTTTGTTAAAGTAAGGAGCCTGTAAATGTCAAAAAATGGCATGTTAAATTCAAAATGGCTGACTTCCTGTAGGGTTTAGGGTATGGCTCCAAGAGGCTTCTTTTAAAGTCTAGAGATGATACATCTGCCTCCCAAATTTCATACATCTGGGTGAAACATACTGCGGGGGCTGCCTCATTGAAATTTTGTAGGGCATGCTATCAAGCCATTTTGCCACACCCAAGCCTCAGACTATATCAGAAAACAAAACAGACCCCTTCTGATGCGTGTGCCAAGTTTCGTGAGTTTTCAGCTTTCCCTAGCCGTTTTGAAGGCTAAACATCATTAAGGGGCGCTCTAGAGCTGACATGCCACCCCAAGCCCAAAAGTGAACTCAAATTGAAGTATTTACCAGTTCAATTCTGGGCACAAAGTTTTGTGACTTTTTCAGCATCCTAAAGGCCTTAAACGTGTTTAAAAATTTTAATTTGACGCAGGAAATCCAAAATGGCTAACTTCCTGTTGGGAAAACTCTCAAAAAGAAACTGAAATATGATGAGAGCAATGATCTACCCAAGTCTCATGAAGATCAAAGCAACTGTTTCCCAACTATGGTGTGCATTTGGGGGCACTATAGAGACCCCTGGCCACACCTGAGCCCAATCATTGCAGAACTTTGTGATTTTCGCCAGTTGCACGTGTGTGCAAAATTCAGTGTTTTCAAGCATCCTAACCTCCTCAAAAATGCATTCAAAGGGGCAGAATAACAACAACAACAACAATAATAATAATAATCTCTACAAAAACAATAGGTTCCTTGCACTTTTGTGCTTAGGCTCTAATATAAAAAAAAATAATAATAATAATAATAACAATAATCCTTCCAAAAACAATAGGTTCCTGGCACTTTCAGTGCCAGGGACCGTTTGGCCCTGGCACTTTCGTGCTTGGGCCCTAATGAATGATGCAACATTGAGTGGGAGTGAAGCAACATTCAGACTACACATAAGGTGCAAGAGTACAACAAGATACAAAACAAGGTACAAACATTTAGTGCAATACGCAAGACAAAAACTATTACAAGACTGTTAAAAAGTAGAAAAGTATAAATATAAGTATGAATGAGAGTATTATATTGGCTGAAAAGTAAAATGGTGAATATAAAGTGAATCTTTTGACACAGGAAGGGTTAACTTTAATCTTATTTCTCATCTCAATCCTCTCTCCCTTATACCAAGTTTAGGTAATTTACCACGACATTCGGCGTATGTTTCATGTTCACATGAAATTTTTCTCTAGCTCCATTATCTCCTGCTCCTTGTTACAAATCACAAATGTTGGTGAAAATGTTTCAACATCTTTGCATGCTCTGCAATAAAACTAACTGTCAGTAGATAATGATAATGTCCTAGATAATTAAACTCTAAATAGTCAGTTATAGAAATAATTATATAATCAGGTCTGCTTAGAAAAAGCATAAATGTGGATTTGGAGTAGGGCATAGTTTTTTTCTAGACAGATTTCAAGTTATGGTTTTTGTGTCTGATATCTAGAGTGAGACACAGAGATAGACACAACATGTAAGACAGGTCCTGTGCTGTCAGGGTAGAGTGAGTCAAGCTGCAGGTCATTCTATAAACCCTCCTTTATAAGGAAGCAGGGCACAACCATCTCCCCTAGGACCTCCTCATGAATGAACCACTCAGCTTTCCCCTCGGTCTGGTTTGGGGTGTGTGAATGTCTGTGTTAAGGGAATTGCACTAGTTTAAATTCCTGGATAGGTTAGGTTTCAAATTTGTTAAGTTATTGTGAATCTAATTTGACATCCTTTATATGAAACCAGACATTGACACATTGTAATAACAGTCTCTCTGTTTCTTTGCTTGTAGTGTATATCCCCCACACATACATACACATACAAACACTTGTCCCCCTGCCAAACAAACAACTGTGGTCAACCGTAGTATGCCTAGGTATTTATGCTAAATGGTGGGAATGAGATTCCATCTCATGTTCAGCAACACATTCCACTGAGACCCTGAAACTGAGTTCCTTCAGCTCTATTGATGAAATGTATCTTGTTCCCTCATATGAACTGCTCATTTGACATCAGTTTAAATTTAAAGGCAAGGCAATTTTATTTCTATAGCACATTTCATTTGATCTTAAAGGAATACAACACAGTTTTAGTCATCTTATGGTGTGTCTACCAGGAGTCCTTTTCAGACATCCAGCAATGTTTTTCTACTCTTATATTTGAGAGCGCTTGCAACAGCCTTGGATCACTTCCAGTATCTTTCTTTTTTTTTCAGACCATTTATTATGTGACTGACTGAGAGTTTCAAGTTTAGAATCATCAACTTTTCAGAGAAGCACTACACTTATCAATTTGTGAGTTAGACAAACATATCAATTTCATCTCTGTGTGTTAAGTAGAGACAGGTCTAGGATGTTTAGCCTAGACTAGTTTAGCACACAGACGGAGCAGGGAAAAAACAGCTATTTAGCCTCCACAAAAAGAAATCAAAACACTTTTAAGAACACATTGACTTTTATGTACATTCTGTTTCTTATCAGCTTGAAAACTAGCCACCAAGACTGCCAGCAACTGCACAATAAGAATAGGACTTCTAGGTGCTGCGTGCATCACTGGTCAGTAAATAGCACCAATGTTTAAGCTTAGCTTACTGCTTATTTAACCAAAATGTCTAGTTTTCTGTTTGTACATGTGTTAAACACACTTGATAAGCTAAATGCTAATGTCAGGATGCTAATATGTTCACAATTACCAATGCTAACATGCTGATGTTTATCAGGTGTAATTTTTACCATGTTGACATTACTCAATATATTATGTTCATATTGTAGTAAACCCAGGCAGATGACCTATGGACAATACTGGTGTTTTTTATCACTTAGTGCAGTGGATCCATGATTGTGGAATTTTTTAACTATCATAGAAGTCTGATCAAGTTTACGCCCCTGCCACTGACAAGAGCATGCCGAAAAAGTCTGTACTGATCGAGTACGACAAAATAATCCAGAGAGCAGTGCAACAAATGGCTACACCTGTGCTCCTCAACGTCAAGCTGAACTCTCATATCCAATCGGTGCATTAACTTCAATTTTATTGATATAGCGCTTGAAGTTTGTTTCATGTGGGAGTTTAAGGATAAATCTTGATCAAAGATAACTCAGAGGTTCCTTACAGTGGTGCTGGAGGCCAGGACAATGAAATCTAGAGCAACTATGTCTTTAGATAATGTGTCTCGGAGGTATTTGGGGCCAAGTACAATAACTTCAGTTTTGTCAGAGTTTAACATCAGAAAATTGCAGGTCATCCAGGGTTTTATGTCCTTAAGGCATGCTTGAAGTTTAGTTAACTGGTTAGTTTCATCTGGCTTGATCGATAGATATAAGTGGGTATCATCCACATAACAATGAAAGTTTATGGAGTGTTTCCTAATAATATTGCCAAAGAGAAGCATATATAAAGGTGAATAGTATCTGTCCAAGCACAGAACCTTGTGGAACTTGAGATCGATCTTATAGATAGGATTTAAACCAGTTTAGTGTGGTTCCTTTAATGCCAATTGAATGTTCCAGTCTCTGTAATAGGATGTGATCCAGTCCATTGTCTGATGCATTTAAAAGGTCATTTGTAATTTTCACCAGTGCTGTCTCTGTGCTATGATGCATTCTAAATCCTGACTGAAAATCCTCAAATAAACTATTGTTATTTAGAAAATCACACAACTGATTGGCGACTGCTTTCTCAAGGATCTTAGAGAGAAAGGGAAGGTTAGATATAGGTCTATAGTTGGCTGAAACCCCTGGATCAAGTTAAGAAGAGGTTTGATTACAGCTACTTTAAAGGACTGTGGTACATAGCCTGTTAATAAAGGCAGTGGTGGTAGCTGAAGTCTGTGCTGTAGATAGACTTCAGCTACCACACAGAGTCCTGCCACCTTCAGAAGTTTTCTGATGACTCTGCTGTGGTGGGATGTATCAGTGGTGGTGATGAGACTGAGTACAGGACTGTGGTGGGTAACTTTGTCTCATGGTGTAACCAGAACCATCTGCAGCTCAATGCGACAAAGTCTAAGGAGCTGGTTGTAGATCTACGAAGGGCCAAGGCACCAGTGACCCCGGTTTCCATCCAGGGGGTCAGTGTGGATATTGTAGAGGATTACAAGTACCTGTGAGTACACATGGACAATATACTGGACTGGGCTAAGAACACTCAAGCTCTGTACAGGAAGGGCCAGCCGCCTCTAATTTCTGAGGAGGCTGAGGTCCTTCAACATCTGCTGGACAATGCTGAGGATGTTTTATGAGTCTGTGGTGGCCAGTGCTATCCTGTATGCTGTTGCATGCTGGGGCAGCAGGTTGAGGGTAGTGGACGCTAGCAGGCTCAACAAACTGATCCGTAAGGCCAGTGACATTGGGGGTGGAGCTGGAATCTCTGTCAGTGGTGTCAGAGAGGAGGATGCTGGCCAAACTACATACCATCTTGGACAGTGTCTCCCACCCACTCCATGACGTGCTGGTCAAACAAAGGAGCACCTTCAGCGGAAGACTCATGCCCCCAAAAAGCACCACAGAGTGCCACAGGAAGTCATTCCTGCCTGTGGCCATCAACCTCTTTAACTCCTCCCTCTAAGTGTTAGTCTATATGGCCCTAAGTCACTAAACTGGACATTGATCATTAACATCACTGCAATACTTGAAATAATTGTGCAATATTCTCTGTTTAATACTCCTGTGCAATATACTCTGTTTTCAGTTTAAAATTCCTTATTTATTGATATTTATTCATACTATTACTGCTGTGCAATATCCACCGTCTCATAATCATCTAGATAAGCTACACTTAACTTGACAGTACTCATTATTGCACTATTACTTATTGCTTACATTATTACATTGTATTATACCATACATACTTATCAACCTCTAAATCCACTTGGTACTTACACTTATTTTAGCTTTATACTTATATCCACTTTGTACTTAATTTATCTTAGCTGTATTATAGTGTATTTGCCTACCGCAGCAATAGGAGCACAGAGGATGCAGTCTCCATGGCACTGCACTCTGTACTCACACACTTGGACAATAAGAACACTTATGCACGAATGCTGTGTGTTGACTTCAGCTCTGCATTCAACACTGTCATCCCTTCCAAGTTAATCACCAAACTTGGAAACCTGGGCATTAACACCTCCATTTGCAATTGGATTATGGACTTCCTGACAAACAGACCTCAGCTTGTTAGGTCAGGCCACAACTGCTCCAACACCATCACACTCAACACTGGCGTACCCCAGGGCAGTGTGCTGAGCCCCTTCCTCTACTCCCTCTTCACACTCGACTGCAGGCCTGCGCATGGATCTAATGCCATCATCAAGTTGCAGACAATACTACAGTGATTGGTCTCATCAGCAACAACTATGAGACTGCCTACAGGGAGGAGGTCCAGCACCTGGCCACATGGTGCTCAGACAATAACTTGCTCCTTAACACCTCCAAGACAAAGGAGCTCATCGTGGACTTCAGGAAGGCGAGAGGAGGCACACATGACTCCATCCACATTAACGGTATGGCTGTTGAGCGTGTCTCCAGCTTCAAGTTCCTGGGGACCCATATTTCGGAGAACCTGTCCTGGACCACCAACACCTCCTGCCTGGTCAAGAAGGCTCACCAGCGCCTCTTCTTCCTGAGAACACTGAAGAAGAACCAACTATCCTCAGCTACCCTGGTGAACTTCTATCACTGCACAGCAGAGAGCATCCTAACCAACTGTGTCGGGAACTGGTATGGGAACTGCTCTGCTGCAGAGTGCATGGCACTGGAGCGGGTGGTGAAAACTGCCCAGCGCATCACAGGGACTCCACTTCCAGCCATTGAGTACATCCAGAGGAAACGCTGTCTGCGTCGAGCCCGCAGCATTCTTAAGGACTCCTCTCACCCCGCCCAGAGACTGTTCTCTCCCCTGCCTTCTGGCAGGCGCCTCAGGTGCCTCCGGACAAGGACCAGCAGACTGAGAAACAGTTTTATTCCCAGAGCTGTCTTCCTACTGAACTCTGCCCCCCAATGATTCCACTGTCCCCTCATATACCTTAACTTAAATGCTGCTATATTGTTTTTGCTACATGTACCACATGTTCATTTGCACTTCCTTGAATTTAGCTACAGCACTATCAGATAGACATCTAGAGTAGGAGTTTTTGCCTAATGTGTAGTACAGTTATAGGAGTTCAAAAGTCATTAAATAATGGTCCAATAATGAAGGATTCTGTGGAAACACTATTAAATGTTCAATTTCAATGTCATATACCAGAACAAGGTTGAGGGTGTGGTTAAAACAGTGAGTGGGTTTATGTACACTCTGACAAAAGCCAATCAAATCTAATAATGAGATAAATGCGTCCGCAGACAGCTGCAAAACTCCTCAGATCAGAGTACAAAGAGTTGGCATTGAAGTCCAACCACAACTGGTGGTGATGGGAGTCTCTCCAGAGAAGACATGGAGAAGGGTGGAAACAAGAGCTTGGTAAGTAGATGAACAAGAAAGCCCAGGGAGAGGGCATATCAGTGTTTGAAGCCGATGCTCTGAGTGACTGCTGGCTGAAAGCCCCTTATCTCAAGCAGATGACAGAGTTGGAGTTGAGCACAGCCTCATGCTCTCAGCATGATCCATGTAGTAACCTGCTTGCGATCACCTCTGTGGGTGTGGGTGTACTGTCTGCAACAGTTAATGTGTACATCCTCAGGTGAACCCCGCTCTCGTACGTGGCGGAGTTGTCATATCTCTCTGACAATGTAGTAGGCACCGTGGATTAATCTACAGCAAACTCTGAAAAAAAGCTGCTGTAGAAGAAAAAACCATGAAAAGCAGAATGTATCAATTCTTACTTAAAACCTTTACTGTGGCTGTATGTCACAATTGTGTTGTTTTCTGTGACTGGGGTGGGGGGTACCACAGACCAACAAGCCAATCTTTAACAGAAGGCTCAGAAAGTTCCTTCCCACCCTAGTTTACTGTATTTGAGGAGGACAAGAATATAGCATTTTCCAAATTATTTAACAAATTCATTGCAGTTGATGATTTTCAACTGGAGGGTAAACCAGTGTGTTCAAACAACATAAATGATACCACTGTACAAAGGAGGAACATTTTCTCAGAAAGAAAGAGTCTCCATTTTCACCTTGTCGAAGATGAACCAGACCATAAGACAACCCATGGGCTCTTGGCTGACATCAGGTCATTTGTCTCAGTGAGTCAGGAAATAAGAAAGCCAGGTTCAGGATGCACGCACACACACACACACACACACACACACACACACACACACACACACACACATTCGTGTACTTTTATCTTTGTGAGGACCATCATTGACATAATGCATTCCCTAGCCCCTTACCCCAACCCTAACCATTACAACTAAATTCCTAACCCTTACCCTAACCATAACCTAATTCTAACCTAACCCTTAAAACCAAGTCACAACCTTCAAACAGCCCTTTGAAGTTGTGAGGACCAGCCAAAATGTCCTCAGTTTTCCAAAAATGTCCTCACTTTGTAGGTAAAAAAAAAACATGTTTCAGTCCTCACTAAGTAGCAAGTACATGTACACACACACACAGAGCCAATAGCAATCCTGAAATTAGATAAATAAATCACCCCTTACTGTCATTTGGACTAGCAAGGGACCTTCCGTTCATCATGAGTTAAGGACAAGAAGTGCACTGAGCAGCCAACATAATACAATACATCCATAATGTAATAACGGCTAACATAATAAAACAAAGTGTAAATATAGATGCAGCAGGTGGCTGTCTGGGATCTTGAGAATAAATGTGCAATGAATTCTGATGAGTCATTTCATATTGGGTCTTTTATTAAAGCAAAAGAAAAAAGTACTGTGAATGATAGGGTTGGACTTGTTAGAAACATTTTACAGCAGATTAATCTTTATTAATCATTTTGATGCAGGATCTGAATAACTGCGAATGGACAACGATTTAACTTGTAAGGGGGGGGTCATACCCCATTAGACAAGGCAAAATATACACTTCACATTGTAGCAAAAAGCAGGTCGTACTGGAAATAATCTCGGCAAGTTGCAAGTATAAGCACTGGAGCTAACGTGGGTAGCAGTAACAACCGCAATCAATAAGTTAAGAATGACACCTTATGAAACACATTACTGTCATTACCCTTTATCTCTGTCTTTGTACTCAATGCAAACAAACCATGGTGCAGCTCTTACTCTGCTGCTTGTACTCCTTCACCATTAAGACAAGGATAGAAACAGTCAATACATCCTGAAACACAGGTCCTATCCCACCCTCTTTTCTAAATTTCTCAATTTTAGAGAAATAGGAAACACATTCTTAAAATCAGTCTCATGGGCTTCAGTGGAAATGAATAAGTGGAGGGAATATTCACAATGATTGGGTTTGTCACTAAGCCCTCAGAAAACTAGCAAACAGAATGCTTTTCTCACAGCAAATCCTGATGGAAAAACAGCTGCAACTCCTGTATCATTAGCTTTCATAACAACAATGAAGGGCAGACTGAAGTCAGCAGCCTTTAGAATAGGAACTCTGTCTTGACTTTCTAAAAGTCACTTGAAAGATATCAATCCTTGCTAATTGAACTTTGGGGATGGGCAAGCTTTTTAAAGAAGCGGCAATTATGGTGAGTTTTTTGCTAAAACTTCTGTTCGCCTGCCATACCAGATCTGGTCTAGCATAAGGGATGAGGAAATTCACCATAGTCACTACTTGAGCTGATATAGGCCAAACTACAGACAGTTAAGTTTCCCAAATAGGTATAACATTGCCTTGTCCTTTACCCATTCCACTCAAATACTCCCTTACTCCCATACTTAGGTTGGGAGACATGTTGTGTCCAAGTTAAACTGTGGTTAACCACGTCAACATGATGTGAGATAACTTCTGTTATGAATTGGCGCTTGTGGAGGTGGGTATGGGTAGCTGTAAGCTGCAGAGGGAGAGGTGGGGGAGTTGCTCAGGTGAGCAGCATCAAGGAGAGATAATTGGAACAGCTGAACCCGGTTAACTAATT
Source organism: Siniperca scherzeri (assembly GCA_027580175.1). Classification (NCBI taxonomy): domain Eukaryota; kingdom Metazoa; phylum Chordata; class Actinopteri; order Centrarchiformes; family Sinipercidae; genus Siniperca; species Siniperca scherzeri. Next base: position 6,045,096 of record CM050843.1, on the reverse strand, counting down.
ATTCTCTCCTTAAATACAGTAGCATGCTGGACACAAGGGAGGAGAGAAGGAGAGGCGGTTGGAGAGAGGACGGATGCAGAGAAAGAGAGTGTGGACAGAAAAGAAATAAATAAAGAAAGAACATACACTGAAACCCTGGTCTCAGCGTGGTATCAGGGCCAAGAGGAACTCACAGTAGCACAATTACGCTACAGCGCTATATAAATAAAATTGAATTGAAATATTGAATCATTGTGAATAAGCCTCACAAGATTAAACCCTTGCCAACACATATTCCAAAATGCAACCATCTTTAATCTTAAACATCATAAACATTTTCATTCGTTACCCCCAACCTTGGCCAGCTCAAGGGTTTTTGCTAGACATAATCTTAAACTACAGCCAACCTTTTATTAGGTGGCTCAGACTAACCCTAGTGGGATCCATAATTGCCCTGGTAATTAACAAATAACTTGAAGGTAGCATTGCATGCATCCTGAAGAGGAAGTGTTTTAAGATCTCCACACGTTTTTCTGCGCTGTACACAATCACATAGATTCTTGATGGCATTTGATGTTAATAAAGGCAATTTTTCTACTCAACATGTGCTTGTGCACATCACATACCACAACCACACCTCCTACAGTCGTTGCTCCCTCACTTCTGAATTTTTAAAATATGCGGGTTTTAACTGAATTTGAGGGTGTAGTTACCGCTTAAGATGCCAGTCAATTAGATGATTGGGCCACAGCTGCTTCTTCAAACAGAAATCATGTTGTCTACAGCTGCTTCTTCACACAGAAATCATGTTGTTTGTAAATGCCTTTAAAGGTCTGTACTGGTGGTTTCCACCATTGCAAGCCATTTTTGAAAGCAAATCATAACTTTCTAAATTGATTTCTGTAGCAGAAGCAAACAATAGACTAAAGGCGTCAGTATGTATCTAACAAGGTGTATAACAGATTGTCAGCATTTGAAACCACCATTCCTCGAAATTGGAATTGAGAGGGCTGCTTCCTAAAGTTTTTATGTCTTTCCAAAATCTAAAATCCGACAAACATGTCCACTTCACACAGCGATTAGCCAAGGTGTATGGTGCTCAGACAACTACTTCCATCATTTTGCTTGTGCACAACCGAGTGCAACACTATGAGTGCCTTTGAAGAGAGACTGTCCAAACATCTGCACTCTTATCCCCGTTTGAATGATTCATCACATCTTGTCCCTCTCTATGGAGGCAGGCTTTTTGCCTTGCCTTCAAGTGTGGCCATTAGGAACAGATATACCCACGCCTACCTGTAGACGTGGTCAGATGACACTTGGTACGAACTAGTTCTTTTCAAGCATACCGCAACCTCAGGAAGGAGACAAAGAATGCTTCATCATTTATTTATGAAATATTTTACGTTATTGTTTATCTAATCTTCTCTTTATCAATATGCCACCATACACAAATGCTTTAGCAATATTTTGTTATATATTTGTGTTTTTTCATTTGACAGTTGTCTGTTAAGGAATCAGTCAGTACATCACAAGCTATCAGGGTATAGCTTGAGAGGTTTACTATGATAAAGAATTATGCCATTGGTTTATTACAGTATTAAATAATTACATTATGACTAGATCAGTTATAATGTCCTGGGCAGGTTTTACTGCACATGATGGACAGCAAGGTTGGTGGTCAACCAGAAATCCATTTCACTGGAATGCTTTACTACTGCGAGAAATGGTGTTACAGACTCAAATATACACATGTACACTGAGAAGGTGATTACGGTAAGAGCTATGTGTTGACTTTATGTGTTTCTGGTCAAAATTACCCAGGAATGAAGATTGACTCCCTGGGATTAAAACCAACATGAAATTACAGTTAACCAGCATATGGTTACACACACACACACACACACACACACACTGGTACTTTGAAACTAGTAGGCCAGATTCTGACAGCGACAGCATATTAACAGGATACTAAGCATAACCAATGTTTGATGTATGTGTGTGTACGTATGTACGTGACAGTGTTTGTTATTTTAGCATCACTCACAAAGCAAAATGATCATTTAAGTGTATGTAAGTAGATTTCCAATGAGAGTGTTTTTTTGCATTTGGGACTAAGGATATCCACCACCATCAACACACACACACACACCAACCGCAATTACCACATTGTCAGCGCAGCATCAGTCAAATTAACGCTGAGCTGCTGAAAACCAATCCACGTTTTCACTCTCTTACACACACACAGACACACGCTCTCATACATACACATACATAGAGAAATGCTGTGTGGTAAACTAGTGTATGATTCACCCTCTTTGGTTTGAGCCTGGTAAGAATTTACAAGTAGCATCCTTTTCCATTATTTCTCATGTTTTCCAGAACAGACTCATGATGGTCTTTCTGGTTGTTTTTGGTCATCGTAGACATCAGCAGAGGTCTGTCTCAACTCATTGTAAGAGATCTGATATAGATCCTCCTGGAGTTTCCCCATATGCCTATTACATTACAAAGTTATCAATTTTCTCCATTTAACTGTCTCTGCTTTCTGTTGACAGCAGAGACGGCCAAATAGGTTAGCATTGGCTTGACTGACACTGCATGAGGCCAACAAAAATACTAAATAGATTATGGGCATAGAATATGATTTATATTGCAGATGATCCACAAATATGTGGTTTAGATGAGGCTCTTTGAGTAGGAATTTGCTATATACCCTGCTGACACAGGTTTCCCACTTAACCCCCGCCTCACTCTGTGTATGGAGTAAGAAAAATTGTGTTTAATTGATTGATCAATAACCTGTATATTTACCTGTAGGTTGAAAGAGCAAGATTTAAAGGTTACACCTTGTCTACACTGGATGCATTCAGCCACAGTATTACTGGGATGGGTTAAAGCAAGTGCAAGCCATAACAGCTGTATTGATTAGAATTGTGCATTTTAGTAAGCCAGCTGGAGTACAAGGCATGGCCTGTTGTGCTTATACATTTACAATTTTAAATTAAAATACTGGATTTTTCCCCCCATGTTCGAACATAGTTTCAATTTTGAATAAAAGGCAGGGGTGTAAACCGATGAGTTTTTGAAATTCCGGGGTTGCTTTGGGTTTGCAAGGACGGAGCTTTTGTGCTTGGCACGTGCAACGCACCTGAGAAGACTAAAGACTGAAGAGGGCCATTTCTGGGAAGTCAGTTTTTGACTGCGCGCATGCCTTAAGAAACTCTTACAGTAGTGTTATGATAACCTTAATTGGCTTATATCACGATATGAGCTTGGGACTGTTAATTAGCCTGATAAGGTTCTCTCTCTCTCTCTCTCTCTCTCTCTCTCTCTCTCTCTCTCTCTCTCTCTCTCAAAACCTAACAAGGCAGTGGCGGATGGCCACCCACCATTGAGTCTGGTTCTGTCCAAGGTTTCTGCCTGTTAAAAGGAAGTTTTTTCCACTGTTGCCAAGTGCTCGCTCATGGTGGGATTTGTTGGGTCTCTGTAAATAATATTATAAAGAGGACGGTTAGACCTGCTCTATAGGTAAAATGCAATGAGATAACTTATGTTATGAAGCTGGCTCCGAGCTCCCAGTCTGGGCAGAGTCAGCTAGCTAATAGCACTAGCTGCACAGCTAACAGAGTTAACGGTTACTTTACATCTGTCCATCAAGAAACTAATTAACTTTCCTTCACACCCGAAAAAGCACTTTCTGTGAGACATACTGAACAAGCTCCAAAAACTTAGTAGTAGTAGAGTAGTCCTGAGCAGAGTAGTCTCGCATAGCCAGACCTATCTCCACACTTACTTTTAGCGCTATGACCAGAGCAGCCGAATAACTCAGACAGACAGCGGATGGATGGGCGCGTCCCTGTACTTGGGCACGCCCAGAGTCTCGCCCTAGCTCTGTTTGATGGTGCGCCAAACTAGCCGATAGGCGTGTATTATGCAAATGTGTGCCTTGGTTATGTAACCAAAGTATAGAATAAGAGACAGGAATTCCAACAAGGTGTGTAAAGGCACAGGTCGGGTAGTATTTTCTGTGGGAGAGACCTCCCTTTGGCACGAACTTTGAGCTTTGTGACTTTTCAGACCTTTTATATGCACAAAAATGCTATACATCACAATAAAGGGCAAGGAAAACCTTAAAAATCATAATATGACCTTTTTAACTGGAGGCTAAATCATCCTCAGCTAACCAACAGTCCTCAATGAGTCATGCACCAGTCGTTAGTTTAGTCACTCATCACAGGTATTACTGCTGACATGAACTTCACTGTACAGTACTGTTCACAGCTACAACATGTTCCCCATTACTGAACTGTTGATCGACTTGAATGATACAGCTGTGTGTGTGTGTATGTGTGTGCGTGTGTCCGGAGGTTAACAGCCTGTGGTCTCACTTGCATGCAGGGCCAAGTCTTTTGGGTTCGGCTTTAATATTGTTAAACAGAGGATATGCAGCAGAGTTGCCACATAATGTGTGTGTATGTGTGTGTGTGTGGGTGGCTCCATAGCAGTACAGAGTAAACAGCAGCTATGCTAATATCATCCACACTAGCATTCTACAGAGCTACATGAGTAGTGTTTTCTCAGCTGCTGTGGGCTGTTGCAGCTCTGAATGCTACCCACAATGCCGCCGCTGAATATGGGCTTGTTGCTGCACAACAAAGGGCAGCTTGAATGCAGACCCACTTCTTTGTAGTTGGTCCAGTTCTTGAACAAATATCTGAGTAAAAATAATCAATATACAGTATTTGTTTGATCATTTCAGGTAGTGGTAACCTGCAGATCCATATATATTTTTGTCTACATCTTTATTGTGATTCAGTGTGTCCCTCAATCATGTCATATCAGAGTTACCAAAATCACCAGTTCAAAAACTCGCTTAATAATACGGGATTTCCTGAAAATCAAACACACATGGATCAGCCAAAGTCCATCATTCAAGATAATTAAACCCAAATTTAATTTATATAGAGTTAAATCTGTCAATACACAGTATTTTTAACGCTCACAGGACTAACTATAATCAGTGTGTGAGTCTTCCGAACATTCGCAAGTTGTGAACATGTCTGTGTATGCAGACACCAAAGGTAGTATAAACAGAAATGCATGCACATTAATTGTCTGTGTCTGTTTTGGACTATTCCAGTCTTTTATAGGGACATCTTTCCCGTGGTGGATTTTTTGTTTCCAAATGTTTCTGTAGGTGGCGGTCTGTATTCTGTCTGTTCAGTTACTGTGGCTGTCAGTGCTCATGAACTGTCAAGTTCTTTCCCAGTCTTTCCAATATAAACAAGAAATGTAGAACAAATCACGTCCTATCTACCAGATGATTATTCCTTGGAAAGACAGACCAGACACCAGGTGCTTGGAAGAGAAACACACAACCCTCCATAAATCAGATAAAGATTAAATTACTGTTATCCTAGTTATTTGCTAAATTTATGAACATAAAACATCCAAAATTGAACTCTCAAACACACCTGGGCCAAACCTTCCCATCACAGACCTTCATGACTCCCACAAAATCACCAACGACCCTTTAACGTGAGTCAGTAGGACGGAGGGAAATTCCATGTCAGTGTTTCTTGAAGATTCAGCCTTGTCTACAGCTTGCCTCTGTAATTAAATTAGGAAGTGGTGGGAATCTAAAGAGGGTTGTAAGTAAACAGACCTGGCCTTTTAATCCCTGCCTCTGTTTGAAGTGCATAAACCCCCCGAGTCGTTTTATGAGGTGTACTTTTCTCGGTGTTGTGCTGTGGAGGATAGAGTTTCACAAGAGGAGTTAGTTTATTTTAGAACAAGGCAATAAAGGTGGAGGCTGATGAGAAAAAATGTTAAGAGAGATGGAAGCAGGAGGAGAAAATTGAGAACAGGTCACTTACACTGATGTTTTACGCATCTATAGCTGATATTGTTATCCATTTACCTAAGACTTAACATAAAAAACAAGGTTTGAGCCAGCATGTGCCAATTGCAACAACCACTGGACACATAAAATGTCCCCTCACTACAGCCTGTTTAAAATCAAGAGCAGGATCAATGTTGTTAGCAAGCTTCTCATTTTTAGATTTTATAAACTGTATCAACATTTGTTTCACTTTATTAAGTTGTACGCTCAGTCAAAAAAAAGATTTATTAGTATACTATATATTGTGAGCTAGTGATTACATGGCTGCATCACTGTAAGAAGAGGCAACATTTAAAGTATCAATGGTGCTGCTTTGTTCTTCCTTGGAACAAATGAGAGATGAATGACTTGATAGCTTTTGCTATTTACATGTATATCTTGAAAACTGGTTAAGATTTTGACTTGTGGGTTGCAGATTCATTGGAGTTCATTGTGGAAAGCATGGCTGTGTTAATATCAACAATTACACAGCAACCGAAAGCTGTGTTTCCATTTTGTTCAAATAATTTATCTCTAGATTATGGCTTGGCAAAATACATGGCATCTATTTCAGGGATATCTAGGTTTCTCTGTCTCTGCTCTTACCCCCTCCTTAGTGTGAGGTCCTGAAGCTCACCAAGCCATATGGAGAATTTATGACAGAGGACTTGAGCTGCATACCTTAGATTTCTCAAACAGATCCATCTCTACGTGAGTACAGGCGCTCTATAAATCAACATGATGAGAGGATGAAAAACACAAAAAAGGATAGAAATACTGTGAGCAGGTCTTTGTGGGGCAGGTGTCTAACTCAAAAATCCTAACAATCTTACACATACACACACATACAGTACATACTGTGCCCAGCAACCACACATAATGAAGTGAACCCACGATACATCTCCAGTGCATGAGGATAGATGGTGTAGTGCATTCAAAAGCTAATCTGAACACAACAAGGTTTTGTGCCAATCCACTGATAACAGCAGTGCGGCTTCTCAGGTAGCAACACAAGCTGTTTCCATTCCCACTGTACAGAGGACAGCATCAGTCTGAGAAAGAGCATATCACAGCATGATTTTTTTTTAAGAAATTTGTATTTCCCAAACAACATTAGGAGATAGACAGTGGCAAACCTACCACATAGAACATGTTTCCATTTGTCACAGAGAATCATCTAATTTCCTCATTGCCATGTAATTATGGTGAAATAAAGAGATGCAGCAGATTGACAAAGCTAGTGCTACAGTATAAGCCTTTCTGACAAGAGGGAAAAAATTATGCAAGAACAGGGGCCTGAGTGCAGGGTAAGCCAGGTCACTGCTTAGGATCTGGGAGGTTTTAAGGGCCACTCAGCAGCAGGGCATGGAGAGTCAGCCGCTGCACATTCAGCCTGTGTGGTTGCGAAGTCGGCCTTGCCGTCTTGCTTGGCTGTCATGCTGTACAGAGTGGCCTCAGCCAACCCAAACAGCCCTATACTCTACCGTCTCTCACACACACACACACACACACACACACACAAACACATTGCTCCGAGTCCTAATTTAAATTTGATTTTGATTTCTCCTCAATCTATGGGTGTTGGATCCTACTGCAGCTCTTTGACGCAGCCTAGCTCAGCTGTTTCCTTCACCTTGTTTTGTCCCATTACTCTGCTTGTCTATCTGTCCATCTGTCAGTGTGTGTCTTATTCCCAAATTTTTCTGTTGATGCTGAAATACTGGAATTGCTTTGCGTCAGTCACTAAACCTTAAAATACTTGTAGATGCAGTTCTGATTATTCTAAATGTGACACTTGCCCGATCAGACTGTCTTGTTGTGCTTTTGTGTGTGCTGTGTCCATATTGCCTGCAGTTTCACCCTTCAGTAGAATGCAACTTTTTTTTGCTTCACTGCAAAAAATTAATTAAAAGTATATGAGTGTGTGTTTGTCTGAAAAATGTCACCTAATGTAGTATTTAGGTGGTATGGAGCTTAAAGTGAATTGGTCTCTAAGTGTTACTGCAATCCAAATGAGAGAGGTGAAACTCAAGGAGGTGCTTGAGCGAAATCACATATATGCTGGTGATAAGCTAAGACACACACACACACACAGGGAAGAGAGACTCCTTAAGGAGGTCATAAATCACAGTGAGCAGTGCCAGAGAGTGGTCCCACTGCTCTCACTCAGCCTTGTTAGCAGGAGTCCAGCTCTCACCCAGGCCGGAGATATTAGCCTCCTCGCTAAAGATAATCACAAATATTACATTGTGGTTGCCAGAGGTACCAGGAGAAGATATGTACTCCAGGAGTTGTTGAGTTCATGGAAGGCAAGTCTCATAACTATCCTACTTTCTGCTCTTGGTCATATTCATGTTCTACATCCATTGTAATATAAAGACATTAACTTAATGTGCTTAAATGATCATTTTACTGTCATAGCACTGTTAAACACCAGGACTGGGTTGTACCAGCTATCTATTTCTAAGTTTGTATGTAAAGTTCTTACATTTTTAGTAACCACTTCCTAGTTTCAAACTAGTGATTTACTAAATGCATTTGTAAAACTTAAGACCATAGTAATATTGGTTGCTAAAAACATAAGGCCATCCAATCAAAAACAATTAATAGCGTAAACAGGAAGCCACTGTAGCATCATGAGCTGTACTTCCAAATAGAACAGTTTTAGGCAGCCTAGCAATATATTAAACTTAACAACCAATTCTTTGTAAATGTAGTTATGACTTTGGTTTAATTATATATGCATACTTAGAGAAATATATTTGCATCAGAGTAGTATAAATACAGTAGTATAAATGGAGTTCAAAAGAAGCGGGAAATATCAGATTAAACTAATTTAATCTAGCTTCATGGGAATAATTTAAATGCATTGTGTTTTTTGTGAAATGTAATTTAAAGTCTTCTCAGTTTACCTCATTCTGAACATCATTTTGATCAAGTGTCAGATATGCCAAACATAGTCTGTTACTAGCAGTCAGTTGAATCAGTTAGCCACGCAACAGTTACACCTGGCAGTTAGTAGATGTAAATATTTAGTACCAACTAATGTCAACTGGTGTAACCAGTTTTAATTTAGTGATACATTTCCATTTAGTATACACTTTCATTGCAAGTTTGAACTGAAGGCTGGCGACGTAAACAAATCCCATGAAAAGACAAAACCAACAATGAGTTAGTCCATCTTTCAATACTTTCCGACTTCCCCAGGATGTCTGTGGCACTCGAGCCCCAAGTGCATTTGTTGTTAATGAAGATGTAAATCAAAAACAGGTAATATATATTTTAATTTTTAAAAATGGTGGAATAATTTCCTAAAACAGCTGGGTATTGTAGAATTTAGCAAATGTTACTCAAACATGACGAAATAGTGTGTTTGTGAGGGACTATTTTCAGGAGATTAATGCAAATTTGGAGCTCTAGTAAGTATTTCCAGCAGCAGGATGGAGTATGTGGGATTGAGTCAAACTAAATTATAGTGTCCATGATCATCGTCATCAAAGGAATATGTCATCGAGACAACAGTGTGTCTCATTGATGTGTTTTTAATAATTTTTGGACAACAAAGCTCAATGACACAGAGGAAAATGATATATTAGGTGTTGGGACTACTGGCACTCCACAGATGAATTTGTTCATTTGTGGGACTTTATCTGAAATTTTATTATGAGGCCGCATGTTGAGTCTGCACAATCTGAATACTGCACAGCAAGGACTTTTCCCGGAACCACAATTCTTTTCAGCTTGGCCCGTCTACAATAGACCGACCGCTTCAAAGCAGGAGTACTTCAAAGTAACCGTCTTTCCCTCCATGGACTGGTAACGTAACTGGGCATTACATAGCTTCACATAGCTTAACAGCGTACTTGACTAAGCACAGGACTGTGTTACTTTTAGTCTTTTGAGTCTTTGCATGCTAACTAACTCTCTTTTAACTGGGCACTATTATCCTACACTGATCACACACATACACTCCAATTTGACTTTTAACATAGCCACACTTTATCAAACATGGCTCAGCCGCCATTTTGATTAGATTTAGAATTCTTTTGTTTAACGCCATGCAGCAATCGACTATTTTGGATCCAAGCAGCCATTATGGATCATCCCCATACACACGCACACACACACCCTTTGTTCTGTAGTTTAGTGCATTTAGACTTAGGCTTCATATTGTGTGTTTTTGCTTTGTTTATCTTTAAATAAATGCTTGTGTGTAATTATGCTGGTTTCTTTAATGAATATGCTGCCAACCTCTTCTATGTTAAACTCCAAATCCTTCAACGTACTAGCTATTTATGATAATTTTGGTTATAGTTATTAGTTATTTAATGATTGATCAGTTCCAAATTGATAGTTTAGTATATTATATGAGACTCAATCAATTGACTGGCTATAATTTCTCTTCTTTAAGATTAACTAAAGTTATTATTTCTGATTAGCTTTGATCATTCTGATAGCCATAATTAATTGATTGCACCTACACAATTTGGTGCCCCTTCAACCATTGTAAATCCCAAAACAGGCTTTGGATACACACACAATGCTTGTTAGAAGGACCAATTCATTGTTGGTTTTCGTCTTCTCATAGGAGTTGTTGACAATACGGAAAACATAGAATATCATCAGACTTATCTTTAAGGTGCAATAAGTGGGGTGGCCTGGTGGAACAGTGGCCCAAAATGCATATATGTACGACACAACTGGAATATCCCCTGTTTGTTCTGGCCAGGACCTTTTGTTGCATAGCACTCCTCTTTCTTCCTCTCCATGTTTCTAGCCACTTTCCACAGTCAAATAAAGAAAAAGAAAAAAACGAGTATGATTTTTAGAGATTTTATACCATTAAATGACCATAATGTGTCTGTAGGGGATCGATTAGGCTCAAGATCAATACCACTGACTCTATTTCTTTGCCAGATGCTGAGATTTCTGGCTTTCAGAACTAACCTTCCAGCCCATAATCTGTTAAGGAACAAAACCCCAACTGTTAAATTTTGACTTAATTATGTTAGTGACCAAGTAGGTGAGGCTAGCTTGAAGACTTTCCATTAACTTTCCCATGAGCAGACAAGCCCTTATCTGAGAACGTTACTGTCTTCACACATTGGAAGGATTACAGTGAACACACACATGCAAACACAAACTAATACTCAATAATCCTGTATGTAACATTAATATGTTTATTATTAATATGTACAACTGTACATTTCTGATTATTCCTGTGGAATCATAACGTTCAAGCTTTGTGACGTGAAAGTGAAAATATGTCCACCAAGAGAAAATCCTTTTTGTCTCTTTCTAATCACGTGTGAAAAAATTAACTATGACAAAAAGATGGTGGATGGCTCAACTCAAATCTGCATTTTGAGTTTAATGACATTATTATTGGGAAAATAAATATTACAGTAACCTTCTGAGTAGAGCTGAAAGGATTAGTCGATTAATCAATTAATTGATAGAGAGATGACAGGAAATGAGGGAGAGAGAGAGATGCAACACAAGTTTCATGCCGGACTTGTACCTGGGACATTGAGGTTCATCTGAACCTCTAAGCTATCAAGGCCCCTAATAGACAACTATTTAGCTCCAACTGGCAGACCAGCGGTGGTTTGACTGTCTGGAATCGATGCATTGCTAGGTCACAAGCCAGCCTTCTCTGGTGCAGCAGCAACAACAAAAGACTCAGCTACTGCGCTGTTGGAAGCCATGGTGGGAGACACAGAAACATAACCAGTCAGTTTAAGGTAAATCACATATGGCCCACATGATGCTTGTTAAATGCTATAATGCTAACTGTTGTCATGCTATTGTTATCCTAGCCAAAAGTTGACAATAGCCACATGCTAACGCCAACTGCTAATGCTAACCGCTAATGGTGTAGAATTGTGGTGTTTGTTAAGGCAAGGATTGGCTAAATTGATCGTACAAAATGATATTGTGTTAATGTCGTCACAGTGAGACAAAATTAAAACATTTTTCAACATGTTTTTCAGATGAATTGGGCAGGCACACTGAACTTCAGGCTGCAGAGACTAGTGTGCTTACCCCTGCGACTACCAGCAGCCCTCATCCCATGTCTCCTGTTGAAGCACACAAACGCAGTATTTTGCACATTTATATTTCTGCAGATAAATACATAGTTGTGGAACCAAATGTGTGTATAGTGGCTGTTCTTGTATCTGAAAACAAGTATATACTACTATATATATAAAAAGACATTCTTATGCTTGTGTTACCATATTCTAATATTTACAACGCTCTGAGGAAATAGTGGCTGTCAATGTCATCATTATATACCAGTAAGTCCCAGACTGTCCTCACCAGAAAAACATCCATATAGGTCGTCTGTGCAAACAGCTTATTATGACCCATGTTTACATTTATTGTAGGATGCGACCTCTAGTGGTCATGGTAATTATGACGGGAGCAAACCAGGAAGTCAGGTGACGTAGTTTAAAGAGCTAGAAAGTCAGCTTATGGAGGTGGTTTGGTGGATGGATGGCACAAACAAACAAAGGACTTTCACACAGGACACCGAGGTTTGTATCCTGTGTGAAACCAAAAGTCAGTGTTGACTTATTTAAAGTTTTAAGTTACATAACGTTACGTATGTGACTTACATAACTTAACTTATGTTAGTTATGTGACTTATGTAACGTATTTATTTTAACCCATACTATAATGGCTGTAATTTGCCTAATCTTCGCTGGTCTTTAGACCACAGTGGAAACGCAGACAACAATGGACTGAAGGAACCTTTTAGTTCCTTGAAAAGTAGTTACTGGGAATAAAAGTTCCAGGTACTTTGGGTGGAAATGCGGCTTAAGTCACATGTTTCATGTACGTCAGGATTTATTTGCTAAGTCTGTTTCCATTGTACTTTGTCTCATTTAGTTTTTATCAATACACCAACTTTTTCACCTCAGCAAAGTGTAAAAGCTTTTTTGATATCGCAATTTTTTCCAATATCTAGCATTTCCTCTTAGGTTTTTTTATGTGGAAATTGAAAATGTGGAAAATCAATAAAAACTGAAAATCAAAAAACGCACTTATAGTAATCTTACAGTTATCTTTGGGTTTTGAACAGGTAGTTGGACAAAACAAGACATTTGAAGATGTTACCTTGGACTTGTAAATCATGATGGACATTTAATAGACCACTTGATCAATCAATTAAGAGAATAATTGTCAGATAGTTGCAGCCCTAAGTATTGCATTACTATACAGCACTAGAAACACCTATATGAAATTGGTAAAGCTACATGCACCAATGGCACCACAGAAGCACACACATACACACACACCCATACACAGCCTGCCACTGCCTCTATCCTCGCTATCCGTGTTTCCATAACGTATTTTAATGCGCATTTTCAAGTATCGCCTTAGAAAATGTTAATGGAAACGGCGAAATTTGAGGTTTATTAGAGGTTGACAAACAACTGGTTTTGTTTCTTGTTCACAACCTCTACTTCTTCTACTTTGTTTATTACAGCTATGCGTAATGTAGCCTATACCAATACTATAAACCTATACTTCTGCAGGATGACAAAACTACGCTTGTAGATTAGTTTATTTGCTCCACACCAGTTGATGGAAATGTGCCTAATTTGCATGTTTTCTTTATTGCAGCATTTCAAAAGTTCGCTTCAAATTTGCTTGACAATTGGTGGAAACACAACTACTGAAGAGTTCACAACAATTCCACAAGCAGCCTGTGCTCAGAGACTGGGAATGGGACTGACAGAGAGGCTGTATAAATATCCTCACAGTGGCTCAGAAGCAACACCCAGAGCCACCCAACACAATGATAACACGCACACATACTCACTGGCTTCTATGGGAAACTATTACAGTTTAATGCATACTGTAAAACAATCAACTCAAAGGGCGTCAAATACAGACGTTTTGTCATGCCACTCAGCGCTGTATACAGATGGACATGGTACCCTTTAGCGTCTGTAGGAGACGCCTTCAGAAACGTGGTTAGGTAGTAGGAAGTTACATGTGTTTGTCTGTGATTTTCTTCTGCAAGGTGTCAGTTACTGAGCAACAAACTTCTGTTATCTGTAAATCAGTGTGAAAGTTAGCTTACAGAACAAACAGAACAGGACATCGTCACCCACAAGGGAGAGATTTAACAAACCCATTAATCACCAAAACTTTCATCCTTTCTGCATTTAAATCAGGTTTAATCCAAAGACTGTGCCTTTGAGGACTGTAAATTGTGTATGTTGGATTAATGCACATATTGTTAAAATATTATATGCTACTTTTAGCTAACAGTAAACAGTTATGGGAGGCAAAATTACAAGTGAAATGAAAATTACTCTCAGTTCATCATTAAGCTGAGGAAGGAGTGAATGGGTTAAAGAAGACATAGAAGGAACTCAGTCCAAAATTCCTTAAATGCTGTCAATAGTTTGGAGCATGTAGAAACTAGAAGACTGAGGAAAGACTCCATTCCATTACAGATTACAGAATACTTATAGAGAAATACATGAAGATAAAAACGGGGAGATACTTTAACAGTGTTAAATGAACATGACTGTAGGTGAGTCAGGCAGGATTTTACATGACACATTAGACCCTAAATGACTTCTTGTCCTTAGCCATGAGAAGGTAAACTATGTAGGGTAATACACACACACACACACACACACACACACACACACACAGAGTGAGAATTCCATTATCATGGACAACCACATTGTCAGGTAAAGGCATTGTATGTCATCCTAAAATTTATGAATTGTGACTTGCTTATATACACACAACTAAGGTTTGACCCTTGTGACAACAGGACAAACAGTGATAAGGAAAATGTAGTATGTTAAGAATTTTGCATGTGTGTGTGGGACAATAGAGAGGGGGGGTGCAAGGAAGGTGGCGGCCACGTGAGTGGTCGTCATGCACAAAACCAAATGGCGGGCAGACCTGCGAATTTTAAATAAAGGGATAGAGCTAAAACTAAATAAAACGTCGTGCAGCTTAACTGGCTAACCTACCATGTTATCTGGGCCATTTGAGATGTGTATAAGCCTGTAAATGTACATATAAATGTGTATGGGTTAGTGGAAAGCACAAGGAATCTCAAATGCCATGGCAAAGCGTAATAGCTGTCCCTTTATCACACAGTAATCCTGCAGTGGACTTTCGTACAACGGCTGTGTTACTGGACCTTAGTCTGATAAAGCACAGTTATTAGCTCCCACAGTGGCTAAAGCTAACACAGTTAAAAGTACGACAGCGTGATACTGATACAAAATGGAACATGCTTAACACAAAGAAAAACACACAGCAATTCGAGCACAGCGGCCCGTCACTTTTCCAAAAAGCAAAGCACAATTCACAAAAATGAAACTTAGGTAAAATAAGACACAGTTATAAAATCTATCTCTGCCCAGACACAAGCCTCTTACTTGAAATTGCCCTTGGCTAGCGATTGATAGATGTGTCAGTTTGTTTGGGTTTCTTCAGAGGAGTTTCTCTCAGGCTCGGATGCCGACAAAGCCGGGTCCAATGGCGTAACTGTTCCATTCGGGGCAGTAAAGAAAAACAGTATCCGACATCGGTAGAGAGAGGGGCTAAGAGGCGATCTTGCTCTCCGTGAAGGGAATGGTCAGTCTGTGTCTCATCCTTATGGAGATGATCATTATGGGGAGTAACCTATCATGATCCAAAAAGTGTTCGACAAACAGTCTGTTTCTCGTCCAGCAAGTTAAGACTCTTTCTAGAGAAATTAAAGCTCACGTGAAAAGCGCCTTCTTGTGGTAACGGCAGTTACCGTGAACAGAGATGTGATGTGCCTCCTTTACTGTGGAAATGGCAATGGGCAGTGTGGAGTGTCAGGCTTTATAGAGTTGATGTCCTCATACCTGTGCGCCGAGATGTCATGTGCTGTCTCGTCCGTCTCATCCAATATAGGTCCGTTATTCAGATTCAGCTGAGATCTCGTGTTGGGTTCAAACAAGATCTCATCTCACTTTCACATTCAGGTGTGGGAGGCAGAGGACTAGTGAGTGTCAGAACCACTATCCAGGATGAAACAACAAAGATCCAGGAGATCATCAGGAAGATGGGCCCCAATGATGAATGGCTAAGCAAATACCTCAGGCAGCAGAAACCCGAGATTGATGAGGAGGAGACGGATGAAACATCATGGAGAGGCAAGCCCCTGCACAGCATGTACCACCGACAGAAAGAAGTGGCTGATATCAAGAAATCCTATCAGTGGCTGGAAAAGGCTGGACTAAAGGACAGCACAGAAGCACTAATCATGGCAGCACAAAATCAGGCACTCAGTACAAGATCAATAGAGGCTGGGGTCTACCACACTAGACCTCAGGTGCAGACTGTGCAAAGATGCCTTGAGACAGTTCAGCACATAACAGCAGGCTGTAAGATGCAGGCAGGAACAGCGTACATGGAATGCCATAACCAAGTGGCTGGCATAGTGTACAGGAACATCTGCCATGAGTATGGGCTGGAAGTCCCAAGGTCAAAATGGAAGACACCTCCTAAGGTAGTTGAGAATAACTGAGCTAAGATCCTTTGGGACTTCCAGATCCAGACTGACAAACTGGTGATGGCTAACCAACCAGACATTGAGTTGATCGACAAACAGAAAAGAAACCTGGGGTTGTTCATATTTTCCTCTATTAATGATGAGTAGTAGGCTGCGCTGGCATTACAGAGGGCTTTCCTATATGTTTTAAGACTATGTTGCCAGACTAAATGAGATTCTTCCTGATCGGTGGAATGCCATTTCCTTTCAAGTTTTTGCAATGTTTAAGATATTTCAGTCTGGACCAAAGCGGTGGACCAACAAACTGACATTGCCATCTTTAGGGCTACACCGCTAGTGTGGCTGAAAATCTACTGTCAGGGTCCAGAAACATGCAAGTGATAAACCTGACCACATAAGCAAAGTTCCCTAAATAGGAGCAAAGCCCACCAGTGTTAAGTCCTTTTCTCACATGGAACAAGCATCATTGCTGGCCTCAACAGACATGTTAGACTGTGGCTTTTGGTATTCCTACGAAGGTCTCCCACATGAAGCACTTCCATGTCAAATCTCTTCATGTGTCATCTGTTTCACTGTGATGTGGGAGCACAGCTTCTCTATCAGCTAATAACTCTCTCAGGACCTTTCTGTTCCTGCCAGTTCTTCCCCGGTGTCTCCATCCAATTCACACTTGAGGTGTGAATGGATGTAAATTTTAATGGAAATATTACTACTATAGGTCATCTGTAGGTAAATAGCCAGATCAAATTTTCTGGGGAAAAAAACAACTCTAAAATGCCACCAATATCTATTCATTTGTCATGAAGAGTCAGAGAGATTACCATGAGTGTCCTGTCTGCAATTTACTGACATCATGTTGCAGGATTTCTGTGTATTCAACAAATAAGTAAATCAAGCAGTTTTGTAGCCACAAACATCCAAAGTTTCCATGTGCAGCTTTAAACAGGAAAATCAAACTGAGAACAAACAGATGGTTTTGCTAGATTTAAACAATAAAATATCTGTTGTTTATCACAGGTCAACATATGTGTGAAATTCCGCACATAATTCAGCATCAGCACTGGATCAGCGTGAAGCAGACTGCAGCCTGGTATGTGTTGCCTTGGTGTGGTTGGGAGTCAATGTGTTCTGGTGCAGTTTAAGAAGGAAACTGAGAAGCTTTAAGTGCTTTCACTCTTCCTTTCTCTGCTTTCACCTCCTCTGTCTCTGTCTGATCGCCTTTCTTCTCCCCACTGACTTTTTGAGACAATAGGATCCAGCTGTGAGGTTGTAAAACCCTCTGGAACGTCACTAAAGAGGCAGCATGGCTTGCGAATGGCTTCAATTAGCCTCTCACATGATAATAAAGCTAGACACATAAAATCATGGATACACAGCCACACACGACATAGGGAGACACACATACAAAACTCGCAGACAGAAAATCCTCCACACACAGACAGAAAATTCTCTACATACACATATACACACACAAATACATACACACATATGCAGACAATTACTGCACAAAAACACAGTTACAGTGCCAGGTGTGTCATGTCAGTGGGATGTCCCAGTTCTTGTCTTCACTCTGTAACACTCAGTGTGACTGAGACACAATCAACATCCACGTCCATGTTGTCACAAGGCTGACGAACACCCAGAGCTCGAAATCCATCTTCATCATCCTCAGATACAAACTACACACACATATCCTGATCTTCCTTCACCTGTGGCACAAAAACAACTTTTCATATTGATCTAGCCATAAGCTCTATGTCATTTTTGTTTGTTTTCTACCCACCTTGTGCACACATCTGACTGACATAGTTTAGAGGGTCCAGGTTATAGGGTTAGGACTGAGAGAATGCATGTGGTTAGAAAAGGTTACAACTATAATGATATACTGTAAATACATAAATGTGTGTGATTTTGTGTGTGGTGGTTGACTGATGGAGATACATATGCTGGAGTAAAAGTAATTTGTTAAAACATGGATAGGAAAGCTCAACTTGGGTCTAACAGGAACAAAAAACATAACAGGTTCTCCTTAAACAGGATCCTGAGAAACTACAAGCATGCTTTGTTGTGGTAATTAAAAGTTGAAAACAAGATCACTGGTGTTTCTCGTGGTAGGTTGTTTTTTAATAGCATGTACATTCAGAACAACACACTTTTCACAAGCCCCAACACCTGCTTGTGGTCTTTGTCACATGCAGTGTGTTTTCATCTGATTCGTTAAATGTCTGAGATTCCTCAAATTGTTAGATCACGAGCAGCTAAACAGCAACAATAAGGACAAGAAAACATGCTGCCCATAGTCATCCAAAATAAAAGTGACACTGTCCTTATGCTGAGTGTGTTCCAAACACTCATTTCACCAACTTCTGTAACTTGTGTTTGTTGCTAGCATAGTTTGCTTTTTAAATGGAAGCAGCGTAATTGGCTAGTAGAGTGTTTGGAATGATGGGAATGAGGTTGATAATGAGCATACAAATGGACAGAGGACTATGATATCACTTTGTCCATAAAATGTGGCTATTTTTATTAACATTCAGTAGTAGGTATTGTTTATTACATCTGTGTAAGGGCTAGAGTAGTGTATTTGTTCTCTCATATTGTGAATAGATGTTTCACACACTTCTACCTAGATTTAAGTCCTGAGAAAGTGAAAGTATTGTCCAGGTATTTTTCTTTCTTTTCCAATATTTATGTCTGTTATCTAGTGTGTGCAAATCACCTATGGATGCCTTTTTGTAAATAAAGTCAGTTTCAGCTAACAAAGATGTTAATTACCTTTCCATCTTAAATGTAAATTCCAGTATACTTCCCATAAATGTGGCCACTGTGACTCTATGGTCATGCTAACTTTACACTCACGCAAAACAACATCCGGACAACCTGTGCGAGCCTCCTACAGCTTTCCAAATAAACATTGTTTTTACTGGACTGAAAGTAAGCACAGAAAGTAGCCGCCTGTAATAGCCATGTTGGCTAACTGCATAGGGATCTACATTCATGGCAACTTTCAGCTTTTTCTCTAAGCTACTATAACGTTAGCTTTGTAATTTCTGATCATAAAGGAAAATATATATGTATAACCAGTTGCTAGTGCAAAGTGCATGACCCATCGAGTCACAATGGCCACACTTATGGGAAACATGGCAGGTTGAAATATACTGGAATTTTCCGTTAAACGACTAACCATCACAAAATGGTTTTTTTCATTTAATTTCTGATTCAACACTTCGCTTAAATGTGTTTGTAAAAGGTAACAAGGTTTGAAGTCACAAAATGGCCTGGCATCCATGAACGGTTACAGTATAAATCCGTAAATCCATCCACCCCTTGATGTGTTATAGCATGCATGTAAATATAAACCTATTACAAAATAATATTTAATAAAACTATCATGTTTTAAAAATGTAATTTAATCATAATCTAATATTTGTGATCTATGATATAGAAACAAACAAAAAATAAATAGATAAGTTCAGTTCAGATTCGAATATTCAAAGACTGAGCATTACTTATTACTGCTTACTTTTAAGCATTTACTAAATATAAACTGTGGTGAGTTGTGGTGTACTATCATCTAGTATAACATTATGCTCTTGCTCTCCATCAGCCTGGCATCTCTAAACAAACTGTGCACTGTAACAGGAGGATGCGTGGAAGGTGAGCGGAATGTTTCTGCAAATAATTATTTGTTACCAGTCAGATGCAATGAGATACAGGCGATTCATAGTGCATACACAGATAGACACACATCCTGCAGGAATGACCTGTAGATCTGCAGCCATAAGGATGTGGGGAGGATGTGCAATTTGTCCTGATCAGGGAGTATGACAAAAGTCCATTAGAGATAATAAGGAGAAGACAACTATTTATACTTGTCACTGAGATAGTGCTCACACTCACACTCTTCCTCTCTCAAGCCTCGACTTGTCAGTAGATGTGTTGCTTGGCGAGTGCCGGTGCGTAGATAGACTGATTGCAGAATCCAGCTATGATAAATTACACTAATGAACTGAGAAGTTACAGAGGAAAGCAAATATAGACAAGAAGAGAGGGAAAATAAAGAGGACAGGGTGACATTCATTCATTATTAAAGTCAGAGACAGTCTGCAACTTTTCATACAAATACATATTCTACTCTAATGCTGATTGATATAAGCTGATTAGTGATTCTACCTACAGTATATCCAGTTCATAAGAAAATTGAGGAAAAAAATTATAGTACACAGAAAGTGAAGCATTTTATGTTTCCAGTTGAACTAAATGTAAGAAAGGAATAGCTCGCATTTGCATTTGCAAGGAAAAATAAAAGATGTGTTTGTGTTTATGGTTGCTACATGTGGACTACTCTGTATTAGCCCAATAATCAGACTGAATTGCAATTTAGTTTCACTTTATTCATCACTTTGACATTGTGTTTATGTTACTTGATTTTTTGATAGGAGAGGGTTATTTTTTCTTTAGTTTTTTTCTTTTGTCTCAATAGACAGTGATGTATTAGTCCCACTGCAGTAGCAGTTGCTAGGAGCAATCAACTTTCCTTTTTTTTCACTGATCAAAGAAACATAGATTTTTATGAGTTATTATTTTTGCAAGTTGACTTACAACAACTTGTACAACTGTGTTGACCTCATCCTTGCTTGTTGCCATTTTCTGTCACTATTTTTTAGGAATGTAGCTAGATAGCTAACTGGCTATGTAGGAAAATGACAATTCCATAGAGGTACAAAGTGGAAGGAGCTATTTTGGGCGCCACTGGTTCCGGAAGTAAAAGTCCCATTTATTTTTCCCATAAACAATGTTACGACTGACATTTTAATATTGTAAAAAGGTACAATGTCTCTCAGAAATCTGCAAAAAAACAGTATTGGAAGAGTCTCCGATTAAGAAAAAGCTAAAGTATTTGAGCATCTCTTGCAAAGTGCTAGATGTCGCCATTTTGAATAGTATACGAACTGCTCTTAACGAACAGAGATAAATTATTGATGAGGCAGTAAGCAAATCTGTCAAATACGTTATTAAACAGTTTTCAGTCCTCATATTCAAGTACTGAGGGCTGAGCTCGATCAGACACAAGAGGTTTGCAACTTTGTATATAGTTGTTCGTTTTATCTCGTTTTCTTTTTTGGCAGCTGTAGTTCTTAAAAGTAGTCTCCATCTACATGTTTCTAATATTACATTTCTTGCAGTCTCAAATACATTCTTCGTTACTTTTCTCCCTTGGCCAATATAATGATATTTAATGTGATTTCTTGGAATGTTTGGGGCCTATATTTCCCTACAAAACGGACACGCTCTTTGCAATTTCTTCGTCCTAAACACATCCATTTTGCCTTCACTCAAGAATCTCATCCAAGCCATAATGATGTTAGCCGATTTCAAAGTAAATATTACAAAACAATTTGTTCTTCATCAGCTGATACTAGGTCCAAAGGGGTGTTAATTGTGGTTGACAGGACTATATCGATTACAGTAGAAAATACAGGGGGAGACAATTGTGGGAGATTTGGTTGTTTTAATTTCTGTTCAAACACACGAATGGTTATTGTCACAGTACATGCTCCAAATAAAGTTGACCCTGCCTTTTTTCTTGCAATAACACAGACACTTCTCAGTTCTGGTAATCATCCCAGTTTAGTCTGTGGCGACTTTAATGCTATTTTTCAAGACTCTGATAGAACATCCATTTGGGTCTCAACGTCACACCCAAATTATAGTCAAAAGTCATATTCAAGAACTTTATTAGTTATGTTTACTCCTGTAGTTTCCTGTAGAACCTCTAGATGGTGCTTCAATTCATCTCTTTTATCCAATCTCTCATTTTTTGCACAACTTATATTGAAAGCAGAAGAATTCATTAACCTCAATGACAATTCTTGCCATACCACACAGATCATGTGGGAAGTTTTTAAGTGTTTTTTTTTTAGAGGCATTGGTTTTTCGGTTATGAATGGGATATTTCATAGAGACCAAACAATATCTCTTATTTCTCTCTTTCATAAAAAAATCCTTTCGGGTGTGATAATTTCTTTGGGGTGTGATAATTTCCGCCCAATTTCCTTGAGCTGTGGGGACCGTAAAATCTTTGCTAAAGTTTTAGCTCTGCGAATGGAGGGTATAATGCATGGTATAATAAATGAAGATCAGACAGGTTTTATAAAGGGATGTCTCGCGGCTGATATCGTGCCATTTACTTCACGTTATAGATATGGCTGACATGATGCCAGAGTCATGTGGAGTTCTTTGGTCAATGTGGAGAAAGCCTTTGATAGGCTGGATGGAATTATTTATGGATAGCTTTCGAACACATTGGATTTGGGGGAAAGTTTTTTAAAATGGTAAAAACTTTATATAATAACAGCTGCGGCACTAACAAGTCCATACCAATCTTCTCCTTCTCCTAGGCTACAGAGGGGGAGTAGGTTGCCCGTTGTCTCCCCTACTGTTCGCCCTTTCAATTGAACCACTTGCACAAGCCGTGAGGTTAAGCACAAACTTTAAATCCATCACAATAGACAACCATAGACACTGTATTTCATTGTGTGCTGATCCTGTACATGTCTGAGGTTGACCAGTCACTGTCTCTCAGGATATAAGGTGAACTGCCATAAGTCAACACTCTTAATGAAGCTGCTAAAAATGTTCAATATCCTACTAACTTAATTGGGGCCAACTCATTCAATTATTAAATTGCACCCTTCATTTTCCACAACAACCAAAATTCATTTTGAAGGGACCATTAATAAGACTGCAACAGACTTTGAGTTCTATATATGTTAGCTTACAAGGGAAACTAGAATATTTGTATTTTCTTCAGAAAATGCATGAGATTGCTGCATCTGCTGCTGCTCGCCGGCCCAGCTTTTGAAAGAGTCCCAGCAAGAAGTGTTGGTGATTCACCTTGAGGACAATGAGTGTCATTACACATGTGTCTGAGTAGAGGGTGGAATTTGCAATCCACCTGCCAGTTTTTAACCACAACTTAAAACGCTTACAAGAGTCAAAGTGTTGGTGAGAAAAGTCTGAAAAAAATCACATATTATTCTGCTGGTTTCACGTGTAGACAGTAAATGGACTGTACTTGTATAGCGCCTTTCTAGACTCAAAGCACTTTACACTACATGCCATTCACACACATTCATACACTGATGGCAGGTGCCAACTGCTCATCAGAACAAAGAAACTAATCATTCACACACACTCACACTGAAGGCACAGCCTTCAGGAGCAATTTGGGGTTCAGTATCTTGCTCAAGGACATGTGGGCTAGGGGAAGCCAGGATCTAACTGCCAATCTTCCGATTAGTGGACGACCCGCTCTACCTCTAAACCACAAATGGGTGTATTTTCAAATATTTTGGTGACGTTTGATCCAACACTGAGCAAAAAATAAAATATTGTGCATACAGTACAAATTACAGAAATCAGTGTGGACTCAACGTTTGACCAATCTGAACACCATTTGAAACACTTGATGACTACCATCTAGAGAATGACTGTGTCAATTTGGGTAACATTTGAATCAAGAGAAATGGATATTAAATGATTTTACATATTTTGAAAAATATAGAGTGACAGACTTCTGAATTGACCATAGGTTGCAGTGAGTCAAAGTTTTGTCACACATCAGTGGAAAAAAATTTCAGCTCCGTAGGACACACAAGTGATTTTTTTAGATTTTGTGAAATTTGGAATGTGAATTGTTGTAATAAGCCACGCCCACTTTAATCAATCATTACCAAATGTTATGCATCAACTGAGTCATGACCCTAGATTGTGTTATATTAAAGATCAGAAATAGTACTTTTTCGGAGTGGTCCACATATACTGTATGAAAATTCTGATGCCAATTGCTCAAAATTTTAAGGAGGAGTAGCAAAAAAAAAAAAAAAAACTGATTTGAAGAAAATCCAAAATGGCTGAAGACAATTCTTCAGCGCAATTGGGGGTGGCCCATTCACATCAAATAAAAGACTGGGGGGAAAAAGACAGTAGTGTGCCAGTGTTTTTTTTAGTTGGTTTTTTTTTAGTTACTCGCTACTCAAGTCATTTTTTCAGTAAATACCTTTGTACTCTAACTCAATTAGTTATTTGACTACTTTTACTTCAACTTGAGTACTTGTTTTTGCAAGTAACAGTACTTTTACTTGAGTACAGTTTTTGGCTACTCAACCCACCTCTGTGTATGGGTAGATAAAAAATGGGAAGATGACTAAGCCTCTGTGTGTGGGTGGGGAGATGGAGGTTTAAGAGAATTCTTTAGTCCAGCTTTTAGGTCAACGACTGTAACTGCTATTACCTAAATCAAGATATCATCAGAACCACAAGAGTCTGCTGAACATGGTGTAGATTTTAGTTTGTGGTGTTACAAATGTGACAATGAATTAGGCATGTAAGGAGAGAAGAGAAAAATAGTTTTTCTGGTGTCAGTTATAATGGAAGTCTAAGGGAGCCTGGCTAGGACTGCTGTCACTTGGAAGCTCATAGGGCCAAATGTGTAGGTCTGTTCAATTCCATAAGATCATCTGATGAACAAGTTATCATACGTTTGATATCAAAATGACGTATGTAGAGCGAAAATTGCAGGAGAGAGATACATTTTAAGACAAATTGTTAAGGAGCGTTTCCAGAAGCTCCCACTCTTGAAAATGCATGAAAAAGAGTAGGAAGGAATACAAATAGTTGGCAAGTGGGAAAGGGATGAAGGATGCAAACTGCCTTGCTTGAAAAATGGCTGGGACCTAAACTGCATAGCTGGCTTAACTTTGCACAAAGAAGCACCTGAAGGAGTATGAATAGTTTTCTGTTATCATACATTGACCATTGGGTTCTTTTATTTTGAATAAACAGCCTCATCCTGAGTTCCCTGTTAAGGTGCAGTTACTTTCTGGGTCTTCTATTTTGAAAAAACTAACTGTATCTCTTGTTTCCTGTTAAGATACAGTGACTGTTGGGAACTTTTATTTAATTTTTTTTATATTTTATAAACTTACTTAAAAACTTTACTTCCAACAAAGTAATACCTAGAATGTATAGAAGATGTGGAACATTTTGATGTTTGAATGGAGTTTCTAGCTGAAAGTATGAATGACTAGATAAGAGTTGAAAAATCAGAATCAGAAATACTGTATTGATCCCCGAGGGGAAACTCTTTTGTTACAGCAGCTCACCTTTACGTCAGTGCACACAGGAATAGAAGTACTAGCAAAAAATATAATACACTATAATACAGGTCAGAAAATATATTAAGTACCAAGTGGGTATAAGTATAAAATAAAATAGTGTGAAGTACCAAGTAGGTTTACCGGTTGATGATAATAATACGGTATAAGGTAATAGTGCATGAACTGTCAAGTTAAGTGTAGCTTATTAAGGTTATAATGAGACGGAGGATGTTGCACAGCAGTAATAGAGGTATGAGTAATATCAATATCAATAAATAGGGAATTATTAGCTAAAATATTGCACAGGAGTATTACACAATTATGTCAAGTATTGCAGAGATGTAATGATCAATGTCCAGTTTAATGACTTAGGGTCATACAGACTACACTTAGAGGGAGGAGTTAAAGAGTTTGACGGCCACAGGCAGGAATGACTTCCTGTGGCGCTCTGTGGTGCAGTTTGGGGGGATGAGTCTTTCGCTGAAGGTACTCCTTTGTTTGACCAGCATGTCATGGAGTGGGTGGGAGACACTGTCCAAGATGGTATGTAGTTTGGCCAGCATCCTCCTCTCTGACACCACTGACAGAGAGTCCAGCTCCACCCCCACAATGTCACTGGCCTTACGGATCAGTTTGTTGAGTCTGTTAGTGTGCGCTACCCTCAACCTGCTGCCCCAGCATGCAACAGCATACAGGATAGCACTGGCCACCGCAGACTCATAAAACATCTTCAGCATTGTCCGGCAGATGTTGAAGGACCTCAGCCTCCTCAGAAAATAGAGGCGGCTCTGGCCCTTCCTGTACAGAGCTTGAGTGTTCTTAGCCCAGTCCAGTTCATTGTCCATGTGTACTCACAGGTACTTGTAACCCTCTACCATGTCCACACTGACCCCCTGGATGGAAACCGGGGTCACTGGTGCCTTGGCCCTTCGTAGATCCACAACCAGCTCCTTAAACTTTGTCTCATGGTGTGAGCAGAACCATCTGCAGCTCAATGCGACAAAGTTCCCCACCACAGCCCTGTACTCAGACTCATCATCACCGTTGATTCATCCCACCACAGCAGAGTCATCAGACAACTTCTGAAGGTGGCAGGACTCTGTGTGGTAGCTGAAGTCCGTGTTGTAGATGGTGAAGAGGAAGGGAGAGAGGACAGTCCCCTGAGGGGCCCCAGTGTTGCTGACCATGCTGTTCAACACACAGTGCTGCAGGCGCACATGCTGTGGTCTGCCAGTCAGGTAGTCCACAATCCAGGACACGAGGGGGGCATCCCCCTGCATCGCTGCCAGCTTCTCACCCAGCAGGGCTGGCTGGATGGTGTTGAAAGCACTAGAGAAGTCAAAAAACATGATCCTCACTGTGCTTGCCGGCTTGTCCAGGTGGGTGTGGATGCGGTTCAGCAGGAATATGATGGCATCCTCAACTCCCAGCCGGGGCTTGTAGGCGAACTGAAGGGCGTCTAGGAGGGGTCTGACCATGGGCCACAGCTGTTCCAGCACTAGTCTCTCCAGGGTCTTCATTATGTGGGAGGTCAGTGCCACCGGTCTGTAGTCCTTGGAGCCACTGGGACGCGGTGTCTTCGGCACAGGAACAAGGCAAGATGTCTTCCACAGAACAGGGACACTTTGAAGACTCAGGCTCAGGTTGAAGACATGTTGAAGGACTCCACATAGCTGGGGGGCACAGGCTTTTAACACCCCAGGGCTAACTCCATCGGGGCCTACAGCCTTGTTTGAGTGGAGTTTCATCAGCTGTCCTCTCACCTGGTCAGAAGTCAGGCACACAGCAGAGGTTACAGGCAGGGGAGGCGGGAGTCATTAGTGTGAAGAGGGCCGTTAGCCTGATAACAAGTTGAGGGGGGAGTAGGACTCTCCCAGGAAGATGGGGGAGGGGGGAGCAGTGGACACAGAGGAGTCTGAGGGCCGACAGCAGCTGAGTTAGAGGGGGGATGAGAAGGAGCTCATGTCGTAGAAAAGGTTTCAGTCATAGTCATCTGGACACTGTTTTCAGAATCAAGACGTTTCGGCAGTCATTCTCAATTGTGAAAAATGGACCGGGAACTCAGAAATTTAAGCTACTCTGTGTTACTTAAGCCCTGCCCTCCTGCTCCTCAGGAAGGAGTCTTCCTGAGTATCTGTTGATTGCTCTGCCTAGTTTCACCTGAAACTGACCTAATTGTTTCCATGATGGCCCAGTAATCAGTAATCAGGCCTATTGTTTTCTGGCTGCACCTCCCTCATCACTGTTACTAACCTGATTAGCATATGATTGGCGTGACCAAGGTGCTAATACACTGTGGTAAACGTTGGGCAGATTGAATCTCAGACCACCATTTCTGTTCAAAGAGGGGTTTTCTTTTTTCCACAAAAATGGCTTCTTTGACACCCCTTCCAAACCAACTCTTCTCTCTACTTCACCTCATGGTCTTCAAATGTGTGGTTTGTAGCTTTTAGATGCAAATGCACGGCGCTCTGCAATCCTGAGTTAGCGTGTCGTCTGTGCTGATAAAGTCTTTTGTGAAGTGGCTGTTTAGTCTCACCTATGTACCGCTCTTTGCAGTTTTCCTCACTGCATTGAATTGAGTAAACTACATTGCTCTGTTTTTGTGTGGGCATCTTGTCCTTAGGATGAACAAGTTTCTGTCTTAAAGTGTTGCCTGGTTTAAAGAAAACAGGAACATCGTGCTGTCTAAAGATCCACTGTAGTTTTTCAGACAGTCCAGATACATAAGGAATGGAGACACCGTTCCTTCTTGGTTCTGTTTCCCAAAACAGAAACAGAACCAAGAAGGAACGGTGTCCCATTCCTTATGTATCATGGCCATCATGGAAACAATTAGGTCAGTTTCAGGTGAAACTAGGCAGATTAATCAACAGATACTCAGGAAGACTCCTTCCTGAGGGCAGGGCTTAAGTAACAGAGTAGCTTAAATTTCTGAGTTCCCGGTCCATTTTTCACAATTGAGAATGACTTCTGGATGGGAGCCGAAACGTCTTGATTCTGAAAACAGTGTCCACATGACTACGACTGAAACCTTTTCTACGATAGAACACTCCTGGACGAATGAGGGACTACACCATCAGGAGCTCATGTGTGTGTCGAATCTGTTAAAGAACAGATTAAGTTCGTTGGCCCTGTCCAAGCTGCCTTCAACTCCTCTGCTGCCAGTCGGTCTGAAGCCAGTGATGCTCTTCATGCCGCTCCAGACCTCTCTCATGTTGTTCTGCTGGAGTTTCCGCTCCAGCTTCCTCCTGTACTTCTCCTTGGCCTCCAGGTCAGCCTGGATTGCCCTCACCTCCTCCGTATTATCATCAGTAAAGGCCTTCCTCTTGGCATTCAGGATGTCTTTGATGTCCTTTGTTACCCACGGTTTGTTATTTGGATAACAATGGACCATCTTAGTTGGGACATTGCAGTCCACACAGAAGTTAATGTAGCCAGTTATGCACTCAGTAAGCCCATCAATGTCCTCTCCATGAGGCTCACAGAGTGCATACCAGTTTGTCACCTCAAAACATTCCTGCAGTGTCTCATAGGCCTCCTCTGACCATCTCCTCACTGTCCTTGTCGTCGCAGACTGCCTTTTAACCAGAGGCACATAGCAGGGTTTGAGGTGAACCAGGTTGTGGTCTGACCTACCCAGGGGGGGGAGGGGGGAAGAGCTGAATGCGTCCTTAACGTTAGCATACAGCAGGTCCAGTGTCCTCTCCTCTCTAGTAGGACAATTCACACACTGGGTGAAATTAGTCAGTGTTGTTGAAACACTGACATGGTTGAAGTCACCCGAGATTCCAGACTCAGACTCAACACCTGAGTGCACTCGGGTGTTGAGTCTGGAGTTGTGCTATGGTGGTGTGAATGGCATTGCACACCCGCAGAGCGGGGGATGTAAACAGCCACAACAATGGCATGTGAGAATTCACGTGGCAGATAATATGGCCGGAGTCCCACAGCTAACAGTTCAATGTCCAGGCTACAGATACTCTGCTTGATAGTAGCGTGACCAGGGTTACACCATCTGTTGTTAACTAGAATAGCAAGCCTGCCGCCTTTCCGCTTACCGCTCCCGGTGTGATCCCTGTCGGCCCGAACAGTCTGAAAGCCGACGATGGAAACGTTATGTTCCGGGATATCCTGGTGTAGCCATGTCTCTGAGAAGCACATCAAACTACACTCACGGAACTCCGTCTGACTCCGGGCTAACGCCGTTGGCTTGTCCATTTTATTCGCCAGTGATCTCAGGTTGCCCATGACGAGAGAAGGCAGACACAGCTTAAATCTCTTGTTCTTAAGTCTCTTTTGTCTGCACCCCTCTCTCTTCCCTCGCCGCTTCGTTCCACCTCTGCATCCTCCTCCAGATCTCAGTGGGAAAAAGTGGGTAAATGTAAATAATAATAACATGTGGAAGTAGTTGAGTGCCAAAAAAAAACATGACGGAAGATAAATAATAATAATAAAAACTAGAAACAAAATTTCTGAAGAAATTGCAGGTGTGAATGCTGCCTGTTGAATGATACATGTTAAATAATACCAATAATGCATGAAATAATGTTTGTTGAAAAAGTGGATGCTAAACTGAATTTCTGGCTTTAAAAGTTGAATAATACCAATAATGTATTAAAGATGTGGAACACCATAACGTTTGAATGGAGTTTTTTTCAGAAAATCTGAATGAAAAGATAATTGTTGAAAGTGCATGAAATAGTGCATAAGTAATATGAATAGTTGGGAAAGTGGGAATGATCTGAATAAAGCAAAATAAGTAAGATAGGAGTTGAACTGCATGACTTGACTAATGGCTGGGAGCTAAACTGGAATGGAGTTTGTAGTTGAAAGTATGAACAACTAGATAAACCTAAATAAAATACTTGAAAATGTTTGAAAATGTCTAAGACCTATGTGTGTGTGTTTATTTCTGTGCCTGTCTGTACCTTTGTGTGTTTTGTGTTCATTAAAAACATTTGTGTGTGTCTGTTTGTTTCAAACTGACATAATTAACTCATCTGAATCAGCGTTGTTTCTCCCCTGAGATCCAAGGTTGCCATTGTGATGGTAACCGCTGTAAGCTTAATATTTCAAAAAGTATGAAAGGTACAAAATAGCTTAATCATAGCATAAATGTCATTAAATATATATAATTTTGATATTTGTATGGTTTCTGTAGATAAATGGATGCAGGAGTAGCAGAAATGGACTTTATTGAAGAGAGAGAGAGACAGACAGAAAAACAGACAGAGAGACAGACAGGAAGTGTAAGAGAGTCAGTCCAACCAAGAGAGACAGAAAGAGATAGGTGTGTGTGTGTGTTTGTGCACTTCCCTACCTATCCAACAGTGGATCTCGGTGTCGTTACATACTTACCAACAGGGGACCACCACGCCAACAGGATCCATTTTGGAGGTCCCCTATTGGTCATGCTTTGAATCATGCTAAAATCATGTCTAAAACCCTCTGGTGAAATTTTTTAACTTTAGCCAAGAGGGGACCAGCAGGTGTATGAGTGTTAAAGTCCATACTCAGCAGTGTCCCTGCTGGCTGGAGCAGGGATTTTAACGAGTCACTCATACATGTCATTTTTAACACTCCCCCCATAGTGTGATTGGCTTGCAGCCCCAGGCAGTCTTTCAGACAGTAGAGGGGCTATTAAACAGGCTACTGATTGAAGAAAGCAGTCTCTTGAAACATGATTTGTTATTATGTTTTTGTAACAAAACATAAAGACTGAGCTTTATTAGATATCTTAAGTTTCAAGCTCAACATTATTAAAATAAAGGGCTACCCAGAAGGCACAAGAGTAATAAGTATTTTAGAATCTAAAAAAGGAAAGAAAATATGAAAAGCAACCAGGATAAAATCAAGAATAAAATGGTCAGCACCAAAATCCTTTTTTTCATTTTGAATTAATCACTAAAAACTGATTTATCATTAGACTTTTACTAGACTTTTGAAATAGTTCAGTCCCTAAAAATACCTTTGACAAATTTTTACAAGCACAGGGCTTCAATTAATTTTGCAATGCAATTGTGTCCTCAATCTATATTTATAGGAATGCATTTTATTTGTTGAGTTGCTTTGCAGAAAAAGGTCCACACTTAGAATGACAGAGGTCCACTGTTGGCTGGTACATAATGACACAAGTAATGAAAATGAATAAAAGAAACAAGTAAAACTAATAATACTAAGAAAAAGATCATCTCAACTAAATAGTCTCTTGAAACCTGATTTGTTATTATGTTTTTTGTAATAAAACATAAAGGCTTAACTTTTGTGGATTCCCTAATTAGTTTCAAGCTAGAGACTGTATTAAAATGAAGGGCTACCCAGAAGGCAGCAGAATGATTAAGTATTTTCAAAACAAAAAAATACAGTAAAAAAAAACAACCAGGATAAAGTTAAAAATAAAATGGTCAGCAGTAAGATCATTTCTTTTCATTTTTAATCACTAACATTAGATTTTTACTATAACTTCAAAATTGTTCAGTCCCAAAACACTCCCCTGATGAGTTTTCACTAGTACATTTTTCAACGTAATTGTGTTCTCAATGTATATTTATAGGAATGCATTTTATCTGTTGATTCTCATTACAGAAAAAGGTCCAGACTTGTATGGTATGGAATGACAGGGGTCCACTGTTGGCTGGTACATAATGACACAAGTTCCCTCTTATGTAACATGGAGTGACATTCACACTCCGACATGTGTGAAAAGAAGAAATAAGCAAAATTAATAATATTTAGGACTAATCTCAACTAAATAATTCAATAATTATTCTTCAAA
The DNA here is from genome assembly GCA_027580175.1 of Siniperca scherzeri. Classification (NCBI taxonomy): domain Eukaryota; kingdom Metazoa; phylum Chordata; class Actinopteri; order Centrarchiformes; family Sinipercidae; genus Siniperca; species Siniperca scherzeri. Next base: position 6,012,766 of record CM050843.1, on the reverse strand, counting down.
CATGATTTGTTATTATGTTTTTGTAACAAAATACAAATGTTCAGCTATAGTGGATGGCTTAGCCATTTTCAAGCTTGACACTGTATTAAAATGAAGGGCTACCCAGAAGGCAGGGGATTAAGAAGAACTTTAAAATCTAAAAAAGAAAAATCAACCAGGATAAAATTAGGAATAAAATGGTCAGCAGCAAGATCCATTCTTTTCATTTTAGATTAATTGCTAAAAACAGATTTATTATCAGACTTTTACTAGACCTTTGAAATGGTTCAGTCTCCAAAAATTCCCTTGACCAATTTTTACAAGCACAGGGCTTTAATTAATTTTACAATGTACTTGTGTCCTCAATCTGTATTTATAGGAATGTATTTTACTTGTTGATTCGCATTACAGAAAAAGGTCAAGACTTGTATTTTATGGAATGACAGAGGTCCACTGTTGGCTTGTACATAATCACACAAGTTCCCTCTTAGATAGCATGTAGCAACATTCACACTCCAGCATGGATGAATAAAAAAGAAATAAACAAAATTAGCATAATTCTTAAGAGAAAATTATAATCTAAACCAAATAGTATCTGTAGTGTTGTTATTTTTTAGTAAAGTGGCACCAGGAATGTTGTCATTGTAGCTTTTTGAAATGTGGGGTGTATTGTGAAAACACAATGACAACCTATCATGAAAGGTAACTAAAGCAACAAAAATACTTTAGGACATATTTAGGATATTGACATTAAGGTATTGCCAGAGAAGAAGAATTATTTTAATTGTTGTGCGCATAATAAAAACTTAAATTTTAACTATACAGCTACAGTAGTATTTTGTTGAAAGTCCTTTTTCTCTAATCTCCAATCTAATTTTGAGATTTGGAATGGATTATTATCTCCTCTGTGCTAAGGCTTCTGTTATAGGAAAAGTGACTGGGGAGCTTTTTAAAGATGATACTGACGTAAAATTACCAGCATATTTATGGAGTGAAAGGCATCACTAAAGGAGGAAAATTCTGGGTGCATTTTGTAATTTCATCCAGAGGAAGTGGTTGGCCGCAGATCACATAGTTGAAGATATTAAAAAACTAAAAGTACAGAAATTGATTTGATGACTAATTCAGAGCCATCTTTAATAATTACCACTCATTGCTTATTTAAACTTGAGGATCTCTTTATATTTGCATGCAATTGCAGTTTCTTTTAAATTAGTTTCTTTAATGTTATCAAATCACTGAATAAAGTGGAGAGGACAACTGTAGTCAAAGTAACAAAATCAAGAAAGCTATAAGCAACAGGCGAACAAAATATGAACATTTAGTTAAATGCCAAGCTTTAGTTAACAATTTCCTGAACATTTTGTGGTGACAGTATGTGACCCAACAACTCAGCTACCTGGCATCCAGGCATCAACTGGTTTCAGACCAAATCAGGCGCTGCAAATTAGCGGCGGCATGCCACAGTTTACTTTGTGCCGCAATAGTTTTGTAATGAAACAAAAAAATTTTATACTTCTCATATTAACATAAATCTCTAACGTTGTGTATTGCTTCAGCAAAGCATCTTTCTCCCAGTCAATCAGCCCCTCTCACCCCGCTGTACATGCTCACCACAGCATGCTTGTTAAGCTAATAGCGAATTGTTATGAACAAGCTAAAATGAAAGCTGTCTGTATGTAACCTAACTGTTTATCTTACTTTGCCACGAATCTTAAAATTTGTCAAATTCTTGTAAACTTAGCTACTGGCTGAGCCCCTCCTATCTCTACAAGCGTGATCAAAGCAGAAGAGGGAGGAAGAACTGATATTTACTGTCTGTGTTCTTCATATTTTGATGTCAGGAATATTAGGTTTATTTTACTGACATTTTAGATTTGTTTCCAGTGAGATATTATTGAGTGTATATAGTGACTTTGCTGTTGTTTACGTTACTGCTGCTGCTCTAGAAACAATATTTAGTCCCTCCAGACACCTAGGGAAAAATCTGAATGTGTTTATGATTGAATTGTTTACTAGAGCACAAATTTCTTCATAGATCTAGCCTCTTAATTTTGCTCTCAAAGTGCACCAGATTGATGCATTTAACTCGAAAATGTACAAAATATTCCTCTTCTAACTATAACTACTAGGTCTATTGATCTGATCCACTATCAGATTGTTAATTAGTCTCACATTTTAGCCTGTGCAGGTCTCACACTGTGAAACACCATCACTTGAGAATTTTGGTGACTAAATTCCATCCTTGCATTCTGATTCTGATTTAGGAGTGTGTGTGTGGACTTCAAACCACTTTAAATAAACTTTGGCTTAACGTAGTTGTCCACTGTTTTCTATCTGTGGTTGTAGGAACCTGTGTTATGAATATTGCCGACGCAGCGTTAAACTGAATACAAAACACTGGAGAAATGTAAAAAAAAAATAGAAAAGTAGGCAGGTTAAGTGTCATTCCATATTACTCAACAGGGGACCAGTGTCATTCTATACAGTCCAAGTGTGGACAAAAGTCAACATATAAAGCCCTATTCACAGATCTGTATCCTGTTGTGATGGTTCTGAGATGAGCTGTAGTTGGGTCATCACTATTATAATGCCCATTAAAAGCACTAACATACCAGTTAATCTGTACGTGCTAAATAAACATTTAGACCCATAAAGACCAATACTTGCTGAGTATCAGTGTGAACTTAATACAGCATGTCTGCCTTTCACTTTATACAAACTTTCAGTTCCATTGTTATGATGCTGCACCATTTGACAACCCTCAAATACGCCTTCTCTTTTTGGCAATAAATGTATAATTTCATGTGACACAGATTGTAATCATCAGAAAAAAAACAAATGACTAGTTGAAGTATTTTTCCCATGACAACAATGAAGGCAAGGAGTAAAAACTCCAGTACAGCTAAAACCTTATGGACTATAGAAATTTGGGTAACACTTTATATTAAGGTACATACATTCACCATTAACTAGTTTCTTATTAGCATGCACTCATTCTCCCTTAATGACACAATAGTGTCCAAATAACTCTAAATATAGTCTTTCTAACTCAGAATATGTTCCCCATTCTAAAATGAGGTCTTGCTCATAACTAATTCACTAGTAGTTTGACACTAACCCACATAGGTTCCCTATTCTAAAGTTGTCTCCTCTTAGCACTTAGTAAATCCATTGTAACATACAACTACTGCAATTAACAGATGCTATTTTTAAGTGATGGGTTACACCTTGAATGAAATGGAGGTCTATTGAGATGCACAGATTCTATTCCCATTCAGTGGCAGTAGAACAAAGTCAGCGCAAGTATAAATATCTCCTTTATTAATGCACCGCGTCAGAGATTTTCAAACATATCTATAAAAATATTTTGTTTCTTCAAAGCTAATAACAAATATACTGCCTAAACTTGATGTATATGTTTCAGCTGAGTTTTTTGGTGTGTAAAGGATCACACAGATTTTCTATTTTTCAGAGACATGGTCAATTTAGCACCCTAAATCTCACATCATAAAACCTACACATGCCAATATGAACTTGCTCTTTTGTAGCTAAACTAGCATTTTCAATATTTCATGCTTCCAGTGAAACATAATTTAACATACCTTTAACTGAACAAAGTAGCTAACTAGCATTTGCATTTTTCATTTCAGTTGACTATATTGGGATGTAAAGACCCATTAAGACCAATACCTGCTGAGTATCACTGTGAACTTTGTGCCACATGCCTTTCCCTTTATTTAAACACTTTAAAAGTTCCATTGTTACGATGCTGCACCATTTGATGGCCCTCAGATATGCCTTCTCTATTCAGCAATACATGTATAACTTCATGTGACACAGATTGTAATCATCAGAAAAAACAAATAACAGTTTAGTTGAAGTATTTTTCATATGAAAAAATTAAGGCAAGGAGTAAAACAAAGATCCAGTAAAATGAATGAATCAGTTTTTAGTGATTCATTAAAAATTAAAAGAAAGGATCTTGCTGCTGACCTTTTTGTTTTTCTTCTTCTTTTCCCCCCTTTTTAGACTTTAAAGTACTTATTACTCCCCTGCCTTCTGGGTATCCCTTAATTTTAATACAGTGTCAAGTTTGAAAATGGTTAAGCCATCCACTAAAGCTGAGCCTTTATATTTTGTTACAAAAACATAAAAACAAATCATGTTTGAGAAATAGTTATTGAATTATTTAGTTTAGAGATGATTATTGTTTCATAAGTATTATTCATTTTGCTTATTTCTTTTTATAAATGTTGGAATGTGAATGTCGCTCCCTGCTATTTAAGAGGGAACTTAAAACTTAGAACTGTGTCATTATGTATCAGCCAACAGTGGACCCCTGTCACTCCATACAATATATGTGTGGACCTTTGTTATGGAATGATTGTTTCAGGGGACACAATCTTTAATACATTTAACTGAAAATAGATAAACCCTTCACAGGTACACTACCAGTCCAAAGTTTTGAGATGCCACCATTTTTTTCATTTTAGAACAGTAAATACATCAAAACTGTGAAATAGCACAAATGCAATTATGCAGTGACCAAAGAACTGCTACACAAATCTTATATTTTAGATTATTTAAAGTAGTTGGAAAGAAATTCAAATATAGGATCAACTTCACTATTTATATTTGTCTAAGAAACACATTTCAAGCATTTAAGCAGAAGACTTGAAGAGAATGAAAAACAGTACATTCACTGTATCAAACCTTTTGCCTGTTAGTGTAAAGATCAACTTACTAGCTGCAATATCTGCAACTACACAGGCTTCATACTGGATATTTTCTTCCTGATGTCATGCAAAAGCACTCCAAGTGGTCCATTTCTGTGATGGTTTCCATGCCAGCAAGTCCACTCAATTACATCTAAGTCTCAAGTTTGCTATGGCAACAGCTGCACATGTAGATGCAGCGACTGGTAACTCCTTCAACCTTGCTACATTTTAGTTTTAAATTGTTATTTTTTTTCCAGTTCTATTGCTGAAACACCATTGAATGATGTCTGATTGGAGTTGATTTAAAGGGCTAAGCCAAAATTGTTCAAATCGATTGGGTCAGGAGATTTTGACTATGGCAATGGCTGCACATGTAAATGCTGTGGCCTGTAGGCTAGCTCCTTCAAACTCTGCTACTTTTTTGTTTTTATGTTTATCTTTTTTTTCCCGGCTTTATTGCTGAAACATGTGTTAATATTCATCAGAAAAGGAAGCCAGGGTTTGGATTAAAGAGCAACGGACCTTGAGACAATCCAGCCAGATTAACCGGACCAGACATCACAGCGGGTGCTGTGTGAGAGGACAGCGCCCCCGGGGGAGAGGAAAGACAGCTGGGATAGGAGCCATGCTGGCCCAGTTTGGACTAAAGGCTGCTCCTGGCTAATGTCCGGGCTGCCCACATCTTAGCAGAGACCTGCTCCACCAACATCCCAGATCAAGCACTCAATGGGCAGACTGGATTCTGAGTTGAAGGAGCGCAAGACCCCGGTGGGATGAGGGGAGGCGGACTCTGTTTACATAGATGGTGCTTGGTGCTCAAGTGCAGTCAAAGAGGATGGACACTGTTTCCAGATGCCGAACATTTTATATGGAGTGTTATTTGGACACTATTGTAGTTTTATGTTTTGTTATATAGCAATAGATCATATTTATTAAGTGTTATTAAGGAAGAATGAGTATTCTTGTGGTACTACCACCATATAAGGCCCATACTGAGCAAAGCATAAAGCAAAGCAAGATCGTAATTAATTTACAACAACTTCCTTACTTACTTACTAATTAGCAATTAGGATGTTATTGAAGGAAAAAGTTATTAGCCTAGCCTACAGTCTAGACCTGCTCTATAGGAAAAGTGCAAAAACTTCTGAACCTCTAAATAAAATTTAATTGAATAGTTGTAGAATATGGTCATGCAGAATAAGGCATTAATAAGTACCATAATGACTAATAAAGAGACAATATGCTACTCATCTGCTTGCTAATAAGCAACTAGTTAATGGTGAATATGTGTACCTTAATATAAAGTGTTAACCAAATTTGTTTAACAGTGGGCTTTGTGAGGTTAATCCGTCCTCTAGCTGACATATCCCTTGTATCTCAGACAAACTGATGACTCCCATTACCTTCTATATTTTCTCCTACCATGTTAAATTGTTGTTCAGTGGGCCCTGAATCTCGTGCTGACGTGCTGAGGTAAGCGTATTGTCGCATTTCCGGTCACCGGTGTTTGTATGTTACTAGTAGTGTATTTTTGCTGCTCTAGCTCATCACAGTTAATTTTGTTCGATTCTTCATTACAGTGACAAACTATCTGTTATACATTTAAATGAACACTAGTTCTGTTCAAGCACTCATAGCTCTCTCCTTCTTTTAACGACTTTCTCGAACCTATTTACGTTTCTAATAAGTTCTCCCCACTCAGTGACACACCCGCTGAGAAACCCACTATCATTACTGACAGCTACATTTTAAGAAATGTGAAGTTAGCGACACCAGCGTCTATAGTCAGATGTATTCCCGGGGCCAGAGCAGGCAACGTTGAATCCTATTTAAAACTGCTGGCTAAGGATAAGCGTAAATACAGTAAGACCGTTATTCACGTCGGCGGTAACGACTCCCGATTACACCAATCTGAGGTCACTAAAGTTAATGTTGAGTCAGTGTGTACATATGCAAAGACAATGTTGGACTCCGTAGTTTTCTCTGACCAGTGATGACATGTTTAGCTCCATGTCTTCATTCATTTGGTGTCCAGCAAACGATGTGGGCATTTTAGATAATTGGCGGACTTTCTGGGGAAGACCTGGTCTGATAAGGAGAGAAGGCATCCATCCCACTTTGGATGGAGCAGCTTTCATATCTAGAAATCTGACCGAGTTTATTAGTGGACCTAAACCATGACAACTCAGAGTTGAGACCAGGAGGCAGAGTTTCAGTCCTACACACTTCTTCCATTAGAGCAGTTACCCACCCAAAACTCCTTAGTGATGGTGCCCACTTAAATTAACAAAATCAAAAGTTAACAAAAGAGGAGTTATACATAAAAACCTAAACCAAATTACCACTCCTGAAATAGCACAACAAAATAGGAGAATTAAATGTGGACTTAAATGTGGTGCTGTAGCTAAATTTAAGGAAGCTATTCCATCTGCATTTAATTCAGTGCTATGTCTCAATATAACAGAAGACTCCTATGCTAATTTCAGCCTCTTCCAAACTGACCATCTTGTTGATAGTGCTGCAGGCTCACTGTGAACGACACTCGATTCTATAGCCCCTCTAAAAAGGAAGATAATAAAACAAAGAAGGTTAGCTCCATGGCATAACCACCAAACCTGCAAATTAAAGCAAACGTTGCGAAAACTTGAAAGGAAATGGCGTTCCAACAACCTGGAAGAATCTCATTTAGTCTGGCAAGATAGTCATTTAGGAAAGCCCTCCGTAATGCCAGAGCAGTTTACTACTCATCATTAATAGAGGAAAATAAAAACAACCCCAGGTTTCTTTTCAGCACTGTAGCCATGCTGACAGAGAATCACAGCCCTATTTAGCCATTGACCATCACATCCTATTACAGAGACTGGAACATTCAATTGGCATTAAAGGAACCTCACTAATCTGGTTTGTATCCTATCTATCAGATTGATCTCAATTTGTACATGATAACGGTGAGTCCTCCATGCACGCCAAAGTTAGTCACAAAGTTCCACAAGGCTCTATGCTTGGACCAATTCTGTTCACCATATATATGCTTCCTTTAGGCAATATTATTAAGAAACACTCCATAAACCTTTATTGATATACGGATGATACCCAATCTATCGATCAAGCCAGATTAAACTAATCAGTTAGCTAAACTTCAAGCATGCCCTAAAGACATAAAAACCTGGATGACCTGTAATTTTTGACTGCAGGGATCTAGGGTCATGACTCAGTCAATGCATAAAATTTGGTAATGATTGCTTAAAGTGGGCGTGGCTTATTACAACAAATGTAAATTTCTAGACATTTTACATTTCAAACTTCAAAAAAATCACACGTAGGTCCTAGAGAGCTTGAATTTTGACAGCTCATCCACTGAATTCTGCCAATACTTTGCCTCACTGTAACCTATGGTCAATTCAGAAGTCTGTCACTCTATATTTTTCAAAAAAAGGAAAATCAATTAACATCTAAATCTCCACAAGTCCTCATGCAAATGCTACTAAAATTGACACAGACATTCTCTACATGGCAGACATCAAGTGTTTTAAATTGTGTTCAGATCGGTCAAACAGTGAGTCCGCTGTGATATTCAATATCTTAAAGTAATTTGTACTGTAAGCACAACATTTTCTTTTGCTGCTCAGTGCTGGATCAAAAATCACCTAAATATTTCATAATACACCCTAAACCAGCAGAACAATCTCACCAACATTTTGACTGTTGTAAGTGTTTTAAGTTTAAACAGACAAAAATCTGCAGTCTGGCTCATGTGATGTCATTGCATGGCACCAATAGCCCTACTTTGTGGCCATTAGTAAAACACCATACTACTTATTAATGACCATATCTCTTTAGTGTAATATTCCATGGTGACCAAATTCAGCAAAGTTGTACAGATGGGGATGCTGAACACATCCATAGCATTTAATCCAATTGCACCTCTAGGTGGCGCTAAAAGATTTGAAAAACTGCTGCTGTAGCAGCCGCGGCTGTGAACAGTGGAAGCAGCAGCAGCCAACAGCTTCAAGCTCTCACACGCAATTTCTCAAGAAATTGTACATTCTAGTTAAGTTTGTTATTATTGTCACTAATCATTCACACAATTGTAATGACAAAGCCTTTATTCTCAAAGCCTTAATTTAGTCTGAATTAAAGTTTCCAGGCAGTAGATATGATTTTTTATTAATATTCATTGCATTTATTATTTAATATTAATTATTTTTCATTTATTTTTTATTCATTCTGACTGACTGACTGAATGAATGTGAAATCACATTCAGTGGAAGGTTGCTTTTATTTTGAAATCAGTTCTCACACACTTCTACGGTAATGCCTGGTATATGCAAGTACACAAAACAACATGAGGATTAGCTTGACCGTGTTTTTGGAAGTGGAGGCTGACTGGACCGCAGTGTTGTACTTGTTACAACCATAGCACACGCACACTTACAGTCCTACACACTTCTCTGCGCTTCCAGAGCAGTTACCCACCCAAAACTCCTTAGTGACGGTGTCTGCCACCCGACCACTTAAATTAACAAAATCTAAAGTTAACAGAAGAGGAGTTATACATAACAACCTAAACAAAAACGCTGAAATAGCACAACAAAACAGGAGAATTAAATGTGGACTCTTAAACATCAGATCTCTGTCATCTAAAGCTGTACTAGTGAACGAATTAATATCAGATTATCATATTGACTTATTTTGTCTTACTGAAACCTGGCTGGGTCATGAAGAATATGTTAGCCTAAATGAATCCATTCCACCAAGTCATATTAATACTCATATTCCTCGAGGAACAGGCCGAGGAGGTGGATTTGCAGCCATCTTCGACACAAGCCTATTAATCAACCCTAAACCTAAAATAAACTATATTACCTATATATAACCTAAATATAACTCATTCGAAAGCCTTGTTCTTAGTCTTTCACACCCAACCTGGAAAACACGACAGCCAATTCTATTTGTTATCGTGTACCGCGCTCCTGGTCCTTATTCTGAATTTTTATCTGAATTCTCAGAGTTTTTATCAAGTTTAGTCTTACGTATTTATTAAGTCTTAAGTAATTATTGTAGGTGATTTCAATATTCATGTGAACGTTGAAAATGATAGCCTCAGTACTGCGTTTATCTCATTATTTTGTCAGACTTTTGTCAGAGTGTACATGAAGCCACTCACTGTTTTAACCACACCTTCAACCTTGTTCTGGTATATGACATTGAAATTGAACATTTAATAGTCTTTCCACAGAATCCTTCTTTGTCGGACCATTACTTAATAACTTTTGAACTGCTATTGCTGGACTACACGCCATTAGGCAAAAAATGTCTATCTGACATTGCTGTAGCTAAATTTAAGGAAGCACTTCCATCTGCATTTAATTCAATGCTATGTCTCAATATAACAGAGGACTCCTATGCAAATCGCAGCCCCTCCCAAATTGACCATCTAGTTGATAGCACTGCAGGCTCACTGCGAACGACACTCAATTCTATTGCTCCTCTAAAAGAGAAGCAAATAAAACAAAGAAGGTTAGTTCAGAAGACCCTTATGGATTATTTAAAACCAAGGCCAGTTACGTCGCCCGGATTGGCGCTACCGGGGCCCCACCCTGGAGCCAGGCCTGGGGTGGGTGCCCGACGGCGAGCGCCTGGTGGCCGGGCCTTTCCCCACGGGGCCCGGCCGGGCACAGCCCGAAGGAGCGACGTGGGGCCGTCCTCCCGTGGACCCACCACCCGCAGGAGGATCCGTAAGGGGCCGGTGCAGAGAGATCTGGGCGGCAGTCGAAGGCAGGGGCTTCGGCGACCAGATCTCCGGACACAGAAACTGGCTCTAGGGACATGGAATGTCACTGCTGGGGAAGGAGCCTGAGCTTGTGCGGGAGGTTGGCGTTACCGGCTAGATATAGTCGGCCTCGCCTCCACGCACAGCCTGGGCTCTGGAACCCGTCTCCTCGAGAGGGGCTGGACGCTCCATTTCTCTGGCGTTGCCGGCGGGGAGAGGCGGCGGGCTGGTGTGGGCCTGCTCATAGCCCCACAGCTCATCCGTCACGTGTTGGAGTTTACCCGGTGAGCGAGAGGGTCGCGTCCCTCCGCCTACGGGTGGGGACAGGTCTCTCACTGTTGTGGCGGCCTACGGGCGAACAGCAGTGCAGAGTACCAGGCCTTCTTGGAGTCCCTGGGAGGGTACTAGACAGTGCACCGCCCGGGACTCCGTTGTTCTACTGGGGACTTCAACGCCCACGTGGGCAACGACAGTGACACCTGGAGAGGGGTAATCGGAAGGAACGGCCCCCCTGATCTGAACCCGAGCGGTGTTCAGTTGTTGGACTTCTGTGCTAGTTACAGTTTGTCCATAACTAACACCATGTTCAAGCACAAGGGTGTCCATCAGTGCACGTGGCACCAGGACACTAGGCGGAGGTCGATGATCGACTCTGTTGTCGTATCATCTGACCTCCGCCGCGTGTCTTGGACACTCGGGTGAAGAGAGGGGCGGAGCTGTCAACCGATCACCACCTGGTGGTGAGTTGGATCCGCTGGCGGGGAGGAAGCGGACAGACTTGGCAGGCCCAAGCGTATCGTGAGGGTCTGCTGGGAACGTCTGGCGGAGCCCTCTGTCAGCAGGGTCTACAACTCACACCTCCGGGAGAGCTTCTCCCAGATCCCGGGGGAGGTTGGGGACATTGAGTCCGAGTGGACCATGTTTTCCACCTCCATTGTCGATGCGGCGGCTCGTAGCTGTGGTCGCAAGGTTTCTGGTGCCTGTCGCGGCGGCAATCCCCGAACCCGGTGGTGGACGCCGGAAGTAAGGGATGCCGTCAGGCTGAAGAAGGAGTCCTATCGGGCCTTGTTGGCTCGTGGGACTCCCGAGGCAGCTGACGGGTACCGGCAGGCTAAGCGTGCTGCAGCCCGTGCGGTCGCAGAGGCAAAAACTCAGGACTGGGAGAGGTTCGGAGAGGCCATGGAGGAGGACTATCGGTCGGCCTCAAAGAAATTCTGGCAAACCGTTGTAGTGGCAATTCCTTCGGAATAAAGAAACACTCAAGGCAATCACTTGTCTTTCTAGGTTTACTTCAAGCGTCTGCAGACGGACTCACAGCAGCAAAAACATACATCAGTATAATCTGCTCTGAATGAGTACCGAGGAAAAAGAGCATCAGTTATTTATCCAGTCTTCAGGGTCAGACTCCTCAACCCAGGGAGAAGAGTGTCCCTGAAGTCTGGACATAACAGTCAATAGGATAATTTGTAGTTCCATGTCATCATTATCAGTGTACTGTTCTCATCTCGTAGTCCAAACAATCATACACAAATCAAGTATTGACGCCAAACAATTATAATAATATCTGTATGTTATTATATCAGAGAGTCTGTTTGTTCTTGCCATTACAATTCCTCCCTTTTTAGCATAAAATCATCTTAAAAACAAATGCTAATCAAAATAATTAAGAACAAACGTTAAGTAGGAGAGGAAAAATCAAACAACCAGACAAGTGGGGAAAACCTCAAGCGTCAGAGGAAGAAAAACCCCACATATACTTATCATTAGCTTATCCAGCACACTTCAATTCAATAGCCTGTCATTAGCAATCATTATCATTATAACTGGACACAAATAAGAATGAACTAAAAATGTAATGGGACTAGACCACAAAACTAAGTTATAATCCAATAAGCATGCGTGAATCAGCAAAACAACAGAACTATTATTAATATTATAACTTTAACCATTAGGTAAATAGCTCTAGCAGTAATATATGAGCATACATGAGCATTTTATTCTAAACTCACATCATACTTCAAAATCCAGTGTGGTTACATGCAATTTTATTCTCCTCAAATCATCTCATTGTCAAACGGTGGAATCCATTCAACAGAGCTGGATGTTTCTATTGGCATATTCAGATACTGACCCATAGATGATTTAATTGCTGTAGCAATCATTGATCTGAAGCAGGGAATTACACAGCAGGTCAAAAGGAGGAAGAGCACAACAACTAGGAGCACGGGTGCCAACATTTTCATCAACACATTCTTCCATCCTCCCATAGTCAGCCATGACCACATATCCCATCCTCCCACACTCTGGGAGTCTAGGCTTTTCTCCTCATGCAGTAGGTCGTTCAGATGGGAAACAACATGAGTCATATTGTCTGTGATGTCTGGAACATAGGTGCAGCAATCAGTCCCAATAATATGACAAACTCCTCCTTGACTAGCCAGCATCAAGTCCAAAGCCATTCTGTTCTGCAGGGCCACATTTTGACCCCCTGCATGGTAGGAGTGAGAGTGGAAAACCCTACCTCTACCAGTGCCGTCAAGTTCTCAAGATCTATGGCCAGGTGATCTATCTTGTGTGCATTATTCACAGTCCCCCACCAGGGGAGGATGCCACTGATTCCTTTCTCCCCTGGTGACACTCTCGTAGTGGATCGCCGTGCTCCACACGTGTTCTCTTAGAGATCCAAATCCATCCTCCGTGGGCATCAGAACGATGGGATTGTCGCTTCCTGGGCGGTGTAAGCTGGTGGTGTCAGTCAGATTCAGCTGAGCGATGTATGGCTGAGGTCCTCTGCATTCGCTTCGACCTCCCTTGTTCCACCCGGTGCCGCAAGTTGTAGTGACAATCTGTTTGCATGCTGAAGTCCCCAGGAAGTGGTCTCTAGACGTGTAGCACTGTCTGGTGAATCCAACCGTACCGGCCTGGGACGTTGGATTGGTAGTCATGATGGGCCGATGAATTCCTTGCTGGGTTATTTGGCTCATGTTCCAAAACCTGGCTGTGGAGCCGTCGTAGTTGGTGATGCTGATGTTACATAGCTTGAGTGCAGCTCCCATGTCTCTCACTGTTCTGTTCTGCAGAGTAACCCCCCGGGTGAACGCCACCATGACTCCCAGGGTCTCAGAGACATTTAATGGCGTGGGTTTCACTGGGATGGAATCCCCCCACCCCATGGGGGAGCTGCACACAGGTGTAGCAGCTCTGGTTAGTCACTTTTCTGGCAATAGTCAGTATAGTTGCATACCATGCGTTGTCTTCCAGCTGAGCTGGGATGTCGGGGAAGATGGGTGGCACCTCCCTTTGACCCTCCTTCTTCTGTGGTTAGTTGTGATTTGAATGTTTCCATTAGTGAGACTGATGACAGGACAATGATGACAGCGAGCAGCACCCCGTCTCCGTGGCCTCTCAGTCCGTCACCCCTCCATCGCCATCTTTCTCTGGTCTCAAGTGTCATCTTATCAGTTGTGTCACCTCTGCCTACCCCCTAATCAGTGTGCCCGTGATGTTGGTTCGGGAGGGTAGTGGTTCTAGGTGGTCCCAGTGGAATCTCTGTGCTCAGAGAAACTCCCCCACGGGACCGCCACTCCCCTCCAATACCCCTGAATGCACAAGGGGAGGAGAGTTCGGTTCACTCACTGATCTCGATCTCACTTGTCTGGTGTTTGGCTGCTGGCCCCGGCTCGGGTACTCGTTTGCAGTGGGTGGCGTGGATCCACGTAGCTCTCTCTGCCACCTTTACAGCTGTTTCAGTGGTGAGCAAGATCTGGTAGGGACCATTCCACCTGCGAGCCCGCCAGTTCTTCCGCCTGAAATCCTTCACCACGATCCAATCACCAGGCTCCAAGTCATGCAGTTTCCTCTCTGCAGCCTTTGGAATGGCTTCCTTCACCTGTTTGTGAATATCAGAAAGCACAGTGGACAAGTTTGTGCAATAGCGTAGCATCTCATCCTCACATTGGCTGGTGTCAGGAAGTTGTCTTTTCACTGGCCCAATACCAGTGTTCAATGGCCTGCCAAATAGGATTTCAAAAGGACTGAGACCCCCCCTGCTTCTTATCCTGGACCTCATGTACATCAGAACAATGGGAGTGCTTTTGTCCAGGGCAGCCCTGTCTCATCACAACACTTAGCAAGCTTGTTTTTCAGAGAACTGTTCTCCCTCTCCATGGCTCCTGCGCTGGCTGGGTGATAAGCACAATGATGTTTTAAATCAATACCAAGATACTCTCCTACACTCTTCAATGCTGCGCTCATGAAAGGTGTACCGTTATCACTGGAGATCTTATCTGTAATATCCCAGCATGGGACGATATCTCGCATAAGACTCCTTGCTACTGCTGCTGAATCCTGTTTGGCCTCTACCAAACATGTCAACAATGACCAAACAATATTTCTTTCCCTCACTGGGTGTCAGCTCAATGAAATCCATCTGCATTTTTGGCAAAATAAAATTTTTGAGAGAAGTTATTAAATCCCTTTGCGAACCAGCATCTGTTCCGCTCCAGCACCATGCTCCTCTTTGACCCATGGTCTCGCCCATGGGTCAACACAACATAATAATGGAACAGATACTTCGGTAAGCATGGTCTGTCACTTGGTCCATACCACACTTTGTCTGTGACAGTGCAGCCTGCCTTTTGCCACACTGCTTTTTCCTCTGCCGTTGCTCTTGTCTGCAGTCCCTGCAGATCAGCTGTAGGTGTCAGAGGTTCATTAGTTAATGCAACTCATCTAGTGGTCGGTGTTTGTTTGGCAGCAGCTTTTGCTGCCTTATCCGCTCTGGCATTCCCCTGTGAGATAGGATCAAGGTTGTTAGTGTGTGCTTCACATTTACAAATGGCAATCTGCTTAGGCAACAGCACAGCATCCAAGAGTTCAGCAACCAGTGTGCAATGGGTTTGCCTGTGGATGTAAGGAAGTTTCTGTTTGCCCAGAGTTTTCCAAAATCATGCGCCACTCCCCATGCATATCTGCTATCTGTGAAAATGTTCACAGTTTGGTCATTAGCACATTTACATGCTTCCGTTAATGCAACTAACTCTGCTGCCTGTGCTGAGTAATTTGATGGGAGTGGTTTAGCCAGAATTGTTTCATGTAATGTTGTTACTGCAAACCCTGCAAGATTTTTACCAGTTGCTGGATCTCGTGATGCTGAACCGTCAACAAACAGCTCTAGCTCTGGATTGATCAATGGTGTTTCCTGCAGATCTGGTCTGGGGGAGCAAGTCTCTGTTATCACTGCCACACAATCGTGAGGTTCGCCGTCTGCCGCTGTAGGGAGGAGAGTTGCTGGGTTAAGCACTGTACATCTCTTAACAGTGATATTAGGCATTTCAAGCAATATTGTGTTGTATCTTAACCACCTGGCTGTTGAGAGATGTGATGTTTTCTGTTCAAGCAATATCATTGAGACAGCATGTGGAACCAACAATGTCAGATCAGCGTAACCCACAATGTCACGTGAGGCTATAACAGCTTTCTCTGCAGCCGCCACAGCCTTCAGACAATTTGGCAGCCCAGCTGCTACCGGGTCAAGCTTGCTGGAAAAATAGCCTACTGGTCTTAGTCTCCCCCCATGTTCTTGTAATAGCACCGAAGTCATGAACCCACCCCTCTCGTCAACAGTCTGTGTGAAAGGTCTGTTACTGTCAGGGAGACCAAGCGTTGGAGGTGTCTGGAGGGCCAGCTTTAAGTCCACAAAAGCCTTCTCCGCTTCTGGTGTCCAGTGGACTTTGTCTTTCGCTGTCAGACCTCTCCCATGTACAATATCTGCAAGGCGATTGAGCAGAGCTAGTGTGTCTTTTACACAAGCTTCTCTTGTTTTTGAGCAGATCATAAGGTCATCTACATATTGTAGCAGCGCACTTCCTTCTGTCAATTTCAACATTTCCAAATTGTTTTTAACGCATCGTTAAAGATTCCAGGACTCTCCAAATACCCTTGGACGAGTCTGGTGAATGTAAAACTCTTACCTTCAAAAGAGAACGCAACCCAATACTGGCTGTCAGGATCCACTGGGATGCTGAAAAAGCATTAGCCAGGTCAACAACTGAAAACCACTTACTCCCAGATGGCCCCTGTGAGAGTATTGTGTATGGGTTGGGAACATTGGGTGCTCTTGCATGTACTGCTGCATTTACCGCCTGCAGGTCCTGCACGAATCTCCAATGTTGTGGCTCTCCGCGTCCCGGAGTTTTCGTGACGGGAAAATAGGTGTTCGGACTGGAGAATTTGCGCATGGAATAATCACTCCTGCTTTTAAAAGAGAATCAAACACCGGTTTAATACCGTCAACAGCTTCCTTCTTCAAAGGATATTGGTTCTGACACGGCCTGTATGAAGATTTTGGTGTGATTACTACAGGCTCAGCATCTTTGATTAATCCTACATCATACTTGTGTTGTGCCCACAAGCATGATGGTACCTGATTTAACTCAGGAATTTCTGAGACGTCTTTCACAAAAATGTTTTTGTCATGACTTATTTCATCCTCTGATGTTACCAAACTGGCCATTAAAAACTCTGAATCTGGAATGAGCTCAACGCTTCTTACCCCTGTTGCTATAGCTGAAAATCTTTTCCGGAATACCTGAAGTTGGTTGTGAAAATCCACCCCTGAGTCTGATGTCTTTACCCAGCCAGCAGCTTCCTCACAACGCCTGGTCCAAGGGCCCAAGCATTCCCATGTATCCTGCTTTGCTTTGACCAGGGGGACATGAGGATATGTGTTAGGGACCTGAAACAAAGCTTCACACGTTGGATCATTGAAAGCTACTGAGACAGTGCATCTTTTATCATCCCAGTACAACCCGGTCAGCTTTAGTGTGTTTCTCTCTTTGTCTTGCCTGAACCATGTGTCCTCAAAATGTTTATCAACCCCAAGATGTACATGTGATGTGCAGTGTAACTCTTGTGGCGACTTGATGTCTATTCGTGTGTAGTTGTCTGGAAAGAGAGCTCTGACCTCAGTGATCAGAGTGTTATTTACAGAGCCAGCAGCTGTGTGAGGCACTTTCCATTGATAAGAGTACATCAGCTCCCTGCTACTGTGTTTCACATATTGCGATGCAGTGTCAGAAATTCTGGCTACAATGATGCCTTCGAGTGGAAATCAGAATAATTCCTAATCTTATCATCATATCTCTTCCGATAATGTTGATCGGGCATCGTTTAGATAACAAGAATGAATGTTTAAAGTGTTTCTCAATTTCTTCACTGCATGGCAATGGTGTGGTATACCTTTCCACCAGGGCGTTCCTGAAACTCCCACTGTCCTCACAAATCTGCCACTCATCTTTGGAAGGACTGCAAATTCTGACTCTCTGATGACAGAATCAGTCGCACCAGAATCCACAAGAAAAACAATATCTTTTCCAGCAACATTGATTGTGTGTTCAGGCATGCGTTTGTATGCATCATGTGTATATTCAGTGTATATCTCTGCTGGGGCTTTGTCATCAGTGGCTTGTGTGTGTCGGTGTCTCATGCAGGCAGTTGTCTGTGTCTTGTGTGTTCACATGCTCTTTTGTGTCAGTGTGGGTGCTCTTACGTAACTGATGTGAAGAATGCTCTGTCGTCTCCAGTTCAGTGTTCAAGCCAGCTTCTTCCCGACCTGGCGTCGACACCCCATCTAGTCAGTCAGCCTGCTCGTGATTCTTGGGGCAATCTTTTGCCCAATGTCCCATTGCCACATTTGAAACAAGCGTCATTCCTTCCTCGTCCTCTTCCTCTTCCTCCACGTCCCGTCGGCCTTGCTCTCGGCCTCTGTTCTTATTCTCATACGCCTCAGCTGCGCCATCTGTAATCTGTCCGTCAGCTGCGTACTTTTCTTCCTTTGCTCATCTTTGAGGAATTTTTCTGCATGGATAGCGTGTCTCTCTATGGTCTCCAGGTTACCATACTCCCAGGTCACGCAGTCGCGTTTCACCATGGCCGCAATCTCAGGGTGGATGCCATTGATGAAACGGTCACGTAGGTGTACTTCCCAGGGGGTGATTATATTATTACCCCCCACAGCGTCAGGCTTTTTCAGTCCACTGTGTGTATTATGGATCTCTGTGAGCCTGGCCAAATACTCTACTACCGTCTCACCGTCCTTTTGTTTGCAGGCTGTTATTTTTCCCAAATCCATTCTCAGGGAAAAGAGTCTTTATCTTGTCACAGAGGTCAGTGACAGCCTGCTTATACGGTATGTTATCAGCATGGTCCCACTCTGTCTGTTTCAGCCTTATATCCGCTGTAGGAAAGCCCCCCCGCCACTCTCGGCCAGGTTGTGCCCATCTGAGTTCCTAACAGTCTCTGTAGCTCGATGGTGGTGGGTCTGAACTGTTGGCAGAAGGCCAGTAACTGTGTGGCGAATGCCTCCCCCCCATCCCGAACAGAGGGGAGAAATTGTGCGGCTTCTTTCAGGTCAGCATATGTCCATGGTCGGAAAATCAGTTGTGAGGTCCCATCTCCTGCTGCCACCTCCATCATCGGTGCAATCACTTTTAAGGAGGTGCCGGAGTTTGATCTGGGCGAATTCTTTGTTGCTTCGAGTGTGATGACGGCTGGACGGGCGATTGGGGTGTTTGGGCCACCCCAATGTGATTTGTAGGCCTCTTTGGGTGTTGGAGGTGCGGGAATAAATGATCCTTGTCCTCCTATTGCCTCGTCTGGGTATTTTGAGGAAGCAGTTGGTGGCTGTGCCTCTGCTGGTGCTGCTGTTGTAGCTGCTGCTGCTCGTTGTTGAGGCTGACTTCCTTTGATGGGGGCCGAGTCCAGGTCCAGATCCAGCCTGGCACACTGTGGGACATACTGAGACACAGAGGTGTTTGGCTGATCTGTCCCTGCCTTATTTATTTTTTTATCCCTGATATGGGCTTTTTAACAAGCATAAGCCTTCCAGTCTGCTTTAAATTGCTTATTTCTTTTCTTTTGAGTGACTTGTTCTTTCTCTTCTAATTCGCCTTTTAATATCTCTATCTGTCTGAGAGAGAAGCTGCCGGTTGATGGAAAACCAAATTCTTAGACCCAGATGTCCAGCTGGTCAATGCTGTGCTTACCATAATTGGTAATCATGTAGTTTTTTCATAGAAGTTTTGCTATTGTTAGAACCCATATTTATTCTTTAACCCGGATTCCCCAACTATAATAACTTCGTTTGGTGTTTTAAATGGCCTCTTTGTGCTTTTTAATATTTTGGCTGGATTCTTAGGAGCGCTTCTGCCACAATTAAGAGGAAAGAAAAAAAGGACCTTGAAGCTGGCTGCTAGGGGAAAGACAGTTAGATAGTTTACAGACTTCCTTGAGAACCAACCCAAAAATAAAATAATATTAACCCTTTAATGCCTCTTAGAGCGGCCTGTTTTATTGCCTTCCCAGATCATTCGCTTGGCATTCACGCCTTTTATTTACTCAGTTTTTTTTTTAATATTTTATGTTTTGTTTGTTTTTGTTTTTTTTGTCTTTTTATTTTCCCTTTCCCACATTCACTCCTCCTCTTTTTAAAGATGAGTTCCAAACTACGAATCTTTAAATAACCCAAGAGGGAACCAAATGACTGTGTAGAAAAGAATTGCAGAAAAGAACAGGTCTGTAAGAAATACCCTGTCTGACAGTGAAAAGTTTGGCCAAATACTGCAATGATTCACACAGCGGTCCCAGACCTGCCCTGCTGACACGTCTGTCACGCACACCCCTCACGGTAGCGAGAATCGGTATACCCCGGGCCCCCTTGAATAAACTCACCAGAAAGAGAGTGCTGCCACAGCCACTAGGTTCACTGGATCACAGCGGTGAGCGAGCCTCGGACACTCAGGGCAGCAGGCCCCACATCTCCACCCTTCCTTGCCGGGAGGTTGAGGTACAGAGTCCCAGACTCTAGCCGTGCACGGTCTTAACCTGCCGCTCCGGCGCCCAAGTCCTCTCACACGAGTGAAAATGCCGACAACGCCAAATTGTAGTGGCAATTCCTTCGAATAAAGAAACACTCAAGGCAATCACTTGTCTTTCTGTAGGTTTACTTCAAGCGTCTGCAGACGGACTCACAGCAGCAAAACATACATCAGTATAATCTGCTCTGAATGAGTACCGAGGAAAAAGAGCATCAGTTATTTATCCAGTCTTCAGGGTCAGACTCCTCAACC
Source organism: Siniperca scherzeri (assembly GCA_027580175.1). Taxonomy (NCBI): domain Eukaryota; kingdom Metazoa; phylum Chordata; class Actinopteri; order Centrarchiformes; family Sinipercidae; genus Siniperca; species Siniperca scherzeri. Next base: position 5,992,166 of record CM050843.1, on the reverse strand, counting down.
CAGGGAGAAGAGTGTCCCTGAAGTCTGGACATAACAGTCAATAGGATAATTTGTAGTTCCATGTCATCATTATCAGTGTACTGTTCTCATCTCGTAGTCCAAACAATCATACACAAATCAAGTATTGACGCCAAACAATTATAATAATATCTGTATGTTATTATATCAGAGAGTCTGTTTGTTCTTGCCATTACACCGTCCGACGGCTCAGGAGGGGGAAGCAGTGCTTCACCAACACCTTGTACGGTGCGGGTGGAGAGCTGTTGACCTCGACTGGGGATGTTGTCGGACGGTGGAAGGAATACTTTGAGGATCTCCTCAATCCCGCTGTCACGTCTTCCGAAGAGGAAGCGGAGGCTGGGGACCCGGAGGCGGACTCATCCATCACCCTGGCCGAAGTCACTCAGGTTGTTGGCAAGCTCCTTGGTGGCAAGGCTTCGGGGGTGGATGAGATCCGTCCTGAGTATCTTAAGTCTCTGGATGTTGTGGGACTGTCTTGGCTGACACGTCTCTGCAACATCGCGTGGCGGTCTGGGACAGTGCCTCTGGACTGGCAGACCGGGGTGGTGGTCCTCTGTATAAGAAGGGGACCGGAGGGTGTGTTCCAATCACAGAGGGATCACACTTCTCAGCCTCCCGGTAAGGTCTATTCCAGGGTACTGGTGAGGAGAATTGTCCGATAGTCGAACCTCGGATTCAGGAGGAGCAGAGTGGTTTCGTCCCGGTCGTGGAACACTGGACCAGCTCTATACTCTCCATCGGGTGCTCGAGGGTTCATGGGAGTTTGCCCAACCAGTCCACATGTGCTTTGTGGATCTGGAGAAGGCATTCGACCGTGTGCCCCGGGGCGCTTTGTGGGGAGTGCTCTGGGAGTATGGGGTCCGGGGCCCTTTGCTAAGGGCTGTCCGGTCCCTGTATAACCGGAGCAGGAGCTGTGTTCGCATTGCCGGCAGTAAGTCAGACCTGTTCCCGGTGCATGTTGGACTCCGCCAGGGCTGCCCTTTGTCACCGGTTCTGTTCATAATTTATATGGACAGAATTTCTAGGCGCAGTCAGGGGCGGAGGGTGTCCGGTTTGGGAACCACAGGATCTCATCTCTGCTGTTTGCAGATGATGTCGTTCTGATGGCTTCTTCAAACCGGGACCTGCAGCATGCACTGGGACGGTTTGCAGCCAGTGCGAAGCAGCTGGGATGAGAATCAGCTCTTCCAAATCTGAGGCCATGGTTCTTGACGGAAAAAGGTGGTTTGCTCTCTTGGCGTGGGTGGGGAGTCCTTGCCTCAAGTGGAGGAGTTTAAGTATCTCGGGGTCTTGTTCACGAGTGAGGGACGGATGGGCGTGAGATTGACAGGCGGATCGGTGCAGCGTCCGCAGTGATGCGGGCGCTGTATCGGACCGTTGTGGTAAAGAAGGAGCTGAGTCGAAGACAAAGCTCTCGATTTACGGTCAATCTACGCTCCTGTCCTCACCTATGGTCATGAGCTTTGGGTAGTGACCGAAAGGACAAGATCGCGGATACAAGCGGCGAAATGGGCTTCCTCCGCCCGGTGGCTGGGCGCTCCCTTAGAGATAGGGTGAGGAGCTCAGTCACGGGGAGCTCGGAGTAGAGCCGCTGCTCCTCCACGTCGAGAGGAGCCAGCTGAGGTGGCTAGGGCATCTGATCCGGATGCCTCCTGGACGCCTCCCTCGGGAGGTGTTCTGGGCATGTCCCACCGGGAGGCGGCCCCGGGGAAGACCCAGGACACGCTGGAGGGACTATGTCTCTCGGCTGGCCTGGGAACGCCTCGGGATCCCCCCGGAGGAGCTGGAGGAAGTGTCTGGGGCGAAGGAAGTCTGGGAGTCCCTGCTTAGACTGCTGCCCCCGCGACCCGGCCCCGGATAAGCGGAAGAAGATGGATGGATGGATGGAGGTTAGTTCCATGGTATAGCCCCCAAACCTGCAAATTAAAGCAAACATCATGAAAACTTGAAAGGAAATGGCATTCCAACAACCTGGAAGAATCTCGTTTAGTCTGGCAAGATAGTCTTAAAACATACAGGAAGATCCTCCGTAATGCCAGAGCAGCTTACTACTCATCATTAATAGAGGAAAATAAAAACAACCCCAGGTTTCTTTTCAGCACTGTAGCCAGGCTGACAGAGAATCACAGCTCTATTGAGCCATGTATTCCTATAGCCCTCAGTAGTAACGACTTTATAAAAATAAAAAATGTTAACTATTAGAGAAAAAAATTAATCAAGTCCTGCCTTCAACCGGTGTCGACTTGTCTTCAAACACAGGAACCTTGGAAACAGCTGTAGAGCCTGATGTGTGTTTTGGCTGTTTTGCTCCCGTTGATCTTCTTCAGCTGACTTTGACGATTAATTCATCTAACCTGTCTCTTAGACCCAATTCCAACTAGGTTGCTTAAAGACGGTTTACCCTTAGTTAGCACCTCTTTACTGGATATGATCAATCTGTCTTTATTAACAGGCTATGTATCACAATCCTTTAAAGTAGCTGTAATTAAATCGCTTCTTAAAAAGCCCACTCTTGATCCAGGGGTTTTAGCCAACTATAGACCTATATCTAACCTTCCCTTTCTCTCTAAGATCCTTGAGAAAGCAGTCGCCAATCAGTTGTGTGACTTTCTAAATAACAATAGTTTATTTGAAGATAGTCACGGAGTTCCCCATGTTCTGTGCTTGGACCGATTATATTCACCTTATATATGCTTCCTCTAGGCAAAATTATTAGGAAACACTCCATAAAGCTCCAGCAGCACTGTAAGGAACCTCGGAGTTATCTTTGATCAGGATTTATCCTTTAACTCCCACATGAAACAAACTTCAAGGACTGCCTTTTTTCACCTACGTAACATTGCAAAAATCAGGCACATCCTGTCTTAAAATGATGCCGAAATATTTGTGCATGCATTTGTGACTTCTAGGCTCGACTACTGCTATTCCTTATTATCAGGCTGCCCGAATAAGTCCCTTAAGACTCTCCAGTTGATCCAGAATGCTGCGGCACGTGTACTGACAAGAACTAGGTAAAGAGATCATGTTTCTCCAATATCTGATTCTCTGCACTGGCCAGAATAGAATTTAAAATCCTTCTCCTCACCTACAAAGCTCTTAATGGTCAGGCACCATCATATCTTAAAGAGCTCATAATTCGTATTACCCGACTAGAACATTGCGCTCGCAGAATGCAAAGTTACTTGTGGTTCCTCGAGTCTCCAAAAGTAGAATGGGAGCCAGAGCCTTCAGTTATCAAGCTCCTCTCCTGTGGAATCAGATCCCAGTTTGGGTTCGGGAGGCAGACAACATCTCCGCGTTTAAGAGTAGGTTTAAGACTTTCCTCTTTGATAAAGCTTATAGTTAGGGCTGGCTTGGGTGAGTGCTGAACCATCCCTTAGTTATGCTGCTATAGGCCTAGACTGCTGGGAGACTTCCCAGGATGCACCTCTTTCCTGTCTCCTTCTCTCCCTCTCCATCTGTATGCATTTTTATCCCATTACTGCATGTCATTAACTCGACATCTTCTCTCTCCCGTAGTTTTGTGCTTTCTCGTTTCTCTCCTCTCTCCTTCTGTCCCTTTCAGCAGGTATTTCTGCCTCCAGTGCTGCAGAGACCTGATCTGTGGTTGCAGGCCACCTGCTGCCCCCATGTTGCTGCTCGACAACTGCTACTACAGTTGTTGTTATTGGCTCTGTTACTAATACTGACCTTACTTTTCCTATAGCTGTCATTTCTATTATTACTAATTTATTAATATTAACACTACAATTACTATTGTACTATTTAAAAAAATAATAATTCTAGGTGGTATTTGCATTGTGCCTCCCTCCCCCCGCCTCTTAAAACCTAACACGGCAGTGGTGGATGGCCGCCCACCATTGAGTCTGGTTCTGTCCAAGGTTTCTGCTGATGCATCTGTCAGTGTACAAGAGGAGTTGGCAGAGGAGGTGATGAAGATTTATCTAATTTGAAACCAAGATGGGTCAGTCGATGTAACGACTGATGTAGGGATTGTGACTGAGGGTATCACTGTGCTCTGCAGCCTTGGGGATCTTAGCAGAGCCTGCTGCTATCTGTTGGGATTAACCTATGCCTAGGATCTGAGATACCCCAAGAATCTCAAATATAGTTTTGAGGTATTCCAAAAAGTACTGCTGGAAATCCTGGAAACCTTTCAACCAAGATTCAGAGACTGAAAAATTACCTGTGTATGTAGTTGCTGACTACTGTAAGAATTTGGGAATTTTCCATTTGCAAGGTATACCTGTCGGAAAGTTTGGCTGATGTATTGTCTTAATGTTTACATAAGAGTTGAGATTTCCGTGATAACAAAATTGCATTTTGAACTGGTTTTGTTGTGTAACATTACTTTAATGTAAAGTGTCACTGTTTTTGGTGCATTTCAGCCATATGTAGTTCAGTTCAGCCCATTGCTTTCATAGCATGGACATTTTCACATGCTCATTGGCAAGAATGAACCTGGTTGAAAGTGTGGCTAGGTAAAATGCCTAACAGTTTTATTATTATATAATCCAAGTTGAGATTTCCATTAATGCATTATCCATTAATAACAGCCTCTGTTTACTGGCATTTTTTTGCTATTGTGTGTGGCTTAAATTGATTGAAGGGCCCATTGTTCTCGGTGCATTCACCAATTTTTTAAGTGACTTCTTACTAATATACAGAGTTCAATTCAGCTCACTGTTTTTATAGCATGGACATTGTTACATATGTAATTTGCAAAGTAAACCAGGTTGAATTTAGACTTAATGTCATGCTGTTCAAATTTGACAAATAAATGTTCAATTAAAATGTTAACGTGTGTAAAATTGTTTTGTTTATCATTTGGTTTCATTAGATATAGTGGTGTGAAAAAGTGTTTGCCCCCTTGCTGATTTCATATTTTTTTTGCATGTTTGTCACACTTAAATGTTTCAGATCATCAAACAAATTTAAATATTAGTCAAGTATAACACAAGTAAACACAAAATGCAGTTTTTAAATGAAGGTTGTTATTATTAAGGGAAAACAAAATCCAAACCTACATGGCCCGGTGTGAAATATTGATTGCCCCACCAATTAAAACATACAACAAAACTAACAACAACACTAACAACAAAACTAACAACAACACTAACAACATTGTTAGTGCGCATGCGCCAACGTGCATGCTGCCTGTTGCTGTAGCTCCGTCTCACCTGTATTATAGTGTATTGTATTGTATTTTTTGCTAGTACTTTCCTGTGTGCACTGACGTAAAGGCAAGCTGCTGTAACTAAGAGTTTCCCTTCGGGGATCAATAAAGTATTTCTGATTCTGATTCTGATAACTGTGGTTTATCACACCTGAGTTCAATTTCTCTAGCCACACCCAGGCCTGATTACTGCCACACCTGTTCTCAATCAAGAAATCACTTAAATAGGACCTGCCTGACAAAGTGAAGTAGACCAAAAGATCTTCAAAAGCTAGACATCATGCTGAGATCCAAAGAAATTCAGGAACAAATGAGAAAGAAAGTAATTGAGATCTATCAGTCTGAAAAAGGTTATAAATCCATTTCTAAAGCATTGGGACTCCAGCGAACCAGAGTGAGAGCCATTATCCACAAATGGCAAAAACATGGAACAGTGGTGATCCTTCCCAGGAGTGGCCGGCGACCAAAATTACCCCAAGAGCGCAGCGACGACTCATCCAAGAGGTCACAAAAGACCCCACAACAACATCCAAAGAACTGCAGGCCTCACTTGCCTCAGTTAAGGTCAGTGTTCATGACTCCACCATAAGAAAGAGACTAGGCCTGCATGGCAGAGTTCCAAGACAAAAACCATTCCTGAGCAAAAAGAACATTAAGGCTTGTCTCATTTTTGCCAGAAAACATCTTGATGATCCCCAAGACTTTTGGGAAAATACTCTGGACTGACAAGACAAAAGTTGGAAGGTGTGTGTCCCATTACATCTGGCGTAAAAGTAACCCGCATTTCAGAAAAAGATCATACCAACAGTAAAATATGGTGGGGTAGTGTGATGGTCTGGGGCTATTTTGCTGCTTCAGGACCTGGAAGACTTGCTGTGATAAATGGAACCATGAATTCTGCTGTCTACCAAAAACTCCTGAAGGAGAATGTCCGGCCATCTGTTCGTGACCTCAAGCTGAAGCGAACTTGGGTTCTGCAGCAGGACAATGATCCATAACACACCAGGAAGTCCACCTCTGAATGGCTGAAGAAGAACAAAATGAAGACTTTGGAGTGGCCTAGTCAAAGTCCTGACCTGAATCCTATTGAGATGCTGTGGCATGACCTTAAAAAGGCAGTTCATGCTCGAAAACCCTCAAATGTGGCTGAATTACAACAATTCTGCAAAGATGAGTGGGCCAAAATTCATCCACAGCGCTGTAAAAGACTCATTGTTCCACAGTTCTCACAGTTGCAGGACTCCTTGCCGGTTTGCAGCAGATCACAGTTCCCAGACTCCCTGCCGGTTCGTAGCAGCTCTAAGTGCCCGGACTACCTGCCGGACCGCAGCAGCTCCCCGTTACCGGACTCCCTGCCGGATTGCAGCAGCTCCCCGTTCCAGGAGTCCCTGCCGGATCGCAGCAGCTCACAGCCCCCCGTTGCAGGACTCCCTGCTGGATCGCAGCAGCTCCCCGTTCCCGGTCTCCCTGCTGGATCGCAGCAGCTCCCCGCCCCCGGACTCCCTGCTGGATCGCAGTCGCCTCTTTTCCCGGCTGGATCGCAGCAGCAGGCATCTTTAGTCACTGTTGGATCACAGCCGCCTCCTGCCACGGTGGGACCGCAGGATGCCGCTGAACCGTCCGCTGGACTGCAGCATGCCAATAAACCGTCCACTGAGTCACAGCATGTCGCTGAACCATCAGCTGGTTCGCAGCAGCAGCAGCAGCAGCAGCAGTACCCTCCTTCTCTACCGGAGTGGCAGGCTCTGGATTCCTGGACATCACTGGTCCTGACAGCTCCTCTACCAATCTTCCTGCCACCAGCTCCCTGTCCTGCTGACCCGCCCCCGGCTCCTTGTCCGGCTGTCCCGCCATCGGCTCCCTGTCGGCTTTTGATCTGGTTCTCCCTTCCTCCAGAGGGTTTCCACCTTCGCCGCCGGCCTCCAGAGGGGTTTCGCCTTTGCTGCCAGCCTCCAGAGGGGTTCTGCCTTCGCTGCTGGCCTCTAAAGGGATTCCGCCCTCGCCGCCAATCTCCAGGAACCCTCAGCCTTCGCCACCGGCATTCCGCCGGGCCTCTAGAGGGTTTTGATCTTTGTCACGGACCTCATGCGGTGAGCTCTGCACATGTCCAGCCCCTGGGTCGTCCACCCGAGGTCCCCAGCTCCACACCTGTCCAGGCCCCGGGTCATCCGTCCGAGGATCCCAGCTCCACACCTGTCCAGGCTCCGGTTCATCCACCCGAGGTTCCCAGCTCCGCACATGCCCAACCCCCAGGCCGTCTGCCCGGATCAACCTGCTCCCCGTGGAAGAGGACAACCACCACATCGGCGGGGTTTTCGGCCATCGTGAGCTGGCCGTGGAGGGGGGGTAATGTCACGGATACGCCAGGTTCCACCATCAGTTTATCATACACACCTGCTCCCTATCACACTCCTGCTCTCCATCAGCACCTAATCACAGCCAGCATAAAAGCCCAGCACTCACCTCAGCCAGTTGTCCAACCTCATTGAACTAAGGACTCCACATGAGATTCTTCTCAACTCCCACATTCTACTCCAGTGTATTTCCACTCCAGCGCTCATCCACTCCATCGTGTCTTCACTCCAGCTTGTTCCTACCCCAGCGTGTTACCCACTTCATCCTACTCCAGCGTGCTCCCCACTCCATCCTACACCAGCGAGGTATCTACTCCATTCCACTCCAGTGGGATTCTCCTTCTCCGTACCTGCTTACCTGTCTGCTCTGGCTGTAATCAAATAAACATACATCTGTCTCCATATCGGTGTCTCCTGCCTCTCTGTCCGTAACAGCAACTGCATTAGGGTTGCGCATGTGGGTTGACATCACCCTCCAGGAAATTACTTATGTGCATCCCATTTACATCTGCATCCTTGACACAGAACCCCTGCTTATTGCTCAGAACCTCTTGGACCGACTGGCCCCACTCATTGACTGCCACAAGGGATATTTCACTAGCAAGGACCACACCATCAACAGGATACATTTAAATGATTTATTGATGAGACAAGCAGGTCTAGACCGTACTCTTTATAATATTATTTACAGAGACCCAACAACCATGAGCAAGCATTTGGCGACAGTGGCAAGAAAAATCTTCCTTTTAACAGGCAGAAACCTTGGACAGAACCAGACTCAATGGTGGGCGGTCATCCGCTGCTGCTGTGTTAGGTTTTAAGAGAGAGAGAGAGAGAGAGGTTTTGGGAAAGGGGGGGTGGGAGAGGGAGGCACAATGCAAATACCACCTAGAATTTTTTGAAATAGTTAATAATAATAATGTACCTCAATAATAATGTAATTGTAGTGGTAATATTAAATTAATAATAACAATAGGAATGAGAGTCATAGGAAAAATGACTCTAAAAGTATTAGAAACAGAGCCAATAACAGCGAGTAGGAATACTGGGGCAGCAAGTGGCCCATAACCACAGATCCAGACTCTGCAGCTCCGGAGGTAGAAATACCTGCTGAAAGCGACAGAAGGAGAGAGGAGAGAAACGAGAAAGCACAGAACTATGGGAGAGAGAAGATGTCGAGTTAGTAACATGCACTAATGGGATAAAAATGCATACAGGTGAGAAGGAGAGAGGAAAGAGGTGCATTGTGGAAAGTCTTCCGGCAGTCTAGGCCTATAGCAGCATAACTAAGGGACGATTCAGGACTCACCCAAGCCAGCCCTAACTATAACCTTTATCAAAGAGGAAAGTCTTAAACCTACTCTTAAATGTGGAGATGGTGTCTACCTCACAAATCCAAATTGGGATGTAATTCCACAGGAAAGGAGCTTGATAACTGAAGGCTCTGGCTCCCATTCTATTTTTGGAGACTCGAGGAACCACAAGTAACCATGCATTCTGAGAGTGCAGTGTTCTTGTCAGGTAATATGGTATGTGTGAAGAATTTTATTTGCTTGCTTATGCATGTATGTGCAGGGTATGAGTAAAAGAGGGAAGCAATGGCATATTGTGAACTAAACCCTAAATTAATTGTCTATCCTCTGTATGCAAATACAAGACCCTGTACTGAACATAATCTAAGAATTGCATTTACAGCTTTACAGTTTCGCCTGTCATCACACAGGTTGTGTTTTGAGCTAGGAAATACAAATGATCTTAGTTCATTGTTTAAAGGCACAGACAGGAGCGTCTTAGTTATGTTGCGTACTTGCCTGAAAATGTGTATTGCATAGTTGTGTTTTGTATGGAATATAGTTTGGACCTAATGTTTTATTTAATCAAGTTATTTTATATATGTCAGCAGACAGACACGGGACACAGAGGTTAGTACTGAGACGAGGGAGTTTATTGTAACAGCCAGACAGAGAAAAGCAATGACGGGAGTTAAGCTAGTAAAGTCTATGGGTCTTATCTTGATGTAGCGCAGGTAGTAGGATCCACTGGAGGAGACGGGTGACAGGAAAGCCGGGAGCTGACGAAACACACAACGGAGAAGTCCAAAGTCCAAAAGGGGTTGTCAAGAGAAGCTGTGGTCGGGTTGAGTTCTCGTAAGAGGTTTGAGACCAGACAGTGAGTGAACCGGGGGAGTGAGACTATATAGTGTGGAGTAGATGATTAGTGGCAGGTGTGTAATCAATACTCAGGTAGTGCGATCTGCTGATTGCAGTGGGTGGAGCTGGTGGTGTCTGTGTTGGCTCTCTGACAATATATATATGTATTGTGATATTTAAGTCATTAAACTAACTATATAACTGCATTGAGAATGTAATGCACATAAATTACCTAACGAGTGTACGAGCAGGAGGTAAACGACATTCAGCTTGATTTGGTGCAGGTGCTGCCATCACAGCCCCCAAAATGTATTTGATCCCAAAATTTGTTACAGTATTTCAAAATCCCCACATTTATTGAAACACCTGCCTAAATGTATTTGTTTTAATCTCAATTTTCATTGTAGCACGTATACTTAAATTATAACCCCTCCCCAAAAGAATTTTTGTTCACATTTTCCACCGGGGGCTCTTGTAAGGCTGAGGGGCCGTACGCAGCAGCTTATTTTGCTCATGTCTTCATATCTTCACCACAATCAGAGCTGAGTCGTTGTGCTGAGCAAGATCTCTGACTGTCCTCTTTTTTCAGGCCCAGCAGCCCTTCCACCAACCTTGCCAGGGAGCAAATTCCAACACAGTGTGCCATGAGAAGAAAAAGCAGAGCCTGATACCTCTGATATAATGAAACCCATAGCACTCAAATCAGGTTATTAAACACTGATGGGATTACTGACCAGCTCATCCTGATTGGAGATGCAAAGTCAGCGTTCCTCAGCTGTTTTGTCAGAACAGGACAAATGTAGGCACACACACACATACTCACATATACTCCCTTCTTGTCATCTATATTTGCATGCCGGTTTTTTATTTCACTTCCTCCTGGCCTGAGTTTCCTTTAATAGGTGATCCCCTCACATCTGTGAGCACAAACACACCCCCACGCACGAACACACACACATATGGAATATGACTGGACAGAACCTGGGAGCCCACACACCTCTCACTGTAATGCATGGAAAAAAATACACTCTACAATTTCCACAAGTAGCCTTTTACAAAAACACAGTCTGAACACACATTTAAAGTGTCACTTACATTTACACTTTAGTCTTCACTTGAGTGAGACAAATATTCACACACACATTTCTGATAATACAGTATAGTGATAACTGAGATGTAATAAATATAATTACATTATATAATTATAATGATTTCTTACAATACCATCTATTTACATCTATTGTTGACTTCTAAAATGTAATTTTCTTACAGCAAGTGAAAAAATTTGCCAGTTGGATGAGGTTATTTCAACCTGGTTCCTACATAAATCATCCTTTGTCAAGGGCCAGCATTTTGAAATAAGGCAACGGCAAATTAAGAAATTGACCATTGACCCTACCCTAAACAGTAACTGATCAATCATATTTTACCTTGCTATTCTCCTCTTTGGCTTTCTTCTCCCCACAACAACAGACACTATACATACACTCATTGGCCTCATGGTTTTACATGTCTCTCTCCATTTCTGACCCTGTGCCCCAAACAAATCCTGAATTAATTAAAAACGGAAATCCCAATGGTCATAAGGCAGAGACTCTCTCTCTCTCTCTCTCTCTCTCTCTCTCTCTCTCTCTCTCTCTCTCTCTCTCTCTCTCTCTCTCTCTCTCTCTCTCTCTCTCTCTCTCTCTCTCTCACACACACACAGATTAAGTGTCTGTCACCCCCATGTAGTGGAACTTGTTCAATGATGGGAGCTTTTCCAGTTTGACAAGAGAGTGAGCTCAAGCAGCCTTGGTTCAAACATTATTAAGCACTTTGCTTTTCTTTGGGATATTGGCCATCTAGATAGTAGGTTTGTCCAGTGTGCATGGACTTTGATAAAATTTTGTGAATACATTTAAGTGATTAAAATTAGGGCCTGGTCACACCAGCTTTTATAACTTTTAGACTTAAATAAATAAATTTCCATGGTAAAAGTAAAAGGTGGGAGTATAGTTATTGTGTGCTCGCCATGTTTCACTCACTTTCTAATGAACTACTAAAATGCACAAGCAACAGAATGAACAGAGTAGGACACAAGCAACAACACACTTCTGTTTTAACTCTTTCACTTTCTGATTGATTAGGGAAAATCACAGCACTCACGTAGTGGCGTGCATACATGATACCATGGTTACAAAATGATTTGTAAGCGCTACTTACCGTATACAGATTGCTTTCTTAATGTTTCACAATCAGCAAATTAATTTAATAATAGTTTAGCAAACAAACCGTACCAAAGTCCAAGCGAAATGAGACCCATATGGTAAATGGCTGCATTTATATAGCACTTAAATCCAAAGCACTTTACAAGGTTTTTGTCATTCACGTATTCACGCGCACACTCACACATCAATGGCAGCGAGCTACCACTCAGGGAGCTGGCCAACCATCGGGAGCAATTTGGGATCCATTGTATTTCCCAAGGATACTTCAACATGTGGACAGAAGGAGGTCAGGATGGAACTGCCAACCTTGTGATCAGTGGACGACTCGCTCTACCTCCTGAGCCACAGCCACCCCACCTCTTCAGGTGGTCTAGGTCCGGACTGAGACCCACTATGCAGTTCGTTTGGGCTGGTTGTCAATCGAACTTTGGTCCAGGTAGTTTGTGGTGTGAAGGCAAAGGTGGTGTAAACTGATGAAGGGAACTTTGTGACCAATTTATGCCATTGGAAGCAATCTGTATCTGCTATCTATATGAGTATATTAAACAAGATTTAATAACCATAGTAACACGTATGTGCATATTACGTAGTGTCCACTTGCAGTCTTGACTAATAATGCTCGTAATAAATTATTTCATAATGAGCGCTGATGATGCAGGATGACAGTAACCAAAACTGTGCAGTGAATGAGTTACAGGAAATCCTGTCTGCTGCTTGCCTCCGCTGCCGCCTGAAGGAACAGTTTTGCCGTTAACGAACGGTACCCAGCCACAACAGTTTAACTGTGTTAGTTTTGTAGCAACTGTTGAAGCTAATAACTGCTTTATCAGACCAAAGTGTAGTAACACGGCTGTTGAATGAAGTTGGCTGCAGGGTTCCTGTGTGATAAAGGGACAGCTAGTGTGCTTTACCATGGCATTTGAGATCTCTTGTGCCTTACTCTGTGTGCTTTTCTTTCTCTTTCTTCCTGACTAACCCACACACCTTTATACGTACCTATATACATCTACACACACATCTCAAACGACCCAGAGAGCGTGGTAGCATAACTAGCTACGCACCACGCCATCTAGAGGACAAATAGAGCGTGTCCTCCATTTTGGCTCTCCCCTTTGTTTGAGTTTCGCATTCTGAAACTGTGCGTGACAACCACCCACGTGGTCACACACACACACACACACACACACACACACACACACACACACGCGCATGCGTTACATGCTTGCTGATTGTATGCTTATTGTGTTTAGAATAGACAATAGTGGTTGTTGGCTGTAGCTGTTTCCATGGTTAAGCATACACATCCTGGCGTTTACTCGCCACTTGTCTGCCTGTCTATTCACATCAGGAGCATAATGCGACCCCGTGGATCCAAGCGAGTATGCAGGCAGAGCGTCGCTCCCCATGTGAAAAGACCTTAATACCAGCTTTATTGCAGTATTTATGCATAATAATCAGGAACTATTAATTATTAATTATTCGATTTTCTGAAAATTTTGAAATTCTCCTTTGGAAAATGAATATTCTGCGCAAGTTGCCAAGCATACTCAGTTGTGTTGTGGATTGTACCAGTGGGTACTAGTGGATAGTATTTGGATTGTTGTTTCACAATTTGGCACATTGTCTGGTTTTTGAGATCTTGAGAACACTTGCTATTATTCTTGAAAGGGATAATAGCAAGTGTTCTCACCTCATTTAAGCACCCTGCAAAGTAGGTTGAGGTAGAGTAGGATGCATACTAACACTAACTTGCAAGAAAAGAAAGGTGCTGTACAAGTACAGTCCATTTACCATTTATCTTGTCAGGGATGTGAAACGGTTCGACCCGAACAACCAACCATCAGTCTGATGTGTGCCAGCGCTTTTGCAGAGATGACTAGAGCCATACTCTCTCTTGGGAAGCCATTACAGGCTGAGACCTGTAACATAAACATCACCAGTTACTGTCACATCACAGACAGGCAGGGACACCGAGATGGAGCTAGAAGGAGTTTATTAGGAATGACAGCCAGAGTTAGCGGGTATGGAGAGGGAGATAGTCAGTAGGAGGGAGATCGAGGAGATTCACGGGAGAGTCCTAGTTATGACTGAGGTCGGACACTGAATGAGGTGAGTGGTGTGCTTATGTACTGGCTGTGATTGGGGCTAATTGAGAGCAGGAGTGTAACTGGGAGCAGGTGTGGGTGATTACAGGCTGGTGAGGCCATGACAGGCTGTGACAGTTACACACAGGATAAGTCACCCATCACAAAGCGCATGTGGGTTGACATCACCCTCCAGGAGATTACTTATGTGCATCCCATTTACATCTGCATCCTTGACACAGAACCCCTGCTTATTGCTCAGAACCTCTTGGACCGACTGGCCCCACTCATTGACTGCCACAAGGGATATTTCACTAGCAAGGACCACACCATCAACAGGATACATTTAAATGATTTATTGATGAGACAAGATTGTGTGGGAGGCTTGACTCGCTGTTCACTTGGTTGGTTAATATGTGTGGGAGAGGCTTTGGTGGGAAACCCCCCTCAGGACCCTATGGAGCGAGGAAGGAGAGAAGGAAAAGGGAGAGAGAAATTAGTTGGGGGGGGGGTGCAGAATACAAGAGCAAAGAGGAGGAGATGGGTTAGGTATTTATCGGAGTGCCAGACGTGGCATGGTTGAGGTGCGGTCCTGCTCCTGAAACTCTGCTACATAGCTCCAATTCACTATCAACAGGATACGTTTAAATTATTTATTGATGACACAAGATTGTGTGGGAGGCTTGACTTGCTGTTCACTTGGTTGGTTACTATGTGTGGGGGAAGCTTTGGTGGGGAATCCGCTGTAGCGCCCGGGCACGACAGACCCCCAAAAGCCTCCACTTATTTTAGACGAGATTGAGCAGATCTGAGATCTTTGAGATCAGAACAAATGTTGTGGTGATACGCTTAGGAGGACCAACGGCCCGTGATTTGTATTAAGTGCTCAGGAATGCCATTGTGGGAGGCAGAGGTAGCAGCTCCTATCCTAAAAGAATGACCAGAGTAATGGATGGGAGAAATGCCAGAAAAGGAGAGTACGTGGCGGAAGTGCTGGTGGAACCAGAATCGAGTAGCCACTTGTTCAGACTCTGAGACAAAGAGAGGTTCTGAGGTGGTTATGCTCTGGGATTTCCAGAATTGCCAGTAGTTAGCAAATGTCTCGAAAGGGTTCAGTGGTGATTGGACCTAGGAGTAGGATGTAGGATGGGTGTAGGATGGCCGGATTGATTGGTTTTGGTTTGTTTTAGGTAGAATACTATGGTTTTGTCTGAGAAATGTGACAAGTCTGAAATGCAGGCGTGAAGGCATGGGAGGAAGTGAAGGGTAGAGGCGATGAATTCGGAGCAACTGAGAAAACCAAAGAAAGCCAGCAGGAACATGGCTTCTAAGGTTGGAGCAACATGAGGGATGCTGTATCCGGAGCGGATAGTGTGGATGCAGACTGATGGCAAGGATTTTGAGCTGGCTCTTGACGTTGGAGTCCCCTGAGGAGTAAGGTTATCTGAGGGTGGTTAGAGGCCGGGCCAGGGCTGCCAGTTAGAAGTTTTCAGAAGAAGCTGATACCGCTAAGGTAAACTGTGATGGTTTGTGTTTTGACGAGATCAAACAACGGGAAGGTTATGTTGTACTGGTTGTGAAAGTGGCGGAAACTCCAATTCCAAGTTGACCAGTAAGACGAGAGGGTAGAGGGCGCTAAGCTGTTGATGAGTTCTGGGAGTTAATGATCAGGTGTATGAGGGTAGGATTTACATGTTGTGTGGAATACAGAGGAACCGATGTTGGATGCGTATCTGCATAGGGGGCCAAGCTTCTGAATTTCTGGAATGAGAAAAGAGAGAAAGAGTCAGCAATGGCGTTGGAATGACTGGGAATGTGAACTGCGCGAAGAGCTTTCGCTTGCGAGCTCCAGAGGCCATGCTGCTGCTAACCATCTTCTGTTGTAGAAATCCCCAAAACCAACAGAAGGAGTGGTGTCAGTGGACAGACTGATGTCATGTGGATGAGTCAGTTGGTCGTCGTAGAAGAAAGTGATACCATTCCAGTTGGTGAGAAGGTAGAGCCAAAGACAGAGTTTGGCACGGCTTATACTCTCCAGGGAAATGGAACTCAAGAGTGATGGGAAAAGTGATTAACAACAGGTGGGAGATGAAGGCTTGTCCTAATACGTAAGGCAAAGTTGAGGTGGCCTAGAAGAGAGAGAAGTTGGCGTTTGGTGCAGGATGGAGCAAGGAGGAAGTTGGAGATCAGAAGGCTGATACGGTTGAGCTTTTCGAATGAGAGAAGCCTGGAACAGATTTGTGTCGAGGGTTATTGCCTGGAACTCTAGAGATGTGGAGGGGCCCTCTGTTTTCTCTACAGACAGTGGAACCCCAAGATCTGAGAAGACTGAAGTCAGTGTAACCAGACCTGATGCGAGTGGAGATGAAGGAGAGGAAATGATGAGGAAATCATCCAAGAGATGGATAAGTAATGGACTCTTTCAGTTATTCGACAAGATACAGAGAGCTTCTGACAGGGTGTCGAAGAGTTTAGGGCTGCTTTTGCAACCAAAGATGAGCCTGACGGCAAAGTAATAAGAAACCAGCGGAATCCAAAGAATCGCCAGAAGTCCGGGTGAATGGGAAGGATTTTGAAAGTGCTGGTGAGAGACATGACCCTTTCCTGACGGGTTTGATGAGGGTGATGGCATGGTTGATAGTGGAGTGGTGAAGGGAAAAGTCTTCACTCAGAATCAAGCTATTGATGCTGGGAATGGTACTGCTGTGGGATGCTGAAAGATTGGTAATGAGATGTTTCTTTCCAGAGTATTTCCTTGTTGCAACGCAGAGGGGGCTGATGCGGAAGTTGGGAAATGGAGGATGAGCAAAAGGGCCGATCATGAAGCCTTCTTTGACTTCCTTGGTGATCAGGTGATCGATTCTGGCTCGTTAATGGCAGACTTAAGACTTTTTGCTTGAAAAAGGCATGGATGGTAGTGCGTAAATTCCGGGATGGAAACCTTCTCTAAATCCCTTGAGGAACTGAGCAAAAGCTGGATCAGGATGGTTTTGGAGTGCTGCTGCTAAGGCTGGCATGTTAATGGGTGTTGAAGGGTGCTTACCTAGCAGCAAGGTGGGGTTGTGCGGGCACGTGGGGCGGGCGTGGCCTCCTCGTTGAAGTTGTTGCAGATGGACCGACCTCCTTGGATCATGATTGGCCTGCCTATTTTATCTGTGCCTTTGTTTATGAGGAAGAAGACGGTAGGGGCTGATGATGCTTGCTTTGGAGGTATAGGTTCTGGTGGGGCTGCTGACAATAGACGAGAGAAAGTTGAAGTTCTTGTTTGGGCTTGGTGTGGCTTAGCATGACCTGGAATGGAGCAAGAAGAGGCCGGATGTGACGGGGCACTACACAGGGAGCATGGTAGGGCTGCACGAGCAGCGAAGATGCAGCAATAGATTTCATTATTGAGTGTGCCCCAGTAAGTGTTCTCATTGAACTACTGGATAGGGGCGGTAGCCTCGGAGGCAAAGTGAATGTGGTATTGATAGAAACTATTTCCTCCGAAACGGAGGGCCAGATTTAGAATGACTGCCATGTAGTTGTCCATTTCTTGCTGGTGGGTGGGAAATTGGGAACATAGTACGTGCCTGAAGAGAGAAAAACCACTCCCACCAGCTGACATGGGCTGGTGGGAGTGGTGGAGCTGGGTGATGGAAGATCCTGGCCTCTCGGTGCCAGGAGCCCCGACTAAAGCCGGCTGTTGTGGTTGGAGGAAGTGGGCAGCTGGGGGCACTGGCATCCTGGTGCCAAAAGGCCTTATTGGAGCTAGCTGTTGTAGTTGATGGAAGTGGGCAGCAGGGGGCACTGGCATCCTGGTGCTGGGAGCCCCAACTGAAGCAGGCTGAGGTGGTTGCTGGAAGTAGAAAGTGGGGGGTGCTGGCACCCCAGTTACCTGGAGCTCCAACTAGGGCTGGCTGCAGTGGTAGTCGGAAGTGGGCAGCAGGGGGCGCTGGTATTCTGGTGCCAGGAGCCCCAATTGAAGCCAGTTGCTGTGGTTGTTGGAAGTGGGCAGCACTGCTGGAACTATTGCAGAAAACCCTGATGTCCAAAAAGGTCGTCATCAGATGGGGACAACGAGATGGAATCCATACTTGAGTGGCTGGATGAGGTGAATGGCTAGATGGGATTGAGTTGGTAGTATATACGAACTTGAAGGTTGCTAGCGTGTTCAATGAGGTGTAGCTCGGTCTAGGTTCAAGTCCAGAATATGAGAGCGAAGAGGAGGAGATGAGTTAGTTAGGTATTTATGGGAGTGCTCCTGAAACTGTGCTAAATAGCTCGAAATTTGGGCTCAGGTTGAATTCCCCTGAAACCACTTGCCTCCACAGGCAGTCTGGCAACCTTAGACAGACAAGACACTGTCATCCAGGAATCCAGAATACCTATCAATAATCATGCCTTTTCCAGTCCTTCCTGTGCTCACTGAACTAGAAACACAAACTCAGAATTGTACAGCCCCTGAGTGGTCAGTGGAGTGCACCTCAACGGTGTCGCAACTCCAGATGCTCTCTTGGCTATCTGGTCCGAAAAGTCGGCTGTCAGGCAAGAATGGTATGACAGTCTGCCAACACACACTTCCTCCAGCCTTTGTACAGCAGGGCCACCGCCTTCTTTCTGCACATTGACCGCAGACTTTTCTTAAGGCAGCCGGAGTGTGTGCCCTCTTGATACAGATCGGAACGAAACGGGTCACGCACATTTTCATTATAGTCCCTCAGCTCTGACCCCCATTCTTCTTAGGAGCAGACCTTCTGGTTAGGCTCAGCACCGAGCTGGACACGGTCAATCAAGTTCTGTGGGCCCAAGCAAGCATGAAATCAGGGCAAACCATTCCCCAAGAGTGTCAGGTTGCTAACAAGACCGATGGGACTATACTCGCTCAGACAGCAGGTGCCCCTTCGTACTGCTGAAGGGACATAAGATGCCTGGCTCACAGGCATTCTTCCAACCCCTGCCCCGCTTCTGGTAACTCAACCTGACAGTTTGCGGCACACCTCTGCTTGAGTTGGACCATCATTCAACCTACTTACTGGTACAGAACCCAAAGTATGCCCCAGTCCAGGAGACTAATAATTTTTCCTGAACAGCCAACAGCTGAGGGAAGGACAAGTGTCCAACAGCTGCATCACCTCCTGGATTATGGCGCTACAAGGCTATGATATTGAGGTTAAATACGCCCAGAACCACAACATGGCTTTGGATCAGGGCCCATCTGAGTGTAACTATGAAGGGAAAGCAAGCCACCAGTCCATACTGGTCACCACACCAACGCTCCCTTCAAATCCCTGTTATTACAATGAAAATGTGTGTAAGGACTTTCCAAGGGTCTATGTGGATGACTGATCCTTTCACCATGAAAGCAAGATCCGGGCCGAAGTTGGTGACAGTAGAGATTGGTCATGTTATCATGTTCCAACAAGCCGCCAAGTTGGCTATTGTGCAGCTGGTGATTTGTTCTGACTCCAACTGTGCCTGTCACAGTTTTGTCACCCACTTCCCCACTTGGAAGGAGAATGGCATGAGAAACACCCGGAACAAGGAAGTCAAATACTTTCAGCTCTTCCTGGCTTGCGACCTACTTGAACAGATTGGGGAATGACAGTGTACTGGAAAAAGGTCAAAGGTCATTCTCAAACCTCCAGCCCCGACAAGGACGGTAACGACCACCTAGCTAAACTGGGTGCCGAACAGGGTACGCCCAGGGAGTTCCTAGATGAATGGCTTTCGATTTCCCAGAGTTGCGTGGTAAATGCCATCACCCATGGGCAGGCGAGGGAAGCACAAGAAAACCCTCAGACCTGTACACAGACCTTGCACCTGGGTCGTAAATGATGATGACTTAATTGCCATGCAGGAGTAAGACCCAGCTATTCAAGCTATCCAACAGGGGGTTCCACAAAACCCCTCAACTTAGTCAACCAAGCTGCGAGCTCTCTGCCTTGACCAAGTACATTACAGGCTAGAGAAGGGTTTGCTGGTGTATAGCTTTAATGGTAAAGAACCAACGCAGTGGGTTGTGCCAACAAACCATACGGGGGTAATGTTAGCACATGCATACGATTCCCCTGTTGGGGCCACCAGGGTTACAAAGTCACTCTCCAAACCCTCCAGCAGGTGGCTTACTGGGTAACAATGGCTCACGACACAAAGTCCTATGTCCAAAGATGCCTGGTCTGTTACCAGTTCCAGTCATCTCGACCACTGTGCCATGCCCCACACCAGAGAAGGGTGGTCACATTCCCCTGGTCTCACCTTCAAATCAATTGGGTCGGACCAGTCCCAAAATCCTCTCGAGGTAACAAGTACCTTCTCACCATCAAGTGTGCATTTTCTAAATGGGCCGAATGTCTCCCAGCACGTAACGACAAGGCTATGATGACCGCAGTCTTGCTGCTGAACCACATGTTCAATCGCTGGGGGCTATCCCTCTTTGTTGATTCAGATCGATGTACCCATTTCACCTCCAGCGTCTTGACCACCTCAAGAAGTATGTGCACAGCAATGGCAAGGACTGGGATGGAAAACTCCCACTGGTCCTGAGGGCTATCAGGTCCACCCCGCAAAGCTCCACAGGAGTCACACCCTTTGAGATGATGACTGGGAGGAAAATTACTCTTCTGCTGCACCTCTTGTATCACCCAGAGGCTGTGTACATGGCTCACCAGTACGTGATGGACCTGCGCAACCACCTCCGGGCCACATTCACCTGGGCTCAGGAGAACCTGGAGGCCCGCATTAAAGGATCCAAAGCCTACTACAACAGGAAAACATCCCATCACGAGTACCAAGTAGGTGACATGGTTCTACTTAAGATTTACCAAACTGGTGAGAATCTCAAAGAAGTTCCTACCAAATAGGTCCCTTCAAGATCGTGGGAAAGCTGTCACCCATAGCTTACCAGATCCGGGTCTCGCAACCAAAGCACCAGCTTATAAATGGGTCCATGCCAACCAGATAAAACCCCCACCAATAGGTATTGTCCTACATGGAATACCTGGGCTCTTAATCACCCATTGCAAACTCTAGAAAGAGTCTATACCCAAAGACTCTACGTACACCTGGACCCATAGAACGTGTACTGCAAACACATCTGCTTACCCCCACGATTGACCGAGGGCAGACTAAGCGGAGTCCAGACCCATGACACGGTGGAGCGAGCAAAACAAACAATGGTCCACATCCTCAACAACTACAGAAGTTTTTGGTGACTGAAGAGGACCACAATGGCAGGAATCGGCAAAACAAAATTCCTGGGTGGTTTGCTCACATCAACAATTGGGTCATTGTTTTCTATTGGCCTCTCAGCCGCCAACTCAATTAGCCTCAATGCACGTCAAAAACACATGGGTGAAGTCAACCAGGAAATGCCAAAAATCCAACAGAGACTCCTCCTCCAACAAGAACAACTATAGACCCTGGGCAAAACCTTCCAGTGTACTGTAGTCACTGTGAACGTACACTCTGTCCTCCTTAATAACACCCTGGATGCCCTAGAGAACCTGGACCTTGTTAAGCAGATCCTTAAATCTGCTACTACCATGGTGGTGCAACCTTCAAAAGTACATCCAGCATACAGTCTCGGCAGCGCAATCCCAATCTCTATAGACCCTAAGAACCTAGAAATAGGATTCATCCTCAATCTACCCATTATAGAAAGACAGAAGGTATATTGACTAAAGTCTGTACTGTATGTAGGCTTTTGGAACGGCACACAGTAGCGTACAAATGTACACATGTATGCTTGAGGACACCGCCAACCATTACATACCATGATGAAGACCTTGCTCTACCTCATCCCTAATCTAAACCTGTGCACTAAGACAAAAGACATTAATTGGCTGTGCCCAGGCAACCCCTTTACTAAATGGATGGTAAATGGACTGTACTTGTACTTCTGTGTCTTCTGACCACTCAAAGCACTTCAAGAGATGTAATTAATAATAATGTAATGTAATGTAATTATTAGAGATGTAACTAGTTACCTCTACGGCATGAGAGCCGAGTCCCTCAAACAAAAGTGCCAGGGTAGCATGTCCATATTGGACGAAGGGATAGACACAACAGTAGAACGAGCCGGCAACCAGCCGGTTCGGGTGTGCTAACCACGAGCCGGGTGGTTAGCACACCTGCCATTGAATGTATTACGACCACCATCATAAAGCTACTAAACTAACCTTGCCAAACCACACGGTGTTCCTAATGGTTCCGCCAGGAGCCACTGTACATATTGATGATATTGTCCTCCATCACCTCAACTCTGACAGGCATGACGCAGAGATTGAGATTATTGACGCATTCAGAGGCCACAACCTCACAATTGACAACTCCCTTCAAAAGCAACTTCTGGCGGAAGGGACCAAATTAGTTCAGTTCAGTCTCAAACCGACTGGGCTCACGACCACATTCATTAATCACTCAAGCAGGTCCTCACCCTATCAGGAACACCCAATCAGTGCAATCGCCGTCAAGCTTCTCCTTAGTAGCTGTAATGCACAAATACATTAAGAAGCTATAGGCCAAACTGGACTCACTCCTGTTTGTTCAGCCGTGCTTCCATGCACTGATCAGCAACCATCCCATAGACTAGCTCCAATCAGAAATCAGAATCAGAAATACTTTATTGATCCCCGAAGGGAAACTCTTTAGGAGCTACGGCAACGGGCAGCATGCGGGCTGGCGCATGCGCACTCCAATCCTGTAAAGGAGTAAGGCTAAGTAACAACCATTTCTTCTGCGCTTCACTTTTATGATCCAGTGCTTCCATTGTGAATCAGAGCATTCAAGGACTGGGTGCGGTTAATGATTTGTCTGGCTGTGATGCTGAAATGTAGTGCCATGTATGATATGTAGTGTAGTAAGACTTAGCTACCGTGAGTTCCTTGGCTTTAAGACAGACACCACAACTCAGTTTGCAGGTAACATATTTTATTATCACGACTGCTCACAAAGGCACAATATTCCACAACAAGCACAACATCTCTCGAACCACGCTTCTGGTTTGCCCAGCTACTTGCGCTGCTTGTGGTGTCTCTTCTTCTGGAAGCAGTCCATACAAACAAACACAAAATCTTCAGCCTCTCTGGCTGTCTGGCTTAGTCCATGCATGTGTGTGTGACGTCCTCAGGTCCAGCATGCTATTGCATATAAAGGGGAAGGCATAATTAGTCAACAAGTCTCAGCTGAGGCAATTAACTCTCCCTGGCACTGCTCACCTGAGTCATTGCCCCACCTCTTCCTCTCTGCAGCTGACTGCTAACTATGCCCACCTCCACAGTAGAGATACCTGCCCAGACACTACTGCCTTTAAGAAGTGTTATCCCCTTTTCCCGTTCTAAGGAACGCAAAGACTAGGTAACCCTCAAGTTACCTTCATCCACACGAACTGTTCGGTCTCAGAGTTGCTCTGAAGGCTGTGACCAGCACCCCACCCTTCAGACCAAAGGGGCACATTCCATTGTGTATCGGTGCCACGCTGTTGGATCACTTAACTGTGTTAGTTTTGTAGCCACTGTGGAAGCTGATAACTGTGCATTATCAGACCAAAGTCCAGTAACACAGATGTTGAATGAAAGTTGGCTGCTGGGTTCCTGTGTGATAAAGGGACAGCTATTGTGCTTTGCCACTGCATTTGAGACCTCTTGGGCCTTACTCTGTGTACTTTTCTTTCTCTTTCCTCCTATATGAGTCAGGAAGTGGCAGATTTTTGCAATTTTACGTTGGTGAAAGAAGGCAGTCCTTGAAGTTTGTTTCATGTGGGAGTTAAAGGATAAATCCTGATCAAAGATCAGAAAATTGCAGGTCATCTAGGTTTTTATGTCCTTAAGGCATGCTGGTTAGTTTCATCTGGCTTGATCGATAGATATAAGTGGGTATCATCCGCATAAAAATGAAAGTTTATGGAGTGTTTTTTACTAATAATATTGCCTAAAGGAAGCATATATAAGGTGAATAACTTTTAATCGGTCCAAGCATTGAACTTTGTGGAATAGGATGTGATGGTCAATGGTGTTGAATGCAGAACTAAAATCTAACAAGACAAGTACAGAGATGAGTCCATTGTCGGATGCAATTAAAAGGTCATTTGTAATTTTCACCAATGCTGTCTCTGTGCTATGATGCACTCTAAATCCTGACTGAAAATCCTCAAATAAACTATTGTTTTGTAGAAAGTCACAAGAACTGATTGGCGACTGCTTTCTCAAGGATCTTAGAGAGAAAGGGAAGGTTAGATATAGGTCAATAGTTGGCTAAAACCTCTGGATCAAGAGTGTTTTTTTTAAGAAGAGGTTTAATTACAGCTACTTTAAAGAACTGTAGTACATAGCCTGTTAATAGAGACAGATTGATCATGTCCAGTAAAGAAGTGATAACTAAGGGTAAAACGTCTTTAAGCAGCCTAGTTCAAATGGGGTCTAAGAGACAGGTTGATGGCTTAGATGAATTAATCATCGAAGTTAGTTGAAGAAGGTCGATAGGAGCAAAGCAGTCAAAATATATATCACGTTTTACAGTTGTTTCTAAGGTTCCTGTGATTGAAGATAAATCGGTACCGCTTAAGGGCAGGACTTGATGAATTTTTTCTCTAATTGTTAAAATTTCATTATTAAAGAAGCTCATGAAGTCGTTACTACAGAGGGCTATAGGAATACGTGACTCAATAGTGCTGTGATTCTCTGTCAACCTGGCTGCAGTGCTGAAAAGAAACCTGGGGTTGTTTTTATTTTCAAAAATGCTTTATTGATCCCCGAGGGGAAACTCTTTTGTTGATGAGTAGTAAGCTGTTCTGGCATATGGAGGGCTTTCCTATATGTTTTAAGACTTACCAGACTAAACAAGCTTTTGGAACGCCATTTCCTTTCCAAGTTTTTGCGATGTTTGCTTTTATTTGCGGGTTTGGGGGTTATACCATGGAGCTAACCTTCTTTGTTTTATTTTCTTCTTTTTTTAGAGGAATTGAGTGTTGTTCGCAGTGAACCTGCAAACTGGGTTTGGGAGGGGCTGAAATTAGCATAGGAGTCCTCTGTTATATTGAGATATAGCATAGAATTAAATGTAGATTGGATCGCTTACTTAAATTTAGCTATAGCACTATCAGATAGACATCTAGAGTAGGAGTTTTTGCCTAATGGCATGTAGTCCAGAAATAGGAGTTCAAAAGTTATTAAATAGTGGTCCGATAAAGAAGGATTCTATGGAAAGACTATTAAATTTCATCATATACCAGAAAAAGGTTGAGGGTGTGGTTAAAACAGTGAGTGGGTTATTGTACACTCTGACAAAAGCCAATCGAATTTAATAATGAGATAAACGCAGTACAAAGGCTATCATTTTCAACGTCCACATGAATATTGAAATCACCTACAATAATTACTTCATCTGTTTTAAGGACTAAACTTGATAAAAATTCTGAGAATTCAGATAAAAATTCTGAATAAGGACCACTTGTATATTATAACAAGTAGAATTGGCTGTCGTGTTTTCCAGGTTGGGTGTGCAAGACTAAGAACGAGGCTTTCGAATAAGTTATAATTTAGTTCAGGTTTAGGGTTGATTAATAGCCTTGAGTCAAATATGGCTGCAACTCCACCTCCTCAGCCGGTGCCTCACAGAATGTGAGTATTAATATGAATGGGCGGAGTGGATTAGGCTAACACATTCTTCACGACCCAGACAGGTTTCAGTAAGACAGAATAAGTCAATATGATACTCTGATATTAAATTGTTCACTAGTACAGCTTTAGATGACAGAGATCTGATGTTTAAGAGTCCACATTTAATTCTCCTATTTTGTTGTGCTTTTTCAGCATTTTTTTGTTTTGTTTTTATGTATAAATCCTCTTCTGTTGACTTATTTTATTAATTTAAGTGATTGGGGGCAGACACCGTCACTGAGGAGTTTTGGGTGGGTAACTGCTCTGGAAGCACAGAGAAGTGTGTAGGACTGCAACTCTGCTTCCTGGTCTCAACTCTGAGTCATGGTTTAGGTCCACTAATAAACTCGGTCAGATTTCTGGATATGA
The DNA here is from genome assembly GCA_027580175.1 of Siniperca scherzeri. Lineage (NCBI taxonomy): Eukaryota > Metazoa > Chordata > Actinopteri > Centrarchiformes > Sinipercidae > Siniperca > Siniperca scherzeri. Next base: position 5,966,169 of record CM050843.1, on the reverse strand, counting down.
GAGCTGCTCCATCCAAAGTGGGATGAATGCCGTCTCTCCTAATCAGACCAGGTCTTCCCCAGAAAGTCTGCCAATTATCTACAAAGCCCACATTGTTTGCTGGACACCACCTTGATAGCCAGCAGCAGAATGAAGACATGTAGCTAAGCATGTCATCGCTGATCAGATTTGGCAGAGGCCCAGAGAAAACTATATTTGCATATGTACACACCGACTCAACATTAACTTTAGTGACCTCAGATTGGCGTAATCGGGAGTTGTTACTGCCGATGTGAATAATAATCTTACTGTATTTACGCTTATCCTTAGCCAGCAGTTTTAAATAGAATCCAATGTTGCCCGCTCTGGCCCCAGGAATACATTGGTCTCGCTGACTTCACGTTTTTCAAAATGGAGCTGCCAATTATCAGAGTTGGTTTTTCAGCAAGTGTGTCACTGAGTGGGGAGAACTTGTTAGAAACGTGAACAGGTTGGTGGTGAACCATGGGCTTCTGCTTGGGGCTATGCTTCCTTCAGACAGTCACCTAGCCGCTCTGGGACAGCTAACAGGAGCAACCTCTGGTCGGTCCGCATCGGCCATTGGGGGCTGGCTAACTAGAGCAGCTAACGATTGAGTTCCCATGGTGCAGAACCACGTTACCAATTCACTAAGCCTTGCATCCAACGCTACAAATAAACTACATTAGTTACATGTACCGTTATCACTAAAGGAGGCAGAGGAATAACTAAGCATTTGAGAGAGAGAGAGTGAGAGGGAGTGAAAGAGGCCATTGCTAGCTGCTAAGCTAAAGAGCAGTAAGTAGCAAAACTGAATAGCGTGTAAACTGTGGGATTAGCGGGAACGTCGCTAAATGAAGGAGAGAGCTTTGAGTGCTTGAGCACAACTATTGTAAAATTGTACAACTAATTAAACCTACCTCCTTCCACAATGCAATTGACACCAAACTTGCCACATTGCATCTTCAGCCTCTCCCCCACAAACAATCCAGCCAGATTTTTGAAATTTTAAAAATTGAGCCCACAGTGCATCAAATTTTTTTTAACCGTAAACAGTACGGTAAACAGCTACTGCAAATTCTCCGATGTTTATAAAAAAAAGAGAAAATTTTGTAGTTATAGTAGATGTAATGTAAATTTCAGAATTGTATCTCAAAAACTGAGTTGTTGACAGTATTTTGAATTCTATCCTCATGTAAACCATTGCAGTCAATGGAAATAGAGCATCTTTAAACATCAGTTTGTCATTTATGGAGCAATCAATCTTTGTAAAAACAAATAACAGACACCTCTAACTTTAGTCAAGTTAAAGCTCTGCACTCAAAATTGTACTTAAGTTATTTTACATTGTGATTTTATTCATTTTACTTAAGGATCATATTATTTCTTCCACCACTGCTCTTTCCAAAACTTTAAATCACTTCGACATTTCTTTTTGTATGTTTATAAATTGGCTAAGGTCATACTGTCTTGATGGCTGTAATGGTTGTGTCGCAGACAACTCACTGCTAGTGACTCAGGTGTGTATATATTGTGTTTATGTTTATGTTATCAAAAGCTAGGTTAAATGCAAGTAACGTAAACATCATTAAGCTATTCCCGTTACACCCGTAAAACTCAAGCTCAAACGTTTGTAGGTAACAGCCAGCAATGTTTTCTCAACAACAGTACAAGCAGGATGTGTAGGATTGTCTGCCAACACCTCATAACTCGTAGTAATGTATGCTTACCAGTTACTACAGTGTTTAAACATTATGTACTTATTAACATTAACAATGTTATTAAATTGTTGCATGTTGTTGGTGACCTATGTCTTAATTAGCAACAAAACATTCAAATAAACCACACCTGCAATGTTGTCACTTTTAAATCTCTTTCCTGGCACAGGTCTATTTGTGGGAACTGTGCAACAATGCTTTCAGAGCCTGAGAATGTCTGCTGCAGGGAGATACCACGGGTAGTATGAATGCTTGGTGAATGAAATTGTAATTATGCAGTCATTATCTTTTCTATAATCCAATGTGACTTACCCTTTCAAATTTACTAGGTGACAAGAAGACTACAACAGCTTCAGAACCAACCATCATGCATGGTGGATCATCCTGGCCTCAAAACAATGTGTTTGAATGTGTTCTCACTACAGAATGCATTCAACATCTATAGAGTGGACTATGAGCCTTTACATCTAAGGGGAATAGAGCAGTAAGTTTTTTTACACATAGAAATTGTCGGTTATTATTGTAATACAAATATGAGTAAGGACAAAAATACAATAAATTACTGTTCACTCTATCTTACAATGCTTACTGTTCATCATTCATGTTTGTCACTTGTTAACATATCAAACACTGAAAGCACACAAACATTTTATATTGACTTAACTTTTATTGTCAGAAAGATTGCTTCAGCAAATACCACACAACTTTTGAAACAAACTTATTCAATGCAGTCATGATTGTGTAACAATAAGCAAAAATTATAAGAAAACATATTGTTTACAAAGACAACAACATTTGTGTCATCCGTTAGGTTTGACAGAAGCCATACTAGAAAAAAAAGATGGACAAACTATAAATGGGTATCACCATTTACTGTTGACTACATATCATGTACACTTTGCTCAGCCGTTACACTTACTTGACCTACAGAAGCTTTGTAAGCTGGTGTTGGGGCTTTCTGGGCCAGAGAATCCGAGTGGTACTGCCCACCTGTGTGGTGCTACGGATACGGACAGAGTTCCCTGACGCTCAAGGAAGGGATTCAGACCTGTCCTTGATTGAACCTTGACACGTAGCTGGCTATCACTTCCTGCTTCTCTGGTCTTTCAAACTGGGCAGAAAGATCCTCGGGGATAGGGATCTTCAGCATGTCATCCATATATGTGGCAGGGTCCTGGAAAACATTCTCAAAGATGAGGTCCAGCAGTTCATCCACATAATCTGTAAAACAAAAAATAAAAACATTATGTATACTTTGTGAAATTTTCCAATAACCCAATAGCCCTGTTGCAGTGTTGCATATTTGTTTTTCACTTGATTTTTAGTGTTGTTTTCATTATTAGGTTTATTTATTATGAAGGCCATTTAAAGACAGTTATTTTATATGTTACTTATTTTTCGCTTGTTATATAATGGCTGTTTGCACATTTTTTGATTTTGTGGGATTTTCAATAAAAGCTTGTAAAAGTTACAGAAGGTTGGTTCTGTTTTCAATGGCTTTGCTGTGCATTCTCCCTTCTTTGACTTTGGGAAATTGACTCTAAATAGCGGCTCACCAGCTGATGTTGCTTGGGAACACCCAGCATTTTCATTGAAGTGCAGTCTCAGGAGGAAAAATAATACTTAGAAATATGATGGAGAGTACATGTATATACACTGTACACAGATGGATGAATCATCATGGAGAGACAAGCCCCTGCACGGCATGTACCACCGACAGACAGAAGAAGTGGCTGATATCAAGAAATCCTACCAGTGGCTGAAAAAGGCTGGACTAAAGGACAGCACAGAAGCTCTAATCATGGCAGCACATTGTGTTTACCATCCCCTTAAACTCCCTAGTGTACTCTCAATTCAGTATTTACAACTTCCAATCCTTCCAAAACACTAATATTTCCTAAAAACTACAATTCCCTAGAGGCCCGCCATACAGCTTGATATAAATCAGCACCACAGTTGTAGTTCTTCATTATATTTTCAAAGTAGTGTTGTAAATAAAATTGTAAAAAAATATAGCCTATCTACTTAATATATCAAATATCTACTACAGTCGAACTAGTAATTACACTGCATCTACACAATCCATCTTAGGAAAAAGTAAAAACGTTGGTTTATTGAAGATCTTTTAGCCAAAATAGGAGTAGAACACCCTTTAGTTTACAGCTTCCGCATTAAGTCAACGTTAGCCTTCCACTATCCAAAACTGACAAAAAAACCCTTTATTTCTCAGAATCGAAGGAGAAATAATCTAAACTAGTAGCCGTAACATTAACCTATCTTATTGTTATCAAGGACAGTTTGTTTTGTTGAGAAATGTTATATGAGGATGTCACTGAAAGAAAACCTTAACATGGGAATTAACAGTGAGGAAAATACTTCCAGGCGGAGGGTCCGCAGTTCTCCAAGGGACTGATGCTAACAGTGTCTTTTAGTGCTGCGGTCAGGTTAATGTTGGAGTGAATGGACGGCCGGAGCAGTTCTTCTGAGCGTCTAATATTTCCACGGATGGTTTTACATTACACTCATACAAACGATAAAGGGTACCTTTATATATTTGTATGAGACGGCAAGCGACGTGACAAAATGTTGGTATTTGAAGACCTGGGAATGAGAATGGGTTGGAAAAGCATAGTAGTTATGTATTCTATAAAGCCCACTCAGGAATACTGTGTTTCAATTTACTTATAACATACTTTGATGTAAAATGATTAAAGTGTTCTTAAAACTAATGCACTTTTTGTTCACTCTTTGGTATTAATATATAATACACCTGTAATAAAATTGCAACTCAAATACTAGCCTACTGCATATGGAATTTCTTTGTAAAAGTGAAAAAAAGTGTAAGTACATGCTACTTGATTAAAATTCACTTTAAGTTTATTCAAACTTTGTACTTCATAGTGTATCACAATAAATTCAAAGTCTAGAAGTCGGGAAAGTTAACGCCATGCTGCTCAAAGACATTGAACCAACATTCAACATGACACCAACATTCAATTGGATGTGGCATATTCAGGTCTGTCCTCCTCTGTGTGTGTGTGTGTGTGTGTGTGTGTGTGTGTGTGTGTGTGTGTGTGTGTGTGTGTGTGTGTGCGCGCGCACACATGTATCACCACCTGCTGGCGTGGTTACTAACTGCACCTCACATTTGTGAATTTTTTTTCAAAGATCTGATGTACTACGAATTGGACAAAATCCAGCAAACAAAGAGGAGAGAAGTCACAAATGTCAAGTGGCCCACAAAGTGACAGGAAGCAATCCATAAATCTGCAAAACCCATTTCATATGTACAAATGGTTCCACAAATGCGTAAACATGACTTTACATGTATTTGTTGTGGTGAAGCTATTTACATTTGTAAAACCTATAATATTTTTATGTATAATTAAAATATGTATTTATAGAGTAAGTTATGCATATTTGCAAATCGCTCTGTATTTTTGTGGATATGACTTTACACAACACAAATTAAAAAATACATGTTTGTGGATAGTGAGATATTTGTGGATCATGGTACACATTTGTGGATTGTCTTCTGTGGGTTACAAAGTTAAAGTCCAATAAAAACTTCCATATGGGTGGAGATACTCAGATGAGGGGCGGTATAATTCTAATGAGCCTGCACTTGACGTAGGAAAGGGAAGAAAATCTGAATGGTTTGTTGAGTCCCATGTTTTCTGACCTAGGTAGCCCACAAAAAACTGACTGGGTTGTCTTACTTCACAGTTTGTGGGTTGGTAGGCACTCCAGATACCCAAATGTAAAAAGTGAGTTTTTCATAATATGGTCCCTTTAATCTTCAATACGATACACAGACGTTTGAAATATTTTGTAACTATCGTCAGTATCCATAAATATGAATCATTTCATTCTGAAATTGTAAATTGACAAAAACTACCAAAGTGCACCACTTTTCATGGACTTTTAGTTTTGAGACACTGAAACTGTTAAATACAGTAATTTTTATCATAGGAAACTAATACCCACTACAAGTTGATTTTGTGTATTATTTTATCATTACATATAATAACAAAAGTTAGCTTTGTTAGTGTGTGTCACCAGTATGTGATGGGGGCTCATGGGCTGAGCAAGCACTGCCAGTGCATATGCATAGATCTTCATCCAGACTGATACTAGGCTGATACTGGACTGTGTGTGCAAGGGAAAGAGACAGAGATAAAGAAAGAAAGAGAAAGAGAAAATAAGACAAAGGGGAAGTATGAACACAGGCTTGTAATCCACAGGTTTGTAATCCATCATCTATGACTGTTTGGCTTCCATTACAGAGTAAACAGGCTGCTTCTGCAAAAAAACCCACTCATGGGTGGCCATGTCCCTGCACTGATCCAACCGGTTAACTCCTGTGTGTGTTTGTGTGTGTGTGTGTGTGGATGTGAAAGTGTGTGTAAGTGCTGGTAAGTAGGCTACAGTATCTGTGTGAAAGTGTGTGCATCTGAGTGTGTAAGTGTTTCCCTTCCAACCAATCCGGGAGGTATTCTAATAACAGACCTGACAACGCTCCAAAACCGTGATTAAAAACAATTTCCATTCTGAGGAAGTTGTGTCTGTGCATGTGTTTTTGATGGTCTGAATACACCAAAATAAAGTGTATCACCAACAAGCAGAGGTGTCTCAATTGGCTTCCCGCTGCAGGACAGCTTGTGTGTACAGAAACCCTGCAGGGTCAGTGGATGTGTTGAGTGCATGTGTATGTTTGTGGTTTTTGTGTGTGTGTGTGTGTGTGTGTGTTTGCACCACCAGTTGCCCTAACACTGGTTTTCCTGATCTAAAAATGGTCAGATGGTTGGAAGCTTGTTGCGAACCCAACCAAGCAATCCCCCCCCCTCCCACTCATCCGCGATCACTGAGACGTATCATGGTGTTGATATTGGAATGGAGTCTACAAATGAGGGTGTGTCAATTCTGGTGTGTGTGTTTCTGGCTATGAAAATAGGCTGATAGGCTTTATCTCCACCTAAAAGAGGCTAAAAACTAAAAAATGAATAATGAAAGATTCTGTTCTACTGCAAACATACAGATAATCGTCTTTCATCATTCAATGATCCTGCAATGACTTTTCAGTTACATCCCAGTTAATACTGTTCAATTCTTCATTACAGCGGCTAATTATCTGCTATACATTTGAACGAACACTAGTTCTTCTCAAGCACTCAAAGCTCTCTCCTTCTTTTAGCGACTTTCTCGCTAATCCCACAGTTTACACGCTATTCAGTTTTGCTACTTACTGCTCTTTAGTTTAGCAGCTAGCAATGGCTTCTCTCTCTCCCTCTCACTCTCCTGTGCTCTCTTGCTCTGTGTATCAAATGTTTAGATATTCCTCTGCCTACTTTAGTGATAATGGTACATGTAATAAATGTAGTTTATTTGTAGCGTTGAAGGCGAGGCTTAGTGAATTGGAAACGTGGTTCTGCACCATGGGAACTCAATCGTTAGCTGCTCTAGTTAGCCAGCCCCCAATAGCTGATGCGGACAGACCAGAGGTAGCTCCTGTTAGCCATCCTAGGGTGGCTGGGTGACTGTCTGAAGGAAGTATAGCCCTAAGAAAAAGCCCATGGTTCACCACCAACCTGTTCACGTTTCTAACAAGTTCTCCCCACTCAGTGACACACCCACTGAGAAACCAACTCTGATTATTGGCAGCTCCATTTTGAGAAACGTGAAGTCACCGACACCAATGTATTCCTGGGGCCAGAGCAGGCAACACTGGATCCTATTTAAAACTGCTGGCTACGGATAAGTGTAAATACAGTAAGATTGTTATTCACGTCTCGACTCCCGATTACGCCAATTGGAGGTCACTAAAGTTTATGTTGAGTCGGTGTGTACATATGCAAAAAATATGCAGTTTTCTCTGGGCCTCTGTCAAATCTGATCAGTGATGACATGTTAAGCTGCATGTCTTCATTCTGCTGCTGGCTATCAAGGTGGTGTCCAGCAAACAATGTGGGCTTTGTGGATAATTGGCGGACTTTCTGGGGAAGACCTGGTCTGATTAGGAGAGACGGCATTCATCCCACTTTGGATGGAGCAGCTCTCTGACCGAGTTGAGACCAGAAGTCAGAGTTGCAGTCCTACACACTTCTCTGCGCTTCCAGAGCAGTTACCCACCCAAAACTCCTTAGTGACGGTGTCTGCCCCCTGACCAATTAAATGAATAAAATCAAAAGTTAACAGAAGAGGAGTTATACATAAAAACACAAACCAAATTACCACTGCTGAAATACAACAAAATAGAAGAATTAAATGTGGACTCTTAAACATCAGATCTCTGTTATCTAAAGCTGTATTAGTGAATGATTTAATATCAGATTATCATATTGACTTATTTTGTCCTACTGAAACCTGGCTCGGTCATGAAGAATATGTTAGCTTAAATGAATCCTCTTTGCCCATTCATATTAATTCTCACATTCTGTGAGGCACTGGCTGAGGAGGTGGAGTTGCAGCCATCTTCAACTTAAGCCTATTAATCAACCATATACCTAAACTAAATTATAAATCATTCGAAAGCCTTGTTCTTAGTATTTCACACCCAACCTGGAAAACACGACAACCATTTATATTTATCGCGTACTGCAGAGTTTTGATAATGATAGCCTTAGTACTGCGTTTATCTCACTATTAGATTTGACTGGCTTCTGTCAGAGTGTACATAAACCCACTCACTGTTTTAACCACACCCTCGACCTTGTTCTGGTATAATGCATTGAAATTGAACATTTAATAGTCTTTCCACAGAATCCTTTATCGGACCATTATTAATTTTGAACTTTTGAACTGCTATTACTGGACTACACGCCATTAGGTAAAACCTCCTACACTAGATGTCCATCTGATAGTGTTGTAGCTAAATTTAAGGAAGGTATTCCATCTGCATTTAATTCAGTGCCATGTCTCAAAATATAACAGAGGACTCCTGCGCTAACTTCAGTCCCTCCCAAATTGATCATCTTGTTGATAGTGCTGCAGGCTCACTGTGAACGACACTTGACTCTATCGACCCTCTAAAAAAGAAGATAATAAAACAAAGAAGGTTAGCTCCATGGTATAACCTCCAAAACCGCAAATTAAACATTGCAAAAACCTGAAAGGAAACGGCGTTCCAACAATCTGGAAGAATCTCGTTTAGTCTGGCAAGGTAGTCTTAAAACATATAGAAAAGCCCACCATAATGCCAGAGCTGCCTACTACTCATCATTAATAGAGGAAAATAAGAACAATCCCAGATTTCTTTTCAGCACTGTAGCCAGGTAGACAGTGAGTCACAGCTCTCTTGAGCCATGTATTCCTATAGCCCTCAGTAGTAACGACTTCATGAGCTTCTTTAATGATAAAATTATAATTATTAGAGACAAATTTTATCACGCCCTTCCCTCTACCGGTAATGATTTATCCTCAAAGACAGGAACCAGAAACAGCTGTAAAACCTGATATATATTTAGAATGCTTTTCTCCCATCGACCTTCTCCAACTAACGTTAATGATTTCTTCATCTAAGCCATCAACCTGTCTCTTAGACACTATACCAGCTAGGCTGCTGCTTAAAGAAGTTTTACCCTTAGTTAGCACAGGCTATGTACAACAGTCCTTTAAAGTATCTGCAATTAAACCTCTTCTTAAAAAGCTTACTCTTGATCCAGGGGTTTACAAAGCTCTTAATGGTCAGACACCGTTGTATCTTGAAGAGCTCATAGTATCTTATTAACCCACTAGAATACTGCACTCCTAGAGGGTTACTTGTGGTAGAGTCTCCAAAAGTAGAATGGGAGCCAGAGCCTTTAGCTATCAAGCTCCTATCTTGTGGAATCAGATTCCAGTTTGGGTTCTGGAGGATATCTAATCTTCACTTTCTCTCTAAGATCCTTGAGAAAACCAATCAGTTGTGTGACTTTCTAAATAACAATAGTTTATTTGAGGATTTTACTTTACAAATGACCTTTTAATTGCATCAGACAATGGACTTGTCTCTGTACTTGTTAGATCTTAGTGCTGCGTTCGACACCATTGACCATCACATCCTTCTACAGAGACTGGAACATGTAATTGGCATTAAAGGAGCCGCACTAAGCTGGTTTAAATCCTATCTATCAGATCGATCTCAGTTTGTACATGTTAACGGTGAGTCCTCCGTGCACGCCAAAGTTAGTCATTAGTTCCGCAAGGTTCTGTGGTTGGACCAATTCTGTTCACCTTATATATGCTTCCTCTAGGCAATATTATTAGGAAACACTCCATAAACTTTCATTGCTATGCAGATGATACCTAATTATATCTATCGATCAAGCCAGATGAAACTAACCAGTTAACTAAACTTCAAGCATGCCTTAAGGACATAAAGACCTGGATGACCTGCAACTTTCTGATGTTAAACTCAGACAAAACTGAATTGTACTTGGTCCCAAACACCTCTGAGACACATTATCTAAAGATATAGTTACTCTAGATGGCATTGCCCTGGCCTCCAGCAGCACCGTAAGGAACCTCGGAGTTATCTTTGATCAGGATTTATCCTTTAACTCCCACATGAAACAAACTTCAAGGACTGCCTTTTTTCACCTACATAACATTGTAAAAATCAGGCACACCCTGTCTCAAAATGATGCTGAAAAATGTGTGCATGCATTTGTTACTTCTAGGTTGGTTTACTGCAATTCCTTATTATCATCTGTATGCATTTTTATCCCATTACTGCATGTTACTAACTCGACATCTTCTCTCTCCCATAGTTTTGTGCTTTCTCATTTCTCTCCTCTCTCCTTCTGCCGCTTTTAGCAGGTATTTCTGCCTCCGGAGCTGCAGAGACCGGATCTGTGGTTGTGGGCCACCTGCTGCCCCTGTGTTCCTGCTCGACAACTGCTACTACAGTTGTTGTTATTGGCTCTATTTCTAATACAGTCATTATTATTCCTATAGCTGTCATTCCTATTATTATTAATTTATTAATACTAACACTACAATTACTATTTAAAAAAATAATAATAATTCTAGGTGGTATTTGCATTGTGCTTCCCTCTACCCCCCCCCAAAACCTCTCTCTCTCTCTCTTACTCTCTCAAAACCTAACACGGCAATGGCGGATGGCCCACCATTGAGTCTGGTTCTGTCCAAGGTTTCTGCCTCTTAAAGGAAGTTTTTCCTTGTCACTGTTGCTAAATGCTTGCTCATGGTGGGATTTGTTGGGGCTCTGTAAATAATATTATAAAGAGTACAGTCTAGATCTGCTCTATAGGAAAAGTGCAATAACTTCTGTTATGAATTGGCGCTATATAAATAAAATTGAATTTAATTGAATTGAATTTCAATAAATTCTGTTTATTTTTGCACTCCATTTGTCTTTACTAATTACTGAAAATGTTAGATTTCACATTCTAATCTGACTTACCTGCACACTGAGTAGTTATGAATAATGATACCTAGGAGGTATCATTATTTAAAACATGGCAAACTCTGAGAAGGTCTTCCCCAGGCAAATACACAGGATTGTGAGGCTTATATAGTGAGGCAAAAAGAAACATAATCAGCTGCTTGAATAGACTGGTGGCAAATAAGTGCATTTGATCAGCCATATTTTTTTTCTGTTGCCTCACTATACAGTATTGGCCTTACAATACCTGTGCAATACCCAAAAGACCTTCTCAGAGATCACAAATGAATGACACCTCTTAGGGGGCTTCAAAACTATTCAGTGTGCAGATAATTCTTTGTTTTTCACAAGAGTATAGTTTCTCTGTGAATGTTCCACATTTGTCTTGAAGAAATGTCCAAACAATCCCAGAATGACATTAGCTTTTCAGTTTTTACTTTCTGCTAAGATCTGTGCAAAAGGTTAACCTGTAAATACCATCTTAATATTTTCATTTGAAACTATTAACTATTAACCACCATATTTCCAATTAACATAGGAAACTGATGAATGACAGCTTTTAAGAATGTGCTTTTACTCTAAAGTATATTTAGTCTGATCCATTTTATATAACCAAAATGTACCACTATGCCAGCAACAGTTCATTCATGAAAACAACAATAATAAAGGTTACAAATTTACAAGTTGTTTTGTATGACTTAAGTGGATGTGTGTAGATAGTGTAGGATAAGGTGTTGTAGAGTAAAAGAAAAACAAAATGCTAAGCAAAGCAATAGGGTGCAGGCGCTGACAGGGAAGAGAGGGAGCCATGCTGGAAGCTGAGACTTTTATATCCTGTAGAGCACTTGGCCCAGATGCTCCAGATCTGGTTGGATACTGCAATCAGCTCTCTGGCATCTCAAAAGATAACAAGGGCAGACACAGTTACTGACAAAGCGAAATGCTTTACTTTTTTAAGATGAACTACAAGATTACTCTAGTATGTGCACGCTGTATATCTTCTGGGTTCTGCACTGTACCCTTACGGTTGAATTCCAGCTTTTTTGTTATGTCACCATAAATTTATGAATCGATTTTTGGCAAGGTAAGGTTATGGCTAAGGTAAGGCTAAAACTGTTCACACAGAAAGTGTGGCAAGTTTAGATGCAGTGCGATTGCATGCAAAGTCAATGGAAAGACGCAAGTGGAAAATGCCAAGTTGAATTTTGAGCTTATCCCAAGGCTTTATGAATCTATAGAGATGAGCAGAAAAAGGAAAGAGACTGGACGGAATAATAGAAAGAACTGGATTTCCTGGCAAGTTCTGAGATCAGTCAGAGGCTGATCTGACACACAAACACAGAGGCACACTCCACACACACATACACATGGTCGATGCATATGTTGCTTGCTAGCACGAGTAATGTGAACACTTTAAGTCTCCAGGGAATAGGCCTTTTTCACAGCAGATATTTTGACTTGTCATGATAGAAAATGCACAGGTGTTACTAATAACATTAACAATGGCTTTGTTCTATTAAAATGTCCCAGTAAGCCATGACAGTGTGACAGTGAGCCAGCATGTACAATACTAGGACCTTGTAACTGAAGCAACTAAATGGAATTCAGCCATCATTCATTTTATTATTCACACCTGTGCTTGTCCTGCTGTGACATGTCAAAATGTCTTCTGTGTGACCTATGAATGTAAGTCAGTGCAATGTAATGCTAAGTCACTAAAACAAGTTTGTGTATTTCTGTATTTTGATGCTTAGTGACAAAAGAGTAATTAATGTATTCTGTGGAGCTGTAAAAGTGAATGTCCAGTACATTCAGATTTGTTGTTGGATATGCAAGATATTTATTGGAATTTAGATTTTTTCCTGAACCCCACAGACGGTGAATATCTCATAACTGTATATTCATAACTAAAAACTCACTCCATGTTCCCCATATTTTGCCCCACTGCTCTTTGTGCCACCCCTGGAGAGTGGTACAAATACAAACACAGAGCAAGGATGGCATGCTAGGGCTATGTTAGACTGAGATTTCTCTGAGCAGCCAACCCTGACAAACAGGAAAACACCCTCTGAGATCAGTTACAGAGCTAATATGTACCTGTCAAGGGCCCTAATTACATGCGCACACACACATTACAGCTGTCAGTGCTTCCAGTTATCCCAACAAATCCCCAGCTATAAGGCTAGCAGTGTCCAGGGACTGTTGCTAACTGGTAGCAGCCTTGGCCTGCAGCAATGCAGCTATTAGACTAGCGTTGTGCTTGTCTCTGACCCAGACTCAGACTTGCACTGATATTACAGCACAGCTATAAGTCCAGGCTAGCAACGCCTCTGTTTGGGTCAGCACTAACAAACACACACAGGCTTTAGTTACATAAAGAATATTTTAAGCTCCTGCATTAGTGTCAATTTTAAAGGTTTTAGTTTACAGTAAATGCCAGTTACAATTATCTTCGGCAGCTGTATCAATTATGATATCTAAAATGTATTTTATTTATAGGGTCAAAGTCCTTTCTCAAACTCTGAAAAAAGGCAATGCTTGGCAACTTTGTTCTTATTTTAGCAGCCCTGGCTTGGTGGGTGAGACAGTTTTAAAAGTAGCCTAACATCAATACATAAATCAGCCCTGGGAATTAAAGGAACTGCAGCACAGTGACTCAGGGATTTGCATTGTTTTCTCACAGCAAGAGGGGCCTGGGTTAGAAACACCTACCTGTAGGTGTGAATGTGTTTGTCTATGTCTGTTAGCCCTGTGATTAAAAAAACATGCTGTCCATGGCTAGATATTTACAACTTGAAAATTGGGGGCAAAATCCAATAAAGAGTTTCCCCTTGAGGATCAATAAAGTATTTCTGAAAATCAGTGTGCCCCACTTTAATGCTGAGTAATAGGAGTCCCATGGGACTGCCTACCAAGATGGTCACCTAATACATTGTTCCCAAACAATCGGCCATTTGATAGCTAAACGCCTGATTTTGCCATCTAAAAGTGGTTGGTTGCTTCTGTAAATCACATTGGCATCGTTTTTGAATTTTTTTAAGCAAATGATCAACTATGCTAGCATGGCCAGCGGGACGACGGCAAAAACTGCAAGAATGACCAATCCAAACTCAAGGGTTCCAGTTATTGCAACAAATGCTCTCACAGAACTTCAAGCCACTTTGGAAAAAATTCAGCAACATTCTCAGAGAACTGCAGGAGGACTCAGTGAAAACCTCACAGACTAAAGTTAGCTTGGATATTGCTGCTATATTTGAAAGACTGGAGCAGTCAGACGATCGGATAATGGATCTAGAGAATGAGAATGGTCACTTAAAAACTGAGCTGCTAAGGAGATCGAAACAGTGTGATTAGCTAGAAAGAGCAGTGCAAGATGTAGCGAACCGGAATAGATGACCCAATCTGCGACTAATTGGAGTTAAAGAGCGGCTGGAGAGACGCTCTTTAAGTGTTTAGCAATTTAGTTCATCTGTCAGATATCAATACAAAGCATTTCTTCTTTCAGTCTTTTCAGGCAATTCATGTTAACCTCCAGCCATTATAGTATTACAGTTTGACTTCCAGCTTTACTAGCAATGTATTTCAGCTCTCAGCTTCTTTAGGTAATGCAGTTCAGTTTCCAATTCTGCCAATTTTACATTTCTGCTTCCAGGTTTTTCAGCAGTGCAGTCAATGCATTTGAGCTTTTAGATTTTTTAGGCAATTCATTTCACGTCTATGCCTTTCCAGCAATGCTTTCAAAATCATTTCAGCTGTCAGCAGCATTCACACACATTTTCTTCAGGAAATGTAATTTTCTAGTTGAATTTAAGATTCTTCTTTATGACTTCAAGCAATAGTAAGCTAATCATCGTAGTTTCACTGTAAAGCTTACCCATTTTAGCTTCTTTCCGATTCTCATTCCCAGTGTGACTGTTCCTTGATGCCTGTAAGTTTGACATCACAGGGCTGTATTATAATTAATATTATAAAGATTACAGTCTAGACCTGCTCTATAGGAAAAGTGCAATGAGATTGCCCTTCTTTCCAGGTCGGGGACACGGTCTGGGTAGCCAGAAGAAATTCTCAGCCCGATAAATTGGAAGTTAAGTCCAAAGTAGAAGGAAAAGACACGATAGAAGAAGTGCTCACTAATAACACAGTGAGACTCAAATGTTTTGGCTTAGTGTATTGCTCTCAGATTAGGAAACATGGCATTGCCCGAGGCAGCAGAGGGGGGACACATGCTAACAGACAGGAAAGAGCCGTTAATATAGTCACCTTACACCCCAGGACACTGTATCACTGACAGAAAAATGGTTACCGTCTGACCTAACATATCCCACTATGGATAAAGAAGATTGGCTTACAGAAATGTCAGGAATAGGTGATAAAACCTATACCTGTGTAAAAAAGGTCACCCTGCTCATAGGAGACCACCACATTCTCCACCACAATGGCGTAATGAGGGATGGACACCTGACTAAACACCTCCCAGCAGGGCTACTCCACTCAGTCACATTAACCCTGAGAACTCTGTGCATATGGGGGAAGGGGATATTTAATTATACTGACCCAGTCCCAGGGTGACTAAGAAAAGCTGGTTCAATAGGAAACTCCAACCTGTAGCCGCTGGTCCCACAGCAGGGAAGACAAAAACCAAAAGACAAGTGAAAGACTGTGTGGAGGTGGGCATTGTTAGCTTAGCTGCAGAGGGAGAGGTGGGGGTGTGGCTCGGGTGAGCAGTGTCAGGAAGAGCTAATTGTCACAGCTGTGTCGTGTTGACTAATTATGCTCTCCCCTTTATATTCAGTAGCATGCTGGACCTTAGGCTTGCTACACACACACCTGAACCATGCCAGACAGCCAGAGAGGCTGAGATTTCGTTGCATGAACTTTCAGAAAAAGATAAACATCTGGACCAGCGCAGCAAGCCGGCATGCAGAGGCACTGTGAAGACAGACTGGTGTTTCCTTTTGGAATATTGTTACAGTCAAATAATAAAATACAATAAAATATCTGCAAGCTGTGTCTTGGCATCTGCCTTGTAGCCAAGGAGTTACAGACTGGCTGAACAAATTTAGAAAATCAAAAATCACCATAGCCTAATCGACCCTTGTGCTCTTCTCTGCAGGGCAAGAGACGGAGTAATAGAACCTCTCTCAGTTGTAACTGGAGAGGCACCTATGCCCTCGGAGAAGCACACAAAGAAATGCTACAACATGAAGGAAAAAATGGTTTGCTATATTCTCTTTTGCACTTTATACAGTTGAATAGCTATTATTCTCATGAGTCACTCATGAACTCATGAGCGTATGAATGTGTGTGAATGGGGTAAATGTGATATGTCGTGTGAAGCGCTTTGAGTAGTCAGAAAGACTAGAAAGGCGCTATACAAGTACAGTCCATTTATATGTCAGTCACCTTCAGATAAAGTGTTACCAAATTTTATCATTAAAGAAGCTTGAAGTAGCATGAAGTCGTTACTACTGAGGGCTACAGGAATACATGGCTCAGTAGAAGTGTGCCTGTCTGTCAGCCTGGCTACAGTGCTGAAAATTAACCTGGGGCTGTTCTTATTTTCCTCTATTAGACCGATGGTGGCCAGTTTAACAGGGAATACAGTACCGAAGTGGTTTTCTTTGCCTCCTGGGATCCTGGGGCTGAGTCAACTATTTAATAGAAGGCTGGCTGCAATGGTTTAACTACACTAATTAGCTAACAGTTACAATTAGCAGCAGTTAGCACTTATATTAATAATGGATTACATTTATATAACGTTTTATCTTGATACCTAAAGTGCTTCACAATGAAGGGGGGAAACTTAGCTTTACTTGTTGCTAAAGTAACGTTAGCTATCTGTCCATCAGGAAACTGCATAAATTACCTTGGTACTGTATATTGTTATCAAACTGCCCTCATAACATTACTGACATCTTTATGACAAGTCCAAGTGGTTCCACTTTACTTGAGGTCAAGGGAATTATTCATGACACAATTATAATGGTCTCATGACAGTTGTCAAAACCAAGCACATGACAGTATAATGTAATGTTAACAAAAAGCTAAATAGTTTCTTTAAGTTTGATAATTAGGCCTGCTATGGCATGTTTATGACATGTTATGTTTTCTTGGTTAATGTCAAGTTGTCATGACAAAGACATCTCAAACAATGTCACCTTTGCATTAAAAGTGACATAATTGACCGAATGACACTTAATGACAACAGTCATAAACCTTCATAAAGACTCCTAAATGTTCATGACAGGTGTCATTTCATGGTTATGACAGTGTCGTGTCAGTCTTATGAAGCCACCTTCAAATAAAGTGTTACCTAAAATTCGAATTATTAGAGTGTTCAGGCTCCAGGTCAGATCCTCAGATATGTGGACTCCCAGGAACTTGAAACTGGCAACGTTTCGTTGTTGTTGAATAACAGACCTACTATAGTCGTGTAGTCTGCGAATTTGATTAAAGTATTGGAGCTGTGAGTGGAAGGGCAATCATAGGTGACAAGAGAGTAGAGGAGTGGACTGAGGACGTAGCCTTGATGGAGGAGGTGCGATGGCCCAGCCTGACCTGTAGTCACTGTTTCTGACGCCTTGCCACATGGTGCAGGTTGTTTTCATTGAAGTTGTCCTCAATGCACTGTACTTTTGTTTAGCAGTTTTAATGCCTCTGTCTAGGTCTGCCCTGGCTCTCTTTCAGGCCTCCCTGTCTCCTGATCTTGATTCATCCTTGATCCGCCATCTTGATCCACTATGCTACAAGGGATATGTTATCATTGTTAGGACCACTGGACTCCACAGGTGAATTCATTCATTGAGTGACTTACACAATGACCTGTTTGACTTCAAAATGATTAATCCACCAGCTGAAACTTGCACATTGTACCTCAAAATTAAAAAACGGCACATTAACCTTATACACACAAAAACATTTTAGCTGTCAGCCATTTTTTCTTTAGTCACCATCTTAGTTCAGCATGTTAGCATTTAAACACATCACAAAACACAAAGTATAGTTGAGGCTGATGAGAAAGTCATTAGTTATGCAGATATTCATTGGTCATAAATCAGTTGACCTGATGGTGACGCTAGATGAAAAGTCAGAGGATCACCAACATTATTACAATTCATCCTGAGGGGTGCACAAATTTCATGTTCAAAAGTTTCAATAATAATAGAGATATTTCACTTAAAACCACAAATGTCATCCTCATGATGGCGCTCGAGGAAAAGTCAGGGTATCACCAAAGTCATTAGGATCTGGGAACCATGGAAGTCTGTACAAAATGCCAATCCATCAAGTAGATGTTGAGATATTTCACTGGATAAGTGGAAAGTTTGACCTGCTGGTGGAGCTACAGGGAAAATCAGAGGATCACCAAAGTCGGTAGGATTTAACCTCTAGGTAACATGCATGTCTGCACAAAATTGCATGACAATCCATCCAGTAGTTGTTTAGCTATTTCAATCCAGACCAAAGTGGTGGACCAACAGACCGACATTGCCATCCACAGAGCAATGCCACTAGCATGGCTAAAAACAGTGCTTGTGCCAGTCCTTGCAAATTATATTATTTAACACATTTTAATCCAGGCCACTAATCATTTTGCTAATATTATATTTGCTTCACATTTGTAATATGGCTGATGACCAGCGAACTCAAACATATCATTAAATAGACTCACAAACAAGAGAGAAATAGTTAGTGAGTAACTCAAAAGGTGTGTACACAGCACAATGGGATGGATCTGTGTCTGGAGAGACCTTTCATGTAGAAACGGACCTTGAGGTCTACGACCTCTTTTTCAGACTATGCATGGACAACTCTGTTATTCAAAAGGCTCGGAGGGACACCCCTGATGCAGATCAACCCTATCCCATTACATCTAAAGAATGGGAGACATGACGGTGTAGTCCCTCATTCGTCCAGGAGTGTACCATCATAGAAAAGGGGTTGTGTTTTCGAGTTCCCGAACCAGACCCAAGGTTTTCTGCCCAAAATTCTTCAAAACAAGACGGTGTAGTCCCTCATTCGTCCAGGAGTGTTCCATCGTGAGTTCTCAGACCATTTTCACAATTGAGAATGACTTCCGGATGGGAGATGATGACTTCCGGATGGGAGATGATTCTGAAAACAGTGTCCAGATGACCACGACTGAAACCTTTTCTACAATGGGAGACATGGTTTACCACTGGATTTGTAGTCCAGTGGAGTGACTGGGGAAGAACCCTTGATGTTTTCTCACATACTGATATATTATTCAGGTGGAATAAGACCTACAAGCACTATGAGGGTCTCAATAGAAAACTTTTTGACACTCTGATAAATGAGCAGCCTCCAGAGGATGATAAGGAGAAAAAACGGGAGCAGACAGACCCCGGCATATGCCCCCCTTTGCCCAGACCATGACAACATGATCACCTCAAATATCTCCATTGTCTCCCGTTTATAGGGCCGTTCTAAATATTTGTGCAGAAGGATGCGCAAAAAACAAGAAAATGTAAATGTTGACTGTTTCAATTGTTCTAAATTTTAGCATATGTTTTGTACACGTGTGAGGCCTTATGCCTGGTGTGATGCACCTCCGACTTATGACATGCCTAATTATGTTCCAAAATCCCAGGATGATGGCAACGATAACTCCTGGGTGGATGACATTGGTGAAGAGTTTGGGGAAAAGAAATTTGACATTTCTTTCTCCTGAAGAAAGATCAGGAGACAACACCTGCAAAGAGCAGAGAACCCCTCTTTGAACAGAAATGGTGGTCTGAGATTCAATCTGCCCAAAGTCTATCGCAGTGTATTATCACCTTGGTCACGCCAATCACATGCTAATCAGGTACTTAACAGTGATGAGG
This sequence comes from Siniperca scherzeri, assembly GCA_027580175.1. Classification (NCBI taxonomy): domain Eukaryota; kingdom Metazoa; phylum Chordata; class Actinopteri; order Centrarchiformes; family Sinipercidae; genus Siniperca; species Siniperca scherzeri. The sequence continues at coordinate 5,946,223 of CM050843.1, read as the reverse complement.
TAGATGCAGCCAGATAACAATAGGCCTGATTACTGATTACTGGGCCATCTTGGAAACAATTAGGTCAGTTTCAGGTGAAACTAGCTATTAACAGATACTGAGGCAGATTCCTTCCTGAGGGCAGGGCTTATGTAACACAGAGTAGCTTAAATTTCTAGTTCCCGTCCCATTTTTTTCACAATTGAGAATGACTTCCGGATGGGAGCTGAAATGTCTTGATTCTGAAAACAGTGTCCAGATGACTACGACTGAAACCTTTTCTACGATAGAACACTCCTGGACGAACGAGGCACTACACCGTATCATATGATGATCTAATGATGAAATATAGCAATACTTTGTCCAAAAATTAAAAAAAAAAAATGTCCATGTATTTATGATATTTTTTAGATGTGTCCAGTGTGTCCAATCATGGGATTCTTTTAAACGTGTGTAAAGTAACATTATAGGTAGTGTGTATCATAGTGTATACCACCTAATTATCGAAAAAAATGTTAAATAAAATGTAAACACATACATGTATATTCCATGTACAATAAGTTTTGTTATTACCTTGTGGATCTAAATAAACAACTCTGCAATGATAAATGTCTCTTTATCTTTATTTAAAAACAATCAAAGATATACAAATTAAAAATGTATCCAGTCAGTTAAACGTGTTTAAGGAGATAAAAAAGGACTTGTTTCAATTTCTGTTAGCCGTTTTCTTCTGCTAATAAGAGGAGTAGATGTCTTTCTCTTAAACTCTCTTGACTTGATGATTTGGTACAACTGATAAAGGTATATTCAGCATAGCCAATGATTGTAAATATTCACTCCATCCCGTAGGCCGTTGACTGTCAGACACATTGTGAGCACTTGAATAGGCTCATGTGTGGGTTGTCTTCTTAAAAGATCAAGTTGTTGTTGAGGCACTAGAAAAAAAATTTGAGCTTCATGGCAGTGGCGGCTGGTGGAAAATTTTCTAGGTAGGGCTGTGCCACATCCAATCAATTTCAGTATCCCAGTATGATTTAATGCAAAAAAGTGAAGGTATCAAAAAGGAATTACTACTTTGCAGTTAAATATTTAACAATTATTTTATTCCAATATAAAATAAAGCAGTAAATAATGCCTTGATAAACACATCAGTACATTTTATTTTGGTCACCCACACAGGCGAATTCAGTATAATATAAAACACGTAATAGAAAATGTTTATTTATTGAGATGCCCCTATGGACCTTGTTTTGTTGGGGAAACCAATAGGGAGGTAAATATCAGGATAAGTAAACATGAAGTGCAATTAGTGGTGTTAAGGTTCTATTCAGACACTTGAATAGACATAAGCATGGCATGAGATGTAGAGATAGTAAACTCCAGCAAACTTCTGCTTCAAAACTCTCTCACAAGTGAATAAAAGTGAATTATACTCAAAACTAAATTGTGGGGTCCCTGATAACCAATACAAAACAGTTACAGAAGGAAATACCCAAAATAATAACATAAACAACCTTGTAAATATCAATTGACATCTCACACGTCTTGTTTTTTAAAATGTCAACTATGCACATCGCACAAAAACACCGCACTGGAGCTGAACATTAACAAATGTACACTACCAGTCAAAGTTTGACTACATCTGCTTGATACCTGGTTATTCAGTGTCCATTTGAAGCGATGGTGTCGGCGGTTGCGTTCTGGATGGTAATGGATTTGAAAAACCGCTGTTGGATGTTACTGCTGGCGTTGATGTAGTTTAGCACAAGCACCAGCTGGCAGTGGGTGGAAATGTCAGTCATCACATCTGCTTGAATGCCGATAAAATCAGCTTCCTCCAGAATTTATTCCTTTAGCACTGACAGCATGCAGTCCAACAGCTTGTTTTGTCTTTGACGTGGCTTCAGAAATGGTAAGTTAGCAAGTGCTGATGATCATATTTTACACATATTACTGGGTGCATTCTATATTCCAAACACACAAATATTGACAATTTGTTTAATAATAATAATAATAATAATAATGTTTTTTTTGTGTGGCTCTAGAGCTCAAGGAGGGCATCGCCCTAGCGCCCTCTATTGGCCTGCTCCATGGTCTTTTATTTCTGTCTTGAAGCAATACGTCTCGATATAAAAGGCACAGCAATACTCAGGAGAGGCAAGACAATTCCTCTACACTGGTTAATTAACTTCTTTTTCTTTGACACACACATTTTTATCAGCTATAAGTCTAATCCCCGCCTTATTCTTTTTTAATTTTTGATATTGTGATTTCTTTAAAGGGATCTTGCCTTTTAAAACATTGTATGCTATCTTGCATAATGTTAAAATAAAGTCTGGGGATGCAGATTTAATAATATTCTTAGTCTGAGAAGGAGATGCTCCAAGCAACATTTTCAATAAAGACAAGTTTCTTCTGATGCATTCGGACATGATTTTATTTCTTCTTAGACACATACACAACAGCAGTTCAGAAAGCAGGTCAGTTCTGAGCCAGAGATGATCGGGTGTCTTGGCTTTATAATCAATTAATAGATACCCGTAAGGAACACTTGTTGCATCATCAAAACACTGCATAAAAAAATTTACTTTTCTCAGGAAACATCTGCCTTGCCATTAGCATGACTTGGCATTTGTCTCGTGGGTTTTTAAACAAAACAAGATCATTTGTGTTTAGATTAATTGTCCTGCTGACTTTACCTTGAAAAAACAAATTTTGGACTAAATGTAAACAACTTAAATTTCTATGATGCACATACTTTTTTGTACCTCAACATTGTTACTAGTGTCATTCATTAAATCGTCAATAATCAACAGATTGTTTTTATTTACAAGCAACAATGTATCATCACATAAAGACAAAGGCAAATCTTTAATAAAATTCACATTTCAAATTTTTAACAAATCGTCATACAGAGGTTGTGAGCATGAATAAATATATACAGTGTTTTCAATATTTTTTTAAAAGGTTTTCAGCATTTTCAATCAACATTTTTACGAAATAAGTCTTCCCACTGTTTGACAGACCTGTTATAATTAGACTAAACAGATGTTGAAGTCTAAAATCAAAATCAACAATCTCTCTACCCCCTATTTTAATAACTGTAGGGTAAAGTTGTCAGATCAGAGAAAACTTTTTCGCGTACACCACTTGAAACCTTTTAACAACTGATTTGCTAACAACAGTGCTTTTTACTGGTCAAGTCTTTCAGGAACCTTGTAAAGTCCTACAGTCTCTGGTCTCTTTTCTTGGCTTGTTCCCATTCACATTCCCACATCACCTGTAATTGGAGTTTGCGTTTCTTCTCCATGATTCAGGGGATGTCTGATTTCTATTTTGTTTTCTAGCCATTGTATAGATGCATTAGAGAAGGTCTTATTAAATTCTAGCCATTGTATAGATGCATTAGAGAAGGTCTTATGTTGGCTGATGTATAATGTCAATGCCAGTGTGTCCGAGGGCAGGAATTATATTTTAAACATGGCCATGCAGCGTGATGCGAGAGTGGTGTATTCAAAGGGGTCCAATTTGGTACACCCCATGAATGTATCACAGTACACAATGCATGCTTTACGCAACACAACAACATTGTTGATTCCATGTGAGCGCATCTCAAACTGGAAATCAAACATCCCATGATGCACTGCATTGTACCACTGCGTGAAATCAGCCCTTTCTTTATCTGACATATTATCATAACCATAAAAGTATGACTCAGGGTACAGACCTACATAGCTAGGATTCTCGGCAGTGTTGAATGGGTGTGGAAAAAAATCTTTTTGGCATCTTCAAAATCTAACGCTGCAGGAGTCTTTGACAAACGCATTGGGAGAAAACTGAAAAAATTGAGCCATCTCTGATCATACGTCGTATCGTACATTAACAAAACTCTACTACCGTGCATTGTCAGTTTTGGCGTGATACCCTGCTTGCTAAAGTAATCCAGCACAGGGTAATTGTCAAATCCTGACGCAATGTGCGCGATAAATGTAAAATTTCTGTATTTTGGCTGTCTAAATTTTTGGACAAAGAGCTCAACGCATGAGGCATTGGAAGACCACCATTTTTTGTTTTCAAAATCAATCGCACAGACAAAATTGGCTTCGTGTTTCTTGTTATTTGTTCGCGTTTCAAAATATAAAAGTCATATTTAGTCTGTGGACTTGATGGTTTTTCAGGTTGTACATAACACTGATGTTGTATGTCTGATTTTAACAGATCTCCGCAGTGTCCATATTTACCTTTCTAACATTTGTGTCCCACAGCATTTGTTCTGTGACTTACTGAGTACATACGGCCGCAGTCGTTGCAATATTTAGTGTGATCGCATGGCCTAAATTATTTGCGGTGTTTGGATTATGTCACATCTTTGCGTTTGTTAAAACTAAACTTCAAATCTTATCTATGAATGCGCCAAGAATATGGACACCATATGGTTTTTAAATCTTGTTGCTAGTGACATTCTTCAGAAAGGCATACATTGCAAAAATATTTACATTTGTGGTATGCCTTGAGATGGATCCCTTGTAACAGTATTCACATATGTATGTATGTACTTCCAAAAAATCCTGTTTGGTTTTGTATCATGTAGTAATGTTCCTCATGCAGGTAGAGCCATAGTGTTTTGGGGTGGGGTTGCTCTCGTGTCTGGTACAGGTCCAGTTTTTTAGTGCCGTGATTGTGGTGAAAAACTAGAATTTGAACACCCATATGCTGTTAAAATTTTGATACATCTGAAAATGAGACTTAGGATTAAGCCCTGCTTTCGCATGGATTTGTTGCGTATGTTCTTGAATTTCATTCTCAGATGTGTGGGTATATGGGGCATGCTAAACACATGGAGAAGCACAAGTTATTATCAGTGTTTGATGGGACATAGAGACAAGCCTGTTTCTTTTGAATTATCTGATCATACAGTACATTTCTTAATTTGCACCTCACACTGCCTCGTTTGTTTAAGGCGGCTGTAACAACGAATTCAAGCCTATCAACCTTCCATTCTGGTATTGCTTTGAATTACATTGTCTATTTCGTTCAGAAATGTTTCGGCATTGTGTTTATCACCTGCATTTAACACACGTTGCTGGACATTGATGAACCTCTCAGTACAACATTTAGAATGCTGTCTGGTGCTGCTATGTTTGTTAAAAAATTAACAATGCCTGGTTATTGATGTCTTAGTATATCCAATGCAGGTTCCGTATTGTTCATCCTGAAACTACGCAAGTCTAGACTCTTTCTTATTTCAACAGCATTAAATTTCCTTCTCTCTGTGATCTTAAAATTGTGCCCACCCGCCCGTCTTATGCGTTCAGCCAATTCAGCACTGTACTGTTTGTATTGATTTTACTGTATATTATTACCCCCCATTTGATCTTTTACGGCTTTGGGGTCTGGCTGTTTGTACTGTTTTTGTGGTGCATGGGCCCCTCCCATTTGAGATGTCTGATTATCAGTATCTCGTTCGATAAATTCTGAGGCATCTCTTTTCAGTAAACCCAGTTTTTGCAATTGATCTAGATTCTGAGCAGGGCTCATTTCTACACCCTAAGATAATGTGTCAATTTCATTTTCAATATCACTTAAGTTTTCGGGGGTGTGGGTGCTGTTTCATATTCAAGCCAATTTTCTTCACTGAATCTGTATCACCAACCATTTGCCCAATTTCACCTTCTATATCTGACAAGCTCTTGTGGGGAGATGAGAATTCATAATCATTTTCACTGTTTCATTGTCGCTGATAACAATACTGCATCGTTTGCCATGTTTTCATTTGCGCGCATTTACGAGCCACAATTAAACACTACAAAATAAAACAAGCGATATCACACACAAATTAAATGTTTACCATATGGTTATAAACACTTAACTTTACAAAAATCATATTGAGCATTTCCTTCATCATCCTCAACTCGCTTCTAAGATGCACAACCTCTTCTTCAATTTCATGGTATTTTCTTACTTGTTTTAACGCAATACAATCTCTAGGCATTGTTTACTATCTATCGAGTCTTTGTTGCTCTACATGTTAGCAGTTGCGCCTTACTATGCCTTAGCAGACCGTCATGTTCATTTTGTGAATAATTATGAATCTTGTTTTGATGTGGTTGTTTGACTCTTACTCTTTGTACCAATAATGTGGTACGTTGTTTCTTACTGTGAGCAGATTGTTCCTCCTCCAAGGGAAGGTTGTTTTCATCTCAACACTGTATCTGCGAATGAAGAAGATTGTTCCCTTGGCTTGATAATTCTGCCACCTCTCTAAAATCCTGGGCGTCATAAATCACAATAACTGATTCTGGATCTTCTGGAATTGATAGAATGTTCACAAGAGCTGGACTCTGGAGTATCTGTGATCTCAATAGGACTGGTCGGGATTGCAGGTCCTGGGATTGTGCCCGATGTTATTGAATGTTTGGTCCCTATCTCCTTAAATAATTATATTATTTCAATTACTATGTTTAAAACAATATATTTACCTATATCAGCTTTTGTCTGTTAAGGGAAGGGCAGTCTCCTTTTGCAGCTTGGTATGTAGTTTGTTGTGTACCTAATATTTCTCCTGTATACCACTAAATATACACAGACCCATACACAACTTAAATTATAAACAGTACCATATAATCGCTAGCCAGATGTGTGCGAGTGTTTTGAAAACACTTTGTTGAATTAAAAAAAATCAGACAAATACTCTTGTAACATCTTAAACAGCATTTAAAATAACATTTTGTTAATACTCACAAGATGCAAAAGCCATTTCTACAGAGTGTAGTTGTGTTCAATATTATTCAGGCAGCAGGAAATGAAGGGAAGCTCAGAGTCTCCAGGGGGATCTGGTTGATGACATGGCCCTGAAAAGGACCACACCTCTCTATTTTACATGTTTTGGTAAAATTAACATCCATATTAGAACCGCAGAATAAGAAACTCATGTCTCCTGCAGCTGGCTTTGTCGAAAATACAATTTTATTTTATTTTAAATAATCTGTTTCATATGAATACATTCACTCTCAGTATTAATAAATATAACTTCATGATCTTTTGTAACAAAGGCAACTCCTACTCCAAAATGAATATATAATATTTATAAATGAAAGAGGAAATCTCCAGGTATCTTATACAAATTCTTAGGATTTATTGCAGATGAAAGACTAAATTGAAAAAAGCCATATCAAGCATCTATGCAAGAGGTTCATCATTCTTCTCATTTCCCATATTTTCCACTCTTACTTGCAGTTCATAAGAGGTTTTTGATCCATCTACACCTCCTTTTTTTCTTTTTCTAGCAATTTCATTGCTAGATAAGGTAAATGTTTTTCAAAACGCATGTTTAAATTCATGAATTGCAAGCGAGCTCTTCCAGATACTTTTCATGATTTATATTTTCTATAATCAGATCTTATGGGGATGTCACAATCACTCACTACCATGTTGGAACGTATTTTCACTGTATGACCTCCACCTCCTGTTTACCCATGGGAACATTCACACTTCAAAAACTTGCTAAACCCATGATATCTCCTCGCTAGAAGTGAGGATTGCTAGAAGTGTGAAGAGAAGGGATATGGACACCCCTGTTTTTCATCACACTCACACACACACACCCTTGTTAGGAAGTACCCAACTTCTTAGTCATTTATTACCACTCTATCCCAATGTAGCTGCTGTGGGAAAATACAAATAACACTGTAAAAAGAAGAATAAATAAACACCTCCTGGGGGTAAAGGGAGTAAAGGAAGAGGTAGGGATCAAACACCGGCAAACTACTGTCTTTTATCTGATGTGGATATGACTGAAATTATTTCAACCACAGATGATCTTCCTCAGGTAAAGGTAAAAAAGTGAACATGAAATAACAAGTCATCATCTCCACCAGGATAATATTTCCAGTCTTTATCTCTCAAGTGTGATCACAAAATTTTACATTAATATTATACTCTATAAGTACACTAATGAGTAAAGGATTATGTTTTATAAATTATATTATTTGCTTGTTGTCTCCTATATTATATTATGATTTTTCAAATAAATCATCAAATTGAATGCATGTGTATGACTGTCATGGACACACCAGGCTACCCGATCACCCAGTCAGTACTAACCACAAACCTGCTCCCTATCACACACACCTGCTCCCCATCAGCACCTCATCACCTCGGTGTCTCCTGCCCTTCTGTCCGTAACAGAAGACCGGACAGCACCATAGGATGACCAGCATGAGTGCCACAAATCCTTTCCAGGAGCTGGTGGATCTCCTTCGCCGTGGGCTCTCCGCCACACCAACAGCATCCACACCAGCCATCACTTCTGCATTCCGTCACTCCACCACCTACGGTGTACGCTAGTCCCATGGCCAAACCAGTGCCCTTCTCTGGCTCGGCAGAGGACTGCAACGGCTTCATCCTTCAGTGTTCGCTGGTACTGGAGATGCAGCCGCACCTGTACCCTGACGATCGGTCCAAGGTAGTGTTAATTTCACAGCTCAACGGACGCGCGCTACAATGCGCCAAAACGATATGGGCACAGAATGGACAGGTGACTCAATCCCTGACAAACTTCATCTCCCACTTTAAAGACGTGTTCGGAAGACCAGCGGGTGACTCATTTGCAGGAGAGAGTCTCTACCATCTCAAGCAGGGTTCCAGATCAGTTAATGACTATGCCCAGGAATTCTAAACCCTCGCAGCTACCAGTGGATGGAACGAGCAGTCCCTAATAACCACCTTCCATCAGGGTACGGCTGCATCTCGCCGCATAAGAGGATACCATCGGCCTTGAGCCGTTCATCCAACTATCTATCCGAGTCGCCACCCATATGCAGGCATGTTTGGAGGAACACCAGGGCCAGCCGTCATCCATGCCATCCCTCCACCAGCCAGAGATTCACCGCCCTCCAGAACCAGACCATGAACCCATGCAGCTGGAAAACAACAGACTGACACCCGCTGAGCGGCAGAGGCCTTCTACGTCCCCTGCGCCGTCCAGCTTTTTCTTCGTGGCCAAGAAGGACGGAGGCCTTGTGTGGATTACCGGGGGCTCAACCGGATCACCGTTAAATTCCGCTATCCTCTTCCCCTCGTCCCAGCAGCGTTGGAACAGCTCCGCGGTGCCACTGTCTACACCAAGTTGGACCTGTGCAGCGCATATAACCTCATTCGGATACATGAGGAGGACAAGTGGAAGACTGCCTTTGTGACACTACGAATACTTCGTCATGCCGTATGGCCTGACCAACGCCCCTTCCGTATTCCAGGATTTCATCCACGAGGTGCTCCAGGAGTTTCTCCACAAGTTCGTCTTGGACTACATTGATTGCCAGGCTCCGGGAGTAGATCAGTATGTACTGACTGGGATCATTTCAGAAACAAAATTTGTAAAGAACTAGGTAAGTCAAGAGGAGTGTACACACCACAATGGGATGGATCTGTGTCTGGAGAGACCTATCGTGTAGAAACGGACCTCGAGGTCTACAACCTCTTTTTCAGACTATGCATGGACAACTCTGTTATTCAAAAAGCTTGGAGGGACACCCTTGATGCGGATAAACCCTATCCCATTACATCTAAAGAATGGGAGACCTGGTTTACCACTGGCTTTGTAGTCCAGTAGAGTGATTAGGGCAGAACTCTTAATGTTTTCTCGTGTATCGACACATTATTCAGATGTTATAAGACTTACAAGCACTATGAAGGTCTCAAAAGATAACTTTTTGACACTATGATAAATGAGCAGACTCCAGAGGCTGAACCAACCGGAGCAGGCAGACCATGGCACATGCGTGCCTTTGCCCAGACCAGCATGGACTGATGAACTCAAATATTTCAGACCTCTCCCGTTTGTAGGGCAGTTCTAAAGATTTGTGCAGAAGGATACGCAAAAAAGCAAAGATGTAAATGTTCTAAATTTAGCATATGTTTTGTACAGGTGAAAAGGACATATGCCTGGTGTGAGGTGCCGCCAACTTACAACATGCCTAATTATTTTCCAAAATCCCCGGATGATGGCAACGATAACTCCTTGGGTGGATAACATTGGTAGAGTTGAGGAAAAGAAATTTGACATTTCTTTCTCCTGAAGAAAGACGAGGAGACAATACCTGCAAAGAGACACAGTTTAATGCCGATTGTTTGGACACTCTGGACTACTTTGATCATGACACTCCATCTAATCCAACTGTTTGCGATATTATAGAGGTAACAATAGCATATTATTTACACAAAATTCTTCAGCAAAGAGCTAAAAACGGGTGAGCCAGTGCCCCGTGTATATTGTATTTATACGGATGAATTATACAGACAATCTCACTCATGCACTGACATACTTCCCTTGCATTATATCAAAGGGCATCTGGGAGAAATTAAGCAAGAGATTTTTTATGAAAATTATGCAGATGCGCAAGCATATGTGCTGGACTGTCTTGGGATCGTATCGCCTTCTAAGAACGACATTCAAGACATTGCTGCAGATGCTTTGCAGAAATGGCTGATGAACCCGTTTCTCATTGCAACACTAAAACAGATAAAAACAGTGGATAATAGAGTGAATACTGTAATTAAGGATTGAACATTTGGAGTGGAAAAAAAACTACAGAATAATGGGGAACTTATGTAGTCTGCAAAACTATGTCAAAAAGAAATATGTCATGTATAAGATGAGAACTTTGCTTTGTGATGTTGTTAATAATGCAGTATGTAACACTGATAGATTACTATGTTGTCCTAGATTTGAAAAACAGACTGAATGTGTTAGACAAGTGACAGAGGTTGGCATGCTATGGTACAAATGATTGCAGATAAATACGCAGCTGTGAAATCTACTCAAATCTAGTCAAGGTTGTTAATTGTTTTCCTTTGAACGATAATTAATTCCACACGGGTCATGTGTTTTGTTTTTGTAGTTTCAGTATTGATCTGTGTGTGTTGATTTTAAACAGAAAGCAGCATATGAATGTTGATAATGCAATGCAATGTTTAGTAGAATCTTTGCTCAGTAGAACTACAAATGCCTGTATTGATTTTTTGGAAACATCATTGTCTGGTAAGACAAGACTGTTGATGATGTAAAACATGCCTTGGAAATAAAATACTTAAACGCAGACAGCGAGTGTTCATTTCATGACAACAGCCATGGATGAGGTTATGAAAAAAATATACTATGCGCAAGAAAATGCAGGGGGATATGGGGTTAAACAAAAGCTTACAAAGGCTGTATTTGACAGTACAGGTATTTGCTGTGCAGACTATGATATAGAAAACTGGCTCTTAAAACAAGACGCTTATACTCTTCACAGATAAATAAAGTGTTAGTGAATACAATTAGATTGGCAATTCCAGCTAGATCTAGTGGACATGTCAGCTTATTCTTTAGAAAATGATGGGGTGCATTATTTATTAACATGTATAGACGTGTTTTCAAAATATGCATGGGCTCTATGCTTGAAAAATAAAAGCGGTAGATGTGTCTCAGCAGCCTTTAAAGATGTTTTAGATGAAGGTAAAATACCCCATAAAATACAAACAGACAAAGGAAAGGAATTCTTAAACAAAGAGTTTGAAACATTAATCACAAATAATAGAATTATTCATTTCACCACATCAAACAAGACTAAGGCCTCTGTTGTCAAACGTTTCAATAGGATTCTGAAATCTAAAATCTGCAATCTAAATTTAACAGCCATTAATTCTAAACATTATGTAGAAACTTTGCAAGACTTAGTTAGGTTAGGTATTACAGGGGACCTTCTATGAATCAGAGCTGCTAAAAGTTATCATGGATAAAGACAATATCCAAAAACTTGGACAAACTCTTTACCAAAAGATTAATTACGATAAAGATGAAAGCAGAATTTGTTGTGTTCGACAAAAAAGCGGGGCCTGTCTAACCGTGATGCCTGGATTCTATTCATGCCACAGTTAGTAACTGAAATAAACTCCTGCTTATCTATAAACGATATGGAGTACATTAAACTTCGTTACAATGCCATCACAAACAGAGTGTCTGTTTTACCATTAAGAAACGTGGAACTCACATTTAAAGGAAAACTTGCTCAAATGTTGGGATTTATACCTGGAGAAGTCTTTGAAACTCTAGGAGGACACTGTAATCGACGAGGATCATATATCACCTGACGTGTATACCGCGCCACGTCCTGCTGATATTAATGTTCATCGAGCGAGCCATAGGTATCAACCATATATGCACAATACGGACAAATACATTTCGTACTATACATCACAAGCGGGTGGTTATTTACCAGGATACAGCGGCCTTGGTTCTTAATATGGGGCTGGTCTTGGGGGTATTTTTCATGGCTTATTTAGACTTGCATTTCCCCTGCTCAAGAAAGGATTTACTGTCGCAGCACCGCATTTAAAGACAGCAGCTAAAAATATTGTTTCTGTTGTTATCACCAACGTCATGAGTCATAGCAACAAACAGCAAGAGGAGTCAGGAATAATGGCAATATCACATTGAACAATAAAACCAATAAAGGGGGAGTTCCCAACCAAAGAGGTGTCACCGAATATTAAATAAGAATTGCGATACTGAGGTAAAAAAAATACACAAGCAAGGAGAAGGAAGTCGACAAAACATTGTAAGACAAGAGATATAGCAGGTAAAATAAGTATTTAACACATCACCATTTTTCTTAGTAAATATATTTCTAAAGGTGCTATTGACATGAAATTTTCACCAGATGTTGGTAACAACCAATGCAATTGACACATGCAAAGAAATCTAACCATAGATGTCCATAAATTAAGTTATGTATAATAATGTTAAATGACACAGGGAAAAAGTATTGAACATGCTTACTGAAATTCATTTAATACTTCGTACAAAAGCCGTTGTTGGTAATAACTGCTTCAAAGACGCCTCGTGTATGGAGAAACGAGTTGCATGCTTTGCTGAAGTGTGATTTTGGCCCAGTCTTCCACACAAACAGTCTTCAAATCTTGAAGGTTCTGTGGGCCTCTTCTATGAACTCTGATCTTTAGTTCTTTCCATAGATTTTCAATTGGATTCAAGTCAGGTGATTGGCTGGGCCATTCTAGCAGCTTTATTTTCTGTTTCTGAAACCAATTGAGAGTTTCCTTGGCTGTGTGTTTGGGATCATTGTCTTGCTGAAATGTCCACCCTCGTTTCTTCTTCATCCTGGTAGATGGCAGCAGATTTTTATCAAGAATGTCTCTGTACATTTTTATGAATGTTATATGTTCAATTATATGAAGTTTGCCAGTACCGTACACTGAAAAACAGCCCCACACCATGATGTTTCACCTCCAAACTGTACTGTTGGTATGGTGTTTTGGGAGTGATGTGCAGGGCCATTTCTCCTGATAATTCTTTTCACTCCTGTGCTGCCCTCTGGCGTTTAGTTATAGTTTCAGTGATGGACCTGTTAGAGCAACAGCGCAGAAATCAGTCACGAGTCTGCTTCACTACACAGCTTGGTCAAATATGTGTCTGTAAGTAATTACATGTCAGAATTGTAGTTCTTCTATGATGTATATGTTTACATTCAGTAATGTATTTTACTACGTTCGTGGCTGTTTTCGTTTTCTCGCGTATGCTCCTTTGTTTTTCTGACGCTCTGATGTATCTGTTCAGCAACGGGCATCGACACTTTGCGTCAGATTAATTAACTTAGTTGGTATGTTTTCATCTGCTGATTTGCATAGATTATGCATGTAACAGTGTAGCAGTTTGGTGATATAGAGAACATTGTTTAATTTGACTGAGTTACTGGGTAACTTTATATTTGATTGTAATAGACACAACAGACGTTACACTTTTGCAATGTTTATTTGTTCTTTTTATGTTTATTTTTCCAGTCTTACAGACTTAAATGGAGAAAAGATTAAGAAATAAAACTGAGGAAGAAAAGAGAAAAGATAAAACATCAATCCTCAAAATGACAAATGGAGTTTCTCTTCTTCATTGCTGTTAACTATCTGTCTAGCTGTACAAAGCAGACGTCGTACATGCGAGGGCAGAATAACTCCTCTATCAGAAATCTTGCGAGGAACACCTGGTCGTGGCTGGTTTATGGTGAAATCATGGTCTTCTAATTCTGTCTTGAAGCAATAAGACTCGATATAAAGGGCACAGCAATACTCAGGAGAGGCAACAGAAATCCTCCAGACTTATTAATCAACTTCTTTTTTTTTCCTCTTTGACACACGCACCTTTTTATTAGCAATTCTTTAATTGTTACTGTGATTTGTTTAAATGTACCTTTCCTTTTAAAACATTGTATGCTATCTTGCATAATGTTAAAATAAAGTCTGGGGATGCCGATTTAATGATATTCTTTCACTGAGAAGGAGATGCTCCATGCAAATAAAGACAAGTTTCTTCTGATACGTTCTGACATGATTTTATTTCTTCTTAGACACATACACAAAAGGCTGGTCAGAAAGCAAATCAGTTCTGAGCCGGAGATGATCGGGTGTCTTGGCTTTATAATCAATCAATAGATACCTGTAAGGAACACTTGTAGCATCATCAAAACACTCCATAAAAAAATTACATTGCCCAGGAAACATCTGCCTTGCTATTAGCATGACTTGGTATTTGTCTCGTGGGTTTTTAAACAAAACAAGATCATTTGTGTTTAGATTAATTGTCCTGCTGGTTTTACCTTGAAAAAACTAATTTTGTACCAAATATAAACAACTCAAGTTTCTATGATGCACATACTTTATAAATACATTTTGCACCTCAACATTACTAGCTGCAGTCATCAAATCATCAACGCTTGGTGTACACCACTTGAAGCCTTTTAACAAATGCCTTTTTATTCCTCACTATTGTGTCTGATATCGTCACTATATTTTGTGATGTCTCATCACAATTTCGCAAACTCGTACACAAGATTCACTAGGGTGTTATGTGCGACCACTGTGGCGTTGCATGCATTCAGAGTGATTCCTTTGCATTTCACCTGTTTCTTGATGTTCTGAGTCTGATAAGCATAAAATTTTGGACCACCGGACACAAATTCTACAATGTAATCATCACCTCCGGTGTCTCCATTAATTTCATTAGTTAGGTCCCCTAAAAAAGGGCCTGTCTCTGGGACCCAATTTCCATCCTTTGCTGTAAAAACATCACTGTGTTAGAATAGATGCATCTCTCCCCTAGCTTGTCCAACAAATCATAAAGCATATGCAAAGTTTTGAATGAGCCATCGTAAAGGCTCCAACAAATGTTTGTTTATAATTCTAACAGCCTGTGCCATTCTGTAGCTCCACTGAACAAGCACAACATCATCAGATACAAATGCAAACTGTCTGACCCCACAAAGAGTTGAGCAACAGTTTGTTGATACTTCGCACAGCTTTGTTGACAGCTATTTTATCTGGATTTAGCCGAATACCCTCTTTATCATAATAGTCCTGTATGTATTTTGCTTGGGATTCTTCATCTTTTGCAAAACTAGAGTAACCTGAAGCCTCCTGTTTTCGCTGTAGGAAGGTTTTAACATACTCTTTGGACAAATCATTGCACTTCTCTGCAAAATGCCAAACCTCGTCTATCTTGGTGACAACATAACGTTTCTCAACAGCCTTTTGCAGTTCTAAGCTAACCCAAGTTCCCGAGAGGGCTCTCTCAGGATCTGTGATCTGGTTACAGGCTGGTCATGAACCTCTGCACATGTTCTATGCAAAGGAAACATTAGCTTATTCTTACAAGGAAACATTAACTTATTGTTACAGAGATATGAAAGCACAGGGTGATACAATACAGTGTGTCAGGAGGCAGGAATTGTGTTTTAAACACAGCCATGCAACATGAAGCAAGTGGGGTGTAATCAAAAGGTGCACTCAGCAAATGCTTCACGGTACATAATGCACGCTTTACAACAACATCATTGATCCCATACATTTGAAGCTCAGCCTTCAAACACCCCATGACGCACTGTATTGTACCACTGTCGTAAGGCGAGGGTGCTATAGAGAGGTATGTGGACCCAAAAGCAGATGACGAGGAAGCGGTCTCAGGGTGAAGTAGCCGGATGACTACTGTGTTTATTGTGGGGTGGAATGCAGGCAAGAACAGGCAGAGGTGAGCAGACAGGTAATGAGCAGACAAAATGCAGACGAGTACCGGATAGCATGGGTGAAAGCAGTGGCGTGAGTCCAAGGAAGAAAAACAGTACACAAGGGAGCAGGCAAAATCCAAAATCCAAGAATCCAAAAACGGTCCACAGGAGAACAAAGAATCCAATACAAACTCACTAGATACGCTTGGCAGGAACAACACCATGTGTACAACAATGATCCAACACAGAACAAAGAAAAGACCAAGACTAAATACCCTAGGGGAGGTAAGATAACAAGACACAGGTGCCAACAATCAAGGGAGGACCAACAATCAAAACTGGAAGGAAAACACAGACGGGAAGTAAAAACACAAGACACACAAGGGAAAGAGAATACTACAAAATAAACCAGGAAGTGACCACCCCAAAACTACCACAACCACTGCATGAAAGTTGCCCCATCTTTGTTAGACATGTTATCATATCCATAAAAATATGGATCTGGATACGGCCCTACATAGTTAGCATTCTCAGCTGTGTTGAATAGGTGTGGGAAATAACCTTTTTTGGCATCTTTGAACCCTAGCGCTTCGGGGGCTCTCAATAAACACATTTGAAGGAAACTGAAAGAATAGAGCCACCTTTGTATACGTCGTCATCCATTAATATGACTTTGCCACCACGCATAATTAGTCTCAGGGTGATGCCCTGGTTGGCGAAGTATTCCAGCATGATGTAATTATCAAATCCTGACGCATTGTGCGCCATTATTGTATAGTTTTTGTACTTTGGCTACCAAAATTTTTTCACAAAGAGATCGACGCAATTTTCATCAGAGACACACCATATTTGGTTTTCAAAATCAATCGCTTCTAAGGGTGGCCCAACCAGTTATTAGGTTTAGGGGGCAATCACTATTTCACACAGGGCCATGTAGGTTTGGATTTTGTTTTCCCTTAATAACAACCTTAAATTTAAAAACTGCATTTTGTGTTTACTTGTGTTATCTTTAGCTAATATTTAAATTTGTTTGATCTGAAACATTTAAGTGTGACAAACATGCAAAAAAAAAAAAGAAATCAGGAAGGGGGCAAACACTTTTTCACACCACTGTATCTAGTCTAAGGCAGTGACGGTTTTTCCTGGTTGAATGAAACACTGATTGTTACAGTTTCAGACAGGGGAGACCGAGGTGGACAGGAACGTTCTTTATTAGATGATAGCCAGGAGTGGAGAGTGTGGAGATAGGGAAAGTCTGTAGGAGGGAGATCACTGGATGTAGGGAGGTCACTGGATACGGACTGGAGCACCACTGTAGAGCCACAGGAGACTGGAGAAACCATAGGAGACTGAAATGAAGCGATCTAGCAATGGGTTGAGGAGTCCTATGTCTGAACGAGGTCGGACACTGACTGAGGTGAGTAGTGTTTTTGTACCGGCTGTGATTGGGACTGATTGGGAGCAGGTGTGAGTGATTACTGGCTGTGAGGCCTGGCATATCTGTGACAGTACCCCCACCCCCCCTCCTCCACGGCCAGCTCCTGAGGGCCGAAAACCCCCTCCCGACGCGGTGGCCTGTCCACCACAGGGAGCGAGCCGATCCGGGGAACAAGTCTGGGCAGGCGAGGAGCCTGGGAACTCGGGGCTGGAAACCGGCGGCGGCGGCGGCTGGGCCTCCGGGCTGGAGGTCGCTGCAATCCATCGGGGACCGGAGGAGGCGGGCAGCTGGGAGGCAGAACAGGTGAGCAGCTGGGGAGCGGAGAAGTAGAGAAGATGAGGCTGCTGTGGCCGCGGAGCTGGAACTGGCGGAGGTGGCGATGGAGCAGGCGAGCCAAACTCCTTCCTAAGGAGCGATACGAATTGGCCAAACGATTGTGTGACTGCCTCACCTCTCGACTAGATGTCGGTCGCCCAGCGGGGCGCCAGTCCGTGGAGCCACGACACCAAGAAGGCCATCCTGGATCGCTCGGTGGGGTACAGGTGTGGCCATAGGCCGAAGACCAGGGAACACCGCAACACGAATCCCTCGCAGTCATCCTCCGAGCCGGAGAAGGTTTGCAGCTGCTCGGTCAGGCTGAAAGCCAGAGAGGTTGCCGGAGGGTCTGAGGAGGCGCTGGTGGGTGTGACTGGTGGTGGATGGAAAAGGAGATGGCACCGAATAGCATCCTGCGTTTAAAACACCATCTGGCGCAGCCAGTTTTGATGAAAAATCGTCAATTTCTGTCGATTGATGTGATGTTTTAGTATGTCCAAAGCTGTTTCCATATTATTCATCTTGATACTAGACAAGTTTAAAGAACGACTAATATCAACACCGTTAAACTTTCTTCTCTCTGTGAAGTTAAAATCACGCATCCCACCCACCCGTCTTATGTGATCAGTTAGTTCTGCGCTGTACAGCTTGGATCGTTTTTGCGGTATGTTATTACACTCTTATTTGTTTGTATTGTCTTTGTGGTTTTGTGTTACCCCTCAATTGATCTGTTTGTGAGACATTGTCTGGTTCAATAAATGTTGAGGCATCTTGTTTCAGTATACCCATTTTTTGCAATAGCTCAAGACTCTGAGCAGGTGTCATTTCTACATCCTCATCTAATGTGTCAATTTCGTTTTCAATATCAGTGAAGTTTTCAAATGTGGGTGATGCTTCATATGCTTCAAGCCATTTCTCTTCACTGTCTGAATCTGTATCACTAACATAGCAATCGATTTCATTCTCTATATCTGAAAGCCTCCTGACCTGCGTTAATTTGTGATCGCAATCACTACCACTCTCATCATCACTGATTACAATAGCACAACATTTTCCATGTTTGGATTAGCGTAAGCATTTACAAGCCCAAGCCCCTGTATCTGTCTGCAGCATATCTCCATTAGTTTGTGTGAATTAGAACCAAATGTCCTTTTACTACCATCCTGTCCCCATATAGCTACTGGGGGAAAATACAAATTAAAGCTGTAAAAAGAAGAATAATTTAACACCTTCCACGGGAATAGGAAGAGGAGACTGACTTTACACTACACACACACACAGGATGAATAGGCGAAAGAAAACATATGTTGTGATCAAATCCCCCATTTTTAAAATAACATATATCCTATTATATTTTATAGCATCGACAACTAACTCCAAACAAATTTTTAAGGACAGAGCCCCCCTGAGCGCCCCAGACATGTGCGTCACTCATAGACACTCGTACACCACAGGTCATGCACGTGCAAGAGCATCATGCGCGCTGCCGAAATCCCGTCAGAATAATCAACCACACACACACACACACACACACACACACACACACACACACATACTCAGTGAAACACGCACACATTGATACACACATCAATTTAACAACTTCCGTGACCATATATGGGTTTTACTGCTGGTGGTGGGGGCAGGGAGGTGGGGGCCTTGGGAGCCAATAGCTCCAACACACACACGCATACCACACTCTCCTGTGCCCCATGTGCATGTGGAAAAGGTGTCTTTTATATTCTTCTCACCACGGTATGGAATCATTTTTTATAGTTTTTTACAGGCTTTCCCAACCATGGGTTATGAAAACACATTGAAATATCTATTTTTTACTCATTATAATACCTGACAGTGACTTCTGGGCAGCTAAAAACAAGCTACCCGTAGATGTGAAAACCACACTGTTTGCCTTAATGATAGTTATTAAGAATCTTTTTTTAGTACAGCACTTCTACACAACCTTCAGTAAACAAGCAAAGTTTCTTATAGCTCACTACCCATATGTGTGTTTTGAGATTTGGTGCCCCTATCAACAAGGGCAACTTAAATTGTCAGTGCCAATACTACAATACTTTCCTGATCTGCAACCTCAATGATTAGGGTGTGGTTTGGTTTAGGCATCTATACTTGTTTAAACAGCGATAATCATCATGATTTTTATAATAACAATGTATCAAATGACACTGTGAAAACAATGTGACAATGTGAAAGAGGTCATTCGCAGTGATGAACCTACAGAGCATTAGCACCTGAATCTGCAGCTCCCCTGGGCTTTATGGAGCTTTATTGTGAGTTTCAGCTCATTGTTTTGCTGTCCGGCCCACAACTTTACTGTTTTGTTTCACTCTCTTATTTTGTTGGCCAATGCAAGCAGCTGTTTTCGGGGAAAAAGCCTTAAAAACCCACTATACGCTACCTGCTCAGCACCACAGAGCAGACAGACACAGTTAGCGACTAGCTGGTGAAAATAGTATCAGAAATACTTTTTAAACTCTTTTATTACAGCTGCTCAATCACGTCAGTGCACACAGGAATAGAAGTTCTAAGCAAATCAAAATATAATACACTATAATACAGGTAAGATAAATTAAGTACAAAGTGGATATAAGTATAAAATTAAAATAAGTGTAAGTACAAAGTGGATTTACTGGTTGATGATAAGTATGTACGGTATAATAATACAATGTAAATATAAGTAATAAGTAATAGTGCATGTACTGTCAAGTTAAGTGTAGCTTATTATTATTATAAAATAGTGGATATTGCACAGCAGTAATAGAAGTATGAATAAATATCAATAAATTAAACTGAAAACAGAGTATATTGCACAATTATTTCAAGTATTGCAGTGATGTTAATGGTCCGATGTCCAGTTTAATGACTTAGGGTCATATAGACTGACACTTAGAGGGAGGAGTTAAAGAGTTTGATGGCTACAAGCAGGAATGACTTCCTGTGCCGCTCTGTGGTGCAGTTTGGGGGGATGAGTCTTTAACTGAAGGTACTCCTTTGTTTGACCAGCACGTCATGGAATTAGTGAGAGACACTGTCCAAGATGGCATGTAGTTTGGCCAGCATCCTCCTCTCTGACACCACTGACAGAGAGTCCAGCTCCACCTCCACAATGTCACTGGCCTTACAGATCAGTTTGTTGAGTCTATTAGCGACCGCTACCCTCAACCTGCTGCCCCAGCATGCAGCAGCATACAGGATAGCACTGGCCACCACAGACTCTTAAACATCCTCAGCATTGTCCGGCAGATGTTGAAGGACCTCAGCCTCCTCAGAAAATAGAGGCGGCTCTGGCCCTTCCTGTAAAGAGCTTGAGTGTTCTTAGCCCAGTCCAGTTTATTGTCCATGTGTACTCCCAGGTATTTGTGACCCTGGATGGAAACCGGGGTCACTGGTGCCTTGGCTCTTCATAGGTCTACACCCAGCTCCTTAGACTTTGTTGCATTGAGCTGCAGATGGTTCTGCTCACACCATGAGACAAAGTTACCGACCACAGCCCTGTACTCAGTCTCATCACCACCGCTGATACTTCCCACCACAGCAGAGTCATCAGAAAACTTCTGAAGGTGGCAGGACTCTGTGTGATAGCTGAAGTCTGTGGTGTAGATGGTGAAGAGGGAGGGAGAGAGGACAGTCCTCTGAGGGGCCCCAGTGTTGCTGACCATGCAGCTAAACAGCCACATAGTTCCCTCAGAAGTTGGTAGAGACCGAAAACAGAGCTAAAAGAGAGTGAATGTTGGACTTACATTCATCAAGTGGCCAGAAACACAACTCATGTAAATAAGCAACTGCTTGCTAACAAGTTTACTATATCAACTTGAAGGGTGATGGTTTACAGCCCACTCCAGGATGGTGTCACTTTTCCTTCCACCTTATTCTCCATCCCTCAACCCCATAGAGGAATTATTTTCCTCATGGATGTGGAAAGTTTAGGACTACCATCCACATGATCAGATGTCCCCCTTGGACGCAATGAATGCTGGATGTCTGGACATATCTGCAGAAGATTGCCAGGGATGGATCAGGCATGCAAAAAGATTCCTTCCCAGGTGTATTGCACGAGAGGACATAAGGTGGGATGTGAATAAGAACTTGTGACCAAATGCACAGGACAGGGTTGACTAGCACTGTTCTATTTCTATATCTGTAGCTGTCCTATACAAGTATGTATAGTGAATATGTATAGTTTTTTATTGCATTACTGGAATTACTTTGGTTTCATTTTGTGCACTTGGAATTACTCTATGCAAAAATGTCAAAGAAAAAATTCTGATTAATTTCTGTGACATATACTGTAAGGTAGCACAATTCATGCAATAAAGAAGTGGCCTTATTTTTGTTTTAATGGAGTATTGGTTTAATAAATAAATTAATAATAAATTAATTAATTAATAAATAAATTAATAATAATGTAGATTATAAATATAACACATCTTTTAAAAAGTATTTCTTAAAGCAGTCACTAATTTACCAGGGACATAATTACAACTTTGGTGTCTGTATGTTGTTGTTACTTGTTACTACGTTGACCAGTCTCTCCTAAGTTTGGTGTGTTCCTTAAACTTTGCATTTATCATTTCTTTTAGCATCCCTACTTCTCTCATTTCCTCTCTCTAATTTTCCTCATCTCCTTCTCTACCTATTTTCCACCCCATGTCCTCCTCCTCTCCTCCCTCCTTTTCTCCCAGTGAGACTGTGTCCCCTACATGTCTAAGCCTGTGCTCAACGGTGTCTGATGTCAGTTAATTTGCTGCAGTGTTGACAGGCGGATGGCTGCTCAGCACAGCATGCGTGTATGTGTGTGTTTATGTATATATTTTCATGTGCATGCTTGTATGTGCACTTAAGTATGAATGTGAGAGAGAAATTGTAGAGACAGACAGGAGAGCAAAAGTGAGTGTTTATATTATGCATATAATATGTGTCAATGCTCTGTACTTGGTGCCAAACAAATTAACCTGTGCATACAGTATGTTATAACATTAGTGTGTGTGTGTGTGTGTGTGTGTGTGTGTGTGTGTGTGTGTGTGTGTGTGTGTGTGTTTGTGTGTGTGTGTGTGTGTGTGTGTGTGTGTGTGTGTGTGTGTGTGTGTGTGTGTAGGTTACCAAGATGTTCACTGTGGTGTAATTGCTGCGTCTGAATTCACTGCCCTGGATTACTGCAATTTACTCCCCCGGGAGTGCCAAGCACTGTGGGAAAAAAGAGAAGAAGAGTGTGTCTGTGTGTATGTTTGTGTTTTAGCTCTGTGGGAAAAGTGTGCTTGCTCAGGACAAGGGTAAAATGCAGCCTTTTCTCTTCCATGCACGTCCATTAAGTCATATTAAACTCACTGACCATAAGCCTATAGGGTCTTTTAGCATGCAGGAGTATCTATCTGTTTATGTGGACCTCATGTAGTTACAGTGGTTAGTTACACAGTGTTTGGTGCAGCAAATTAGAACAGGGCTATCCTTATCAATGTTAATAAGAATCCCAAATTCATAACCATGCAGACCTGTGTACATTAGCTTTAGAACAGACTGTTGTAACCCCTCAGAAGAAATTATGCTTCCAATGAGGCTTTCTCAATGACCCTCTGTATCTATGAGGGATGGTGCATTTTTAAAGTCACTGCATGGAAAAGCTGTGTTCAACCGACCAGAAGGACATTTAAATATGTACAAATATGAAGTTATCTAATTTTTTTAGTTGGAACTCTATTTACAGTTTTGCAATGATAGTGCCTGTTGTAATTATTTCTCAACATCACAATGTTTGATGTTTGTATTGTCTGTATTATTGGGCTCTGTTTTGTGCTAGTTTGCTTCTGTCAAGTCTGACCTGGAATGCTTTAGTCTTGTGTGGTTGGATCATGTTCTCCCAGTTGGTTAAATCCTGAATGGAATTTTTGTGAATGTGCCTGGGTTGTCTTTTTTGGCTGTGTGTGACCGCAGTGTCAATCCCAGCTGTCCATTTGTGTTAGAGCTATACATGTGAATATAAAGGTAAACAGCACTGAACCCCACATGACAAGGTCATAAAAGTCTGGTGTGGAGTGTACAATAAAGACCATTGACAAATGCCTTGCCCTCACTAAACCAACCATCTCTCTCACACACACCCGTATGATGCCATTGTCCCGTACAATTCGCGCTTCCGTAGGCAGGTAACCTGCTTTAGCAGCCATTAGGACACAGGGATGTGTTTAATGAGATATGAGTAAAGCTTTCTTTAGGCATGTCTCTGTTTTCCCTTTCAAACAATATATTGTCCTTTGGAACAAAGGTAAATGGTGGTGACGACTGCTTTGCACATTTTCGATAAACAGTTTGGAGGTTAAAGAAAGCATATTGTAAAACCCAAGATTAGATTACACATGTACTGTAAAATAATTACCAATTGTACATATATATGTCATCAAGGATTAGTATGAGATGTCTAATTTATATATATGAAATACATTTTTAGCAAACAATTCATTAGAATGGTTTTAATTAAACTGAAACCAGCTGTTTAAGTGCATATGCAAAGAAACTTGTTCACTGTATAAGGTTTAAACCCTACATAGTGAACTGCTTCTTATCAGTCAATTAAATTCTTCCTCCCCTCTGTGAATTTTGAGGGCTCATTTACCAGAAGCCTCCCAGAGATTATTTTTTTCTATGTGGTCCCTGCAGCAATGACACCAAGGCCTTCAAAGGCCTCTAAGGAGGTAGCCTGCGTTCAAGCTAAATCAAGTTGCACCATTTAAACTTAAGATATTCTTTACTGGCCTTCTGGCTCACCTGTTCCCACTTTTCCTCAGCCCTACACATATTTTTCCAGCCAGTTCGTTAAAGTTTCCATGTGCCTCATGCCTTTGCTTGCTAGCCTCTGTCATCTTTAACCTCAAATCTGCTACCTGCCTGTTCCCTGTTGAGATAATGAACATTTTCCACTATTACTTTTGTGATTTATGCAGTTTCAGGCACAAAAACGTTGTTCAAAAACCTGTCTATTTACGTCATTATTAAACAACATTTAGTGTGTCAGGTCAGAGGGGCGCCCTGGTGGCCTAGGGGTTACCTCTCTCTACTGTCGGCTATCGAATAGATGCATACAATGAAAATCATCCAGTATTTCATAATAAAAAGGCAAAGATTAGAGAAAACTCTGTAAAACCTTTTTTTAGCAGAATGCTTATTTTCTCATATCCAATCTCGTTAATCAACTCACAACCCCTAAGATTTGAACTAGGCTAAGTTTGAACCTAACAGCTGCTGCAACCAGCTCCTGGATGGCATCATTACTGAGTTTATTAAAGAAGAAAATCATTAAAAAGTAATTTTTTTACCAAATTGTATGGATTTCTGCTGAGTCCAGTCACTTTTATGAAAAGAGCATTACATATAAGCAGGGCTTTATTTTCTTGACTTAGTGGTATTTTGGGTTTCTGTTGGTAAATGAGTCAGGCTGTCTTTTGGTGTTTCTCCGCCAATGAGAAAGTCTCCTCTCCCTCTGACCTGCTTCGTCCACTCTGAGCAGTCATCCTGTCCAAACAGCCTGAAACCTCTGCTGGGGCTGGATCATCGATACCTGTACAAGCCATTCTAAATGTGTGTGTGTGTGTGTGTGTGTGTGTGTGTGTGTGTGTGTGTGTGTGTGTGTGTGTGTGTGTGTGTGTGTGTGTGTGTATGTCTGAAAACCGGCCAGGCCATCTGTGTGCCCACATTGGGCAGTCAAACCCTGTGGCACCTGGTCCTAATGGATTTGTTTAAAAGGACCTTGACAAACACAGGCCTGCCTTGTGAACACAACTTTGAATGGTTCCCAAATCTCCCTGGACTCCCAGGGCCAAGCATTTGTGTAAAAAATGTGCATGTGCTCGTGTTTGTGTGTGTGCGTTTCCCAAGCTTTAGGTCTCTGTCGTATGTCCCGTTACTATGTTGGGTACGCAGACCTCCTGGGGTGGCCAGGTAAACACACACGCCACCACACACTATTGACATGCTACTGTCAGCTGCTGCCACCCATAAATGATGAAGCTGTTGGAGAGTCACTGATGCCCCAACTGTAGCAAGTTATATGGACTATATAGAAGTTCAAACTACATCCACAGATGGCCAGAGGAAGAAACAGAGGCAAATTAATCAAATATGTTGTGGAATAGGGTAAATTCTTCAGTCAGGCACCAGCATTTGTTCCACATACAGTAGCTCCCTAGATGGAAGCTGCTAGAAACCAAGCTTAAAGTTCATCTAGACTACATAATGAAAAGCATGGGTGGATTTAAAGATTTGGGGGCCCTAGGCAAAGGCAAGAATACTGCTTGTTTTCTACCTAAAGTTTATCAGGACTTCTTGAGCAGTAGAGTACACATAATCTGCAGGTTTAAGTGCTGTAAAACAATCTGCATCAAATTGGAGTAGTAGCTAGTTTGAAAGATTGTAAAAAAAAATGTTTTCTCAATAGCACAATCTTTAGCTCCTGCCCTCTTTTAACGGTGCATGTGTTACGTGTCCTAGGCGTAACCACAGTAACACAAATGTAACCTGAAATACAGGAAAAAAACCAAGACCGAGAGATGTGGTTTGTCATTGCTGAATTCTTCACAGTTGTTTTAAGCACACAACACAATTACTGTTTACTGTATGCATTGTCCTTTTCACATTTAACCAGTATTGTTTTCTACAGCACACTTGTCGTCTCTGTAGACACATTTTGCCATGTTCATAAAACACGTACAAAATAAAATCTCAAACCTAAAACAAACAGTTTGTCTCTGTGTCCTTTTCATAACTCTACATTCACCTTTCCAAATAAGTTTTGGCTATAATTTCATCGTAAATGCACTGACACACAGATACTGTCAAGTATCACTCAGACTTGCACATAACAGTACTAGTAATTAACCCCCTGCGGTCGCCAGACGCATAGGCGCGTTTACTCGATGTTTACTCGATATTTACACAATATTTCTATTAATATCTCCGCGATACTACAGCACAGAAATATGGTTCAGATATTGTCGGAATCTGTAGACTTTCTGCTTCTGAGTCATTATTCTCGCAAGATAATACATGACTCACACAGTGAGCTAGGAGGAAGAGAAGAGAGCTCTCGTCTGTCTGTCACCATACGTAATTGGTGGGTTCATGTGTCCATCTGTATTGGCTGAAACAAACCAATGGACACTCAGGAAATCACTAAGGACCCGCCCGTCACACTGCAGAGAAACATTGCAATATCACAAAAAGTGAGCTTCACTTACAAATAGTATAGATCAGAGGTATTCAAAGTCTGAGACGCTGGGCCTGCCCTCAGAAAAAGGTGTCCCCTGACCCTTATTTTACTTGCTTAGTTTTGCGCAGTTCTTGGATCATGATTATGTTATATGATACTATAGACACAACTTCATAACTTCAGACTATACCAAATAAATAAAAAATGTCTGTCCTAAAGAATGTATTAATTTCTAACTCTGGGTAATGGGAAAAACAGTAAAATTCCCCAAAACTAACATACCGTATCTCTGAACTATCTCTTTATCCAAATCACACACATTTAGGCTATTCTATGTGATCTCCTTTTGATAACTAATGTAATAACTAATGTAATATTCACTTCCATTCACACTTTGAAAACATGCTTTGGACATTGACTATTTTATCATACTGTTCTGAACAGATGAGACTTTGACTTTCATAGAACTGTATTTATGTTTGTGATTTTATACTGAATGTGAAATTGCTGGAAATCTCTGTAGAGTTTTGAAATGGAAGAGAGAGAGTATCCCCACCCCCACATCTTATTTAGGTGTGATTTGCTGCTGTTTGGGGTGGACAGGACAGGTAACATATATGATAAATTGGAATAGATACAGAGAAGATTAGCTGACAGGACAGAAGAGAAGCCATCAGAGCCTCACACCTCCTCC
Organism: Siniperca scherzeri; assembly: GCA_027580175.1. Lineage (NCBI taxonomy): Eukaryota > Metazoa > Chordata > Actinopteri > Centrarchiformes > Sinipercidae > Siniperca > Siniperca scherzeri. The sequence goes on along the minus strand of CM050843.1, from coordinate 5,918,534 downwards.
ACATTCCTCTTAGATGTGAATTAGGTGTGAAGTAGTAGTGAATGTCCTAAAAAAAATTTTTTTTCAGAGAGGATTAACAGCTGCCAGGGTCCAGTGAACCACTGGCAGCATCACTTCTGCCAGGTCACCACCAGCCCCTCCACCACGACCATCATCAACAGCCTGGCCAGCCAAGAGGTCCCGTGCCCCTCGAGCACAAGCACCTCCCCCATAGCCACCAGCATCCCATGTACCAGCGCCCCCACAGAAGCCAGCTCCGCTGTCTTGGAAGACAGACAAAGACCTGGACACCGCTCCCCCTGTCTCCAGGTTTCAACCAGCTCAGACACCAGGGCCACAGCTCAGCTCCACCTCCACATATACACCCCTCGACCTGTTCAAACTTTTCTTTCCTGTACAAACCGTACAAACACTGTGTCAAAACACAAACAAGCAGGCTGCTAAACAAATAGCACAGGGAAAAAAGTACAAATGGACAGACTTGAACACGGGGGATTTTTACAAGTACATTGGGCTGCTTCTGTACATGGCCATGGTGAAACTCGACAGCATCGCAAACTACTGGAGGCAGAATCGTCTTTTTTCTTTGCCACTTCCATCACAGATCATGCCACGGGACAGATAAAGAGCAATATCTTGGAACCGTAGCATCCTCATCTTAGTGACCCTGATGAGGATGTCCATAACGACAGAAAAATGGGCACAGCTGACCATGTCAAACTCTTCCAACTAAAAGCCCGATGGACACCATCAAGACATTTTATCATCCCCACAGAGACATAACTGTGGATGAAAGAATGGTCGCCTCAAAAGCTAAAACTGGAATGACGCATTACTTGAAGGCAAACCCCACAAGTGTTGCCCTCTGCATGCTGCTGGACAGAAACTGTTTTGCAGCATGGGATGATAGCTGAAACATGCACATTTTGTAAATACTGTAAATAGTGTGTTTTTTTCTGAGTTTTTATACATAGTAAATATTTGGTTTGAGAAGAAAAAAACTGTTGTAATGCTAATATTTCATTCGCACACATCCCATGAAGCTTGATGAAGTCATTATTCAGTCCCATTTTATCTCAGCCCCTCTAACATTTGGTGAAAGTAGAGTCACAGACAAAACTTGTACTCAAAAAAACTATGACGGTGTAGTCCCTCATTCGTCCAGGAGTGTTCTATCGTAGAAAAGGTTTCAGTCGTAGTCATCTGGACACTGTTTTCAGAATCAAGACGTTTCGGCTCCCATCCGGAAGTCATTCTCAATTGTGAAAAAATTGGACGGGAACTGGAAATTTAAGCTACTCTGAGTTACATAAGCCCTGCCCTCAGGAAGGAATCTGCCTGAGTATCTGTTAATAGCTAGTTTCACCTGAAACTGACCTAATAGTTTCAAGATGGCCCAGTAATCAGTAATCAGGCCTATTGTTCTCTGGCTGCATCTACTTCATCACTGCTAAGTGCCTGATTAGCATGTGATAGGCGTGACCAAGGTGATAATACACTCTGATAGACTTTGGGCCACACAGAAACAGAGCAATGTTGTCTACTCCATTCAGTGCAGTGAGGAAAACTGCAAAGAACGGTACATAGGCGAAACCAAACAGCCACTTCACAGAAGACTTTATCAGCACAGACGACACGCTAACTCAGGATTACAGAGCGCCGTGCATTTGCATTTAAAAGCTACAAACCACACATTTGAAGACAGCGAGGTGAAGATTCTTAGTAGAGAGAAGAGTTGATTTGAACGTGGCGTCAAGGAAGCCATTTTTGTGAAGAAAGAGAACCCCTCTTTGAACAGAAATGGTGGTCTGAGATTTAATCTGCCCAAAGTCTATCAGAGTGTATTATCACCTTGGTCACGCCTATCACATGCTAATCAGGCACTTAGCAGTGATGAAGTAGATGCAGCCAGAGAACAACAGGCCTGATTACTGATTACTGGGCCATCTTGAAACTATTAGGTCAGTTTCAGGTGAAACTAGCTATTAACAGATACTCAGGCAGATTCCTTCCTGAGGGCAGGGCTTATGTAACTCAGAGTAGCTTAAATTTCCAGTTCCCGTCCAATTTTTTCACAATTGAGAATGACTTCCGGATGGGAGCCGAAACGTCTTGATTCTGAAAACAGTGTCCAGATGACTACGACTGAAACCTTTTCTACGATCAAAAAAACTATATTACAAAATGTCATTTTAGACATTTATTTCCTATAGAGCAGGTCTAGACCGTACTCTTTATAGTATTATTTACAGAGACCCACCAAACCCCACCATGAGCAAGCACTTGGTGACAGTGGCAAGGAAAAACTTCCTTTAAGAGGCAGAAACCTCAGGCAGAACCAGACTCAATTTTCTTTCTCCAATATTTGCTTCTCTGCACTGGCTCCCTGTAAAATCCAGAATAGAATTTAAAATCCTTTTCCTCACCTACAAAGTTCTTAATGGTCAGGAACCATCATATCTTAATATCTTAAAGACCTCATAATTCCTTATTACCCGACTAGAACACTGCGTTCCCAGAATGCAGGGTTACTAGAGTCTCCAAAAGTAGATTGGGAGCCAGAGCCTTCAGTTATCAAGCTCCTCTCCTGTGAAATCAGATCCCAGTTTGGGTTCAGGAGGCAGACACCATCTCCACATTTAAGAGTAGGCTTAAGACTTTCCTCTTTGATAAAGCTTATAGTTAGGGCTTGCTTGGGTGAACCCTGAACCATCCCTTAGTTATGCTGCTATAGGCCTAGACTGCCGGGAGACTTCCCATGATGCATCTCTTTCCTCTGTCTTCCTCTCCATCTGTATGCATTTTTATTTATCTATTACTGCATGTTACTAACTCGACATCTTCTCTCTCAAGTAATTCTGTGCTTTTTTCGTTTCTCTCCTCTCTCCTTCTGTCGCTTTCAGCAGGTATTTCTACCTCCGGAGCTGCAGAGACTGGATCTGTGGTTGTGGGCCACTTGCTGCCCCGTGTCCCTGCTCGACAACTGCTACTACAGTTGTTGTTATTGGCTCTGTTACTAATACAGTCATTATTATTCCTATAGCTGTCATTCCGATTATTATTAATTTATTAATATTAATGTTGCCACTACAATTACATTACTATTTTAAAATTCCAGGTGGTATTTGCATTGTGCCTCCCTCTACCCCCCCTCCCCTCCAAAAACCCTCTCTCTCTCTCTCTTATAACCTCTCTCTCTCCTCTCTCTGTCTCTCTAAACCTCTCCTTCTCCCTCCCTCTCTCTCTCTCTCTCTTTCTCTCTCAAAACCTAACACAGCAGCGGGGGATGGCTGCCCACCATTGAGTCTGGTTCTGTCCAAGGTTTCTGCATATTAAAGGAAGTTTTTTTCTTGCCACTGTCGCTAAATGCTTGCTCATGGTGGGATTTGTTGGGTCTCTGTTAAAAATATTATAAAGAGTACAGTCTAGACCTGCTCTATAGGAAAAGTGCAATGAGATAACCTCTGTTATGAATTGGCACTATATAAATAAAATTGAATTGAATTATGCCCCTCCTAGGGGGGCAGGTCTGTCTGTACGAATATATAACTAATGGTCACTAGTGGGCATTTCTACACCTTTTTTTCTGAGCAGCAAATGACACCCAGCAGTCAAGGTATCCGACAGATGTGTGGATGTCACCCAAACCGCCAATGTTGTAGGTATGTCTATCGAGACTAGACTGTGTGATACAGATGTGAATTTAGCTCCTTGCAAAAAGAGACGTGTAGCGGGTGATCTTACTACTCCGGCGTTGCCCGAATTAAATATAAAATTTGAGGGGGTCAGTGGGTATTTTCACTCACTGTTAAATATTGCAACGGCAAAGTACTGCTGTGTGCAGGTAATTGTGCAGGCAAGGGTTTTGCAGGCAACGTTCTGTCGTCTGCCCAGACCTTGATCAGCCTGGTGTGTATTATAGGTTACACGATTATAGAATGCATGCACGTGATTGTGTTATAAGCTTCATTTTACACAGTGTTTTCCTGCCTTTCTAATACAATTTATTATTTTTCAGAATACATAGATGGAGGCTGGTCAACACCATTGAACTGGGGATCTATTTGAAGTCCGGCTCCTTCTCTATCACCGCTACCCAGCACACCTCCCCCGCATCTTTGCAGTTTCCTCCAGAACAACCTTCATCTCAGTCGTCCGGTTACCTCCACCATCCCCGCAATCCTGGGGACGTATCGGAACACCACCTCCTCTTTCTTTGCCTTCTTCATCTCTGTTGGCCCATACACCTCCAGCATCTCCACCTCCTACCGACTTATAAGAGGTGAGCAGAGACGTGGCTAGTGACCAGCCAGATGGTGTGCTGTTGGTGGTGTTCACAGACGCTGTTAAAACAGTTGTCTTTCATCTGCTCAATACTGTTTTGTACAAATATTGGGAGGAGATCTGCTATGGCTGTCAGATTAATCATCCCAGCCAGAAACATCACAAGAGACCCCTGAATGGTTCTATGAGAGCCACTTTGATCAGTTTATGAAAAGACTCTGAAACAACGGTTTATTCTGTCCATCTATCGCTTTTTGAGTTCAAATTACATCCACGGCGATGGAGCCTGTGTCCAAAGCGTTGCAGAAACTATTCTACATGAGCTGAAATCATCGGAGAGGTTCTTGGATAAAAATCAAAGAATTGTATGATACCATGATTGGTGAGGACATTGTCAAAGTAGTTCAAATTCTGTTATGGTACACAGGTGCTGGACACAAAAGCACGACTAGCACAGAGGGAGTTGAAGTAGTTAGTTTCAGTTTATTATAAAAAACACAATGAGTAACCAGGAGTGTGGAGGTAATCGCTGTGAGCCTGTGTATTGGGTGAAGACAGCGGGCTGGCAAGAGACTGGTGAGAGCAGGCAGGCGGAGTGAGGACAGCAGGCTGAGGTCTTTCTGGAAAGTGAGAAACTTGGATGCAGGTGAGAGGAACGAACCTGAACACAAGGAGTCAGAGAGTTAGTCAGGGTTTTTAGATAACATGAAGGCAATTCTTTCAGAGCGGTAAGTCAGAGGCCAAGGCGTAATACCACTTGGGTAAATGAACGATCTGGCAAAGACTGGTGAGAACAGCCGGGTAGATATACTGCCAGGTGTTGATTGGTGGATGGAGAGCAGGTGAGCAGCAGCAGATGAGTAGCAGATGTGTCAGTCTCTGATTGGAAGTTCAAAGGAGGCCACGCCCTGCAGCACACATACACACATGCAGACAAACACAGGAGCGAAACATGTATGGAACAAATCTTGTTTGTAATGACACTATGGTTGGTCGATTTGTCAACAAGATACTACCTGATGTATGCCATGGATATAATTTTACATGTGTACAATATGAAAAATAGATTTGTAATGTTGTGTAACGATGATAATTTCAAATTAAAAAAGCATTGGAGAACATGATCTATCGGTGGTAGTTTAAGGTTTTTCATTTCCTGTTTTATTTTGTAGTATTCTTCTTCCCTTGTGTGTCTTGTGGTTTTACTCCCTGGCTTTGTTTTCCCTCCAGTTTTGATTGCTGGCCCTTCCTTAATTGTTTGCACCTGTGTCTCATTGTCTCACCTCCCCTAGGGTATTTAGTCAGTGGCTCTGTCTTGGTTCAGTGTTGGGTTATTGTTAATAATGTATGGTGTGATTCCTGCCTTGAGTTTGGTTCCTGTCTTGTGAGTGTTCCTGACCTTTGTATGTGTCGCTGTTTGGTGCACTTTTTAATGTACCTGGTTCCAGTGCCCAGTTCCCTGGCATTTTTACCGTGAGTTCTGTTCTGGATTCTTTGTCTCCCTTAGACCTTGGCTGGATCCTGGATTTTGTAATTTGCCTGCTCCCGATTGAACTGTTTTGCCACCTTGGACTCACTTCTCTGCTTCCACCACTGCCAGCCGGTAACATATCTGCCTTTTGCCTGTTCGTTGTCTGTCTACCGGTCTGCCTGTACCTGCCTGTAAACCATATCACCCCAATAAACACTATAGCCATCTGGCTACTTCACCTCATACCGCTTCCTGGTACTGCATTTGGGTCCACTACACAGCCCACACGATGCTATCAATACTTGCATTTTAATTCAGGTTTTACAATGTTTTAAAGACATTTTGAAAAGGCAATTTGATCTAAAGAATAAATAAAAAATTGTCTCATTTTTTTCTCTCATTGACACATTTTGCCTTCATGAGATTCATACTATAATACGTAGAAAATAATAAAAAAAATCAAATATATTCCTTATGTCATTAGGACACTAAAAAAATAAAAAATCTAGCAATGCAGTAGTGTCCGATCTAGGTGACTTTTAAACTGCTTTGGTCCAGAGGTGTGCTAAACCTGTGAGCCATTCAAGGAAATTTTTTTTTATTTTATTTATTTTTTTTATATATCTGTCTTCCACTCGCTCATGCAGGCATTAACAAAATGTGCAAGACAAAGACAAAAACACAGATTGTCTCCCTGGCTGTTTGGATTACAGAAACTTCCCTTTTTTTGATAGAATCTAATCATAAGGAACACTCTCACACAATTTTAGGCATGCACTGCCACCGCTACTACCCCTGGCTACACTTACTATAAACTCCAATTCGTCATCAGTCATAGATGTATCATTATTCTGTATAACCTGAGAAATGTTATCAATTAACAAATCTACATTACATTGATCATCTGTATTTTAAAACTATCTGTACATCACTAGCCAAGGGTGGGCCTCTCAACACCACATTTAAAACACTACCTGATGGTGAATCAGCCATTGCCCGCTCAATTACTTCAGACAGACTAGCTCTGTCAGGTACTGCCTGAGGATCATAGCAATTAATGTCTCTTAAAACAATACGCTGACGCAGTTCAGATGCATTAAATATCTGTATGTCTCTGATATGTAGATCACCACTGACCATAGCCGTTGAACTACCAGCCCCTGCAGATTGCCCTGCATCATGCTGTCCAAATCCTAGATTATTGTCATCACCCTCCCTTGCAACAACTGTATCAGCAGGTGCAATACAATTAGCTATTACAGCCTTTTCTACCTCTGCACTATGTGTGCTGAATGACACAGCATTAGCAGTTCCTAGAGACTCAGCGGCAGCACCAGGGATACAACGCTTAGCTAACAGTTCTGTTTATTTTCAGTAAATGGAGCATTGCACTTCTTTTATAAACAGATGCCTCATGATTGTATAATCATTATTACACATTTCACGACCCGTCCCGTCACTATGTTTTGAAGATTTTTCTAGGAGGCGGAACTGTGATACCATTGTCTGCAGACTCTCCATCAGCTACAACAGCAGGGACATATCACTTAGGAAACAGCTCTAAGGCCCTTTTCAGTGAGCATTGCACGTTGTTTTTTAAACTGACGCCTCGTGGTTGTGTAATCCCATTTCACGTTAGGAGTGTCATCATCATTACATGCATCACCATGTTTTTCAACACTTTTCTAGAAGGACCAATGTTACCAGTTCTTAGTTGACCACTACGATGCACCTGTATGCAGATCAAAGTGTGTTTTATTACAGGTCAACTATTTGAACTCTAACACTGCTCTTTGAGTTTCAGCACGAATGTTAATCAGATCACCTTGATTTTGATCCAGATCTGCTTTTTTGTTTTTTCAGTTTTTGAATGTCACTAGCATAAACACGTCTATACAAAGCAAAAGTTTTAGAACAGTGTTTACTAAGACTTTGTTACTGTGCTGCAATTCATCAATTTTTCTACTCATTGTACTTTCCAATTCATCAAATTGTGTGTTTGCCAAGTTGCACAAATCTAATCTCCCATCCTCATTATTTTTAACAACGCCTTCTCCAGCTCTTGCTATAAATTACTAATATATAAAAACAGCACCCATAAAGCAGTCAAATTAGGTAGTTCTGATGGCTCTGAGAAAACATGCAGAACCAATATTTGGCCTGTTGGAGTATCCACTAGTTAGGTAAATGGACTGTACTTGTATAGCGCCTTTCTAGTCTTCCAACCTCTCAAAGTGCTTCACACACTACAAAGAAGCTAACTAATCATTCACACGCACTGAAGGTACAGCCCTCGGGAGCAATTTGGCGTTCAGTGTCTTGCCCAAGGACACTTCGACATGTGGGCTGGGGGAAGTCAGGAACGAACCGCAGACCTTTCGATTGGTGGATGACCTCTCTACCATTAAGCCACAGGTGCCCAGTTTCATCCAAGTGGGTACAATACGGATAGAACACACAGATATATGACAGTAAGCTGATTCATCCAATAATCTGAGTGTATTGTCAAGATGAAAATTACTGTATGCTACAGGAGAGCTGGCCCTGTCGTTCACACAAACACTTTAGAGAAATGCTGCTTGTTGGATATCGCCTGTTTGTTCTTCAATCATCCACTTTGTATCACACAGTTCTCATCAAAGCGCTTTAATAGTGCATGTCTGTTCATCGTTCTCCGCCCCCTCTAATGCAGATGCGGGCTTGAACGGCGGGTCAGTCGTCGTTATCTCATTAGTCACAGACCTGATAAAAAATCAAGAAGTACTCCATATCAAAAGATACTGTAAATGGTTGAAACAACCAATTTCTGTCACTCCAAATGGAATACAATTGCAAACTTGGCCAAAATACCATTAAACAAATCTCAGTGACTGACCATAGTCAGTTACACACATTTTCACTCTTCATACATACTTCATGCATCAAAATGCAGTAAAACTGCCGGTTGCAGACATGTGACAGTGGAGTCAAACGAACTCACACAGTTGGCACACTGAGCTTCAGAGTGACAGCCAACTGCCGTATAGATTTGCATTTTAACTGAAACCAGAATTTTCAGAAGGGAGGCAGAAACTGGGATATTTCTAACCTGCTCTCATTCCCACATTTTTGATACTACACACACAAATCTCACACAGCCTCTTCATCTTGTTCACCTCTCCCTTATGGTATTTTTACATAGGCGATAAGAGTTACGGTCTTTGAGCTAGAAGCAGGATTTTGAGAGGTGCACCTCTGCTAAAATGTAATGAACTCTCTCAGCCAGAAGTCACACACAGCAGATACCATCACCATGGCAACAGATGAGCTAATTAGTGCAGTTTGACACACACATACACACCTACCTCCTTCTGTCCCTCTCGGTCTGACTATCTCTCTCATCTCTTTCTGTCTGTCTGTCTCTCTGTTTTTCTGTCTGTCTGTCTCTCTTCATAAACTCCATTTCTGCATCCATTTAGCTACAGAAACCATTCAAATATCAAAATGTTCAGCTCTTTAATGACGTTTATGCTATGATTCAGTTATTTTCTACCTTTGGTCCTGTAAACAAACCATTCCCAGCCATTGGTACTTGTACTCCAAGGGGTACTTACCAGGGGGTACGAGGAAAAATTCTGCAGCTCAGCTAATTTGATTGATATATATCCACATATTTTTGTTTAGAAGAAAAATCAACACACAAGTAAGATTTCAAATGTGTGATGGTGATCTTTATAGTTATTGTCACTATAACTTACCAACTATGGTAGTCTGTACAAGACATGCCTTAGTTTTCCACCAACCTGAGTCAATTGCAAGTTGATTAAGACTGCAGAAAGTATATTTACAAAGATAGCAAAAAGCTAAAAGGAAAGATACTGTAAATGGTTGAAACAACCAGTTTCTGTCACTCCAAATGGCAGCAGTACAATTGCAAACTTGGCCAAAATACCATTGAACAATATCCATCCCATCTATCAAAGGGGTACTTAGGCCCATCTGATAGGGCTGTGTGGGTACATCTGACAAAAAAGGCTAGGAACCACTGCTGTAAGCAACATTCACTGCCACTAAATGTCGCACTAAAGAACCAGCATCTCAGACCAAAACAAATAGTAGCTACAGCCCACCAGACTCCACTGAGAAAAACAATAATTTTACCTTTGTTGGGCCTCACCTAGCCTCACCATGTGTGAGGAACAAAGACAGGCCTACCTGGAAAGGCCTTCACTAAGAGGCTTGACTTAGAAACAAAGAACAGACAATAGGAAGGCGCCAAGCCGACACAACCGTTAATTCACACCTGAATATGAAAGTGAGGCGAGATCTCATTTGAGCCCAACGCGAGATCACAGTTAAATCTAAACAACGGACTCCTATTGGATAAAACACGCGAGACAGCACATGAAATCTTGGCACACAGCAATGACGACACTAACTCTATAAAGCCTGTGGCTCCATACTGCCCATTGCCATTTCTATAGTAACCCATTTACTACAGGAGGCACATAACATTTGTTGGGTCTCTGTAAATAACATAAAGAATACGGCCTAGACCTGCTCTATAGGAAAAGTGCAATGAGATTTCTGTTATGAATTGGCACTATATAAAGAAAATTTAATTGAATCACACTTCTTAGCCAGCTAAGCTGCAGGAGGACAAATAGAGCTTGTCCTCCCGTTTAAACTCTGTCCATCTATTTGAGATTCGCAGGTCTGCCCGCCATTTGGCTTTGTTCATGACGACAACCCACGTGGCCACCACCTTCCTTGCACCCCCATTGTCCCACACACACGCGCACGCACACTCACACATATATCACACAGTTCTCATCAAAGCGCTTTAATATTGCATGTCTGTTCATCGTTCTCCGCCCCCTCTAATGCAGATGCGGGCTTGAACGGCGGGTCAGTCGTCGTTATCTCATTAGTCACAGACCTGATAAAAAATCAAGAAGTACTCCATATCAAAAGATACTGTAAATGGTTGAAACAACCAATTTCTGTCACTCCAAATGGAATACAATTGCAAACTTGGCCAAAATACCATTAAACAAATCTCAGTGACTGACCATAGTCAGTTACACACATTTTCACTCTTCATACATACTTCATGCATCAAAATGCAGTAAAACTGCCGGTTGCAGACATATGACAGTGGAGTCAAACGAACTCACACAGTTGGCACACTGAGCTTCAGAGTGACAGCCAACTGCCGTATAGATTTGCATTTTAACTGAAACCAGAATTTTCAGAAGGGAGGCAGAAACTGGGATATTTCTAACCTGCTCTCATTCCCACATTTTTGATACTACACACACAAATCTCACACAGCCTCTTCATCTTGTTCACCTCTCCCTTATGGTATTTTTACATAGGCGATAAGAGTTACGGTCTTTGAGCTAGAAGCAGGATTTTGAGAGGTGCACCTCTGCTAAAATGTAATGAACTCTCTCAGCCAGAAGTCACACACAGCAGATACCATCACCATGGCAACAGATGAGCTAATTAGTGCAGTTTGACACACACATACACACCTACCTCCTTCTGTCCCTCTCGGTCTGACTATCTCTCTCATCTCTTTCTGTCTGTCTGTCTCTCTGTTTTTCTGTCTGTCTGTCTCTCTTCATAAACTCCATTTCTGCATCCATTTAGCTACAGAAACCATTCAAATATCAAAATGTTCAGCTCTTTAATGACGTTTATGCTATGAATCAGTTATTTTCTACCTTTGGTCCTGTAAACAAACCATTCCCAGCCATTGGTACTTGTACTCCAAGGGGTACTTACCAGGGGGTACGAGGAAAAATTCTGCAGCTCAGCTAATTTGATTGATATATATCCACATATTTTTGTTTAGAAGAAAAATCAACACACAAGTAAGATTTCAAATGTGTGTGATGGTGATCTTTATAGTTATTGTCACTATAACTTACCAACTATGGTAGTCTGTACAAGACATGCCTTAGTTTTCCACCAACCTGAGTCAATTGCAAGTTGATTAAGACTGCAGAAAGTATATTTACAAAGATAGCAAAAAGCTAAAAGGAAAGATACTGTAAATGGTTGAAACAACCAGTTTCTGTCACTCCAAATGGCAGCAGTACAATTGCAAACTTGGCCAAAATACCATTGAACAATATCCATCCCATCTATCAAAGGGGTACTTAGGCCCATCTGATAGGGCTGTGTGGGTACATCTGACAAAAAAGGCTAGGAACCACTGCTGTAAGCAACATTCACTGCCACTAAATGTCGCACTAAAGAACCAGCATCTCAGACCAAAACAAATAGTAGCTACAGCCCACCAGACTCCACTGAGAAAAACAATAATTTTACCTTTGTTGGGCCTCACCTAGCCTCACCATGTGTGAGGAACAAAGACAGGCCTACCTGGAAAGGCCTTCACTAAGAGGCTTGACTTAGAAACAAAGAACAGACAATAGGAAGGCGCCAAGCCGACACAACCGTTAATTCACACCTGAATATGAAAGTGAGGCGAGATCTCATTTGAGCCCAACGCGAGATCACAGTTAAATCTAAACAACGGACTCCTATTGGATAAAACACGAGACAGCACATGAAATCTTGGCACACAGCAATGACGACACTAACTCTATAAAGCCTGTGGCTCCATACTGCCCATTGCCATTTCTATAGTAACCCATTTACTACAGGAGGCACATAACATTTGTTGGGTCTCTGTAAATAACATAAAGAATACGGCCTAGACCTGCTCTATAGGAAAAGTGCAATGAGATTTCTGTTATGAATTGGCACTATATAAAGAAAATTTAATTGAATCACACTTCTTAGCCAGCTAAGCTGCAGGAGGACAAATAGAGCTTGTCCTCCCGTTTAAACTCTGTCCATCTATTTGAGATTCGCAGGTCTGCCCGCCATTTGGCTTTGTTCATGACGACAACCCACGTGGCCACCACCTTCCTTGCACCCCCCCATTGTCCCACACACACGCGCACACGCACACTCACACATATATCACACAGTTCTCATCAAAGCGCTTTAATATTGCATGTCTGTTCATCGTTCTCCGCCCCCTCTAATGCAGATGCGGGCTTGAACGGCGGGTCAGTCGTCGTTATCTCATTAGTCACAGACCTGATAAAAAATCAAGAAGTACTCCATATCAAAAGATACTGTAAATGGTTGAAACAACCAATTTCTGTCACTCCAAATGGAATACAATTGCAAACTTGGCCAAAATACCATTAAACAAATCTCAGTGACTGACCATAGTCAGTTACACACATTTTCACTCTTCATACATACTTCATGCATCAAAATGCAGTAAAACTGCCGGTTGCAGACATATGACAGTGGAGTCAAACGAACTCACACAGTTGGCACACTGAGCTTCAGAGTGACAGCCAACTGCCGTATAGATTTGCATTTTAACTGAAACCAGAATTTTCAGAAGGAGGCAGAAACTGGGATATTTCTAACCTGCTCTCATTCCCACATTTTTGATACTACACACACAAATCTCACACAGCCTCTTCATCTTGTTCACCTCTCCTTATGGTATTTTTACATAGGCGATAAGAGTTACGGTCTTTGAGCTAGAAGCAGGATTTTGAGAGGTGCACCTCTGCTAAAATGTAATGAACTCTCTCAGCCAGAAGTCACACACAGCAGATACCATCACCATGGCAACAGATGAGCTAATTAGTGCAGTTTGACACACACATACACACCTACCTCCTTCTGTCCCTCTCGGTCTGACTATCTCTCTCATCTCTTTCTGTCTGTCTGTCTCTCTGTTTTTCTGTCTGTCTGTCTCTCTTCATAAACTCCATTTCTGCATCCATTTAGCTACAGAAACCATTCAAATATCAAAATGTTCAGCTCTTTAATGACGTTTATGCTATGAATCAGTTATTTTCTACCTTTGGTCCTGTAAACAAACCATTCCCAGCCATTGGTACTTGTACTCCAAGGGGTACTTACCAGGGGGTACGAGGAAAAATTCTGCAGCTCAGCTAATTTGATTGATATATATCCACATATTTTTGTTTAGAAGAAAAATCAACACACAAGTAAGATTACAAATGTGTGTGATGGTGATCTTTATAGTTATTGTCACTATAACTTACCAACTATGGTAGTCTGTACAAGACATGCCTCAGTTTTCCACCAACCTGAGTCAATTGCAAGTTGATTAAGACTGCAGAAAGTATATTTACAAAGATAGCAAAAAGCTAAAAGGAAAGATACTGTAAATGGTTGAAACAACCAGTTTCTGTCACTCCAAATGGCAGTAGTACAATTGCAAACTTGGCCAAAATACCATTGAACAATATCCATCCCATCTATCAAAGGGGTACTTAGGCCCATCTGATAGGGCTGTGTGGGTACATCTGACAAAAAAGGCTAGGAACCACTGCTGTAAGCAACATTCACTGCCACTAAATGTCGCACTAAAGAACCAGCATCTCAGACCAAAACAAATAGTAGCTACAGCCCACCAGACTCCACTGAGAAAAACAATAATTTTACCTTTGTTGGGCCTCACCTAGCCTCACCATGTGTGAGGAACAAAGACAGGCCTACCTGGAAAGGCCTTCACTAAGAGGCTTGACTTAGAAACAAAGAACAGACAATAGGAAGGCGCCAAGCCGACACAACCGTTAATTCACACCTGAATATGAAAGTGAGGCGAGATCTCATTTGAGCCCAACGCGAGATCACAGTTAAATCTAAACAACGGACTCCTATTGGATAAAACACGAGACAGCGCATGAAATCTTGGCACACAGCAATGACGACACTAACTCTATAAAGCCTGTGGCTCCATACTGCCCATTGCCATTTCTATAGTAACCCATTTACTACAGGAGGCACATAACATTTGTTGGGTCTCTGTAAATAACATAAAGAATACGGCCTAGACCTGCTCTATAGGAAAAGTGCAATGAGATTTCTGTTATGAATTGGCACTATATAAAGAAAATTTAATTGAATCACACTTCTTAGCCAGCTAAGCTGCAGGAGGACAAATAGAGCTTGTCCTCCCGTTTAAACTCTGTCCATCTATTTGAGATTCGCAGGTCTGCCCGCCATTTGGCTTTGTTCATGACGACAACCCACGTGGCCACCACCTTCCTTGCACCCCCCCATTGTCCCACACACACGCGCACACGCACACTCACACATATATCTTATATGCTTGCTCATTGTTGTATGCTTATTGTGTTAAATAAACGCTATTGTATCTTTTAAAGATTGCCTGTGGTTATTGTGTGTACATGTTGTGATAATAGTTGGTTACGACGGTCAGTGCTCAGATCTTACCCTTCACTGTTCCCCCTTTTAATGAAAGATAGTATTTAAATATCAACATTTTTGGGTGGATAGCCACCTTTGAGACTGTTTTTCATGTTTGGTTATTGGTCCCTGATCCAAGGGTGGTGCCCCGTTCATATTAATCTATATTAATTTTTTTTCACAATATTAATATTTTATTAATATTCATACATATCTTTGATATTTCTGCTAATAACCAAACCTGCCCTTCCTGAATCTCAACACCTTGCAAAAAATTGTAAAACAAACTTCATTCAAACTGGACAGAAACAAAAGATCCTAATTCACTTCAATTCAATTCTACCTATGTCTCACACACAGAAACACACACACACACAGTGTCATTTCATATTTTCAAAATAAATGCCCAAGATGGTGAAGACCTCCATTCAAACCTGATGATGGTCCACATCTTTTATACATTATTGCTCTGATTCAACTTTTAAAGCCAGCGATTCAGTTTGGCATCAGCTTTCTAACAAACCTTAAAATATTCCACATTTTTCATACATTATTGGTATTATTCAACATGCATCATTCAACAGCCAGCATTCACACCCGCAATTTCTTCAAAAATTGCTTCTCCAGTTTCAAAATTAAAGTCCTCCAAAATGTCATATTTTAAAGCTCCATAAAATGTCATATATACGCAGTGTTCCCTCTACAATTAAAAGGAAACTACCTGTTTCCACAGACTAATTCCACTTTAGAGTGATAGCAGACCACCTCTGTGTGTCACTCTGATAATATCAAGACACTGATGTTGAATTTCAAAATTATTTTACATATATACAGTATATATATATATATATATATATATATATATATATATATATAATGGGCTACTGGAACAAGACGGAGATGGGCGAAATGCGATAATAAGGCTCTGTTGGAATGCTACTACTCCAGTAACCCTAGTCAGAGGGGTTACATGCACAGGATGTGGGATGAATGGTTACTTCGAAACCCACAATCAAGACTTACAGCGACAACTGACTCAATGCCGCACACATGGACTCTAAGAGACTTCATTGCAAACTCGATGAGGCTGTGGAAAACCACCCTTGAGGCCAATGGCAAGCCACTTGCACAAGTATCCATAAATGTGGCATATACCAAGGAGATGCTCTATCCCCACTGCTGTTCTGCATAGGTCTGAACCCCCTCAGCCAAATAATCAACCGACTCAGGAACAGGGCCACCATCAGTCACCTCCTCTACATGGATGACATCAAGCTATACGCTAAGAGCGAGCGGGACATCGACTCACTGATCCACACCACCAGGATCTACAGCTCTGACATTGGGATGTCATTCGGGCTTGAGAAGTGCAGTCGAATGGTGACAAAGAGAGGGAAGGTAGTCCACACAGAAGGGGTCTCACTCCCAGAAGGAACAATAGCAGACATTGAGGATGGTTACAAGTACCTTGGAATACCACAGGCAAATGGCAACCTCGAAGAGGTAACAAGGAAAACAGCAACAGCCAAATACCTCCAACGAGTAAGGCAAGTCCTAAGAAGTCAGCTCAATGGCAAGAACAAGGCCCAGGCAATAAACAGCTACGCCCTGCCAGTGATCAGATACCCCGCGGGAATAATAAGGTGGCCAAAGGAAGAGATACAGACCACAGGCGTTAAGGCAGCTCCTCACCATGCATGGAGGGTTCCATCCCAAATCCAGCACCCTGAGACTGTCGCTAGCCGTAAGGAAGGCAGCCGTGGACTAGTGAGTGTGAGAGCCACTATCCAGGATGAAACATCCAAGATCCACAAGTACATCAAGATAAGGCCCCAACAGATGGCGTGCTCAGGGAATGTCTCAGGCAATGGGGAACAGAGGAAGGCGTGCTGGAGGAGGGACCATCATGGGAGGACAAACCCCTACATGGGATGTACCATCGGAACATAACTGAAGTGGCTGATATCAAGAAATCCTACCAATGGCTAGAGCGGGCTGGATTGAAGGACAGCACAGAGGCACTCATCATGGCTGCACAGGAGCAGGCCCTGAGCACCAGAGCAATAGAGGCCCAGATCTACCACACCAGACAAGACCCAAGGTGTAGGCTGTGCAAAGAGGCCCCTGAGACAATCCAGCACATAACTGCAGGGTGTAAGATGCTGGCAGGAAAAGCATACATGGAGCGCCATAACCAAGTGGCTGGCATAGTGTACAGGAACATCTGCACTGAGTATGGACTGGAAACCACGAGGTCAAAGTGGGAAACACCTCCAAAGGTGATAGAGAATGACCGAGCCAAGATCCTGTGGAACTTCCAGATTCAGACTGACAGAATGGTAATGGCGAACCAACCTGACATCGTGGTGGTGGACAAACAGCAGAGGAAAGCCGTTGTGGTTGACATGGCAATACCAAGTGATGGCAACATCAGGAAAAAGGAACATGAGAAACTAGAGAAATACCAAGGGCTCAGAGAAGAGCTGGAGAAGGCCTGGAAGGTGAAGGCAACAGTGGTGCCCGAGGTCATCGGAGCACTCGGGGCAGTGACCCCCAAACTGGAGGAGTGGCTACAGCAGATCCCTGGAAGAACACCAGACATCTCGGTCCAGAAGAGTGCAGTACTAGGAACAGCAAAGATACTGCGCAGAACCCTCAAGCTCCCAGGCCTCTGGTAGAGGACCCGAGCTCGAAGGATGAGACCACCCGCGGAGGGTAAAGGACAAAGTTTTTTTATATATATATAAATATATATGCTGTGTTCGTTCTAAATTCAGATTGTAATTAAATAGAAACTACCTCATAACTGTCAAGGTTCATAGACAAAACAATAGTTTTTTGCTAGTAAGTATGTTTTTTATATCCCTAGTATACTTAGTGCATGTCTGCCCACTAGGATGGTGACCATGATAAACATTATACCTGCTTAACATCAGCATGTTAGCATTTTTACTGTAAGGATTGGCCAAGTCGTGGAAGGAGAACACACAGAGGCCTTCCAGCAGGTCTGCACCTGAACTGAACCAACTCAACTCCAACAATGAACTAACCCGGAGCTTCTACCCATTGCTTTTAAACTAGAAGCTCCTCCTCCAGACAAACCAAAAGTTAGGGCATAATCAATTAAGATAACCAAATAACATTTCACTGTGAAAACAATGATAACAATTTCTAATCCTTGTAACTGTCCCAACAAAGAAATATTAACAATTTAAGTGTTTAGGGTACTTTAAAAGACTATTCCCTGAAACAATTAAAAAGCCCCCTCTGCTCTCTACTCAAAATGGTACAGCCGGAGTACCTATTAACATAATACTGCAACTCAACCAGCTCAGATCAGTGTGTGTGTCTCTGTGTGTGTGTGTGTGTGTGTGTGTGTGTGTGTGTGTGTGTGTGTGTGTGTGTGTGTGTGTGTGTGTGTGAGCTAAATGTATGTCTGAATCTTCGTTTTGAATCTTATTTTATTGTTGGTTGGTTTCACTTCAGCAAAAGGTGTCCACCCTGCTTTTGCCATTTCCACAAAATCCTTTTCAGCCCCTTTTATGATTGATATGCACTGTGGCATACACAGGACTCGCAGCACACACTGTAGGCACGCACACACACACACACACACGCACTCATACATACTGTCTGTTTCTGGATATTCTAATGATTCATAGGAAGTATCTGAGTATTATTACAGTTTGGAGGGCTCTCACTCATCAAAATGGCCCCTGGGTGCGCACATGTGTTTTTCGAGGTCTGTGTGTGTGTGGACCTCATGCTCTGTGACATTTCTTAGACTAACATGAGTCAGCGAGTAAGAATTTCAAAACTCTTTATGAGTGAGATGCATTTGTTCTTGAGAGCTCAGCGAATGAGAGCGCGGTGTTTTCAGTGAGTGAGAGAAATTAGTGTGTGAATGTGACGGGTGTGTTTCATAATGGTTTAAATTATTTAAATGAAATGTATGAAATATGGAACGCGGCAAAAGCTATTTCTCATCATCTGACAAAGTTGTTTGCGCTGCAAAGTGTTCAGTGCTTGTGATTTTTCTTGTGAGCAAAATGTTGTTTGTGCTTTCAGCAAGAAAAATGTGACCCATTAAGTCATGACTGAGAGTAACGTAAGAACAGTTATGAGACCCGGCTCGCCGTGCAGTGCTTAATATTGAGATGTTTTGCATTTAACGTGCAGGTGCATGTGTGCATGCATGCATGCATGTGTGTGGTTAACAGGAATGTGCTGGGTGCAGTAATTGAGAGATAAGATCGCAGCAGAACACTCGGGTGCTGACAGACACACAGAGAGACTGAGAGACAATCCTCATATTCCTTCATTTCTTGTAGCTGCATCTGTCAGGTGTGCTCCCACTTACCCAGTTCCTGCCAAATTTCCTTAATACCAATTTGTCCCGCTGTGACTTCACTTGTCATGAAATTGGACGTATAACTTCATCAAACTATTAAAAACACATCAGTGAGCCACATCATTGCACTGGGTGACATGATCCTTTATACCTTGAACATGGACAGTGTTTATTTTGAGTCAGTCCCAAATAATTGTATATTAATCCACAGCTGAAAATAGTCCCCAACAAATAAACTGTTTATGAGTGTTCGAGTAACGTGTTAAACACTACAGTGCCCAACTGTTTTAAAGTTAGCCTTTTTGAAAAATTAAACCATTTTTTTGAAGTTTTATATTTTCAGTAAGAAAAAATGGACCTGGGGCTGAGTGCCACAGACAGGGTAGGGTAGTCAGAAAGTGCAGAGTGATAGTCTCACATTGTTCGTTTTGATCTTTTCTTGGCATTTGTTCAAAATAGGTAAGATACAGAATAATGACAACCTCATACTTTAAAATCATAACTGTTGAATTTGAACAAAATTATGAAAATTCTGCATTTTGTATGTTTCTCAACTGATTTATTGAAAATCTATGTTTTACTACCAATTAGTAACGTAAAAACAAGACTAGTCTATAGCCATGTTAGCGGCTCTATGATGCTATACTTAGGCACAGCGCAGTGATACTTTAAGCTAAATACTAATGTCAGCATGATAACATGCTCACAATGACAGTGCTAACATGCTTATGTTAAGCAGGTATAATATGTACAATGGACATCATCTTAGTTTAGCATTTTTGCATGCTAACATTTGCATGTGCAACTGACTACAGCTAAGGCTGATGGTAATGCCATTAGTTTTTCAGGTATTTGGTCATAAAGCAAAGTATTTGACAGACAGAAATTCTTACCTGATTGTGGCACTAGATGAAATATCAGAGAATCACTAGTTATTATATTTCATCCTGAGGGAAACATGAATGTGTGTACCAAATTTCTTTGCAATCCATACAGTTGTCGAGATATTTCACTCAAAACCACAAATGTCAACCTCATGGTGGCACTAGCTGAAAAGTCTAGGGATCACCAAAGTCATTAGGATTCATCCTCTGGGATCCATGAATGTCTGTACCAAATTTCCTGGAAATCCACTGAGAAACACACTAAACCTGCAAGTAATGTTTTCTTTTTTTAATACCTGTAACCATGATCTTTCCCTAACCTAACCAAACCAAAATTATAATTGTTAAAACGCTGGCATTGGATCAATACTAATGCTCTTGTCTGGGAATAGGGTTGATCCATCCATTACTTGTTTGTATTTGTTGTTCAAGAGGTGTTTTCACTCTCAGAAACTCAAGCTTCTTGATCTGAATGGTTGTCAGTATCTACATGCTGTCAGGTGTGTAATATAAAAACAGAGACCAAACCAAATTAAGTCAGTTTTTTATGTTAGATGTGTGCATTCTATGCTCATTCCAACATCCTCCAACCTTCATTATCTGGAGTGTATGGAAGAATTCTGTTCACACACTCATTTCACTCAGCAATTCCAGCCAAGACATTTGTGTGCAGATGGGAAAAGCGGATGTGTAAATTGGTGGTACGATTTTCTAAATGATCAGAGTAGATGCGAGATATAACTTGTTATAACAGGGGACGGCTTAAGGTGGGTATGCTGTTGAGCTGCATCCAAGCACACTCCCCTCTCTCATTGAACCCACTAGAGTGTGTGTGCTTGCTTGTGTGTGTGTACATAAATGTCCAGCGAGGCTGTTAGTAGTAGTAGATAGTTAATATGACCAGGTTAAGCAAGGTGGTGGGTTATGAAACTTAACTTTCCTTGTAAACCAACTCATTTCCACCATAACATGTAGAGCACACAAGGAGGATGGTGGGAGTGAGTGAGTAGGGAGGGAGGGAATAAGGATGGAAGGGAACGAACAAGGTAGTTAAAGAGAGAATAAGGCAGGAAAGGAAGTTGGGAGGTAGTGGGGAATAAAATAAGGACAATATTTAGCAAAGGAGGAACAAAAGCAATAAGAAAGGAAGGTAAGGCTTAAGATAGGAAGTGATTGGAGGAAGGGAGGGTTAAGGCATGAAAGGGAGGGGGAAGAAACAAAGTAAATATGGAAGGAACAGAGTGCGATAAGGGAGGCAGAGGGAAGGAAGCAACTGAAAATGGTAGGGAAGCACAGAATAAAGATGAAGATAAGAAAGGGGAGGAAATGAGAGAAGCACTAGGGATAGAAAGAAGTAAGGAAATTATTGGTAATGAGGGTGCAGGAGAGCAAATCACTGAAATCTTAAGGACCCAAAGTGTTCAATATCAAATAAAGTAATAGGACATTATGAAATATATATAATCGTATAAATTGTGTAGAATAATATATAAATTAACCAACTATTTGTGAAATTATTATTTCATCATTCATTTTTGTAATAATGGAATTTTAGTGGATATAATTTATATTTCAAAATTGACTTTTTCAAAGTTTTGTGTCTTTCTCTGAGGAACATCTTTATAATCAAAATGCTGCTAACTCTGAGTTAACACTGTCTCTTCACTTTGATGCTGAGTAATAAACTAAGCTCACAACCCTGCCTAGCTATAGCCTTTTCCATACACATGTGAAAATAAAAAGTAAATAAATAAAGAAAAGGAGTTACTTTATGTGTCTGTGTGCTGTTTTTATTAACAGCAGTGCTGATTCCCAGGAACTTAAAACTGTTCACTTGCTCCACCTCAGCTCCACTCATATAGACAGGGGTGTGTGTCTCTGTCTCCTTTTTTCTAAAATCAATGATCAGCTCCTTGGTTTTGTTGACATTGAGCAGTAGGTTGCATGGTCTGCAAGATTGTTGATTTCCTCCCAATATGAATTCTCATCGTTTGTAATACAGCCGATGATGGTAGTGTCATCTGCAAACTTCACAACAGAGTTCTCCCCATGTCGGGGATTGCAATTGTGGGTGTACAGTGTAAGTGGTAAATGGACTGTGCTTGTATAGCGCCTTTCTTCTGACCACTCAAAGCGCTTCACACACTACATATCGCATTCACCCCATTCACACACTGATGACAGAACTGCTCATAAGTACAAAGAAACTAATTAATCATTCACACACTAACACACCTCGGGAGCAAGGTCTGCTATTTGGCTCTGGATAGGGCTCTCACCTCTCCATTCATCCAGGCTTTCTGGTTGGGTAATAATTTTATTGTCTTTGTGATCACCATATCATCAATTGCTGATGTATGATGTCACTGATTATGTATATTCCTCAAGATTGATGTGGTTCTCCTGGGTGGGAGCATCTCTGAACATGTGCCAGTCTGTGCACTCAAAACATTCCTGTAGAGTTGCTGTAGCTTCATCTGTCCACACTTTAATTGTTTTTTCTGGTGGTTTTTACTTAGCAGAAGCAGGGAAATATGGTCTGAATGACCAAAATGGGGTCTACAATAAAAATTGCACACAATGAAAACAGTTGTTCTGTCATACAGGTCCAATAGTGCATTTTTTGAATTTGCGAATGGGAGAATGTAAACAGTAGTCACAAAGCAGAGTCTGCCTCTCCTCGTCTTGCCGGGTTCTTGTGTTCGGTCGCCGTGGAACATGGTCCGCTTGTCAAGTGCAATAGCTGATGTTGATGTTGTAGTGGAGCCAGGTCTATGTAAAGATGTGGGCACAACAGTTCCTGATTGGAGTCCCTTGATAGCTGAATGGTTACAGCGCATGCCATATGGCGGTGTGGTTGCAACCGTTGCCAGTTCAATTCCAGCTGGCGAGCTTTGTTGCATGTAATACCCCCCCCCACACACAATTTCCTGTCTATCTCTACCTGTCACTATCCAATAAAGGAAAAAAACCCAACATTCATTTTATTTTCCTGCAACTGCACGTTCATCTGCACATGCCACCATCTGACTATTTATTTTATAGTTATTTATTTATTTATATAAAATTAAACACTTTGGGGTTCCATAGAGGGAGGCAGTAGGTAAGAAAGGAACGAGAAGGAGGGATTCCACAAGGGAACAAGGTAAGGGTTCAGGAAGGAAAAGACATGGCTGGATTACCAACTGAGCAAAGTGGGCAACTGTCCAGGGGCCCCAAAAGCCCAAGGTTTCCATATCATTTGGGTCTACATAGTACCAGTGGAATATGAAAGAGAATATTAACTATGACTGCTCCACCATCTTGTAGCCTTGTCTTGTATAGGGACCGTGTGTCAGAATGTAGTTTTAAGACCTTAACTGTTTTAGTTTATATTGTGGTCATTTGTTGTAAAGTGTTCAAATTGCTTCCATTTTTTCTGTGTCAAGTAATTAACTCACAGAAAACCATATAAAACCAATCATATGAGTATTGTAAGCATATGCTACAACAATTATTTTCATTTTTATTTTCTTTAATTACTGTACAATAATATATAATACAACAATTATTTTCATTTTTATTTTCTTTAATAACTAAATGATTGTTTAGTCTATGAAATGTCAGAAAATAGTGAAAAAGGTTCCCTGAGGCCCAAGTTAACATATTTAGATTGCTTTTTGTCTGACCAGCTGTCAAAAATATTAAGATGTTGAGTTTACTAGAAAGAAAAGTAGGGAAACTAGCATTCACATTTGAGAAGCTGGTGCCATTGAATTTTTGGTATGTTTGCTTAAAAAATTATTTAAATGATTGATCAATTATCAAACGTGTTGCCAATTAATTTTCTGTCGACTAATCAATTGATGAATTCATCATTTCAGCTCTAGATTACTGGTTGGTTTCTGGATGCCTGGGGAAATAATGGAACTGCCATGTATAATGGGGGTCAATAGGAGCCCAACAACAAATGTTTGTCCCGGACCTCCCTATGAGGTTAATCTGGCCATGGGAAAGGAGACAAGGAGTGGAAAAAAGGAGAGAAGATTAAGGGAAAATTAATTAGAAAGAAAGCCAGGGAATACAAAAAGGAAGAGACAGGGAAGCTGATAAAGTGAGGGAAGGGTAAAGGAAGGAGAAGTAACAAGGAAAGGAGAGAGGGTCTGGGGAAGGAAGGAAAAAAGGAGATGAATTGGGAAGGAAAGCAAATGAAGGGAATAAAGAACGGAACAAGGGAGGATATGATGAATGAAGGGTGGAATATGAACAAGAAAATATAGAAAGAAAGAGATAATGAGGTAAGGGAAGAAATAATAAGGAATAAGGCAGCAGGTAAAGGACACAGGAAACAACAAGGAATTAAATATGAGAATAATGATCGGAGGAAATAGAGAAACAGCAAAAGAAAGGACAAAAGATGAAAATGTAGCAAAAAAAGATGGGAGGAAAAGTCGGAAATGGGGTGTAAGAGGCAGGAGAAATCATATTTGAGTGATGGAGGGGTGGATGGAGGAATGCCAGTGTTAATCAGTGTGTGAGAGCAACGGCTCAGTGTCAGGTGTCTGACTGTGAATGGGCCTGTGTCACTGCAGTATCACTGGGACGCAGGGAGGTGGGAGAGAAAGAGCTGCAGCAAACCTGAAAACAGGAATCTGTTTATGAGTATGATGGAGCAGCAGCAAGCAAACTAAAGCAACACTGAGAACAAAGAAGAAGAAGGTGTAGAGAAAGTGGCATTAAATGTTGGCCTCTCTACCTGTTGGCCTGAGGCTGAATGTCTGACATCAGCAGGCTTCCGTGTCTTGAATGGGAGCCAATTTGTAGAGAATTTGTAACCCTCCATCCTCCTCTTTCTCCCCTTCTGATTCAGTCTGTCTGACATTTTTATGCCCGGGTATTGTTGTCGCTATACCACAGTCCAGTACACACCAAACCCACACACACACACACAAGACTCATACTGTCAGGAATTAAGGCATTACTTAAAGTTATAATTCTAATAATGATTATGTTGTGAAAGGAGTTGCTTGTAGTGATGAACCCACAGAGAATTGTCACCCGACTTTGCAGCTGCCCTTAGCTCTACTGAGAATTTTAGTGTATTTCAGCTCATTGTTTTAGTTTTCTGGCCTGTAACTTTGCTGTTTTTGTTCAGTCTCACTGCTCTCTTCAACCTCGTTTCCAGCAGCAGCAGGCAGCTGTTTTCCGCAAAAAAGCACTGACAAGCCCAGCATCAAATAGGGCACCAGATAGGCCAGGTTTGGTTATTAGCAAAAAAATATCAAAGATATGTATGAATATTAATAAAATTATTAATATTATCAAAATTATTAATATGGTTTAATAGGGACCAATAACCAAAAATGGAAAATGTCTCAAAGGTGGTTGTCCACTCAAAAATGTATATATTTAAAGTACTATCTTACATTAATAGTAGTGGAGGGTGAATCTGAGCACTGACCATCACAACAAGCTGTTTGTTCTGTCTTTGTTGCCTCTGTCAGAGGTTGTGCATAATTTGTGATGGACATTTGCATGTATAAACATTATATTTTTATGATTGCTTAATATTCTTTATAAGTTTTATTTTATCTGCTGCTATTATGCAAGTTCCTATGTGAGGACCTTTATTTTGACGTGCTTCCACGAGCACCGCACATTGGGTAACAGGAAATAGCGAGCTTATGGTGTAGCAAACGCTTAACATATGTTTTTGTTGCATCTGATTCGATCATCCTTCTAAACCCTGTCGAAAGCGATGGCTGTAAGTTTATTTGGATCAGCCATCTGTTTAATATATGTTGCAAGAGTTTAATGTGACATAATCAAAGATGTTTATGTTTTTGGCGATCGGTGCTAATGTGATGTATTGATAATTCTTCTAACCCGAGTTAGCAATGTATCTATATACATATCACTTTTTGCACTGTTAATAAGCATAATTCGATTTGGATTGTAATAATTTCTCCTTGTTTCTTTTATTTAATTTACAGTTTTACTCAGTTCAGTGGCTGTTGAGATTGCCTGTGTAAACCACACAATGGAATATTAAAGGAGCAAGGCGCTCATACCCTGGCTCTTGAACAGAGTTTGGCTTGCTGTTTATTTATATTTCACGCTTGGAAAGCAAAACATATGAAGAGAACAGTATAGTAAAAAGCCATGGATCAGCGGGTGCAAGAGAAACATGCAGATGCAAACATACAAACTGAAGAGAATGGAGGAAAAGAAAATGCATCTTCAGAGGTCAGTTCTAAACGATCTTCATCTTCCTCCAAGTGTTCAGTTGCCAGCGCTGCTGCTAAAGCTAGAGCCTCTGCAGAAGCGGCTCGTGCCAAGATGGTGTTTGCAAAAAGACAGCTTGAAATGAAAAAGGAGAAAGCCAGGCTGGAACAGGAAAGAGCTACGGTGGAAGCGAGTTTAGAAGCGTTGGAAATTGAAAAAGAAGCTGCAGCCACTCTGGCAGAAGCTGAAGCATTAGAGGCAGCAGCAGCAGCAATGGAACGCGATGATGGTTGCAGTGAGAGAAGCACACTTTCATCACATGTGATTTCAATGAGAACAGAGGAATATGTAAAACACCAAACTCAGGTGAGCACTGACTTTTCCACCCTACCTCTAAATATATCTTCAGCCGGTGTAAAGGAATCGACTCCACGTTTGATCAATACGTCTCAGAGCATGAGTGCTGCATATGACAGTGATACAGTTCATGAAAAGAGCAGAATATGTGATAGTACAGGTCTGCAGAGCACAAGATATCCAGATTACCTGTATAATCTGCCTCGTCCGATACCAAATACCGCATCTAAAGCATCTCAACGGCAAGACCCTGCTTCACAAAGGTATGCAGTCCATTCAGATACGCAACATTTCTCTCAAAGCCAAGTTGAGCCTATGTTAGACTTTGCTAAATTCTTGGCACGTAGAGAGCTTATCACCACAGGACTTACCAAGTTTGATGATAACCCAGAGAACTTTATTTGTTCTTGCCACACAAGACTTGCAGCTCTCAGCTGGCGAAGAGTTAGACTTATTAGTCAAGTGGCTGGGGAAGGAATCGTCAGATCACGTGAGAAGGATTCGAGCTGTATATGTTACTAATCCTCAAGCTGCTCTCCAACTTTCTTGGGTGAGACTTCAAGAATGTTATGCCACTCCAGAAGTGATAGAAAGTGCCTCATTTAAGCGACTGGATAATTTTCCACGTCTATCTCCGAAAGACAATGTGAAACTCAGGGAGCTTGCAGACCTGCTCATGGAGATACTTGCAGCGAAAGGAGACACATACTTAGCTGGACTAGCTTATCTCGATACTCCTCGTGGCATTAATCCTATAGTGGAGAAGTTACCAGGAAGTCTGCAGGAGAAATGGCTGTTCGCTGGCTCGCGTTTCAAGGAAGAGAACAAGGTCAGTTTTCCTCCATTCTCGTTCTTCACTCATTTTATTTGCAGTGAAGCTAAAACCAGGAATGATCCAAGTTTCAAGCTTTCAAGCAGTAGCCATACAGTCATCAGAAGTGAAAGACCGCTGTATAAACATGGTGCTAGCAGAGTTCCTGTGTCAGTACACAAGACAGATGTGTCTGATAATGATGAGTCAAATTCAGCAAACTTGTTGAAGTACTGCCCTATTCACAACAAATCACATCCCCTGACAAAATGCAGAGCCTTTAGGAAAAGATCATTGATTGAACGCAAGAACCTCCTGAAAGAACATAAAAGATGTTTCAAGTGTTGTTCTCCGAATCATGTAGCCAGAGAATGTCTCGCGATCCTCAAATGTGTCGAGTGTGATTCTGATAGACATTGCACAGTCATGCATCCAGACATAGCTCCGCCTCGCTCAACACCTCAGATGCAAGAACCAGACACAGAACAGCAGGACAATGCTACCCTAGAGGTAACTTCAAAGTGTACAGAAGTTTGTGGAGAACATGCTCCAATGCGATCCTGTGCGAAAATGTGCTTGGTGCGTGTATTTCCTCATGAGCAACGGGAACGAGCTATTAAGGTGTATGCCATAATTGATGACCAGAGCAACCGCTCGCTGGCCAAAGGAGAGTTCTTTGAGCTGTTTGAAATTCAGAGTGACCCCTCTCCATATTTGCTGAGAACATGTGCTGGTTCCATAGAAACATCAGGAAGGAAAACGGTCAGCTTCCAAATAGAGACACTGGATGGTAAAACATGTCTAGATCTCCCACCATTGATTGAGTGTAACGAGATAATGAGCAACAGATGTGAAATACCTACACCAGAGGTAGCCCTTGCTCATTCACACTTGAAACGTGTGGCACAGTTCATCCCGAAGTTAGATCCTGATGCTCAGATCTTAATATTGTTGGGAAGAGACATGATCCGTGTACACAAAGCAAGACAACAAATCAATGGGCCTCACAATGCACCCTTTGCTCAGCGATTAGATTTAGGCTGGGTGATTGTAGGTGATGTCTGCATTGACAAAGCTCATAAGCCGATGGTGAGTGTCTATAAAACTAACATCCTAGAGAACGGTCGCCCATCTCTTCTCACTCCATGCCAAAGCCACATCAAAGTGAAAGAGAAATTGTGCCATGGCGTGGAGCATAAGTCTGTTGTTTTTCCCCATTCGTTCAATCACGCCACTCATTGCATGCTAGTCGAAGATGAACTTGGGCTCAAAGTATTTGAGAGAACCAAAAATGATAACAAACCTGCCATGTCCTTCGAGGATGAGAACTTCTTGAAGATCATGCAAGCAGAGTTCCACCAAGATGAACAGAAAAACTGGGTCGCTCCTTTGCCATTCAAGTCACCCAGACCATTACTACCAAATAATCGTGAACATGCTTTGTCTCGTCTTAATTCTTTGCGACGCACGCTGAGTAGAAACCCTGAGATGAAGGAACAGTTTTCTGCCTTCATGGAGAAGCTCTTCCAGAACCATCATGCGGAAAGAGGAACACCTATTCACGAGGATGAAGAATGTTGGTACTTACCCATCTTCGGAGTGTATCATCCGCAAAAACCGGGACAGATTCAAGTGGTGTTTGATTCCAGCGCACAACACCACGGTATTTCTCTGAACAATGTGCTCCTCTCAGGCCCTGACCTGAACAACTCCCTATTGGGTGTGCTGCTACGGTTCAGGAAAGATCTTGTTGCAATTATGGCAGACATCCAACAGATGTTCTATGGTTTCCTGGTGAAAGAACACCACAGAAACTATTTGCGATTTCTCTGGTACAGCAACAACGACTTGAACAAGGAAGTGGTAGAATACCGTATGAGGGTACATGTGTTCAGGAACAGCCCTTCGCCAGCAGTAGCGATATATGGTCTGCAGTTAGCTGCACAGCAAGGTGAGCAAGAGTATGGTGCTGATACTTTGCACTTTGTCAACAGACATTTCTACGTGGACGACGGGCTGATGTCCTTTCCCACAGAAGTCAAAGCAATTGACTTGCTCAAATGCACCCAAGAATCACTTTCCAAGTCGAACCTCAAGCTCCACAAAATAGCCTCAAACAGTTTCGAGGTGATGCAAGCGTTCCCACCAGAAGATTTCGCTTCCGGCCTTCAAGATCTGAATTTTGGAAATGAGAGTTGGCCCACACAAAGAAGCCTGGGTTTATACTGGGATATAAAAACTGATACTTTCACTTTCAAAGTCGCAGCTAATGACCAGCCCTACACTCATCGTGGAGTTCTCTCTGTCGTGAATAGCCTCTTTGACCCTTTGGGCTTTGTGGCACCAGTGACAATCCAGGGCAGAGCACTGGTACGTAAGCTGACCAAAGGAGTACATAACTGGGACGAGGTCCTTCTTGAAGAGAAGAGAAGCCAGTGGGAAGAATGGAAAACCTCACTTCAAAAGCTAAGTGACCTTCATATCACACGCACATACGTACACCATTCACTCTCCAACACGTCATACACTGAGTTGTGTGTCTTTTCAGACGCCTCAAGCTGGGCCATAGGGGCAGTGGCTTACCTCCGAGCTCAGACTGATAAAGGCAAGGTCAAAGTGGGATTTGTGTTGGGCAAGGCAAAGCGCTCACCACGTCCCGAGCCTTCTATCCCGAGCCTGGAGCTGTGTGGAGCAGTGCTGGCTGTAGAGATGGCTGAACACATTCTCGACGAGCTAGACCATAAGCCAAATGCAGTGAACTTCTACTGCGACAGCAAAGTGGTCCTGGGATATATCTACAATCAGTCCAGACGTTTTTTCGTTTATGTGCACAACCGTGTTCAGCGGATACGTCAGTCAACTTCTCCAGAACAGTGGAGTTATGTGCCTACAGTCCAGAATCCAGCTGACCTGGTGACAAGATCTGTGAATGTATCAGGGCTAAATGACACTATATGGTTCACAGGACCCAGCTTCCTCTACGAACCGCCCCAAGTGCAACATTGTGAGTAGCTTCACTACTCGCGTAGAGAGAAGCCTCTTCTCAGAACGTTTTCAGCGCTTTTCTCTCTGGGAATCTTTGGTAAGAGCTGTTTCCTTTCTGATTCATCAAGCACGTTCTCACACGTCAAGTTCAGTCAGCACATGCCATACGTGCAGAGGATGGCATCAGTGCAGCGAAGCGCATACACCCGAAGAACAGACAGCAGCAAAGAGACTAATACTTCTACATGTCCAAAGAGACCTATATCCAGAGGAGTATTCTGCTCTGCAGAAGGATCAACAAGTTTCCCGTTCAAGCACGCTGTGGAATCTCGACCCCTACATCGATGACGGTCTCTTGAGGGTTGGAGGACGTCTGAAACACTCTTCTCTTGAGTCAGAGGTGAAAAATCCCATCATCCTCCCAAAGCAAAGTCATGTCGCCAAGCTGTTGGTGAATCACTACCACTCCAAAGTGCACCATCAAGGCAGACTATTCACAGAAGGAGCAATCCGACTGGCTGGCTTGTGGATTGTAGGAGGGAAAAGACTGATAAACTCCATCCTTCAGGATTGTGTGACGTGCCGCAGACTTAGAGGAAAGCTGGAAGTTCAAAAGATGGCAGATCTTCCGCCTGAACGCCTCAGTACATCTCCTCCATTTACATACGTGGGGTTAGATGTTTTTGGTCCATGGACAGTTGTCACTCGGCGCACCAAGTCATTGAGTCTATGAACACTGTCAGCCGCATTAATGCTCTGCGAAGGTTTTTTGCTGTGAGGGGACCAGCAAAGCAGCTCAGATCGGACAGAGGGACCAACTTTGTCGGAGCTAGCCAAGAACTAGGCATGCAGCCAACAAAGGAAAACCAGACTAGTCTTCTGAAATACCTCCATGAGAATGGCTGTACGTGGGAATTCAATCCTCCACACGCCTCCCACATGGGAGGAGCATGGGAACGCATGATTGGCGTAACCCCCATTCTAGACGGTATGCTGTTGCAGAAGAAACATGCTCACTTGACTCATGAGGTACTTTGCACCTTGATGGCAGAGGTGTCAGCAATCATAAATGCTAGGCCTCTGGTTCCTGTCTCATCGGATCCATATTCTCCATGCATACTCACTCCTGCAATGCTTTTAACCCAAAAGCCAGGAGTACCCACCCAGAGTGAGACCTATGCTGAAAAAGACCTCCTGAGATGTCAGTGGAGGCGAGTGCAGGCATTGGCCAACGAGTTCTGGAGCCGATGGCGAAAAGAATACATCAGTACACTCCAACCCCGACGCAAGTGGCATGAGAATCAACGAAACCTGCATGTTGGAGATGTTGTGCTGTTGAAGCAAGCCCAGTCCTCAAGGAACGATTGGCCTTTTGGGCTTAATCACATCCGTCTTCCCAAGCAGTGACGGAAGGGTCCGCAAGGTAGAGGTTAAGACAATCTCAAGTGGTAATGTGAAAACATTCCTACAACCAATTTCTGATTTGATCTTACTGCTAGCTAAAGACGACTAAGTAAAACTAAAAACAGACTATTATAATGGCAGTAATAATGCCAGGCGGGGAGTGTTCTGTCTTTGTTGCCTCTGTCAGAGGTTGTGCATAATTTGTGATGGACATTTGCATGTATAAACATTATATTTTTATGATTGCTTAATATTCTTTATAAGTTTTATTTTATCTGCCGCTATTATGCAAGTTCCTATGTGAGGACCTTTATTTTGACGTGCTTCCACGAGCACCGCACATTGGGTAACAGGAAATAGCGAGCTTATGGTGTAGCAAACGCTTAACATATGTTTTTGTTGCATCTGATTCGATCATCCTTCTAAACCCTGTCGAAAGCGATGGCTGTAAGTTTATTTGGATCAGCCATCTGTTTAATATATGTTGCAAGAGTTTAATGTGACATAATCAAAGATGTTTATGTTTTTGGCGATCGGTGCTAACGTGATGTATTGATAATGCTTCTAAACCGAGTTAGCAATGTATCTATATACATATCACTTTTTGCACTGTTAATAAGCATAATTTCATTTTGATTGTAATAATTTCTCCTTGTTTCTTTTATTTAATTTACAATTTTACTCAGTTCAGTGGCTGTTGAGATTGCCTGTGTAAACCACACAATGGAATATTAAAGGAGCAAGGCGCTCATACTCTGGCTCTTGAACAGAGTTTGGCTTGCTGTTTATTTATATTTCACGCTTGGAAAGCAAAACATATGAAGAGAACAGTATACTTACAACACATACACAAAATAACCACAGGCAGCAGCTCTTTAAAAGGTACAATAGATTTTATAGAGTTTATTTAACCTTGGCATTGATCAATATTCAATAACTTCACCCAACAACCCCTAAGCATGTAAGATATGTGTGGGTGTGTACATGTGTGTGTGTGGGTGTGTGTGTGAAAATGAGGGTAGAAAGTGTTTTTGTACTTTTTTTCGCCGTGGAACTTCTTCCTCTGCTACTCGGTCAGGGCACCGCTGCAGATCAGCTGTTTGGCCGCATTGTTTACACCAGGGAACAGCTGATCGCGCTGAAGCCGAGCAGCATGGCACCCAGGACTACCGATGTCCCCACTGAGATCTGGAGGAAGACACACCGAGGATGCAGAGGTGGAACGAAGCGGCGAGGGAAGAGAGAGGGGTGCAGACAAAAGAGACTTAAGAATAAGAGATTTAAGCCGTGTCTGCCTTTTCTCGTCATGGGCAACATGAGATCGCTGGCGAATAAAATGGACGAGCTAACGGCGTCAGACGGAGTTTTGTGAGTGTAGTTTGATGTGCTTCTCAGAGACATGGCTACACCAAGATATCCCGGACCATAACGTTTCCATCGACGGCTTTCAGACTGTTCGGGCCGACAGGGATCACACCGGGAGCGGTAAGTGGAAAGGCGGCGGGCTTGCTGTTCTGGTCAACAACAGATGGTGTAACCCTGGTCACGTTACTATCAAGCAGAGTATCTGTAGCCCGGATATTGAACTGTTAGCTGTGGGACTCGGGCCATATTATCTGACACGTGAATTTTCACATGCCATTGTTGTGGCTGTTTACATCCCCCCCTCTGCTAACCCGGCATCGGCGTGCAACGCCATTCACACTGCCATAGCACATCTCCAGACTCAACACCCAAGTGCACTCATTTTAATCTCGGGTGACTTCAACCATGTCAGTGTTTCAAGTATGTGAGTTGTCCTATTAGAGAGGATAGAGAGGAGAGGACACTGGACCTGCTGTATGCTAACGTTAAGGATGCATACAGCTCTTCCCCCCTCCCCCCTCTGGGTAGGTCAGACCACAACCTGGTTTACCTTAAACCCTGCTATGTGCCTCTGGTTAAAAGGCAGCCTGCGACCACAAGGACAGTGAGGAGATGGTCAGGGGAGGCCTATGAGACGCTGCAGGAATGTTTTGAGGTGACAAATTGGGATGCACTCTGTGAGCCTCATGGAGAGGACACTGACGGGCTCACTGAGTGCATCACTGGCTACATTAACTTCTGTGTGGACTGCAATGTCCCAACCAAGATGGTCCATTGTTACCCAAATAACAAACCGTGGGTAACAAAGGACATCAAGGGCATTCTGAATGCCAAGAGGAGGGCCCTTACTGATGGTAATAGGGAGGAGGTGAGGGCTATCCAGGCTGACCTGAAGGTGAAAATCAGGGAAGCCAAGGAGAAGTACAGGAGGAAGCTGGAGTGGCAACTCCAGCAGAACAACATGAGAGAAGTCTGGAGCGGCATGAAGACCATCACTGGCTTCAGATCGACTGGCAGCAGAGGAGTTGAAGGCAGCTTGGACAGGGCCAACGAACTTAATCTGTTCTTTAACAGATTCAACACACCGGCTCCTGCTCATCCCCCCTCTAACTCAGCTGCTGCCGGCCATCAAGCTCCTCTGAGTACTCTGCTCCCCCCTCCCCATCAGGCTAACGGCTCTCTCCAGACCGACGACTCCCCCCCCCCCCACCTGTAACTTCTGCTGTGTGCCTGACTGCTGACCAGGTGAGAGGACAGCCGATGAAGCTCCACTCAAACAAGGCTGCAGGCCCCGATGACGTTTGCCCCGGGGTGCTAAAAGCCTGTGCCCCCCAGCTATGTGGAGTCCTTCAACATGTCTTCAACCTGAGCCTGAGTCTTCAAAGGGTCCCCATTCTGTGGAAGACATCTTGCCTCGTTCCTGTGCCGAAGACGCCACGCCCCAGTGGCTCCAAGGACTACAGACACGGCACTGACTCCCACATAATGAAGACCCTGGAGAGACTAGTGCTGGAACAGCTGCAGCCCATGGTCAGACCCCTCCTGGACCCCCTTCAGTTCGCCTACCAGCCCCGGCTGGGAGTTGAGGACGCCATCATCTTCCTGCTTAACCGCATCCACACCCACCTGGACAGGCCGGCAAGCACGGTGAGGATTATGATTTTTGACTTCTCCAGTGCTTTCAACACCATCCGCCCTGCCCTGCTGGGGGAGAAGCTTGCAGCGATGCAGGGGGATGCCCCCCTTGTGTCCTGGATTGTGGACTACCTGACACGTGCATGTGCGCCTGCAGCACTGTGTGTTGGACAGCGTGGTCAGCAACACTGGGGCCCCTCAGGGGACTGTCCTCTCTCCCTTCCTCTTCACCATCTACACCACAGACTTCAGCTACCACACAGAGTCCTGCCACCTTCAGAAGTTTTCTGATGACTCTGCTGTGGTGGGATGTATCAGCGGTGGTGATGAGACGGAGTACAGGGCTGTGGTGGGTAACTTTGTTTCATGGTGTGAGCAGAACCATCTGCAGCTCAATGCGACAAAGTCAAAGGAGCTGGTTGTAGATCTACGGAGGGCCAAGGCACCAGTGACCCTGGTTTCCATCCAGGGGGTCAGTGTGGACATTGTGGAGGACTACAAGTACCTGGGAGTACACTTAGATAACAAACTGGACTGGACCAAGAACACTCAAGCTGTTTACAGGAAGGGCAAGAGCCGCCTCTATTTTCTGAGGAGGCTGAGGTCCTTGGACAATGCTGAAGATGTTCTATGAGTCTGTGGTGGCCAGTGCTATCCTGTATGCTGTTGCATGCTGGGGCAGCAGGTTAAAGGTAGTGGATACAAACAGACTCAACAAACTGATCCGTAAGTCTAGTGACATTGTGGGGGTGGAGCTGGACTCTCTGGCGGTGGTGTCAGAGAGGAGGATGCTGGCCAAACTACACGCCATCTTGGACAGTGTCTCCCACCCACTCCATGACGTGCTGGTCAAGCAAAGGAGCACCTTCAGGAAGACTCATCCCACCAAAAAGCACCACAGAGCGCCACAGGAAGTCATTCCTGCCTGTGGCCATCAAACTATTTAACTCCTGCCTCTAAGGGTTAGTCTGTTTGACCCTAGGTCACTAAACTGGACATTGAGCATTACATCTCCGCCATAATTAATAATAATTGTGCAATATTCTGTGTACTACTCCCGTGCAATATTAGTTTTCCCATGTTAGTTTTTCTTATTTATTGTTATTGATATTATATACCTCTATTACTCTCGACAGTACCTGCACCTCCGCTTATTACTATTACTTATTACATATTTGGTTACATTGTATTTTATACTGTACTTTCATCATCAACCAGTAAACCCACTTGGTACTCGACACTTAGTTTATCTTATACTTATACCGACCTGATACTTTATTTATTTTCTGACCTGTTTTATAGTGTTTATAGTGTATCATATCGTTTTCTAGTACTTTCTCCTGTGTGCACTGACGTAAAGGCAAGCTACTGTAACAAAGAGTTTCCCTACGGGGATCAATAAAGTATTTCTGATTTCTGATTCTGATCTGACTGGACTTGATTAGGAAATGCACACACCTGTCTATATAAGACCTTACAGCTCACAGTGCATGTCAGAGCAAATGAGAATCATGAGGTCGAAGGAACTGCCCAAGGAGCTCAGAGACAGAATTGTGGCAAGGCACGGATCTGGCCAAGGTTACAAAAGAATTTCTGCAACACTCAATGTTCCTAAGAGCACAGTGGCCTCCATAATCCTTAAATGGAAGAAGTTTGGGACGACCAGAACTCTTCCTAGACCTGGCCGTCCAGCCAAACCGAGCAATCGTGGGAGAAGAGCCTTGGTGAGAGAGGTAAAGAAGAACCCAAAGATCACTGTGGCTGAGCTCCAGAGATGCAGTAGGGAGATGGGAGAAAGTTCCGGAAAGTCAACTATCACTGCACCCCTCCACCAGTCAGGGCTTTATGGCAGAGTGGCCCGACGGAAGCCTCTCCTCAGTGCAAGACATATGAGAGCCTGCATAGAGTTTGCCAAAAAACACATGAAGGACTCCCAGACTATGAGATATAAGATCCTCTGATCTGATGAGACCAAGATTGAACTTTTTGGCATTAATTCTAAGCAGTATGTGTGGAGAAAACCAGGCACTGCTCATCACCTGCCCAATACAATCCCAACAGTGAAACATGGTGGTGGCAGCATCATGCTATGGGGGTGTTTTTCAGCTGCAGGGACAGGATGACTGGTTGCAATTGAAGGAAAGATGAATGCGGCCAAGTACAGAGATATCCTGGAAGAAAACCTCTTCCAGAGTGCTCAGGACCTCAGATTGGGCCGAAGGTTCACCTTCCAACAAGACAATGACCCTAAGCACACAGCTAAAATAACAAAGGAGTCGCTTCGGAAACAACTCTGTGACCATTCTTGACTGGCCCAGCCAGAGCCCTGACCTAAACCCAATTGAGCATCTCTGGAGAGACCTGAAAATGGCTGTCCACCAACGTTCACCATCCAACCTGACGGAACTGGAAAGGATCTGCAAGGAAGAATGGCAGAGGATCCCCAAATCTAGGTGTGAAAAACTTGCATCATTCCCAAGAAGACTCATGGCTGTACTAGCTCAAAAGGGTGCTTCTACTCAATACTGAGCAAAGGGTCTGAATACTTATGACCATGTGATATTTCAGTTTTTCTTTTTTAATAAATTTGCATAAATTTCTACATTTCTGTTTTTTTCTGTCAAGATGGGGTGCTGAGTGTACATTAATGAGAAATAAAATGAACTTTTTTGATTTTAGCAAATGGCTGCAATGAAACAAAGAGAAACATTTAAAGGGGTCTGAATACTTTCCGTACCCACTGTATTTTACTCTGTATAATAGTTAGGGGTCCAAGCCTGACTGGGCGGGGAACCATGAATGCAATGCATCGTGGTGCCCACTACCAGCAGTGCTGGGAACCCTATTGAAATCGCTCAGATTTTTATTAGGGGGTCCAAGCCCGAGTGGATGCAAGGCATCGCCCTAAGAATTATGCAAGTGAAATTCACAGGGAGGTATACACTGGTGCACACAACTCACACACCAAAATGACACATGTCCACCAGCAGGTGGTGCCATTATCAAGGTAAATGCGTTTTGGCCAGTAACTCCCACATAGTACCTTGCACATTTCGAAAACCTTAGATGCACGCGTTCCCTGAATTGAGCTGCATCTCGTGATATAGACCAAACCCATTTCTGCCTAGAACGTTTTTTTCTCAAAATTGCAAAATATGCAAAACGTACTTTTTCAAAGTCCTCCTAGGCTGTGTGTCAGATCTGAACGAAATTTTGCACATAGACCTCTATCTTATATATATCATCTATGGACTCTCATGATCAACAGCTATTAAAATAATTTTGATACTCAGTTGATACAAGTTATAAAGGAACAACTTTCTACAGGTTGCAGCAAAACAGAAATTTATGTCATATCTCCACATAGGTTCGTCCGCTTAACACGAAACTTGGGCCAGTACCTTCACATGCCTGACTGAGGCTCTGTGCAAAATTTGGTGCCAATCGGCCACTAGCTGGCGCTACAAATGCAAAATATTTATATCTCGTAATTGCTGCATGGATATGTACGAAATTCAGTTTGCACGATCTAGGCTCATGACTCAGTTGATGATTAAAATTTTATTGATAAAAGTGGGCGTGGCTTATTACAACAAATGTAAATTCTAGACGTTTCACATTCCACAGATGTGATTCCACAATCACAAAAAATCTGCCATATGTCCTACAGAGCTGAAATTCTTTCAGCACATCCACTGATGTGCCAAAAGTTTGCCTCACTGCAGCCTATGGTCAATTAAGAAGTCTGTCACTCTAAATTTTTCAAAATGTGAAAAAATCAATTAACATCTATATCTACACATAGGTCTGTCCGATTAACACGAAACTTGGCTCAGTAGTTTCTTATGCCCCACCAAGGCTCTGTACAAAATTTGGCACAAATCAGCCACTAGGTGGCACTTTTATTACAAAATCATGAAGTATGCAAACATACTTTTTTGAACTCCTCCTAGGCAGTCCGATCTGCACGAAACTTTGCACATAGAATCTATGGATGCTCATGATCAAAAGTTATTAAAATAATTTATATACTAAAAAATGCACAAGTTATAAAGGAACAACTTCCTATAGGTTGCAGTAAAACAGGAAGTGATGTCATATCTCCATATAGGATTGTCCAAATAACACGTAACTTGGGCCAGTACTTTCCTATGCCCCATCGAGGCTCTGTGCAAAATTCAGTGCCAATCGGCCAGTAGGTGGTGCTTTTGTTGCAAAATCATAAAATATGCTAAAATAATTTTTCCACACTACTGTCTTTGAACTGAATGTTTTCCAGTCTCTGTGCTGATCTCCATCTGCGACTTGCATCGCACTTGTGGGACTGCAGGTCTGACTTGCATTGCCTCCGTGGGCCGCATGTTGCGACTTGCACCGGAGGCTTGGACCCTGTTAATACCTGCTTGCAGGTCTAGTTTTCATTGTTACTGGTGAGTGTCTGCCTTTCCCATGCCGGGTTCAAATTGCATACCCATGCACAAGGGATTGACAGTAATTTTGCATGCACATGGACATGATGAAGAAGCCAGAAGCCTACACACAACACACACACACAGGGGTCGCCAAATCAACCAGGACTGAAATCTTAGGAATTTGTTTACTTTAAGTAAAAGTAGCAAAACCACAATGTAAAACTTACAGTAAAAACTACAAAGAAAATTCCTGCATTCAAAGTTTTACTTGTGCTTAAAACTTTACTTAAAGTATTAAATGTGCATTAGTATGTAAGCAGCATTTTGATGTTGTAGCTGGTTGAAGTGGAGCTAATTTTAATTACTTTCTATACTGTTGGGTAGTTTAATCTACAACAGTACATTATATTTTATAAGTTCATCATATATTTTGTATTTAAAATCTTAATCTTCAAAGTAACTAGTAACTTCTGTTGAGTAAAGTCCTATAGTAATATTGTCCTCTGAAATATAGTGGAGCAGTAAGTATAAAGTAGCATAAAATGGTAATACTCTAGTAAAGCACAAGTACCTCAAACTTGTACTCAAGTACATTACTTGTAATGTCACTGTGCTAAGATGCTGTCCCCGACTACGAACCAATGTATGAAAAACCTGGCAGCTTCACTGATTATCACTCAAACTCATGAACACAACAAACTGCCAAACATATGCACAGCCCCCTCAGAAGGTGTGTGAGTGCAAGTCTGTGTGTGTGTGTGTGTATGTGTGTGTGTGTGTGTGTGGTACTAATTACACTCATTCTGTCTACAAAACAGCTTCCTCATTTTTCACCTGCTGAACACACACATTCCGACTTGACATGCACATCCAACCCTCCCTCTCGTTCTCCCCCCCCCCTCACTCGCTGTCTCGTCTCATCTCATTGCTTCCTGTTCTTCTCCGTGATTGGTGTTTGTTTGTGTTTGTGTGTGTGAGTGACTTACTGACATTTTACTGAAATGTCAGATGATCCGCCTGCTGTTTTAAGTGTCCCTCAGCACCGCTCAAAACACATCAGTCATCCTAAAGCTGCCCCGCAGCCCCAAAACAAACACACACACTCACACCACCAGTCATAGACAACTGCACAGATAAAATCGCACATCTTAACACAGACACCATAGAAACATTGACCCTCCCACACACACAACTTCACCAGTGCGATTGCACATCTGGATAGTGGTGGATGAGGGAGAGGGGGTGGGTGGATGTTGGAAGAGATATAGGGTGCTGTGACCAGGTCCCTAAACATACACACACACATATGCACAGTAGGCCTGAGGCAGATTCTTTAGACTATAGTCTCCATCCTGGGTGGCAAGATTGACACACACACCAACGCACACACACTATCAGGCTGGTGAGGGAAGTGCAGTGTAAGAATAGAGTGATACATTACACTCATGCCAGAAGCAATGGAGTGGTAATCACATTGAACTGGAACCAGTAAAAATCCAGTATGTCTGTGTATTGTTGTACGCGTATGTTTGTGTTTGTGTAGAGGGGTGGTCATTCCATCCGAGACCCTCAGAGTGACCCCAAAACACATACTGAACACCCCCTGCCTAAGGTCACACAAAACCCAAAACACACACTCAGCCAAGCCCCACACAGTCACTGACACCAGCTCACCTCCCCAGCACACACACAAACCAACAATACTCAAAGAAGGTGCATTTTAGGAAGTTAGCTATTTATTGGAGAGCACAGTAAGAGCAGGTTACCTGTCCTGTTAGCATTAGCAAATGAAGCTCACAAAGAGACTTGTGTGTTTGAAAACCCAGGAAAGGAGTAAAGATTTATGGTCAGTTGTGTTTTCCCACTAATTCTTACAATCGTTTTATTAATTGTTAAGCACTCATAAAGAGTTGATGTGTACAAATACTACATACATACATACACCTGTAGATGTGTCTGATATTTGTTTGGCAATTAAGTTTTGTCAAGTTTGTCAAGTTTTGCCTAACAATTTAGTTTTCTGGGTCATAGGCTTGCTTCTGCTTCCCATAGCTCAGTTTGACAATGATCACCCACTCTTCAGCAAGATTGTAAAAATATTGATGTAGAGGCCAGACAGATTTTCCACACTAAATATACATGATGCTATTAAAGATGAA
The DNA here is from genome assembly GCA_027580175.1 of Siniperca scherzeri. Classification (NCBI taxonomy): domain Eukaryota; kingdom Metazoa; phylum Chordata; class Actinopteri; order Centrarchiformes; family Sinipercidae; genus Siniperca; species Siniperca scherzeri. Next base: position 5,876,948 of record CM050843.1, on the reverse strand, counting down.
CTATTGCTTTTATTTTAGATAATTGGTAGCCTTTTAATTTATTTCTTTAGGCAACAATTTAATTATTTTTTAATGAATTATCTATGGAAGCAAATTTATTACTGTATTAATTAAAAACCTCATTGTGAAATTGAATCACTACTGAATACTGAAATTGATATACCTCTCAATTTATAGCAGTCTGACTTCATGTGGTTTGAATTCCCCTCTTTAAAATGCATACTTTGAACATTGTGGCTACAAGAGCTGAATGGAATTCTGGAAGCAAAGAAAGGCCCCAATTGTTTGAAATTAAATCATGACTGAATTGATAGCGTAGAAATATTTTGCTTTGAAAAATTAAGGTTGAATTACAGCTCTTTGAACATTTTTTAAAACATAAGCGTCCAAGGTCTCCAGTTGAAATAAAAATAAAATTTAACCACAGATTCAGATAGATAGTTTTCTAAAATATTATCTAAAATAGTTCAGTGCTGTCAGTTCAGTTTTATTAAAATTTTAACATTAAGATTTAATAGTGATAAAATTTCAAAATAGGGTATTTAGTTGCTCATAAAAGTCAAATTATGATGGCCTTTCTTTGCTTCCATTATTATCACACTTTCACAATTGTACAATCCAAAGGTTGTGTAACTTTCTGAACTGGGAAAGTGGCATTTTGTTCTTCAACTTATTGGAAAAATATAAAAACACCAGAATGGACTCATATTTTTTGCCTCAGTGACAATAAGGTCATTAGAGTATCCTTGGCTTACCTTAACACCAAGTTCCTAATCTCTAAATAAGATAACATGATATAATAGTCAAATGTGTGTTTGAATTATTAACAGCCATTTCTTAGATTACATTTTTGTTATTGAGTCAACTTTGTTGAGACCACTGGCATTTCACAGATGAATTTGTTCATTTGTGGGACTTTAACTGCACTTTATTATGAGATCACATGCTCTTTTGTTCTGTAAACAAAGGAGTGCCATTGAACTCCCACAATCCATTGGTATTCACACCTACTGTAGGTGTGAACTCCCCCGATCGACCCAGCTTCCAGCTACCATTGGTCAGTCTGACCTGTGATGTCACCAGGTCAATAAAAGGATCAGTGGGCCATTACCAGATATCTAAAAGGGTGCCAAGGATAAAATTTTGGTTGATTTTGATATACTGAAACAATATTGCACTGATTAACTAACTACAAGAAACTAGACCTTTTCATGACATTTTCTTTATTTATACATTTGTACAACATGATATTGTTCTCAACATGTAAATGAAGTTCAAGAATACCTTTGCTTTAATAAAAAAAAAAAAAAAGAAAATTAGCTAACTCATATACTTTTCCAAAAAATCTGTGGCATCTGTGTCAGCAGTTGTCTAGGTAAACTATTTTGTAGTATTCTAAATAAAAAAAAAAATATTAGATTTCCTTGAAGAACACTCCATCTTGAGTAAAAATTGAATTGCTTCCTCCCAAAACACCGCACCACATATACACCCTTCACACTTTAATTAATAAACATGTATACCAAACAAAAAATGGAAAGATATTCGTTATTTGGCATTAAGGGCTCTATTACAGACTTGTACATTGTGGTATAGGGGGCAAAATGTATGATCTGGTTAAATCAATGTATTTGGAAAATAGATGTGCTGTAAAAATTGGAGACAAACATACTGAATCCTTCACTCAGAGAAGAGGTGTTCGTCAGGGCTGCAACAAAGTTATTTAATGTGTATATAAATTAACTTGCTGTACAGTTGGATCAGTGTGCTGCTCCTGGCCTCTCCCTCCTAGATAAAGAGGTGAAGTCTGTTTTAGGCTGATGACCTTGTTATACTGTCTCCTACTGAACAAGGACTACAGCAAAAGTTGGACAAAGTACAGATACCCACTAATAATTAACATTCAAAAGAGAGCGCTCACATTTTTTAATCACCTTAAATTCAGCCCCCTAGACACCCTCCATTCCAAAGCCCTCCAAACTCAAGAGCTGAGCCCAGAAAAGAGTCCCCTATGTCAGCTGGTGCCTCGACTAACTACCCGCCCTCAGACAAACTCTGACCAGTCTCACAACAGCACTGCTTTCCAAACACCTATCAGAGTAAACCAAATTATAAAGCAATGTAAAGAAACCTATTTGGAACATTGGAAAGAAGAAACTAAAAGCTAAATTAGAATCTAAAAGTAGATTAGAATGTTATCTGGCCCTAAAAAGAGATTATGAATTTCACACTTGCTTTGGCAATGTTAACATCTGTTTCTCATGCCAATAAAGCCTGCAGAATTGAAGTGAATTATAATTGAACAGACCACTGCTATGGACGCAGTTCTGATCATAGACTCAGGAATCCAATCATATCATTCCGCAGGAAAAGGTCCTGTAGCAAAATATGTTTTTAAATTATTGATTTCTTTAGTAAGTATCCGTGTAATATGCAGGATAATGTACAGCAAGCTGGTCATTATTGCGAAATTAACCCCTTCAGGGTTATTTGTAGATTGTAGTCCTGCATCACCCTGTCGAGGTTAATTTCGCAATAATGACTGGCTCGCTGTACATTATCTGTTACTTTAAAGTGTGCATGTATGTGAGTGAGTGAGTGAATACATACATACATACATACATGGCCAGAGACACAAGGCAGGTATAGTTAATTTCAACACAGGTGCGAAGATCGGGAATGGAGGGAAGTATACAGTCTTGGGAATGGAAGTGGCGGAGTACAGAGGAGAAGATCCACACGGGTTAGGAGACTGGGGAAACACCCACGGCCAAAGATAGACACAAGGGACCAGGAGCTGGAGAGAAGAACTCACGGAGGCCTGGAGACACACGGAGACTGGAGCTGAAGAGAATCACTCGGAGGACAGGAGCACGTAGTAGCCGGAGAAGAGACACTGGGTACTGTTGGTACGTGGTATAATCCATACAGGTAGCTAGAGTCCAAAGTGTTAACAGAGTCAGTGGAACTAGCATTCTGTCCTGTGGCATTAACATGACTGGACACAGACTGTGGTAAGGAGCGGGGTTATATAGGGGAGTGGATTGCTAATAGGCTGCAGGTGTGCACGAGGTGACAGGTGTTTTGCATTAGTGCTCAGGTGAGGGAGTGCAGAGTGAAGGGGAGTGGCTGGAGAGAACAAGACAGACAATATATATATATATATATATATATATATATATATATATATATATATATATATATATATATATATATATACTATCACATTTGTAGACAGTAAGACAATAGTGAAAGTGATTCCGTAGATTATTACCTCTTTCCGCTCTTCATTCAAATATTACAAAAATCGTGGCTTCAACCTCACCTCAGAATAAAATCTCTTCATTGGCCTTGTTTTTTTTATAATAACGTGACACTGTGCACATTGTTACCCCTGCACTGAAACATTTATTCCACAGGCAATCTATTTAAGTAAAGGCTATCCATATGAAGCTTTAGACACATAAAACACGGAACAATGAATAATCATCTCATGTTTCTCATGATATGATTGGTCACACTGAAGGAACATTCTTATCATAGTTATCATATCATATTGGAGGTTGTGTAAATATTTATATAGTGAGGATTATTGTGGTGCAGCTAAAAAGACTTTAAGATTTTAAAACTGGACTAAACGTAGTTTAAAAGTTCGTTTTAAAAAAAAATGGTTGTTATGTCTTCACGTAGCATTTCAGTGGCTATGTTTAAATTTACAACATGTCGAAATATTGTCATTAAATGCTGTTCAGCCAAGATTTATATTTGAAATAGATGTCTAAAAATGTATACCTAGTTTTAACCTAGATGCCTTTTTAACTGCAAATCACCAAACTCATTATTACTGGGTCGGACTATGATGTCATAGGTCTGTAAGTAAAATATGTATTATCCATTTATTTACCCGTTGCTATGGTAGTATTAATGAGGACTTTTTGTTGACTAAAGCTGTGTTCACACCAAACATGAAGCAAATTTTCGCTGTGTGTTACTTGTGCGATGATGTGTCTTTGCATTTACTTTGTATGTAATCACTCTGCGCGAAAAATTTGCTTTGCTTTCTGTGTGAACAAACAGTAACCCTGAGATGGGTTACTGTGTAGCCCTCAGCTGCTAGCCCATGCTTAACTGTGCAAGTGGCAGGTTGGTCATATGAAATTGCGCAAAATTGTACTGTACAAAGATTTCAAAATTGAAGTAGCAGCTTTAATTTGATCTGAAATGCAACGCAAATGTGTTGCATTAGTTTATATTGTGCATTGGTTTTGGTTGCGCATATCCCTTCACTTCTCTTCACAGAAATCAGAGTGCAAGACTGGTTCAAGCATGGGTGAAGTCCTAACCTGGAGCATGTAGTAAGATGTTGGCTTAAGTTGTCAATATAAACTTCTGAAATATTGTAGTTGACAAAAATAACATCTTGGAACTGGCTTTATGTTATAAATGCATAGCTGGTTGTGATCTCACAGGCGGCTGTGGCTTGGCGGTTGAGTGGGTCGTCTACCAATAGAAAAGTCAGCGGTTCGATCTCGGCTTCCTCCAGCCTACATGTCGAAGTGTCCTTGGGCAAGACACTGAACCTCAAATTGTTCCCGAGGACTGTGTCTTCAGTGTGTGAGTGTGTGTGACTAATTAGTTAGTTTCTTTGTACTGATGAGCAGTTGGCACCTGCCATCAGTCTGTGAATGTGATATGTAGTGTGAAGTGCTTTGAGTAGTTAGAAAAGATTAGAAGTAAATGGTAAATGGACTGTACAAGTACAGTCCATTTACCATTTAGGGTTAGAGTTTACTAAAACTACTCTCTTGAAAAGCAAGCATACATTCTGGATGCAGTAAACATGACCCTCCATTTCATCCTCCAGCACCTGGACTCCTCATGAACCTACGTCAGGATCCTGTGTGCACCATTGCTGCAGTACAAGCTCTCCGAGCCCAGAGTATGCCTGACTTCTCCTGCAGGTGCATCACAGACTTCCTGTCTGATTGGAGGCAGCACGTGAAGCTCGGTAAACACATCTCTGACTCCTGGACCATCAGCACCAGTTCCCCTTAAGGCTGCGTCCTTTCCCTTCTAATCTTTTCCCTGTACACCAACAGCTGCACCTCCAGTCACCAGTCTGTCAAGCTCCTGAAGTTGACACCACCTTCATTGGGCTCACCTCTGGTGGCGATGAGTCCGCCTACAGGTGGCAGGTGCAGTCTGAACAACTTGGAGCTCAGTGGAGATGGTTGTGGATTTCCACATGAACCCAGCCCCACCAGCCACCCAATCGACACTGTGGAGTCCTTCCACCTCAAGTGGGTGCTGAACATCAGCTCCATCCCCAAGAGCCCAGCAGAGGATATACTTCCTGAGACAGCTGAAGAAATTCAGCCTGTCAAGGTCAATGATGGTGCACATCTAAATCGCCCTCAGTCCATCCTCATCTCCTTCATCATCACCTGATATGCTGCTGCCACTGCCAAGGACTAGGACAGGCTGCAGGGTATCATTCGCTCTGCTGAGAAGGTGACTCGCTGCAATCTGCCACCTCTCCAGGACCTGTACGCCTCCAGGACTCTGAGGTGAACAGGAAAAATTGTGGCTGACCCCTCCCACTTTGGACACAAACTTTCTGAGACACTCCCAGGCTTCGGTCCATCAGGACCAAATCCTACCGTCACAAGAGTTGCTTCCCATTTGCAGCTGGCCTCATCAACAGGGCCTGGGGCCCCCACTGACACTTACTCTTATCCCCTTATTAGACACTACATGTTACATTAACGTACAGTCTCCAATGTGTTACATTAATGCACATCTTTTTGGACTATTATCTCTGTACATTGCACATATTCCTTATACTTCATACTGTGAATTTTTGCACATTCCTTGGTCAATATTTTGCACATTCCTGCACAAACTGTACAGCTCTTTTACTAGCAATGACCACACCATCAACAGATGTGTTTAAGTGATTTATTGACGAAAACTAAAGATTATGAGTGAAGCTCGAACTCTTGTACTTTTTCTGTCTATTGCTTTGTGTGGGGAAGCTTCATGGGGAATCCACGACGGACACCCACGGGAACCTATTTGAGAGTAGCAAGGAGAGGAAAAATAGTAGAAAGAAAGGTGTGGGTGGGAGGAAGGGGTGCAGAATATGAGAATGAAAGAGGAGGAGATGGTTTAGGTGGGTATTTATGGGAATGCTGGAAGTGGTGTCACTGAGGTGCGGTCTTGCTCCTGAAACTCTGCTAAATAGCTCCAATTCATCATAAAAACAGTGGTGTGAAAAAGTGTTTGCCCCCTTCCTGATTTCATATTTTTTTGCATGTTTGTCACACTTAAATGTTTCAGGTCATCAAACAAATTTAAATATTAGTCAAAGATGACACAAGTAAACACAAAATGCAGTTTTTAAATGAAGGTTGTTATTATTAAGGGAACACAAAATCCAAACCTACATGGCCCTGTGTGAAATAGTGATTGCCCCCTAAACCTAATAGGAAGAGGGCAAACACTTTTTCACACCACTGTACATACTTTTTATAGTATTTTTTCACATTTCTATTGTTAAGTTTTCTATTTTCTATTTATACTTCTTGACTTTTGTAGTACTATTTTTTTTTATCCTTTTCTCTTACTATGTTTATTGTTATGCACCGAAATACCATAGCAAATTCCTTGTATGTGAAAACCAACTTGGCAATAATAATTCTGATTCATCTGCCATAACAGTTCATATGTAAATACCATTATTTTATTGTTAACATATGAAGCTTAGAGTATGTTCAGTCAGGAAGACTGACTATCTTCATGCTTACTCTATGTATTATTTACTCTCCCTCTCTCAGTCTGTCTGTTCCCACTTCCAAATCATCAGCTGACTGAGGGCTTTCACTCTTTCAGTTAAACCAATCAGATTTTGCCACGACCTCTGTGAGCCAATAATTTCATTGCTGTCAAAGTTTAAAAACTGCTCTTTTCTCTGCTGCTGTCAGCTGTCATTTCAGTGTCAGATCGATGCAAACCTCCTCCACCCCATTCACCTCCAGTCTTCATCACAACCAGTGTTCCCAGTTAGTCCTTCCGGTGAGCTCATCTAAAGTCTCACATCTCATCCATTGCTCTTCACCCCTTCACCACTACCACCACCAGTGTCTAGACTCCATCAAGGGGATAGGCCTGTACATCTCACGGCATCACTGCCTCTTAAAATATGATGTCACGATGGGGTCTAATCGCCAAACACTTTTCACTTTCTTCAATCTTCCTATTGTGCACTATGTCAATAAATAGATTTTATTATTCATTAAGCATCTCTACAATTAAGTCTATCTTGATTGAAATAGGCCTGCCACTGTATTCTTGCAAAACTCATGAAGTCTGAGTGGGAGTGGTCATCTCTTCTGTCTGTCTACATTTAGGAAAATGCTGCTTAATAATAAAGATGCTATAGTTAGCAAGTTGATAGAGATAGAGAGGCCATGGTGGTGAGCTCACCTTGGGGAGTGTCTGTGGTTATAGTGTTAAACCTCTGCACTGGGCTGCATCCCCCACAGTAAGATTTTAATCACTGCTTGTTGATTCAAGCTATTGTTTTTTTAATCCGTGACATTTAGTATGATGCCTTTAGTAAGCCGTAGTGCAGTGTCTGAGTGCATGCGTGTGTGAACTGTTTTTCTTGGCAGTGTGATTTACTTAGTGAGGGAGAGACAGAGCAAAATAAGTTGCTATGCTAACACCATCTGAACTCCTGTACATGTTACAAACTATTGCAGGAACAAAGACAAAGACTAATGATTACTAAGGATCCTCTTCAGGGGGCTGACTCACTGTAGCCTCAGAGAAATAATTGGATTAAAAAAAACATTTTTAATTGTAGAACATTTATATATACTGTACTATAAGTATGGAATTCTAATGCACAAGGAAAGGATATATGACATTTTAAAAAAGTGTGTTACAGCAGCAGAGCAGTAAAGAAAATCATACACAATATAAAAATTTACCAACAAATTAAATCAAGCAAAAAAGATCCTTTGGAGTAGGTTAAACCTTTGTACTTTGCTGCAGAGAGCAGAAATAAACATTTACATGAACGTGATGTAGGCTTTTGGAGCAACTATCAGACTAGATCTTCAATCTCTCTGATGGCTAATGCTGCTAATTAGAGTACATGTGCTGTGTTGGTGTGTAGTTTATATGAAAAGCATCAGTTACAAGACAAATCAGATAGATTAATTGCGAATGAAAACAAAAGTCTGGAGTCAGCTGCGTTCAGATCTGATCCTCTGCTTATCATCAGATAGCATGTGGAGCCACCCAATGATTCCACACAAACCACATCTGCTCAGCATATGACTCTACAGCCATGCCATACAGTACCATACTGCAGCCAGGCCAGCACTCCAGAGACAGCGGGGCTCTGCTCTGATGTGCTTTTACAGAGAACAATGAGTCAGGGTGATGGCGAAACACAAGACATGAAGAATGAGACTGAAGTGATGGTATATGGAGAAGAAGTCAAGAAATGACAGCATTGAGGCAGTTATCAGTTATTGATTTGTGGTAAATTTGTCTTGCGAGTGAATTGTTTGAGCATGAACGGGTGCTTTGGTGATCTCTTCCAGATGATGATTTACATGACAGTATCTCTTTGTCTGCTGATCACATGACTTACAAGACACTTCATGATATTCTAACCAGAACTATATACCTACCCTGCATCCTCTGTGCCATCATTCTTGTGTCCTGGCTGCATTTCCCCCCTCATATATCCTCTCACATCCAATCTCTGCCTACTCCACAACCTCCATTTTGAGAGTGGGGCACACAGGGTGTTACTCTGCCTGAGTCTGTGCCTGCATATGTGCACAAATGAATTCATGCATTAACAAGTGTGCATGTGCTGTACGTAACGTGTTGTTCTGTATCTGTGTCAGAGCGGGAACAGGTCCCTTTCCCTGCCAGTAAAGTCCCATGAATCACCCATGTAGCCATAAGGCAGGCCAGTGGATGGGGCAGTATGTCTGTAACTCTAAATCGCTTCGCCACTGATGAACATTGTCCATCCTCCATCGATCACGCATCTGGATCCCATCGTTATCTGGAGCCCGTGGAAGAAGAGGGAGGGAACGGAGGGGAAGAAGGGCACTCCAATTACTGGTAGAGTAATTATTAATTATAACCATATTGGAAGTAGGATGAGGCAACGACAGAGTTGGAAAACAAGGCAGAATGATAATGGCTGCTTCTTTGGGTTTGGGGTGACGATAATACTGTAAGATCGAGGGGCAGAGGCCAAAAAGCGAATGATAAGCCTGGATTAAATATTTAATGGCAAGACCCTAATTGTAACCGAGAAGTTAAGATGAATTAGTGCTTTGCGTTAGCAGTCATAGCTCTGTTTTACATTAGCATAAGCAAGTTATTGCTCTGTAAGAGCGATGCAGATCTCCTGAGCCCGATGTTTCACATCTGACCGTGGGACTGTTTCAGAATGTTGCACTTTTAACTTCTGTGCCAGACTCTTTCTTTTCTCTGTGAGATGGATGGATGGGAGTTGTTAGCCAAGTCTATTAAATTTCTGCACAGTTGGGTGACAAGGGAAACTCAGCTGATATGTGCATAGTCAACAAGCTTATCAACTGAGGAAGGTTGGCCACAACTGTACCAAGCACAATGACTGCAGATTATCTAGAATGGCCAAGGACAGTGGACATGCACACGGTCCAGTTTAAAATCAAACTTTACTTTCCGCATCTGCGCATGTGCAGATGGTACACAACGACTGCATGTGTACATGTGTGTACATGTCTGTTCTTTTCAATGAACAGTACCTAATTACAGCTTTCTAGCTAACTAGTTATCTCAACAAATCAAGTTAACAAAACCAATCAATGAATCTGGTGGCACTAGTATGAAATTGGTTATTCCACAGTTAAAACTGAACTAAATTTTGTTGAGAAATTTTTGTTTTTAGATTATAACTATTATTTGAAGGGTCACTCATTGTGATAAACCTACAGAGAATTATTGCCCAACTCTGCAGCAGTACATAGCTTTTTAGCCTTCTTTAGGCAATTTTGGTTTTACAGCCCACATGTTTACAGTATGGTTCAGTCACCTCTCTCATCAATGCAGCAAGCAGTCATTTTCACCAAGAAAGCTGATAGACCCACTGTACTCTACCAACACCAGCACCAAATGGCAGACAGTTAGCAACTAATAGGTGAAGAAACTTGGAGGCCTAGCAAGACCCATCTGGGTCTTGCTAGGCCATTCCTGATTTTTTGTCAGGAATTGGCGATGTCCTTGAATGTCTTGTTTAGTTGCCCAACAGCCCATAAACCCAAGTTTTTTTAGTTTACTATCACATAAAATAAAGAAAAGCTGCAAATCTGCATAACTGAGAAGCTGGAACCAGATATAGTAAAGTTACCATCCAAATGTAGTGCAAATTTTAACCCAAATTCCAGAAAATCTGCTAAATAAAATGCAACTTAATGTGTGTTGATATTGAGATGAACAGTTGATGTCGCTAATTCTCTAGTTGGGTGCCATTAAATTATTGCGGGAGGGCAGAATGAGATGTGGAAAATGTGATGGAAATATGGCTTGTTTCATGTATTATTTGAGGAACGCTACAATCTCCTTAACCTATCCTCACCAACTATTCCACCTCAGCCAAGTGTAAAAACATGTTTGCGAGTTTTTTTCAAAGTTTTGGCTTTTCCACATTTTTTTATGCACAAATTGAAAATGAGAATAAAAACTGGTGGATGGAAATGCACTTAATGTTTGGCATTTTTACTTGAAAATGGCTTAAGACGGTTAATCAATTAATATTCTATCAGTCGAGTAAACGATTAATCGAATAATCGCTGCAGCTCTAAGAGGGAGATATAAAAAAATTAGACAGTACAATAGAGGGAGAAAGAAAGACTGTTGAATGAGTGAAATGACATTTATATTTAGTTAACGAATGTGAGACAACCCTGATTTTGAAAAAAATAGCCTTGTATGCCATTTTTTCATTGTGGGGACAAAAAACGACAACTGAGCAAACTCTATTCACTGATGAAATGCAATTGAAAGCTCAAGAAAAAAAATGCTTCAGTTAAGATTTTAATTGTGGTTTTTTTCTGTCAAACTACTGTTTCCAAGAAGAATCTGGTTGCCTGGGCAACTGGATAACCATGACTATGAAGCCTTCAAAGTGATACTGCGGTTGATTTTTCGGCTGCACGATACATATCATTTTTGTTTCATGAAATATCATGCTATGATATATTGTATGAGCATATGCAAGCCTTCTTCTGTAGATCACTATGTGACAACAAATTCACTTAAGGATCGTTGTGTTGACTTTTGGACTTACAGAGGTCAGAGAAGAACTTTCAGGGGTGGGCCAGTATCTGATTTGTTGATAAAATCTACTATCATTCCAATGTGTTGGCAATTTGATATACTAAGAACAAACTGGACATATCAGTCGGACCCTGTCTCTCCCCTGAGCAGGTTCCAGAGAATATATTCATACAAAAGCCTGGAATGTAAAGAGCAAAAACAAGCTCTCCAAAATTGTTGACATTGCACGGAAGGTGATTGGCAAGTCAGAAAAACAACTTTACAATATATTTGACAGGGCTGTACACAGGAAGGCTAGACATATACCTCGCACCCACTACACTCGAGTGTACGCACGACGAGCTGCTCCCATCTGGATGTCAATTTAGGGTCCCAAGGGCCAGCCGGAACATATGTAAGAAAAGTCTTTTATTCCTTATGCCATACAGGCACTGAACACAGAATGACTGCATCAAGGAACACTTGCTGTTTTATAAGATTTGTTCTCTTGTATTATTAATATAACTCATCTGCTGCTACCTGCCCATTTGCACTTGTATATTGTATACTGTATATTCTGAATGTTTTTAATGGTGTGTTATGTGCATTGTATTTGCTGTACCTTTGGAGAAGCCAAAGACAAATTTCCACTGAGGAGGAAAATAATGTCACTTTAATCTAATCTAATCTAATATCAACAGATGAACAGAACAGATGAACATCAGACATTTTGTGCTATCTTTGATCTGTGAATTAAAGTAATTGATGCAGTGTTTTATGGGATGGACTGTGTTCAGTGTATGGAATATGTTCTCCGGCTGTGTGTGGCGTTGCCTGTAAGAATCTGGATGACTCATTACATACCCCCCCACCCCTCATTCAACTCCAGCTCCGGTCAGACGCCCCCAATCCGGCTCTGGCACCTCTCCTTCTGCCCCATTCAGGGTGATAAACCCCAATTATGACTGCCCTCATCCGGAGTTCACACACACACACACACACTCAAACACACATGCAAAACTAAATATAAGTTAGCAAGAATATACACAAATACACACACACAGGCACACACACAGTGAGAGGCCTGATGGTCAGGTGCCCCAGACAGCATTCCCCTGTGTGATTAGGCTTAGTGAGCCATCTCCTCTCTCCAACCTGTCGCCAGTAGCTCTGCTTGGCCTTAACACCCAGCCAGCCGGCTATACAACACCACTGTCTGTGTCCGTGTGTGTGAGAGATCCAGTGTGTGTAAGTATGTATACACAAATCCAGGCAGTGTGTGTGTCGAATTTCTCTTTCACATAGATCTACACTGTGTGTGTGTGTGTGTGTGCTGTCTGCAACCCCTAAAGCTGTGTGGATTAGTGACAGGACCCCACCAGAGCATAACAAGGCTTTTGTCTCTAGAGCCCAGTAGTTTTATGGCTGAGCATGCTCTTGTGTGTGCTATGCATGTATGTGTGTGTGTATCCGTGCAGCTATGTGTGAGTGTATTTGGTATGTACCAAAAAAGTTATTTGTTGTCTTTATTTCCTTGCTTTTATTTCTTAATCATAGTGTGGAGATGGGTTAACGGAAGGGGGAAAGGGGCTTGTGATTTAAAGGCAGGCTTGTCACTGTGTGTGTGTATGTGGCTGAGGTACGCATTAGTGTCCTACTCCAAAATTGTAGTTCCACAGGCTGGAGGAAGCTGCTGTGTCACCAGAACTCACTCAGTTAACCTCAGGCCACTGTGTGTGTTTAAGCCCATGCCTGACTGAAAGTGATGGAATCTGCTTGGGGCAGGCTACGTTATCAATTACAGTTTATCATGAAATTTATTAGCAAAGTAGTTACACTGCTTGGGCAAATTAGTTCCTCATATTTATCAACCTGTCAATCTCTACTCCTGGCTTTCAGGCCATCAGTGGAATACTTATCAAGACAAAGGTGACTTTGTTTTCAACCTGAGTCTACCCCTTTTTTTAACCTGTCTTTATTGTAAATCAAACAAGGAATACATTATGGGAAATCTCTGCAGATCAGAAATTAGAATCAGCTTTATTGCCAAGTAGGTTTACACATATGAGGAATTTGCTTTGGTATGTAGGTGCCTGACAATAAACATAGTAGAAATATAAAGAAGTATAAAGAAACATAAAGCAAGTACTGCAGGTCAAGAATCGTAACTATAAAATTGACAATAAGATGTTAAAGAATATTAAAACAAAATATTATAAGAAAATAATAATAAATAAGAGAGAGAGAGAGAGAGAGAGGAGAGGTGGAGAGAGAGAAGGGGCGTGGGGGAGAGGGAAGCACAATGCAAATTCCACCTAGAATTTTAAAATAGTAATAATGTAATGGTAGTGGTAATATTAATATTAATAAAATAATAAATAGGAATGATTGTGCTAGGAATAATAATGATAATAATAGTAATAAGACTAATAATAACAATTGTAGTAGCAGTAGTCAAGCAGGAACACAGGGGCAGCAGGTGGCCCACAATCACAGATCCAGACTTTGCAGCTCCGGAGGCAGAAATACCTGCTGAAAGCGACAGAAGGAGAGAAGAGAGAGGGACGAGAAAGCACAAAACTATGGGAGAGAAGATGTCGAGTTAGTAACATGCATTAATAGGATAAAAATGCACACAGATGGAAAGGGAGAGGAGGAGAGAGGAGCTCAGTGCATCATGGGAAGTCTCCCGGCAGTCAAGGCCTATAGCAGCATAACTGAGGAATTGTGCAAGACTCACCCAAGCAAGCCCTAACTATAAGCTTTATCAAAGAGGAAAGTCTTCAGCCTACTCTTAAATGTGGAGATGGTGTCTGCCTCCCAAACTCAAACTGGGACCTGATTCCACAGGAGAAGAGCTTGATAACTGCTGGCTCTGGCTCCCATTCTACTTTTGGAAACTCTAGCAACCACAAATAAGCCTGCATTCTGGGAGCGCAGTGTTCTAGTCGGGTAATAAGGTATTATGAGCTCTTTAAATACGATGGTGCCTGACCATTAAGAGCTTTGTAGGTGAGGAGAAGGATATTAAATTCTATTCTGGATTTTACAGGGAGCCAGTGCAGAGAAGCTAATATGAGAAATATGATCTCTTTTACTAGTTTTTGTCAGTACATGTTTTTTCAGAATTCTGGATTAAGTGGAGAGTCTTAAGGGACTTGTTCGGGCAGCCTGATAATAAGGAATTGCAATAATCCAGCCTAGAAGTAACAAATGCATGGACTAGTTTTTCTGCATCATTTTGAGATAGGATGTGCCTGATTTTTGCAATGTTACATAGTCACCTATGTGACGCCAAAAGAAGGCAGTCCTTGAAGTTTGTTTCATGTAGAAGTTAAAGGATAAATCCTGATGTTCAGCTCCTACTTGAGTGCTGATGGTGCCCAGGAAGCAGAAGGACTCCACAGTGTTGACAGGGGAGTAACACAGGGTGATGGGGGTCTTTAGAGCGTTGAGCTCCAGGTTGTTCTGGCTGCACCAAGTCACCAGGTGGTCAATCTCCCACCTGTAGGCAGACTCATCCCTAGCAGAGATGAGCCCAATGAGGGTGGTGTTGTCCGCAAACTTCAGGAGCTTAATGGACTGGTGATTGGAGGTGCAGCTGTTGGTGTACAGGGAGAAGAGCAAAGGGGAAAGAATGCTGCCTTGGGGGGAACCGGTGCTGATGGCCCGGGGGTCAGAGACATGTTTCCCCAGCCTCACGTTCTGCCTCCTGTCGGACAGGAAGGCTGTGATCCACCTGCAGGGGAGTAAGGCACACTCAGCTGGGAGAGCTTGTCCTGTAGCAAAACTGGGATGATGGTGTTGAAGGCAAAGCTGAAATCCACAAACAGGATTCTGGCGTAGGTTCCTGGGAGTCCAGGTGCTGGAGAAGTGGAGGGTCATGCTTACTGCATCGTCTACAAACCTGTTGGCTCTGTCGATGAACTGCAGGGGGTCCAGGAGTGGGCCTGTGATGGCCTTGAGGTGGGACAACACAAGGCGCTCAAAAGACTTCATTACCACAGAGGTCAGTGCGATGGGTCAGTAGTCGTTAAGTCCTGTGGTCCTTGGTTTTTTGGGGATGGAGATGATTGTGAAGGATTTGAAGCAGGCTGGCACATGTCATATCTCCAGTGAGGTGTTGAAGATGTGTGTGAACACTGGAGACAGCTGATCAGTGCAGTGCTTCAGGGTGGATGGAGAGACAGAGTCTGGTCCGGCTGCTTTGCGCAGGTTCTGCCTCCTAAACAGTCTGTTAATGTCCCTCTCCAGGATGGAGAAAGTTGTTGCAGTAGGGGAGGGGGGGAGCCTCTGGGGTGGGCAGTTGTGGAGAGGCCCAGGGGCCCCTGCTGAGGTAGGGGAGGTGGTGGGCTGAAGCAGGTGGATGGGGTCATGGGGGATGGTGTCAGGACTGTCCCACTGTCTTTCAAATCGACAGTAGAACTCATTCAGTTGGCAGTGGGAAATCAGAAGCCCACTATTCATTTGACCAAGGTGGTAACTCATGCATCTAACCCACTAGATTGGCTTGGCTGGTCATTAGCCTCTGAGGCTGGTTACTAGCATGCCAGGGCTAGCTGGATTAGCTACTGATTTGGCGGATCACTTTCTTCTTTTGTATTTTATTGGCAGATTGGAGCCAAATGCTGCCACCGCCACCAAATTTAGACAAATAGGATTTATCTAGATACACCAGTTAGTTTACACAGTCAAGCCCAGCTGACAAGTTGCCTTTTCCTTTTCTGTGGGTTATGAATATGAATGTATAGTTCAACTGATTATATCTGAGAAAGATCTGATACAGTGTGGCGGTTATGCACCGCATTTAGCTCCAATCCGCCAATAAAATACAAAATAAGAAAGTGACCAGTCAAATCAGTAGCTAATCTAGCTAGCTTCAGCATGCTAGCAACCAGCCTCGGAAGCTAATGACCAGCCAAGCCAGTAGCTGATCCAGTAGATTGCTAGCCCTGGCGTGCTAGTTACCAGCCTCGAAAGCTAATGACCAGCCAAGCCAGTAGCCGATCCAGTGGGTTGCTTGCCTCGACATGCTAGTTACCAGCCTTGGAAGCTAATGACCAGCCAGGTTATGGGTGTGTTATGCTAGTAGAGGCTAATGTAGCCTCGAGCAGAGATGAGAAGCAGGCTACAGAGGTCTGTAAGCTCACTTCTTTCCAGTGCCACACTGCCATCTGATACACTGTGGCAGTTATGACAATAAGCTTACGTGCTGAGGTAAGCATATTATCTTATTTCCGGTCACCAGTGTTTGTGTGTTACTAGTATTTTTGCTGCTCTAGCTCATCACAGTTAATTTTGTTTGATTCTTCATTACAGTAACTAACTATCTGCTATACATTTAAACGTACACTGGTTCTGCTCAAGCACTCATAGCTCTTTCCTTCTTTTAACGACTTTCCCGCTAATCCCACAGTATAAGGTTATTCAGTTTTGCTAGCTACTGTTCTTTAGCTTAGCAGCTAGCAATGGCTTCTCTCTCTCCCTCTCACTCTCCTGCTCTCTCCCTCTCGGTGCGTCAAATGTTAAGCTATTCCTCTTTTAGTGATAATGGTACAATGCGGTTCTGCACCATGGGAACTCAATCATTAGCTGCTCTATTTAGCCAGCCCCCAGTGGCTGGTGTGGTTTTGGGCAGGCGGCAATCGCAGCCGTCTTGTTTACCCGGGGGCGCACCTGCCCTCCATCTGGTACCCCAGATACCGTACCTCCCTCCGTCCAACCGCACACTTCCTCGGGATGGCGGTGAGGCCCGCCTGCCTCAATGACCTGAGCACCGCCGCCACCCACCGCATATGCTCCGCCCAGCTGTTACTGTGGATGATGATGTCAACTGGTACAACCTGTATGGAGTGGAGAGGGCCGTCTTGTCTAGACTCTGGAGACAAGAAAATCTGCCCTTAGTCAAATCCAGTGTCGTGAAAAAACGAGCAGTGCCTAATCGATCCAGGAGCTCGTCGACCCAGGGCATCAGATAGGCATTAAACTGTGACACATAATTTACCTTGCGGTAGTCCACACAGAACCGTATGGTCCCATCCTTCTTGCTTACAAGGATGATGGGGCTATACCAGGCACTGTGGGACTCTTCTATCACCCCCATCTCCAGCATGGCCTTTTATTCTTCCTGAACCGTTTTTTGTTTGTATTCAGGCAACCAGTAGGGCCATGAATGCACCATCACTCCCGGGTGAGTTTCAATGTGATGCTGTATGAGGTTAGTGCGACCTGGCAAGGGGGAGAACAACTGCAAACTGTAACTCAGCCATGTCTGTTCTGTGGGACAGCATGAGATGGTTGTTAACGGAGAGAGAGGCGGACCTGGCCGATTTTGAAACCTCTGGCCCCAACTCAGGCTCACTCAGGCTCACTGCGAATGACACTCAATTCTATCGCTCCTCTAAAAAAGAAGATAATAAAATAAAGAAGGTTAGCTCCATGGTATAACCCCCAAACCCGCAAATTAAAGCAAACATCACGAAAACTTGAAAGGAAATGGCGTTCCAACAACCTGGAAGAATCTCGTTTAGTCTGGCAAGGTAGTCTTAAAACATATAGGAAGGCCCTCCGTAATGCCAGAGCAGCTTACTACTCATCAGTAATAGAAGAAAATAAAAACAACCCCAGGTTTCTTTTCAGCACTATAGCCAGGCTGACAGAGAATCACAGCTCTATTGAGCCATGTATTCCTATAGCGCTCAGTAGTAACCACTTCATGAGCTTCTTTAATGATAACATTTTAACTATTAGAGAAAAAATTCATCAAGTCCTGCCTTCAACCGGTGCCAACTTGTCTTCAAACACAGGAACCTTGGAAACAGCTGTAGAGCCTGATGTGTGTTTTGGCTGCTTTGCTCCTGACGATCTTCTTCAGCTGACTTCAACGATTAATTCATCTAAACCATCAACCTTTCTCTTAGACCCCATTCCAACTAGGCTGCTTAAAGACCCTTTACCCTTAGTTAGCACTTCTTTAATGGATATGATCAATCTGTCTTTATTAACAGGCTATGTACCACAGTCCTTTAAAGTAGCTGTAATTAAACCGCTTCTTAAAAAGCCCACTCTTGATCCAGGGGTTTTAGCCAAGTATAGACTAACTATCTAACATTCCTTTTCTTTCTAAGATCCTTGAAAAAGCAGTCGCCAATCAGTTGTGTAACTTTCTAAATAACAATAGTCTATTTCAGGATTTTCAGTCAGGATTTAGAGTGCATCATTGCACAGAGATAGCATTGGTGAAAATTACAAATGACCTTTTAATTGCATCAGACAATGGACTTGTCTCTGTACTTGTCTTGTTAGATCTTAGTGCTGCATTCGACACCATTGACCATCACATCCTATTACAGAGATTGGAACATTTAATTGGCATTAAAGGAACCGTACTAAGCTGGTTTAAATCCTATCTATCAGATCAATCTCATTTTGTACATGTTAACGATGAGCAGCTTACTACTCTAGTCCTACTTACTACTACTACGTGCACGCCAAAGTTAGTCACGGAGTTCCACAAGGTTCTGTGCTTGGACCGATTCTATTCACCTTATATATGCCACTTCTAGGCAATATTATTAGGAAACACTCCATAAACTTTCATTGCTATGCAGATGATACCCAATTATATCTATCGATCAAGCCAGATGAAACTAACCAGTTAACTAAACATCAAGCATGCCTTAAGGACATAAAGACCTGGATGACCTGCAACTTTCTGATGTTAAACTCAGTAAAAACTGAAGTTATTGCACTTGGTCCCAAACACCTCCGAGACACTTTATCTAAAGATATAGTTACTCTAGATGGCATTGTCCTGGCCTCCAGCAACACCGTAAGGAACCTCGGAGTTATCTTTGATAAGGATTTATCCTTTAACTCCCACATGAAACAAACTTCAAGGACTACCTTCTTTCACCTATGTAACATCAGGCACATCCTGTCTCAAAATTATGCAGAAAAACTAGTCCATGCATTTGTTACTTCTAGGCTTGCAATTCCTTATTATCAGGCTGCCTGAACAAGTCCCAACAAGTCTCCAGTTGATCCAGAATGCTGTACCATGTGTACTGACAAGAACTAGGAAAAGAGATCATATTTCTCCAATATTAGCTTCTCTGCACTGGCTCCCTGTAACATCCAGAATAGAATTTAAAATCCTTCTACTCACGAACACTGCGCTCCCAGAATGCAGCGTTATTGGTGGTTCCTAGAGAGTTCCTTTGATAAAGCCTACAGTTAGGGCTGTCTTAAGTGAGTACTGAACCATCCCTTAGTTATGCTGCTATAGGTCTAGACTACCAGGAGACTTCCCATGATGCACTGACCTCCTCTCTCCTCCTCTCCTTCTCCATCTGTATGCATTTTTATCCCATTATTAATATTACCACTACCATTACCTCTCCCCCCTTAAATTGAATTGAAACCTACATCCACAACCTAACAATCTTTTTTTTTTTAATATCTCAAGGTTCAAGCTTCAGCAGCAATATTAAGTTCCTCTCCTAATGTATTCTTGATGGCACCAGCTGTGTTGATTTGTGATTGGTGCAACTACAGATTCTTTATAGTCGCAGTCTCAGGAAATTGATAACAGAGAATCATCAACAGTTTACTTCTTACCCAGATTTTACTGCCCCTCCCCTGTGAAACCCAAGCCCTGTATTCTTTTACTTTCTATACTGAGAAATATACCTCTGACTTTATCTATTACAGGTCAATACAGTGTACATACCAAAGTGTGTGCATCTTCACGTTGTCCACAAGACTGGAACTGAACATTAACCCTGCTGTCCCTTAGTGGCAGTACTTTGTGTGTTTGTGTCTATGTGTGTGTGCTGGCAATTGGGGATCATGGGGTTGACACTGCAGTTTTTCATTGGAACTGTGATTCTGACTGGAAATACCAGAGCTTTGACTTAACACAGCAAAGAACCCCAACCCTAAAAGATATACAGAGGTCTAGAGAGGAAAACCAGAGACTAGTGGTAAGTTGGAGATGTGGGGGCACAGCTGATGAGGGGGTGATGATTAGTGCCAGTATTGTATAAATGCTCACAATACTTTCAGATGACACAACTTTTTACTATAAACATGTATTTATTTATTTATTAAGAATTTGCATGCAGCATGTTGCAAAATATCCAGAGTGAAGTTGCAGAGAGCTGTTTAATATGGCACTATGGAAAAGCTCTAGTTTACCTAGCCCCACTCCCAGGCTGTGAATGAAACAGTCCTGGATGGTTCCATAGAAAAGCTCAGGGAAGTGTCTGTGTACTGCTCTTTAACAGAGGTGGGGAAGTTAACCAGACATGCATTTTCCAAACCAATACTGTTAATACTGTTTGAAAACACTTTTGATAGAGCATAAATCTCCCTTTAATGTTGCTTGTCCAAGTAAGTTTTATAGCGCGACGTCTTCTTCCCCTCCTTGTGGTGCTTCAAGCTGTAATGGGTTCATTATTGTCCCCTGAGGATGGGGATTAGAAAAAACCCACTGATAATGGTACAGTTGAAGTGGGTGTTTTTAATCCACAATTACAATTACAATTTACAAGGGG
This sequence comes from Siniperca scherzeri, assembly GCA_027580175.1. Taxonomy (NCBI): domain Eukaryota; kingdom Metazoa; phylum Chordata; class Actinopteri; order Centrarchiformes; family Sinipercidae; genus Siniperca; species Siniperca scherzeri. The sequence continues at coordinate 5,856,057 of CM050843.1, read as the reverse complement.
CAACAATGAGCCCATTCCACACTCTCTGCGAACCGACACAAAGGTGAGATTTATGCTTTATCAGAAGTGTGTATCAGAAGAACAGTATTTTTTTATTTTAACTGAGAAAAGGATGAAGACTAACTGGTTGGTTTGGAAAAGGCATGTCTGGTTAACTTCCCCACCTCCGTTAAAGAGCAGCGCACAGCTGCTTCCCTGTGCTTTTCTATGGGAACCATCTGGGACTGTCTCCCTTGCAGTGGCTGGGTAGTCCCAACACTTTTTTGCCTTGTGTTTTGCCTCTCAGGCAAAGGTTGTCCTAATTCTGTGATTGCTGGAGTTTGTTCAGGCTTTACTCTGCCAGAGACTTAGGTTTGCAGACAGTTCTCAAGGCTTCATTCACTTCTGCATGATTTGGGAGAAAAAACACATTTTGATTTATTTAGGTTTAGATTTTTTATTACTCTAAAAAAAACACTACCAATTGAGCATCAATCAAAGCAAAGGCTGCAAAAGACAGTGTTCCTGAGACAAGAATTTATTTTTGATGACTAAAATTATATTTCAGTCTTGCTTGCTTTATTTTTTTTTATTATCTTTGATTTAATCATTTTCTGATGTGTGGTTAAAGATTTGAATACAGCAATATCTCATGAGTCTCATTTCTCTATCAATAAAACTAATACATTTTTAGGCTTGGTGCTATCTATTGTTGACCTTGAAATTGTCTTCGTCCATCTGTGTGGTATTTTTGTGCCCAGCTCAGAGCGCATGGTGCACAGGTGGGAGGAGAGGAACAAAAAGATGGGAAGTTCATTCAAATGAGACAGCACAAAGCGAGTTATTGGTATTTTGGTGGAAAATATGTCTTAGACTTTGCGCTGAGAAAAAACATCTCAGAACCACGTCTGTTTCTGGTCCAACGACAGAAATAATATGACTGGAGATATATGTACCATGTAACTGTATGTGTGTGTGTGTGTGTGTGTGTGTGTGTGTGTGGTAGCCTACTGAAACAGAGAAACAAGAATAAAAAGAAACTCAGTTATAAATGATTCACTGTATTACAACCAGGGGCATAGGACTGTGGGGGAAAAGGGGACTGAGTATACAGGGCCCTGATGTGAGGAGGGCCATGGATGCAGGGAGGGGCCCATAGAGAATGCCTATGTAGATGGTCCAGAATTTTGTGCTACACCCATGATTACAGCTCTTAATATCAAACTGGTATAGAAATGTAAGTATATAACTTTTCCAAATGGCTGGTAACATTAAAAGAGAAAATGACAATTAGCTACTGCTCAGTACAAGTTTCACTAGTCTCATTCAGCTCTAAAACAACATTGCGTTAGACTGCCCTCTATTAGGTTTGCAACAACTACACACCATGGACACCTCGCGTCAAGTTGTCACAAACTATGTGGCTATCCATATGCAATATACTGTAGCTGCCTACATTCATTAAAAAAACTTACCATGAAATTCACAGTAATTAACTGACAGCAACTGACAAGTAACTGAAAAAAATACACTAATTACCTGGCAGCAATTGAAAAGACACACATCCTGTTAATACTCATTTCTTCTAAATGTTTTAATTATTCCAATTCTGCTTCAGGACAAAGAGCTGTCCATGTTTTCCAATCTCTGTGCTGAGCTCCACCTGCGACTTGCGTCGCGCTGATGGGACTGCAGGTCCGACTTGCACTGCCTCCGTGGGCCGCATATTTAGGGTGCGTAGGATGTCCCGAATCTCAGGAAATTAGTCTGGCAAAATAGCTCGATAGCACCACCTAACAGTCTTCAAAGTCAAAGTTCCGACTTTTAACGTTGACCTAGATTTTTGGGAGGCAGATGTATCATGTCCAGACTTAAAAAATAGCCTCTTGGAGCCATACCATGAAACCAACAGGAATTTTGAATTTCCTGTACAATTTTAGTTCATTTTTTGCCATTTAGAGGCTTCATACTTTAACGTACTTTTCCTACAGAATTACTCAGATCGACTTGGGCAGTCCAATCTAAAGACCTTCGGGATCAAAAGTTGTTCAAAGTTTGTGGATAAGATGAACGGTGTGTCTGTGGTGTGGTGTCGAATTTCCAAGTTTCGCTATGAAACAGGAAATACATTGTAACTGGACATGATCAAATCTGTCCCAAACATGTTCGATGATAGTCCCGTGCTAAACACATCTATATGAACAATATTCAGGTATTGTCACAGCACCACCTACTGGGAACAGGAAATGGCATGTTTTACACATTGATTTACTCCAGCCAATAGTTTTTGTAGAGCAGGCTGTTATGGGCCGGCGAATTTCGCCATGACGCAGGAAGTTATTGTAACTTCAGTGTACATGGTCCAAACTGCTGCAATCTTCATTTGTTTGATAACAGCCCTGCCCTAAAGACAACTACAAGCCAATATTCAGTCATAGTCATAGCACCAACTACTGGCAATAGGAAGTTACAGGCCCTATACTCTCACACACTACTCCTCCAGGTTAACCAGATCCAGCTCAAATTTGTTCAGCAAAGTCTCAAGACCTTCATGATGATTCATTGTGAACATTGTGAGTTTCCATCACCAACACCTTTGTCATGGAGACATATTTTTCACAGTGAAACAGGAAGTTGTTGTAACTTGAGTGTACATTGTTCAATCTGCCCCAAATTTCACATGTTTGATAAGAGTCCCGGCATAGCCTGAGGACATGATAGACTTGGTGGTTATGTTGCGCAAGGGGTAAGCAGCAGAAAATCTGGTAGTTTGACACATCACAGTGAAAATATACATACTACCAGATTTGGACTTGGGCAGTGGGCCAACACAGTCAATTGGCAGTCAATGTCTTTTTAACCCTCTTTTTAACCCCCAAATGCCCGGCCACCATGTCATGAGCAGTTCTCAAAATCCCAGCTCTAAGCTTAGTTAGAACCACAATCTGGAAAATGGCATCACCAACAAACTTATCACCTTGAGGCAACCATTTTCTCACCAACATGCCCTCATCAAGGAATTATCCATGTGCCACCCTGTTGGGACTCCACAGATTAATTAATTAATTTGGGTCATCGTTAACTGAACTTTTGTTAGACTGCATTCTCTTTTGTCCCACAATCCTGAGAGCGATTGAACGCAGCATTGGCCAGTCTGACCCAGATGTCACCAGGTCAATAAAACGGTCAGCAATCATTCGTTCTGTCTGTTTTTCTCCTGGAATCCTTTACTGCAGCGGATGGCCATGGCTGTCCCACTCAGTGTGGCGTGCTCACCAGCAGACACCCACCTGAAATGTGCTCGGAGCAGAAACACCCTGCTGAACCGAAGTCTCCTGACATTCCAAAGCGCTGCAAATCAGGCCTATTAGATCTCTGCAACAAAATTTAGCACAAACGGCTGCCACACACAAGAATGCTAGCTAACTTTGCATGCTAACAGGAGCACGAAGCAAGTTAACGCCGAGCTGTTAGCTCTATAAGAACAACCACAGGCGGAGCGACCAGCTTCCTCCAATCTCTACAAGTGGACATTGCACAGCAACAGACGCTTCCACAGCGGAACCACCGTTCTTCCCAGCTTGGCTTGTCTACAACAGACTGACCGCCAGCTAACAGCAGCACCAAAGCCACCTCTCTTTCAGATTTAGAATCAGAATCCCTCCCACAGACAGGTAATGTAACAACTGGGCATAGCATAGAGTAACAGTGTATATAGCTAAGCAAAGGACTGTTTAACTTTTGTACATGTGACATTACTGATGTGTTTTCATTGAGGTTTTATTGTTGTGATCTTCTCCATGGTTAACAAGAGTTTATTATTGTAACCGTAGTTCTCAGCCACTGCTGATGTTGATGTTAGTTTATGTTAGGTTCCACACAGACAGAGTCTTTGCATGCTAACTAAAGCCTTTTAACTTGGCACCGTTATCCTAAATAAATCCATACATACAGATACACATACACCTCTAATTGGGCCCTTAAAGATAACCACACCTGGCAGAGAGTAACTTTAAAGCTCCCACTTCACATGTCCCTTTCATTCTGACCACGTGGGTTTATGCTCGTGCACGTGAAACATACGGAGGTAGAACAAAGAAACATACACACATTCCTTTTGCCGCACACACAGATACACACACACCCTTTGTTCTGTAGTTTAGTGTATTTAGAGTTAGTCTTCATATTGTGTGTTTTTCCTTGATCGCACCTACACAAGTGGGTGCCCCCTTTAACCATTGTAAATCCCAACAACACTTTCCATCTCTTCCACTGGACGCACCTGCTGAAACAGCTCTGTTAGATTAGGGCCCTCCTGCTGCTCCTATCGATCTCAAGTCAGTGCGAGACACAGAGAAGGGAAAGGCGGGCAAGGGAATCACAACATTTAGAGCAAATTTTTTTCAACCTTTTCTCTTCTAACTTATTTTTGTCCAAACAAGCCTGAACCCTAGTGACAGGAAAAACCTGTGGGCAGTCTTTATCCTCAACCTCAGCATTATCCACAGAAGGAGAGTAGGTAACGACAGTTAGCTCATTCCCTAGAATCACTTGCACTCCTTCAAAGTCAAAGTTAAAGCATTTCTCTCACTCCAATAGGTCTGTTTCTCGTATTTTTTTGCACCCCTGAATTTCTGCCAGCAAGCCTCAGGTACCAGTTCATATACTTTTTAAAACTGCAGTTTTCACCTTGAGATAGTTTTCACTGTCTGTTATAGGCAACGCAGAATAAGCTTGCTGAGCCTTCCCAGTCAACATGTAGCAGCAGGGTCTGGTCAGGATCACTCCACTTCTTGTTTTTAGCCAACCTCTCGAATAACAAAAAAAAATTATCTGGATCCTTTTCTGAAAATCTGGGAAGCGATCGCAAGCGAGACATCAAAATATGAAGAACTGGCCCCATAAGGTTCTAACTCCTTAACTGCTCAGGGATCAAGGATCCTACCCTCCCTGAACAGTTCCAGTTTGTAACAATCTAACCGCTGATGTTCTTGCTCCTGCTGTAGCTCAGCCTCACGTAGCTGCACATTGTATTTTAGCCTCTCAATTTCAACCACTTGTTCCTGTGCACGAATAGCCTGTTCTTGTTCCAGAACGATTTCCTCACATTCCAATTCATGTTTGTGCTGCAAAGTTAACAGCTCCTTTTGCTGCTCAGAGCAAAGGGTCAGAGTTGCTCGGAGGGTCAGGGTTACTCCAACCCCAGCTACAGGCCACACAAATTTCACAGACTGCTCAAGAAGATTGACGTGAGGAGTTACTACACTCTGAGACTACTGAAGCTTCGTACCAAGCTTTCCTTTACTACACCCAAAAAGCAGTCCTTAAGCCCCTGACTAGGGATTTCAATTTCAAAATGTTCTGCCTTTTAGTAACTGATCCTTGGTGCAGGCATCTCGTAGACCCTCCTGGAAGACAACTGGCCACTCCCTCTCCAGGTGCAGCCAACCAACTCTGACAGCCCTCTTAACACTGGCACTCCTGGAAGATAGCCTCTCTCTATCTCTTTCTCCTATCTACCTCTCTCTAGTTCTCTCTGTCACAAACTCAATAAATTAAATTTACTGCATTTTGGTTTTGTCAATTCTGATACTGCCTGATTCTGATAAGTTCTTAAATATGTCTAAACATCTTTGCAAGGTCAAGGAGCATAGCTGCATAGCTTTGTACGTGTATGTAAATTGTATGAGTGTGTATGTGCGTGCATGTTGTAGCCTGTGCAGCCAACGAGGAGCACATTCATGGTAAAACCCTGATGGCTGAGTCGTGGTGACAGCGAGAGGTGACGCAGTTCAGCACCCACAGAAAACAGAGGAATGGACCAAATTAAATTCAGCTGTGAGTGTGTGTGTTTGTGTGTGTTTATGTGTGGGCCAAAATGACACTGGGCTAGACAGAGAAGGAAACCCGCGGTGAGAGTGAGGCCTGGCTGGCTGGAGCTGTCGGCTGTTGTTTTCACACTAGTACTGTGGTTAATGCCTGGAATACTTGGACAAACCTTCGCAGCTGAAGGCAACTCTCTGATTTCCTGTCTACTGCAGAAATGACTCTGATAAGGTAGATGAACATACCCCAAGGACCTGGACCTCTTAACACATTGACATAGGCACTTACTAAGCAATATGCTCCTTATCGCCTTAACGATGGCATAGAGCACTCCTGTCAACATGCATGTGGGAAATCGGAACTTTCAGCACTGACCCACGGACCTCCAGCACACACAAACACAGTTTTTCTCACTCTCTTCCCACTAGTGAGGAAACTGTTCACTGCTGAGTAAAGCTGAGGAATAAACACATACATAGTTGTGGCTTCTGTCGCTAGAAATGGAGGAAATCACAGCCAGTAAATGTGGGCAAGATGGCTAACCAACGCTAGAGCCAGCACCTATGTACCTCTACCTCGACTTTCTCTCTCCTTCTTTTTTTATCAGTGTTGAATAACCAGCGTGTGTGACCTAGGTAGGATAGAAGGGAAATGATACTCTAAGAGGCCAGGCAATACACCTGTGAGATGGGTGAGACATTATGAATAGTACAAATGGTGATTAATGGTGCACAACGCAAAGACCACATAGAATTTATTTTAAAAAAAATAGTAGAATAGTAATTGCAGTGTTAATGTTAATAAATTTGTAATAATAGGAATGACAGCTATAGGAAAAATAATGTCAGTATTAGTAACAGAGCCAATAACAACAACTGTAGTAGCAGTTGTCAAGCAGGAACACTGGGGCAGCAGGTGGCCCACAACCACAGATCCAGTCTCTGCAGCTCCAGAGGCAGAAATACCTGCTGAAAGCGACAGAAGGAGAGAGGAGAGAAATGAGAAAGCACAAAACTATGAGAGAGAGAAGATGTTGAGTTAGTAACATGCAGTAATGGGATAAAAATGCGTACAGATGGAGAGGGAGAGAAGGAGAGAGGAAAGAGGTGCATCATGGGAAGTCTCCCAGCAGTCTTGGCCTATAGCAGCATAACTAAGGGATGGTTCAGGACTCACTCAAGCCAGCCCTAACTATAAGCTTTATCAAAGAGGAAAGTCTTTAGCCTACTCTTAAATGTGGAGATGGTGTCTGCCTCCCGAACCCAAACTGGGATCTGATTCCACAGGAGAGGAGCTTGATAACTGAAGGCTCTGGCTCCCAGTCTACTTTTGGAGACTCTAGGAACCACAAGTAACCCTGCATTCTGGGAGTGCAGTGTTCTAGTCGGATAATATGGTATTATGAGATCTTTAAGATACAATGGTGCCAGACCATTAACAGCTTTGTAGGTGAGGAGAAGGATTTTAAATTCTATTCTGGATTTTACAGGGAGCCAGTGCAGAGAAGCTAATATTGGAGAGATATGATCTCTTTTCCTAGTTCTTGTAAGTGCACGTGCCGCAGCATTCTGGATCAATTGGAGAGTCTTCTGGTGCCACTATAAGGTTGACATTTATGGTTTTGAGTGAAACCATTGAACCATCGAACAGCTATTGGATGGATTGCCATGCAATTTTTATTTGAATATACAATTTTTATATACATTTTCAACTAGCACCAATATCTGGTCAAACTTTCAATTTGACCAAATACCTGCAAAACTAATAACATTCCCATCAGCCTCATCTGTACTTGGTGTTTAGTGTTAATTGTCAAATATTAGCATGCTAAACTAAGATGGTGAACATGGTAAACATTATACCCACTAAATATCAGTTAGCATTGTCATTTTGAGCATGTTGCCATGCTGACTTTTAGCTCAAAGCACCACTGTGCATAAATACAGCTTCACAGAGTTGCTAAAATGGCTGTAGATTATTAGTCTTGTTGAAGAGATAATAAACTTACATCAAGCAGGGCCTTCTCAAAGTGAAATGGAGAAAATTGGAGCTTTCATTTTGTAAAATTGTAAATACAAGTTAGCGTTGTAACTTACCTAATGTTGGAAAGCTAAGAGTGGGAGAGTACTGTTTCAGTACAGTAAAAAGACTAAAGTTGTCATAATATCAAAGAGAGAGACTGTCTCCAGATTTTTAAGGTCTAAGTATAATTTGATCAGATTCCACCCAACTATGCAGGACTGTGTTTTGATTATTTTTGTATCAGATGTTTGAACACAGACATCATTCAAGTGTGGGAGAATTTTTCTCTATGGTCTATAAAACCTGCAGTGAAACCTGCCTCGCCCTGTCTGCAGTCATTACTTAGAAATTTTCACCAGTATGACTTTCAGGGAAGAGTTTAATGGTCATGGTCAAAATCCTGTTCCGGTTGCATTTCCACCCGGACAAGAGGAGCACTCTGTGGCAGCTGATTTTTCCAATCTTTATGCCAGCTTGAATGTGTGCACGTCGGTTGAAGTGTGTGGTCAGTGTTGGCTTTTTGCTGAAAGCCAAAGCTCTTCCAAAGCCACAGACAAAGCCACAGCAGGTGGTTGGGTAGCAGAGTAGAGGAGAGGAGGAAGGAGGCCAGGCTCAAAGCCTCTCCTCATCACGCTCCTCGACTCTGAAGAAAAGGCTGATGAATCGGAGCCTAATAGGATGGAGGGGCCACACTCATCCTTTTACTGATGGACAGGCGTGCAGGACACCAGCAGACTGACAGAACAACAGATGAGAAAGTGAGTAGAAAAACTAAATATGAGACCCCAATAAAATGATGATATGAGATTAAAAAAAAGCTCCTGGCTGGAGAATTCCTGCTACTTTGATTTGTGAAAGAAAATCAGCCAGTGTTTGGTTTCCTAAAAGAAAGGAAGAGGAAACTGACCTATCCAACAAGTCCTCATACATAAATGGAAAAATAGCTTGTTTTTATTACTTTCCAAAATTACCCAAATGAACAGTTTCTGATTGAACCCCTCTGTGGTTCAAGTTTGGTTAAAAGTAATTGGTAAAAGCAGTATTTTTTGGGCCACTTTGGTCAGTGGAACATTGACATATTCCACCTTATAAATTTGAATGTGTTAGCAAACATTTGCCTAATTACATATCCAGCAGAAGCAACATTAGCATTCATTTGAAGTTGTGTTTCTGTCCACCTGATAAATGTAATTCACTCTCCTTTTAACTGTTGTTGGTCTTTACCAACTACTTAGAAGAAATATCTACCTCTTTAGCTGCTAAATAGTCTACTATGTTCACCAGCTAGTTGCTAACTTTGTCTGTCTGCTGTTTGGTGCTGAGCAGGTAGCGTGTAGTGGCTTTATCAGTGCCTTTTCACTGAAAACAACTACCTGCTGCTGCTGGAAACAAGACTGATGAGAGCAATGAGACTGAACCAAAACAGTAAAGTTGTGGGCTGTAAAACTAAATCAATGTGGTGAAAGACACTAAAACTCTCTGTAGAGCTGAGGGGGAATCGATAGTAAGAAGATTGTCACTACGAGCAACCCCTTGAGCTAGCAGCTCAAGGCTACATTACCCGCTACTAGCGTGACACACGATTCTCCGACCAAAATGTCAAGTTGCATTGTGGGTATTGTAGGCACCAGGTTTTGACAAGGAATAGGAATGTGTGGAATAAAAAAGACAATATCTCTGTTTCAGTCACCATAATGAGTCTGACAATGTTATAGGAGTGCAATGCTAACTTGGTGCACGTAGTCTTTTAATCAACAATTACAACCTTGCTGAGTAGTTGGTTAAAAACAGTCTCATACACACTGCTGCACTTAACATCACTACACTCTGCATTAGATGGGAATCTTTTTCACTGGTTAAGATATTTGCTGATGAAGCATCACCCTCAGTGGCTGACTGAGGGTGCCAGTGACGGGGCCCATGGGTGACCCATTGACTGCTGTGTTCCTATGACGCCTGCCAGGCTTTGTAATGGACACCTCAGCTCAGTCTGGCCCCTGGACCCTCGCAAGGCTTCTGGGAGCCCGCTGTTGACTCCCCATTGTCTGTGTAAGTGTGTGTGTGTCCAAAGGGGTCTTTGGAGGCCTCCTGGGGGCCAGTGAGTCAGAGTGTCTTTGTTATGACAGTTGGGCTGCTTTCATACAGAGTAAATCACTGCCCTCAGCTGTTCATTTACTGGCCGAACCCCAGACAGCCCTCGTGACACACACACACAGTCGTGTTTCCATCACTTTCGGGGACATTACATTGACTTACATTTATTCCCTGGAGTCATGGATTCCACCGGACACGGCTGCGTCGTGTTGCAGCTGCAACGTGGCCGCCGGATCACGGTCATTCTAGACAATGCTTGTGATCCCACCAGATGCACCACAGCGCGTCCTAAAAGCTGCTCTCCGTTCTGCTCTGCGGTGAATGCGTGGCGAGCTACAGATAGCAAATGAACCGGACAGGAAGTCAGACACAGAAATGGCATAGAGAATCTGATCAATTTTCAAAATAAAACACCCTGTGCTGACTCCCGGTCGTATATCAACAAAAAACACAACTAAAACAGACAAAAATAGAAACCATTTAACTACATAGCCTACTTACCCATGGTAGAAGTACAAATGTCAAGGAAAAAGGACCAAATCAACAAGTCAGCAACGTTGGGCAGTCAAAGCGCTCTGCTTCTGAAACGCTCGCAGTGGGGTATGAAGGCGTTTGGAGGACGGAAAAAAACTGGCTCACAGACGCAATGTTGTAGAGCCGTGCCTGGCATTAACCTAACCCTAACCATAACCACTACTTGCCTAAACCTACTGTAACCCTAACCTAAACCTTAACCTTACCCAAACTTAAACCAAGTCTTCACCCAACAATTTAATGATTTACGTTATAGAGACTTTCTATAAGGAAGGTGAGCCCCCACAATGTGACAGATTTATACCACCACAACATTAGTAATACATTAGTAATAATAATATTTTCCAGAGACACTATAACACTTAATTTTCTTGATATTTGTTATGTCACTTACTAAATCTACAACTTCAAAGCAATGCAAACTAGGGATGAACCGATCCTCTCTTCTGGAACTGACTGGTCTGATATCCCAACTCACAGCACTGGTACTGGATGATACCATGTAGTGATCAAATGCCAATGCTCTCTCTTCCCCATATTTAAAATGTGTAAAAATGAGCTGCACTCCTACTGTCAAACTTTGTAAGACATGTAAAAATTCCATCCTCACAATGTTTGTAAATGACTTCCTAACACAGACAAAAAAAAGAGCATGTGAAAATCTAGACTACATTCAGTCAGTTTTGGTTAAGATAAGCTAACCCCAAATCCCATCATCAAAACTTCTAGTTTCACAATAAAATCCTACCACTGCCTTTACACTATAATGCTTGTATTGTGAAATACATGGAATGAATTGCTATCAGCAATAGCTTTACATATCAACACTAGCTCATCGCAGCAAATGAACAAAACAGAACATGAAAGGAGCCACCTGCTGTGAAAAAGCCATTTGAGTAACAGAATGACTGGCGGCATATTATGATAAATACAATATTATGTACCACTGATTGCTGTGGCATTAAAAACTGAGGTGGTAGCCTGCGATGACTCTGTGAACTCATAGTAAAACACAAAATTGTAGAATGTCAGTGATGAAGAAGATGATGAACTGTATTTAATGTGGATTGGTCATGTCTGGATAATATCCACATTACCTGTGATGGCATTTTTATGTAATATTAATGCTTATACAGTAATAGTCTGGACATATTAATTCAATTTTATTTATATAGCGCCAATTCATAACAGAAGTTATCTCATTGCACCTTTCCTATAGAGCAGGTCTAGACCGTACTCTTTATATATTTTAGTTGACTGCTTCATGTAATGACAAAACTATCTGGACACAGTGTCTATTCAGCCTGAAAGGAGTTCAGCCTCCACTCTCAAAAAAGTGATTTAGTGGTCTTTTGTGTATGTGTTGTGTACATTTACCAGGTTGTTCATGCCCTTCCCTTCTACTGCCGGGCTCTTTGTCTCTCCCGTCTGTGTTTTCCTGTACGTTGCAAAATAGAAAAAAATTGCATTTTCAATAGCTTCAGAGCATTCTACAGCAACTGACTAGGAGATGTATAAAGTCATCTAGAAAGGGAGATCATAAAAGTAATGGCAATTTCAAGTTGAATTTATATGTAAAGGACAATTATCTAACCAAATATCAGTCTAAAGTGAAAAAGGCGAGTGCTTGAGTGAGAAAGACAAAGCAAAGCAGGAGAGCGAGAGAGATAAAGAGAGGGCAAACTGATATACTGTATGTTTATTTGGGGACAAGCAGCAAGCGGTATCAGGGCTTTCATATGAAGCTGTATTGTCCAACAAAGACTAATAAAGGCATTAATTTTATCTTCAAAGTTTGGTGTTCTTGACATTGACTAGCATTAAAATAGCTTTAAAAGTAGCTTGCTAGATAAACATTTCTATTCCTGTCATACCGACTGTGGGGGCGACTGTGGCTTAGTGGTAGAGCGGGTCGTCCATCGGAAGGTCGGCGGTGGGTCCCGGCTTCCACATGTCGACGTGTCCTTGGGCAAGACACTGAAACCCAAATTGCTCCCGAGGGCTGTGACGTGTGAATGTGTGTGAATGATTAGTTTCTTTGATGAGCAGTTCTGCCATCAGTGTATGAATGTGTATGTATGGGGTGAATGTGATATGTAGTTGAAGCGCTTTGAGTAGTCAAGAAAGACTAGAAAGGTGCTATATATGTACAGTCCATTTACCATTTACCATACCTAGATGTGCCTTCTAGGGCGGTGTCAATATCTGTGGATGGAAAATAAATAAATGATTCAAAATACATTATAACATACAGTAGCATTGCTTAGCCGTGCAATGAATCAAACATCAGTGAGCATTCTGGTGAACTGAGGTAGGGGGTCATACTGTCTGAGGTGCCTGGAAGGAATGGGATCCTCTTCCTCTGCCTCACTGTCTTCACTTTGCCCATAATCAGTCAAGTCTGATGTTTAAAATATAAATTTTTTCTTAGATATCAAAGAAGTTTAGTTAGTACTGCAAATGTTAATTGAGTTACAAGCGTAATACATAAAGATCAATCTGAAATCTGAAGCTTGATGAATATTACCATGTTAACGTTACAGTCGTTATGCTAAAGATTCTATAGGTAAGTTATATATTGCTACAGTAAAGATGTCTGTTAGCAGTGCTTGTAATCATAACCTTAATTCTAACCTACAAAATACAACTAACAACAACTCTAAATAGCAGTTTACCCAGCACCTTTAGTTTCAATCTCTTCAAGTGTTTTGCCTTGATGATTTGTAAGGGACCCTTTCTCCATGGTAAGAAGAATTTTGATATTTTGGTCAGCTGAGTTGTAGCCTCTGGAAGCATGTAATATTCTCTGTCAACGCAAATATCATGGCCTAGGAAGTTGGCAATTTGGACCAACTGTCATGGTTTTGGGTATGTGTTTAGTTATTTCCTGTATTATTTTGAAATATTTTCCTTCCCTCATGTGTCTTTTAGTTTTGCTTCCTGTCTTTGATTGCTTTGTTTTCGCCTATTAGTTGCACCTGTGTCTCGTTGTCTCTCTTCACTGAGTGTATTTAAATCTGTGTCCTTCGTTTGTTCAGTGTCAGATTGTCGTTGCCTAATGTCAAGCTTCCTGATCTTGGTTCCTGTGTTTCCTGCTGTATACTTGGATTATTTCTCAATTTTGTTTGTTTCTGTGCTGAATGCTATGGCCTTTCATTACAGTTTGTTCTTTTGGACTTTTTGCCTGTGGTGGATTGCTTACCTGTTTTGTTGGACTGTTGCCTGCCTGTGACAGTGTAAGCCTTTTGTTATTTCATTAAAATATCGTTGAACTGCTCCTACTCTCCCAGTGTGTCTGCATTTGGGTCCTATGCCCTGTGTTCCCATATTACCTACTTGACAAAACATAACACCAATTCATGGTTTTTGAGGTTCAGGACCTATGGCAAAGTTGCAAAATGTTTGCGTAACTGTCAGCCTGAGGAGTTTGGGGTTCTGAGCACCATACTCACTTGCAAAAATCCTCAGACTATCCTGTCGTCTCTAAGGAGTCAAACAATAAGTACGTGCGAACAGGAATTGATTTTTTTTTTTTTTCTTCTGGAACTCCACATTCTTTTGCTTATGAGGTGTGTTAATGTATCAGACATATCTGGTGATAGCAGCACAGCTACTGTGTCCTATTACTCCTGATTTCCACGCAATTGAAATGTTTGTTTTTTGTTCAAACTTTGTAAAGCCAACAGCAACTTTCTTTATGTAGGACAAAGTCAAGACCCTAGTTCTTCCTGACTCGGCAATGGCTTCCACTGGTTTTGAAAGACCTTTCCAAACATGTTGCCACAGATCCTTCAGAAAATACATAGCTTGCCAATACATGCAGTGTGTATAGGCATAGGATGATACGAAAATTTCACGTCACGAGAGAATCGATTGCGATTCATATTATCCCGATAATCATCAATATGCTTGAAACTCTTAAAATGGCACTAAAAGATACTGGTGTTGGGATTTACAGTATTTGAGGGGGGCACCCACTTGTGTAGGTGTGATCAATTAATTATCAGAATTATCAAAGATAATCATAAATATCTTTAATAAAGTCCTCGGGGGCACCACTCTTCTTAAAGAAGAGAACTGATAGCCAATTAATTGATGTGAGTCTCTTAAAATACACTAAACTGATTTGGAACTCAAATTAATAATTTAATAAATATTACCAGAATTACCACCAATAGCTGGGTTGAAGGATTTGAGTTCAACATAGAAGCGGTTGGCAAATTACTCACTCTTGTGCAAAATTAAAGAAACCAGCAAACAAGCATTTATTTAAAAAGATAAACAAAGCAAAAACACACAATATGAAGACTAACTCCTAAATACACTAAACTACAGAACAAAGGGTGTGTGTGTGTGTGTGTGTGTGTGTGTGTGTGTGTGTGTGTGTGTGTGTGAGAGAGTGTGTGCATGCGCGCGCAGGTCTGGGTGCACGCCAAAAGGAATGTGTGTATGTTTCTTTGTTCTGCCTCCGTATGTCTCGCGTGCACGAGCATGAACCCACGTGGTCAGAAACAAAGTAACATGTCGAGCGGGAGCTTTACTCTCCAGCATGTGTGGTCTGTTTAGGATAACAGTTTGAAGTTGAAAGGAGTTAGTTAGCATGCAAAGACTGTGTGGAGCATAACATAACTAACATCAACTTGCTTGCTAGCTTGTGGCTACCAAATTAACCTAATAGATAAACACGTCACAACAAAACCTCAGAAAAACACATCAGTACATATACATCATTAACTAAACATTCCTGTGCTTAGCCAAGTACAGTTACTTCGATACTATGCCTAGTTGTTACATTACCCTCCATGGGAGGGAAAGAGAGGTGGCTTTGGTGCTGCTGTTAGCTGGCGGTCAGTCTGTTGTAGACGAGCCAAGCTTGGAAGAATTGTGGTTCTGCTGTGGAAGCATCTTTTACTGTGCAGTGTCTGCTTGTAGAGATCGGAGGAAGCCGGTCTGTCCATCTGTGGTTGTCCTTACAGAGTTAACAGCTAGGCGTTAACTTGCTTTGTGCTCCTGTTAGCATGGGTAGTTAGCTGGCAGGCTTTGTGTCTGGCAGCCATTTGTGCTAAACTTTGTTGCAGAGATCTAAGAGGCCTTCGGAGCGCTTTAGTAGATCAGGAGACTTTGGTTCTGTGGCATGATTCTGCTCTGAGCAGATTACACGGCGAAGCCAGGAGGACAGAGTTCAGGTGCTGGTGAGCATGCCGCACTGAGAGGGGGACAGCCATGGGCTGTCTGCTGCAGTGGAGGACTCCAGGAAAAAGAGGGGCAGAACAAATCATCGCTAACCTTTTTATTGACCTAGAGACATCTGGGTCACAGGTCAGAGTGGCCAATGCAGTGTTCAATAGCTCTCAGGATTGTGGGACAAAAGAGAATGCAGTCTCCTAACAAAACTTCAGTTAACAATCACCCAAATGGATGAATTCATCTGTGGAGTCCCAACACTGGAATCACTTTACCTAACATTTTGTTAAGAAACAAATATTTTTATTGCATCACAGATAGGACATTTTTATCCCAATCTGCAATATTGTATATCCATCACTAAGTGCACATAATCTTTTGGATCATATTTTTTAATTGGTTCGCGTCTAAGTTTTAGCAGTCCAGTCCCACTCGTTAAAACCTGTGTATTGTGTTTGTAGTTTGTTCAGCTTTTTCTTGTGTTATAGGGAGTCCTTTAGGAGTGCCAAAACTTGAGCAACTTCCACACTTTTCTTCTCATGGGTTTTTAAGTGACATGCAAATTTTGACTGGTTTTACACAAATGTAGCAGTAAGTTTGATCACTTACTGAAGAGGATGTGTATCAAGACTGCACTGATCTTCCCCTGTTTCTGGGCTACCCTTAACAGATGTGTCTTCAGTACTGCCATTCCTAACTTTAGCCTGAACTTCTGATACTTGTACATGCTTGCCTTCCCTACAAGTCTTTTCAGCTGTGCTGTGCTGACTGCAGACTCATTGCAGGACACTTCAATATGCTGTATTTCTGAGAGTTGTTTAACATGCACATATTTTGAAGGCCCTGCTGTGCTTTCCCATGAACTGTCTGAGTGACTGTAAGAATCAGGTACATATCCCTCCCATAAATTCCCTTCACTTCTTGAGAGAGCTTGATTCTTCTGAAAGATGTTATTAAAAAAAATAATTACTACATTGTTTCTTTCAGGTACATAACTTTTAGTATATATATATATATATATATATATATATATATATATACACTAATAGCATATTAGTGATTTAACGTCAGATTAAGATTTTACATACTTTTACATACAAATCACATGTTACTTTATAAAATATAATTAATTGTTAAGATTAAGTGCCTATAACTATCACAAATATGCTAGCAGAGTAGCAGGATAGTAAATGGACTGTACTTGTATAGCGCCTTTCTAGTCTTCCGACCACTCAAAGCACTTCACAAACTACATTTCGCATTCACCCCATTCATACACTGATGGCAGAACTGCTCATCAGTACAAAGAAACAAATTAATCATTCACACACACTCACACACCGAAGGCACAGCCCTCGGGAGCAATTTGGGATTCAGTGTCTTTCCCAAGGAAACTTCGACATGTAGGCTGAGGAAAGCCGGGATTGAACTGCCGAGGCGGCAGATATATCTGCAAATAACCTTTAATTGTGGAAAAGGTGAGACCCTTATCCAGCAGCTCCTAAAGGAATGTCAAAACATCCACAATAGAGCACTGAATTGGAAGTATATTTCAGTCCTGACACCACTGCTCAACCGCCCGCCATTTATAGGCATATTGGCCCCTAGTGGATGATGCCCTCACATTTTGGATCATTGCCACCATACTTGGGGCCAGACCCTTAGCTATTAAATTGGACCTCTCAACAGGTAAGCATGCAGCCGCCACAGTTCTGGGCATGGATGAATCTGCCTGTGGTCCAGGTGTATTGCTACATGAAAGTAAGCATCTGTGAGATGGACTGTTGTAAACCATCGAGTGCAGATACTGGCTCATCCAAATAAATGGCCCTGTCCCTATCCAGAACGTCGGAGAGAGTCAGCCACAGGTGTCTCTGTGCCACCACCGTAGATGCAATCCTTCTGCCCAGGGAGAGCGCTGCACAGCGGGACATGAGAAGAATGTAATCTGTGGCAATTCTGATCTCATTCAGAAGAGGCACCAGTGGACCGTCGGGGGGAACCATCTTAGCACACAGGCGGTGTCTGCCTGCACTGGGTAAATCTTCTCCAGCTGAGACATGGAGAACCTGCAATGCTTGAATGGGAGGGATGTGGGTCCACCCACACCATGGTTGTGGGATGGGGCCAGATAAGCTGCCACGGATGGCCCCATAGGTAGAGGATTGACCAAAGCAGCTTTTTCAGATCCATCCAGATCCAAATACTGTTCATAGCCGGGCACTATGACGCAGATAGACAGAGGTACACCCCATGTTGAGGTTAACTCCGAGACAAGTCCGGGAACATGGGCAGGTGGTTTTTGACCGGCTCAGGGGGAAGGAAAAATCCTGCGAACCACGACGGTTTCTGAGCCGGTGGAGGAGAGGGCTGCACGGCGGTACAGTGAGAAAAAGGATGTGTCGTCCTGGCCAACTGAAGCAGTAGTGGCAGTGTACTGGCCCGACGATAAAGCCTCTTGTTCGTTCGCCGATAAACCATGCACATCCAAGCCTACGTCCAGCACGAATGGTGCTCATTCCGACACACAAAGCTCGTGGACAAGACAAAACTGCCGTAGCGCAGTGCCTAACACCAACAGGGGCAGTAGAGCTAACTAGCTGTAGCCAGCTAGCCCGACTCGACAGAGGTGTTCTTAGCAAGGTGAAGAGAACTGGGGGAACTGGGAACTGAACAGAGGTGTCTTAACTCAGGCCATGCAGGGACGTGATATCCCATACTATATGTGTTGTACCGAGTGAATCGACTGAAAGGTAACAAGAGTTGAATATAACATACTAAAATGATCAGGGGCATGTACTACGAAGCAAGATTTGGGGTTAATTAAATTAAATTCAGGCACAATGCAAATTCCACCTAGAATTTTAAAATAGTAATAATGTAATGTAGTGGTAATATTAATAAAGTAATAATAATAGGAATGATAGTCATAGGAATAATAATGATAATAATAGTAACAAAGCCAATAACAACAACTGTAGTAGCATTTGTCGAGCAGGAACACAGGGGCAGCAGGTGGCCCACAACCAAAGATCCAGTCTCTGCAGCTCCGGAGGTAGAAATACCTGCTGAAAGCAACAGAAGGAGAGAGGTGAGAGACGAGAAAACAAAAAAGTACAGGAGAGAGAAGATGTCGAATTAGTAACATGCAGTAATGGGATAAAAATGCATACAGATGGAGAGGGAGAGAAGGAGAGAGGAAAGAGATACATCATGGGAAGTCTCCCGGCAGTCTAGGCCTTTAGCAGCATAACTAAGGGATGGTTCATGACTCACCCAAGCCAGCCCTAACTATAAGCTTTATCAAAGAGGAAAGTCTTAAGCCTACTCTTAAATCTGGAGATGGTGTCTGCCTCCTGATCCCAAACTGGGACCTTATTCCACAGGGTTAACGAGGTAAGGATTAACCCTGGGTGTTCAATCTTACGACAGTGGTTCACTTCTTACCAGGGTACATCACCATGGTAACTTGTGCTGCACACCTAAACTGCTCCAGAGCAGGTTATGTTCGAGATAAGAGATCAACGCTATAAAAGCACCACCTACTGACAAATCAATTATCTTGGAAAATGGCATTACCATTCATAGAAGATCCTGTGGAGCTTGGTGCGTGGATCATGAGAGGGTCTCTAAGGAGGGCAAGAGTGTTTAGAGACCAGCAAAACCCTTTGGCTTTCCCTGACAAGTTTTCATATGAGCGATATAGATTCTCGTCGGAGGGACTGACTTATCTGTTTCAGCTCTTTGAGCCGTATGTTGCCAGTGCAACATGTCGGAGTCATGCCCTTGAAGTCCCGCAGACTGTTTTCACTGTCTTACGGTGCTTTGCTACAAGTACTTTTATGTATGATGTGGGTGATGCGGAGAACCTGAGCAAAAACACAGTCTGTAATGCTATTCACAAGGTGGCACAAGGCAACAGAGCTACTGGATGCCTTTGTTGTGTTTCCCTGGCCACTTGCCCATGCAGTCCATAAAAGAGGGCTTTTATGATATAGCAGTTAGGCATCAACCAATGTGACTACTTAATTTACAAATAATGTAGACCCTATGACGTCTACTTTTATATATTAAATGCAGCCGACTTTCATAGGATTCCCCAGAGTGATCTGTGCCATCGATAGCACCCACATTCCCATCTCCACACGTCTGGGTGACAATAAAGCTGATTATGTGAATTGGAAGTCATTCCACAGCCTCGACGTTCAGGTAAATCTTGCTATGATAATTTGCAATGCACAATGCACATTTTATATTCACTTTGCACATTAATAGCAATATCATGCCTTAAATTTGAATTTATATTCTAATTTGTCTTTATTTTACTTATTTTGATTTAGTATAGTACTGTATGTATATATATTTGGTAACACACACACCTCATCATGTCTGTTTTTGTAAGCTACATGTGTCTTTTGTTATGTATGTGAGAGCTGCTGTAACACAAAACTTTCCTTTTGGTAATGGTATCTATCTAAAGGATAATTTAAGAAAACTCACTGTTGGGTCAAACCGGCATATTGCCTGCATGGACACTAAGGGTTTGCAGAAAATGCAGTAGCCTGGATAATTAAAGGTCATTCATAACTTGTGTTGTAATATTTGCTGGTGTGATATTTGGAACACCTGCCTGGTGAAAATACTCCCCTCTGAGTCGCTGTGACTCAGGCATCCTACACAATACATTAAACGAATCTAATTCATCTTCATTGTTTTTATTTAGAATCCAGGTCAGGTGACAAAAGTGTGGGGTTAAAGCCTCTCAGCAGTCATCAAACTGACACCTGTGGCCATTTCAGTCATTCAGCTACAGTTCATGTCTATGTGCGTATCATTACCATGAAGTGGGAGCACATGCTGCATACAGATCTCTTATAAATTGAAATGTGAGAATAAGATATATGTTGCTATAGGCTTAGACTGCCGGGAGACTTCCCATGATGCACCTCTCTCCTCCTCTCCCTCTCCATCTGTATGCATTCTTATTCCATTAATACATGTTACTAACTCGATACCTTCTCTCTCCCACCATTGAGTCTGGTTCTGCTCGAGGTTTCTGCCTCTTAAAAGAAAGTTTTTCCTTGCCACTGTTGCCAAGTGCTTGCTCATGGTGGGAATTGTTGTGTCTCTGTAAATGATATTATAAGAGTACGGTCTAGACCTGATCTATAGGACAAGTGCAATGAGATAACGTCTGTTATGAATTGGTGCTGTATAAATAAAATTTTATTGAATGTCAAGTCCTTTTAGCCTGGATTAATTAGACTTTCTTTATGCTCTATTTGTTAACTGATAGGCTGTAGTTACTCAACTGATCTGCAGTAAAAGTTAAAGTTGTGGCA
This sequence comes from Siniperca scherzeri, assembly GCA_027580175.1. Classification (NCBI taxonomy): domain Eukaryota; kingdom Metazoa; phylum Chordata; class Actinopteri; order Centrarchiformes; family Sinipercidae; genus Siniperca; species Siniperca scherzeri. The sequence continues at coordinate 5,835,076 of CM050843.1, read as the reverse complement.
GCTGAGGTTTCTTGGATAATTGAGGATTCTGTGTTAAAATCAGAGTAACACAGCATTTTTGATAAAAACCTGACTTATCGGGACTGTATGACAGTCAGCCAATCAAAAGCTGCAAAACCATACACATGTAAATATTTATTAGGGGGTGCAGTACTACAGAACCAGTAACAGGGGCACTGTGTTGATACACAAATTTAACACAAGGTCTGGTAAATGTGAACTAGAGGGACTTGTGGAGAAATTTCGGATTTGAGCTCTCTACACATATAGAAATACCTCTACACTGTCCGAATTAGCAGGACACTGACCCTGTCCTGCTAATACAAAACATCCGTCTAGTGTTGGCGTGTATTCATATCAAATTTCCACACATGCACATGCACACACACCTCATTGCATCCGTCTACTTCTTTTACCAGAAAATATGTCCATATCCACCCTGTGAAAATCTCACTTCTAAGCAGAATGAGAAAAGAGGATGAAACAAAAAGGAGGATGAGGATAACAAAGCGAAGGAGGGTAGGGGGGGGCCAAAGGGTGTTTGACCTCTGACCTCTGTGTTATGGCTGAGTTACCCAGGGTATTCAGTAACTAATAATCAGTAACTATAGGCTAGCAACTATAGTCTAGATACAACACACAAAATTCTGTCCAATTTAAATCTGATTTATCTGTGTGAAATTAACCTGTGTTGTCAAAGTGCTAAAGTCTCAATTATATTTGTGCATAGCAATTAAGCACAAACTTCCCTCTGAAAGACCCTCTGAGGCCATTTAGTCACTACAGCAGTGAAAGTACAGTAATTGTACATCAGGAATAAAAACAGCATTTAAGAAGAGGGATTTCTTAAACATACAATGAAACAATAAAGCAGTAAATAGAAAATAGAATCAACAAATTAGAAGTAATTTCATTGTTGCCGCTGCTTAGCTGTGAAACAAATTTTAAAAATTAAATAAAAAACAAAATCGCAATTTAGTCTGATTTAGTCAAGCTATTGTTGCACTGGGAATTAAAGTTATCATCCTATTAGCAGCTCATTTTCACTTGTATGGAGGAAAATTAGACTTTAAGATTCATCATTAGTATAATAAATGGCTTACAGAGTTAGAGTGCAGAGAGAAAGAGAGCATGATGTCATCATTGATATCTACAGTCAATACTGAACAGCATTGATCTAGCTTGTGTTTGAAGCACACACTGTTTTCCATTTAGTATGTGGATGCCTCTGAACGCTGAGTGTTGTTTACATGCACACTTGGTTTTAAGAATGAACCTTTTTGTTTTTAAATCATTTTCAGGATAAACCTTTACTTGTAAAATATAGAAACCTGGTCATTCATCAGTTTGAACCTGCAGTTTGGTTCATTTTGTCAGGACCAAAGTTAAAAGAAAAAATACATTGTTGCCTTTTAGTCCTTGTCAAGTTTACGTTCGCATTAAGAGGAATAAACATGAAGTCATATGGACTGACAGACCAAATGCTACATCGCTATATTTTATTTTCTCCTGATGAAAAAAAAAGCTCAGAAAAAGCTTTTAGCTTCTCTACCAGATTCTTCATCGTCACCTCTCCGTCTTCCAGTTCAAGAGAGAATCAAACAACGGGCTGGTTTTTTGACGGTATGGAGCAGAGACAGCGGGTCGCACCCGGCTCTGGAAAGCTGGGCAGTAGTGTGGAAGCTCTTTTTTTGCTCCATTCTGTCGACCGCCTAGGGCTCTTAAATTAACATTAAGATACTGATGTTTAAAAGTCATCCCATGTAAATGTAAAAGAAAATCAATATTAGCACCACTTTTTCCATTGATGTCTGTCCCACAACCAAACTGCACTGGCCCATGAAACCGAACATAAAAATGACAACGTTGGTTCCGCTGTCGGAAGTACAGTCCATTTACCATTTACTTGTCAGAATTGTCATAACTCTTCCAGGGGTCGCACACTGTGTGCAACAGTTCATTTGTGCACGACTGTGTGTGTGGCCCAAGAGTAAATGTTAGAGGGTCGAGCAGCATTTGTGTTACCGGGGTGATGGCACAAGAGTGTAAAGCCAGGGGCAATATAAAACCTGTACTTTCCCAGAATGCCTTTGTGCCGGGCGTGTGTGCCAGCTCTCGTTGCCATGGGGACGTGGGGGTCGTTAGGGTAACATGTCCTGACTCAAACCTTTTCTCTGATGACCCCCTTTCACTGTGTTTCATGTGTCCAGCGAGAACACACACCATCCATGCCTGTCCGTCTCTCTCACTCACTGTCACACACAGTCATGTGCAGATGTGTGTGTGTGTGTGTGTGTGTGTGTGTGTGTGTGTGTGTGTGTGTGTGTGTGTGTGTGTGTGTGTGTGTGGGCTGCCTGCACGTTGTGTGTAGCGAGCCCAGATGTCTGGGGCGCAGTGGGGGATAATGGTTTCTTTTACAGGCAATGGTGAGTGTGTGTGTGAGAGAGAGAAACATAGAATGTGCATGAGTGTGTGAGCTTGTGTCTCCCTTAGCAGTGGCACATGCTTGCAGCGATCTTACTTCAACAAACTGAATGTGAGTTAGTTATAACACAGACACACAGCATTTGAGAGGAAGCAGTGGATTGAAACTGCTGAGTGTTGGCACGAGTGCTCGCATGCTTGTGTGTTTTGTGCAAATTAGATTTGATCCTGATTGTAAGTAGCAGAGGATACTTCAGGACACAGCAGGACTTCAGGTAACAGCTGCAAACTGAAGATTCAGTCAAAAACTCAACATGTCCACTGACAGCTATGTGACTGCTCAACATTTACACACTCAAATACATTTTAAAAATTAAGTTAATCATATATAACAGAAGAAAAACACTATTCAAGTTTACACTTAGTATTTTCAAGTTGTAATCCTTAAGATTTCAGTCCTGGTTGATTTGGCGACACCTGTGGTTCCTGGTGGTAACGCTAAGAAAGCTTTATTAATACCCAGAGTGCCATTAAAAAAGAGCCCTTTATCAATCATTGGGGGCATGAAATGGGCTTTAAGGTGCTACGGTACATGTGTAAGTTCCCGTGAATCCCTTGTACAAGTGCACACCATTTGATTCCAGTGCGGGAATGACACTGACAATGCAAACTACTATATAGAGAAATAACTAATGAGTGTAAATACATTGAATGGCTATATCAGAATAAATGCCAGCCAGAAATAGTATCACAAATTGGGTTTAATATGATGAAAATCTTAAGAATTCTAACTTTAAATATGATCAACATTTGAAAAGGAACACTTCAAAATGAGGTATCTATTTGAATGGTGTGTAGCAGTGATCCAGTGTCCCCTTGTGGCGCAGTCAATATGTTAATGGAGGTCAAGCATAACCTTAAGGTTAGCTTGATTGAAGTCTCCAGCAACAATGAGCGCAGCAGGATAACCAGTCTGTGAGCAGTTCAAAGATCTGATAAGGCAGCCTCTGTACTCGCCTGTGGTGGGATGTAGACCACTGTGATATGTGATGTAAATTCCCTTGGTAGAAAGTGCGGTCTGCATTTGATTGACAATAACTCCAGCTCAGGTGAGCAGGAACGGGATAACATTTTAATATTCCCACTGTCACACTAATTCTTATTCAGCATAAAGCACTCGCCTCCTCCTTTTTTCTTGCCAGAGTCCTCTGTTCTGTCAGAAAAAGTCACCTGGTTGAATAGCGCAGTCCAGTATTCCAGGATTTAGCCAAGTTTCGGTGAAACAAAGGACATTACAGTTCCTGATATCCTGTTGGAAACTGATGCGGGCACGGTGGTCGTCCAGTTTATTCTCCAATGCCTGTACATTGGCTAGCAGGATGCTTGGCAGAGAAGATCCATGTGGCTGGGAACGCAGCAGGTTTTTAATCCCTCCATGTTTACCTTGGTATTTCCTCTGACGTTGAGATGGATGCAGAGATGGACGCTGAGATGGACCTGCTTGTCCATGTGGTTGGGATCGTAGCTGGTGTTTATCCGATTTGTTTCAAGAGAAAAATCTGTCAGAGAAAATGTAATGCTTCTGGGACAAAATAGATATTTTTGATATAGAAGATATATCTTTCATTTTCATTCATTCATATTTATTTATTTACAGCTTTGCATTTTTACAGGATTATACATTACGCTAAAAACTATTACACAACTATTATGCAACACAAACAATACACCAATAAACCACAGAAACAAGAAATTATTTGAATACATGTACATTAAAGACTGGACTAAAATAGTCCTAGCTAATATGATTCCACAGGAGAGGAGCTTGATACCTGAAGGCTCTGGCTCCTATTCTACTTTTGGAGACTCTAGGAACCACAAGTAACCCTGCATTCTGGGAGCGCAGTGTTCTAGTCGGATAATATGGTATTATGAGATCTTTAAGATACAATGGTGCCAGACCATTAACAGCTTTGTAGGTGAGGAGAAGGATTTTAAATTCTATTCTGGATTTTACAGGGAGCCAGTGCAGAGAAGCTAATATTGGAGAGATATGATCTCTTTTCCTAGTTCTTGTAAGTGCACGTGCCGCAGCATTCTGGATCAATTGGAGAGTCTTCTGGTGCCACTATAAGGTTGACATTTATGGTTTTGAGTGAAACCATTGAACCATCGAACAGCTATTGGATGGATTGCCATGCAATTTTTATTTGAATATACAATTTTTATATACATTTTCAACTAGCACCAATATCTGGTCAAACTTTCAATTTGACCAAATACCTGCAAAACTAATAACATTCCCATCAGCCTCATCTGTACTTGGTGAGTAGAAGGATTTTAAATTCTATTCTGCATTTTACAGGGAGCCAGTGCAGAGAAGCTAATATTCCTGCATCATTTTGAGATGTGGCTGATTTTTGCAATGTTACGTAGGTGAAAGAAGGCAGTCCTTGAAGATGGTTTCATGTGGGAATTAAAGGATAAATCCTGATCAAAGATAATTCTGAGGTTCCTTACGGTGCTGCTGGAGGCCAGGGCAATGCCATCTAGAGTTTCCCCTCGGGGATCAGTAAAGTATTTCTGATTTCTGATTTCTGATCTAGAGTAACTATGTCTTTAGATAATGTGTCTCGGAGGTGTTTGGGGCCAAGTACAATAACTTAAGTTTTGTCAGAGTTTAACATCAGAAAATTGGTGGTCATCCAGGTTTTTATGTCCTCAAGGCATGCTTGAAGTTTAGCTAACTGGTTAATTTCATCTGGCTTGATCAATAGATATAATTGGGTATCATCCGCATAACAATGAGAGTTTATGGAGTGCCTAAAGGAAGCATGTATAAGGTGAATAGAATCAGTTCAACCACAGAACCTTGTGGAACTCCATGACTAACTTGCACAGAGGAATAGACTGTACCTATATAGCAAATACCTAACTCATTCACACACTGATGGCAGAACTGCTCATCAAAGTAACTAATCATTCACACACCTCGGGAGCAATTTAGGGTTCAGTGTCTTGCCCAAGGACACTTTGACATGCGGGCTGGGGGTGAAGCCGGGATCGAACCGCCGGCCTTCTGATTGGTGGACAAACCGCTCTACCACTAAACCAAAGGTGCCCCAGGGCTCATTGTTAACATGTACAAAATGAGATTGATCTGATAGATAGGATTTAAACCAGCTTAGTGTGGTTCCTTTCATGCCAACTGAATGTTCCAGTCTCTGTAATAGGATGTGATGGTCAATGGTGTTGAATGCAGAACTAAAATCTAACAAGACAAGTACAGAGATGAGTCCATTGTCTGATGCAATTAATAGGTCATTTGTAATTTTCACCAATGCTGTCTCCGTGCTATGATGCACTCTAAATCCTGACTGAAAATCCTCAAATAAACTTTTGTTATGTAGAAAGTCACATCACTGATTGGCGACTGTTTTCTTAAGGATCTTAGAGAGAAAGGGAAGGTTAGATTTAGGTCTATAGTTGGCTGAAACCCCTGGATCAAGAGTGGGCTTTTTAAGAAGAGGTTTAATTGCAGCCACTTTAAAGGACTGTGGCACATAGCCTGTTAATAAAGCCAGATTGATCATATCCAGTAAAGAAGTGCTAACTAAAGGGTAAAACGTCTTTACGCAGCCTAGTTGGAATGAGGTCTAAGAGACAGATTAGGCTTAGATGAATTAATCGTCGAAGTGAGTTGAAGAAGGTCGATAGGAGCAAAGCAGTCAAAATATATATCAGGTTTTACAGTTGTTTCTAAGGTTCCTGTGTTTGAAGACAAATCGGTACCAGCTGAGGGCAGGACAGGATGAATTTTTTTCTCTAATAATTAAAATTGTATTATTAAAGAAGCTCATGAAGTCGTTACTACTGAGGGCTATAGGAATATATGGCTGAATTGAGCTGTGATTCTCTGGTCAGCCTGGCTACAGTGCTGAAAAGAAACCTGGGGTTGTTTTTATTTTCCTCTATTAATGATGAGTAGTAGGCTGCTCTGGCATTATGGAGGGCTTTCCTATATGTTTTAAGACTATCTTGCCAGACTAAACGAGATTCTTCCAGGTTGTTGGAACGCCATTTCCTTTCAAGTTATTGCGATGTTTGCTTTAATTTGCGGATTTGGGGGTTATACCATAGAGCTAACCTTCTTTGTTTTATTATCTTCTTTTTTAGAGGGGCAATAGAATCGAGTGTCGTTCGCAGTGAGCCTGCGGCACTATCAACAAGATGGTCAATTTGGGAGGGGCTGAAATTAGCATAGGGAACCCCTGTTATATTGAGACATAGTATTGAATTAAATGAATATGGGATCGTTTCCTTAAATTTAGCTACAGCACTATCAGATAGACATCTAGAGTAGGAGTTTTTGCCTAATGGCGTGCAGTCCAGTAACAGGAATTCAAAAGTTATGCCATACAAGGTCGAGAGTGTGGTTAAAACAGTGAGTGGGTTTATGTACACTCTGACAAAAGCCAGTCAAATCTAATAATGAGATAAATGCAGTACTAAGGCTCATCATTTTCAACGTCTACATGAATATTGAAATCATCTACAATAATTACTTTATCTGTTTTAAGGACTAAAAATAAAAACTCTGAGAATTCAGATAAAAATTCAGAGTAAGGACCAGGAGCACCAAATATAATTGGTTGTCGTGATTTCCAGGTTGGGTGTGAAAGACTAAGAACAAGGCTTTTGAATGAGTTATAACTCAGTTTCTGTTTAGAGTTGATTAATAGGCTTGAGTCGAAGACGGCTGCAACTCCACCTCCTCGGCCGGTGCCTCGAGGGATGTGAGTATTAATATGACTGGGCGGATTGGATTAATTTAGGCTAACATATTCTTCATGACCCAGCCAGGTTTCAGGCAGACACCATCACTAAGGAGTTTTAACACTGCACTCTCAGAATGTAGGGTTACTTGTGGTACCTAGATTCTCCAAACGTAGAATGGGAGGCAGAGCCTTCACTTATCAAGCTCCTCTCCTATGGAATCAGATCCCAGTTTGGGTTTGGGAGGCAGACACCATCTCCACTTTTAAGAGTAGGCTTAAGACTTACTTCTTTGATAAAGCTTGTAGTTAGGGCTGGCTCAGGTGAGTCCCCACCCATCCCTTAGTTATACTGCTATAGGCCTAGGCTGGGAGACTTCCCATGATGCACCTCTCTCCTCCTCTCCCTCTCCATCTGTATGCATTCTTATCCCATTACTGCATGTTACTAACGCTACATCTCTCTTCTGTAGTTTTGTGCTTTCTTGTCTCTCTCATCTCTCCTTCTGTTACTTTCCCTAGGTACTTCTTCCTCCAGAGCTGTAGATTCTGGATCTATGATTGCAAGCCACCCTCTGTCCCTATGTTCCTGCTCGACAACCACTACTACAATTATTATCCATCCATCCATCCATCCATTTTCTACCGCTTGGTCCCCGTTAGGGGGTCGCGGGTGACTGGAGCCTATCCCAGTGACTTTGGGCCTTAGGCAGGGCACACCCTGGACAGTGGCCAACTCGTCGCAGGGCGAACACAGACACAGACAAGGACAGACAACCATTCACTCACACATTCATTCAATACGGGCAATTTAGAGTTATCAATTAACCTACACATGCATGTCTTTGGACGGTGGGAGGAAGAGAACCCACGGTAACACGGGGAGGACATGCAGACTCCACCCAGAGAGATTGTGTGATGTTGGTCTGGTCCGGGAATCGATCCCACGAACCCACGATCTCCTTATTGGGAGCACCGTGCACCCCACAATTATTATTATTAGTCTTATTACTATAATTATCATCGCGGCAGATGGACGCCCACCTTGAGCCTATAGGTTCTGCTCGGGGTTTCTGTCTGTTAAAGAGAATTTTTCCTTGCCTCTGTCACCAAGTGCTTGTTCATGGTGGAAATTGTTGGGTCTCTGTAAATAACATTAAAAGGAGTACGGTCTAGACCTGCTCTATATGAAAAGTGCAATGAGATAACTTGTGAATTGGTGCTATATAAATAAAATGTAATTGAATTTAATATATGAAATTCAACTTCCAATTGAACAAAAATCATTCTCTTAGCAGCCAAAAAAGTTTTTTTTAAAAGTTCATATTAATACTGAGATGCTATGCCACTTCATACTTACACTACATTTCAGAAGACAATATTAACAATGAGTTTTTATTTATATACGATCACACATTATACAACACCTTTTACTCCACTACATTTATTTGACAGCTGTACTTACTTGTTACTTTACAGATTAAGCATTTATATACAAAACATGATCATTTTAGAGAATATTGTGCATTGCTACAGATTAAACTTTTATGTTTCATACCTTAAGTACATTTTAATAAAAGTTATTTTACTTAAGCAAGATTTTGCATACAGTAATTTTACTTGGTAATGGTGTATTTTAATTGTGTGGTATGGCTACTTGTACTTAACTTTACTTACTTATTGTTGTTTTAATCAGTTATGAATTAAACTTCCAAACAAGCAAATGTATTCTTTTGAAAACACCTTACACAGTGGGCTCTCTTGCACTTCATTTCACTTTGGTTTGGCTGCTGCTGTTTTATGTTATGTGTATGTTGTATCCATTAACAAGCCATTTAGTTTGGTTTTGACATTGCAGGTCTCATACATGTCTCTGCTGCAACTCAATTTGTCGTAGGAATTTTCTTTAATCAAGTTTTTTCCTTCTCTAAGCGTAAATGTGTTGCCTTACAACATTAACCCTTTAATAGTCTTCCCATCTATTTGGTAGATAAGTTAAGTTGTACTTGAGTCAACTTGATCGAGCCATCACTAGGACTTGTTTTAGGGCCAAAAAAAATCTGAGGGTGCACTGCAGTTTTCAGAATCAGGCGGCTTCCTTCCCGGGAATTAGCAGCAGAAACGTCACTCATAGCATGTGTCCTGTTTGTGGTGTTTTTATAAGTAATTATATTTTTTTATTTAGTTTAGTTTCAGAGAGCTTACTGAACAGAGTAATATAAATTAATACCCCGCCAATGTCACAGATACGCCAGGCTCCACCATCCACCAATCACCCACACCTGCTCCCAATTACACTCCTGCTCCCCATTAGTCACAATCACAGCCAGTACAAAAGACCTGCACTCACCTCAGTATGTGTCCAACCTTGTTTGAATTAAGGACTCTTTATGTCACTCGGCATATTTTATATTTCTCCTGTCCAATGTTTCCCTTGTCTCCAGCATTCTCCTGTCTTCCTCCAGCATTACTCTTGTCTTCCTCCAGTGTTACTCCTGTCAGCATCCAGTGCTTCGCCTGTCTGCCTCCGGTGTCCTCCCCGTCTGCTTCCAGTGAGCTCCCTGCCTCCAGTGATCTCTCTCTCCATACTCTGTATCTCGGGCTGTCATTCAATAAAGAACATTCTGGTCCATCTCGGTGTCCCCTGCCTGTCTGTGATGTAACAGCCAAAAGTCTGATGACTAATTTTTCAAAAACATGTTCTACTGATCAGAAGAAAGCTGGTATTGCCAACCATTTTTGCAAAAACTGAATACTGCCATGGAATACAAAGTGAATGTATGTATAAAGTTAAAATATGATTATAAACTGTTGTCAGGGTGATACATCTAATGTTATTTCATTGTATACTAATTAAATTATTATATGATTACAAAGATGAGCTGATCTGACTGAAATGCAGATTATGTTTTTGTTGTTTTTATATGACATCATTGTAATAAAAAATTTTATGTTATATGTAAAATTTTTATTTATCAGGTTTTACACATCTTTTTATAGACAAGAGCAATGTGTAACTAGAAAATGTCTTTTATTTCACTTTAATTGAAAAAAATGTGTCTGTGTGTTTGTTATGGTATTCATTCTTTTGCCATAATCGGTCATCTCAACCCTTTGGTAGATGCTCAAATTTAAAAAAATTGTGTGGTCACTTTAAAAAAAAAAAAGCAAATGTAGTTGTTAGTGCCCAAAGGAACTAAGAAATGGAAAAAAAATCCATTATTTTTTTAATGATAGGACTATTAAAGGGTTCAATAAATCCAATACAAAATGTCTTTTCACACATAAAATTACCAAACAGAAACTATTTTCGAATGAACCTCGAACTATGCTTAATATAACAAGTCTTCACATTTTCTTACACTTCTCACAAGCAAGGAATTTTCAACCTTAGCAGTGTAAGATGGCAGTATGATAACAAGGTGGATTTTAATTAAGTAAGAGCATTCTATGAGTTGTTGATTTCCTGCAGATTGTCAGCAAGCTCATTTACTCACTTCCCCCCTCTGTTGGCCAATCAGTAGCAGAGCTGATGCAGGTGACGTCTGGGAAACGACCTGAATGCACTCAGGGATGTTGTTCACTTCATTTCAGTTCACTGCTGGACACTGAAGCCGTCACAGCAGCAGACTACGTGGCACTCTCATACTCACTCTGTAATGCGCTGTGAGTTTTACAAACTCCCCTGGACTCGGCGCAGGTGCCATCTGTCTCATTGTGAATCAGAAATGGGTTCAGTGGGAGCAGAAGTTTGGAAGAAACTGTCAGCCCAGAATGTAGGTCAGCAGGTTCCCACACCAGCTTCCCTCTGCTGTCCAGAAGCTTCGGCTCTGTGGCTTTTTCTGAGGAACCTGCAGACTTTCCGCTCAGACGAGAAGAAAACTTTAGAGCCCCTTGTCAGTTGCTGTTTTCAGTGTTTAGTTGATACTCTTGTTTTGGGGCACATATTTCACTTTTTTCCACTGCTGAATTCTTTTAGTTTGGCTGCTGCAATAAAATCTCCCCACAGGGATCAATACATTTATCTTATCTTTAAGTGTCCAAAATTAGACTGATGACTTGTCGTACTTGTGTGTGTGTGTGTGTGTGTGTGTGTCTGGCAGCCAGGAGCCACACTGCACACAGCTGGTGACATGGCTGTAGCGTCTCATCCCAGCAGGGTGTATTCTTAGCACCCTAAAACCCAATAAGTGAAATGAGATTAGACGAGAGACACACACACACAGACACATACATAACCCAAACCTCAACCACCACCACCACCCACACATGAACACACACAAGCTTAAGACTGAGCTCATGTGTGAAGAGCGGCTTCTGCTGAAGTCTCCTGTCTGTAAGTTTTTTCTTGCTCTTCCAACATCTGCAGTTGTGACTAAAACCAGCTTTGATGTCACACGTTAACAGACATGTTCATTGTCCTTAACCACTTAACATACAATTCTTTTTGTTATTTCACCATTTACTATTAATTTTTAGTTATTTTTTTATTTATATAGTGCCAGTTCATAACAGAAGTTATCTCATTGCACTTTTCCTATATAACAGGTCTAGACCGTACTCTTAATAATATTATTTACAGAGACCCAAACAATTCCCACCATAAGATAGCACTTGGCGACAGTGGCAAAGAAAAACTTCCTTTGAAGAGGCAGAAACCTTGGACAGAACCAGACTCAGGGTGGGCGGCCATCTGCCACTGTATATTCTGTATCAGTTTGTTCTAGCTCTCCATTGAAGCTATATAATGTTGACATTGAGTGAAATATTCAAACCCATGTTTTTTTATGGGTGCACTATTCCATTTAGATGCCTTGTGCATCGTTTTTGTACACATTTTCTCTGTACTGTGTGTAAGTGTGTACTGACTCGCCCACCACCACATAAGTTGGGTTAACAGCAGTTAATATGTCTGTTTTTGTGGATTTTCTTTTGCTCTGTTTTGTTTGTTTCTCTTAATTCATGACATTTTGTTTGCATCTTATTCATTTACTTGTTTCCATTCATGCATACATATTATTAGGTTTTATTATGTATATACTTTAATTGTGAGGTGTCATAATTGCATCAGTTATTAAGACTGTTTTTAATGCTCATATTAAAGAGCTCATAATACCTTATTACCCCACTAGAACACTGTGCTCCCAGAATGCAGGCTTACTTGTGGTTCTTAGAGTCATCAAAAGTAGAATGGGAGCCAGAGCCTTCAGTTATCAAGCTCCTCTTCTGTGGAATCGGGTCCCAGTTTGGGTTCGGGAGGCAGACACCATCTCCACATTTAAGAGTAGGCTTAAGACTTTCCTCTTTGATAAAGCTTATAGTTAGGGCTGGCTTGGGTGAGTCCTGAACCATCCCTTAGTTATGCTGCTATAGGCCTAGACTGCCGGGAGACTTCCCATGATGCACCTCTCTCCTCTCTCCTCTCTCCTCCACTCCCTCTCCATCTGTATGCATTGTTGTCCCATTACTGCATGTTACTAACTCGACATCTTCTCTTTCCTGTACTTTTTTGCTTTCTCGTCTCTCGTCTGTCCTTCTGTCGCTTTCAGCAGGTATTTCTACCTCCAGAGCTGCAGAGACTGGATCTTTGGTTGTGGGCCACCTGCTGCCCCCGTGTTCCTGCTCGACAACTGCTACTACAGTTGTTGTTATTGGCTTTGTTACTATTATTATCATTATTATTCCTATGACTATCATTCCTATTATTATTGCTTTGTTGATATTAATATTACCACTACCATTACATTATTACTATTTTAAAATTCTAGGTGGAATTTGCATTGTGATTCCCTCTCCCCCACCCCCCATCTCTCTCTCTGCCTCTGTCTTTCTCTCTCTTTCTCTCTCTCTCTCCCTCTCTCTCAAAACTGGCAGATGGCCGCCCACCATTGAGTCTGGTTCTGCCCGAGGTTTCTGCCTGTTAAAAGGAAGTTTTTCCTTGCCACTGTTGCCAAGCGCTTGCTCATGGTGGGATTTGTTGGGTCTCTGTAAATAATGTTAGAGTACGGTCTAGACCTGCTGTATAGGAAAAGTGCAAAGAGATAACTTCTGTTATGAATTGGCACTATAAAATTGAATTGAATATTATACTATACTATACTTTCTATGTATCTATGTAGTAAGTGGCGGCAGCTCTCATATGGTGACGACCATTGTACACTCATACTAAATATTTTATTATATTGTATTTATTATATTTTAGACTCTATATGATATTATACTATACTATGTTTTAGTATATTATTTCATTATACACTATTATATCATTACTCATTATCATTAATACAGACTTAGTTATGTGTTATTACTGACCATATTATATTCTGTTATTTCCGTACACTGTTATGGTAGTATCATATTACTTACACTTACATATAAATAAAATATAAAAGATATATGTAAAATAAAATATATATTAATTAATCAATGTAATATAATATATAATATGTGATCCTCTATCATACTACACTGGTGTCTGTGGCTTAGTGGTAGAGCGGGGCGACCACTAATAGGAAGATCAGCGGTTCGATCTCGGCCTCCCCAATGTCTAAGTGTCTTTGAGCAAGATACTGAACTGAATGATTAGTGCAGTTGGCACCTGCAAGTGTGTGAAAGGGGTGAATGACATATAGTGTAAAGCACTTTGAGTGGTTGGAAAACTAGAAAGGCACAATATGGCTACATTCCATTTACCATTAGTATACTCTATTAGTATATTATACTTACCACACCACTATTTCACTTTGTTTAGAGACGGTACTGCACTATTAGTTCAGGGTGCAACACTGGTCCTGGGTATTGTATGTATATTGCTTGCCTTGTAATTTTGACTTATATATATGCATTTCTGTATGTATGTAGGTGCAATATTTCTTTCACTCTGAATGTTGAGCATCTTGGGTAGAAAAGGTCTTTTATCTCATCTCTATTCAGTAACTGTTTGTGTCATTCAAACTATTGTTACTTACACTGAATAAATGTTAATGTTCTGTGTGTGTAGCAAGAAGGGAGCTACAACTTTAATGTCATTGTGCAGCCTTGTGTTGTAGAATGACAAATAAATGTACTTTGAACCTTCAAACCTAATCCAATGCCATGTTTCTTATGGCAGCAACATGTTAAATAGAAATACTCTACATGTTTGTTATACATTTTTCCCCATATTTCAGTCTGACATATTTGGTATATTTAAAAATAAAGTCCTGTGGGTTTGAAAAAGTAATTTGTAGTGATGGACCCAGGCAGTGTGGATTCCTGTACAATAAATAATGTATTTTTGTTAGTAAAATTTTAATAAAATATCATCTTGCAGTCTTCAGTCCTCTACCTTGCTCTTCTTTTTAGCCAGGATCAGGTGAGTCACATAGATTCCTCAGTGGTATTACATTACATTGCTGCCTCAACTTATTATCCTCCTATAAAGTTTTCATCAATCAATAGTGTGTAGCTGACATATGTCATATTATTGGGATTTGCTGGTTTCAAATGCAGACATTTTACAGCCAAGCTTTAAATAGCCCGTTGACCACATAATATTTGGTTGAGTGTGTGACAGGGAGCTTGAGGTGCTGCCAAGAAGTGTGTGCGATTTGAGTGGTGTGTGTTGGCCTATGTGTGTGAGTGAAAGAGAGTGTGTTTATATGTGTGTTAGAGAGAAGTGGAGGGTGGCTGTGGAGAGCATTAGTGAATGGATGTGCTATTGCATCCTCCCAAAAGACCTCCAAAACACACACATTGTCCCGTCTACACACACACACACACACACACACACACTACCTTAGCAGCGCACTAAACCCGCCTCCTTCATTCCCAAAAAACTCCCATCTCGCTGCCATACCTCCATATCCTCGCACCGCCCCTCAACTAAAGTCAGCACACACACTCTCTCCTCTGCCAGACTCACCGAGAGACGGTGGTGTGTAAGCAGGGGTCGTGCGTATTTACGCTCAGTGTGTGCATGTGTCGGGGGAGAGTTGGAGAGTCCGTGGCTCGCTAACAAATGCCCCGCTTGTCTGAGAGCGGGACCGGCAGTGGATGATAAGCCTTCAGGGAGAAGGAAGAACCGCCTTAGAGCTCGTTCATTTGGCTTTTATTTGACTGCTTCTTCACGCGCTCTCCCGACTGGCGTTAACGCGTAACTGAGAAGGTAAACAAACTAGTTGATTAAGAAGAAGGGTCCTATTCAGCCCAAGCGGCTCCAGAGTTTGATCGTATTTTTAGCATCCCTCTTTTCCCCTTCTCCCCGTCCCTTCTGAGTGCGGAGTGGCAGAGGAGGGACGGGAGAACCGGGCGGACGGACTGTGAAGTTGCGCGCCTCCCCGGTGGATGATCCACTGGATGCTGCGATGGATTAACAGCCTTCTCCGGACCCTGCCGCTGCTTCTTTTTCACCGCCGACCCCCTGTCCACCTCGGGATTATTTCAGCCCTCACCGACCTCCCCTCCCTCCCTCTCGAGATGACCGCGGAATATGTTTTGCGATGCGTCCTGATGCTCTGCTGTGCACTCCTCTCGGCCAACGCGAGTAACTGGCTGTAAGTTGAACATTTCTAATCCTGATTTTAGAAAGTGGACCACATCCCTCACTCTTTTTCACATCCACTGTTATCATTCGCCTGACCGCCTCCTATTCCTCCTCATCGTCATATATCCACTCATCTTCTTCTGTCCTCTTTCCCTCTAGCTCAGTGGCTGTTCAGGTTAATTGTTAACCATCTCTCTCTCTCTCTCTCTCTCTCTCTCTCTCTCTAGGCAGGTGGAAATATGACAATAATATGTATGTACAGCTTGAAGAAAACAGTTTATAAAGTTGGTATCAGATGTGATTTTTAACAGGTCTACTCTTGCCATTTTTTGCCCTGATAACCATCAACCCCATTGGTTATATGAACACCATATCCGAATATTTTGTAAATGATGTAAATGAGACTTGTAGAAAGAATTAAGAAGCAACCTGTAAAACTTAATGTATTAATGTTCTTGTAAATATCAAGTAAAAATGTGAAACTGAATAATTACTGACTTTTGAAAGCCTTCAAGAAACTGTGAGGAGTTCACAGACCAATTTAGCCTCTGACCTGCATCCTTAAAAAAAAATCATAGTCCTAAATTTGGATTTTGTCATCACCTATTAGAGGTCAAGAGAAAGACAGACACTGATGCTGTTAATATTAGGCAGATGAGGGTTCAGGTGCTTTTGAGTTTAAGAATTTATTCAACAAAAATGATATTCTATTATTAAATTGAGATATAAATATACCAGTAAATAATCAGTGCCTGACTACTACAGAAATATTATAGTGACATGAAAATACTTAAAATACATAAATAAATAAAGTAGAAAAACACCACTATTAGTTTACCATTAAATTCTGCACACGGACACCAAGTGTGTATATTAACGTAATAGTGAAAACATAGGGATATCTCAGGAGATAAGGAAAAAGTTCAACAATGTCAATATAAGCTCACAGACAAATGACAGCCCATAATAGAATATTTTATTATTCACTTATGTATTTAATTTTGATGGGATGTCAGAGCAGTCCTAAATCCCCATGGAGGATAACACACAGTCTGACTCGCATGTGTGTGCCTGCTCTCCCGGCAGCCTGTAGGAGGTGGTTAGGTGGGTTTCTGCATTCCTCCGCAGGCTCCACTCCAAATTTACAAGCGGCGCTTATCATTAAGGGAGGACCTTCCTGTACTCTTGCAGAGAATCAAGGCTCTGGTGGTATGAATTATACCTGACATTGATAGTTATTATTATATGACACAATTCCTTACTCTTACAATCTTCTTATAGGAACTTAAATTGTGGCTTGTTTGCCAAATATTGAATGTATACTGACTTTCATATTAGCATTTTTATTTTACTTAATTTCCATGTATTAATACCTTTGTAAGATTTATAATAGAATCACTACAGCCTTGTGTGTTTCCATCAGGATAGCGCTGCAGATAGCCTAAATGATATTGTTGACAGTCATCAGAATAAATCAAATTACAGCCTTCCCAAACAGCACTGCCTACCTTGAACTCTGTCACTGAGTGCAGGGTAATTGTGCTGTTTGGGGCTGAAGGCGTGGTGACAGCAGCACAGAGCAGGCATGTACAGGCAGGCTGCCGGGCTGCCAGTCTGCCTGACGGGATTACACTGTTCTGTGTGGGGCTATCTCAGTCCTCAACACCTCAATAAACCCTTAAGCTACACAGCAGCAGGTATACTCAGGGTTAAAGGATGGGAAGCAATTAGGAGAGAGATTACTGCTGTCAACTAGGACCATAAAACATGTAACAACTAACCTAACTACTGTATGTACCAAGCAGTTAACCACAACAGTACATGATTGGACAGGTCATCAGGACTGTTCATTACAATAGTTAGCCAAATTAACATCTCTCATATGTTACTTCCATATCATGAATTTATTTTGTATTTGGGCCTATTGTAAATTAAATATTTCAATGAAATGAGGTGGAAAGAGGGTCCTGCTGCATGGCTAAGGCTGTTTTAATCAATTTTAAAGGCTGATAGCATTACATAATGATAATAATAATAATAATAATGTATTCACCTTACGTGTAACAAAAAGGAAGTGCTCCGACATTTTGTCTTTAAATATCTGCTGCTTGTGTTCACCTTGTGCCTACATTTTATCAAATATCTGACCAGTTTTATAATATAACACAGTGTGAAGGACTGCCAGAGCTGGAAGACAAGGAGAAAATTTACAGCAGTCTGAGGAAGATCGACCAATATAATAAAATGTATATTATATTACATAGTTGAGTGAGAAGTTGTGTTTTAATTCATGTTGATAAATCAGATTCCAGACCAACAAAGCAAAATATCACCTGCTTTAGTGTTCATTTCTGAAGAATGCAAATAATATTAACTTAATAAGCTGCATCATTGTACTGATGAGGTAAACATCAGCTCTTGAAATGTTTCACCATAAAAACATCAAGCTGATGCTACAACCAGTTAACACTGAACTTAACTTTGCACAAAAGATCATCTTTTTCATCTAATATCTGTGGTGGATGTGATGTTGTCAGGCCGTATGAACTCCTCAAAAACATCGACGTGTGTTCCCAACTTTGAGAAATGTATAGCACGCTGTGTGAACCAATCAGTACTGAGATTTTTGACTTGTATTTACAATAGCCAGAAATAGCAACCGGAAGCTAAGAGACAAAACCAGAAATGGAACTATTAAAACAAAAAGGGGGCGGGCTTCATGAGGTCAATACAGTTTAAAGGGGCACTCCAGTGATTTAGTCAAACAACTGGACAACTCTTAAAAGACAGATATAAAAACGAATGATTAAAATCGAAGCAGCAGAGGCTGAGATATCCTGACTTATACTCCTGAGTATGAGTCACATGATACAGGATCCTACATTTCCCATAATGCAACTTGAAAGCATCTTTTCATTAGTTGATTCCTGCCTGTTAAACGCTCATGTCATTCAAACTCCACACCTCCAGTTTGTAATGCAGGCTTTCTGTTATGAATTTGTAGTCTCCAAACCCAAGTGGAGATCAGGGTTATTTTCTCAGTCTTGACAAAGCTCCTTCAGAGCCACAGAAGACATTATACAACTGTTTTCACAGGCTGAGTAGTACTCCTTATGACTAGTAAACTATCTTCATATGTAAAATTGGTGGAGTGGCCCTTTATGTAATTGGGTTGTTTTGTTTGTTTCATTGTGCATCTTCACTGGTATAGTGATAACTTTTCGATAAAGTAGATAAAATTTTGCATGAGCAATTAATAGATATTTGATTTTATATTAAAACCAGTATGGCCCAAGCTGAAAAAGGTGGTGGATTTACCCTAAACACTGTGGTTTAGAATGTATTAAACAGTTGCAGTCCACTGTTAATTTTGTTAACGAAAAATGTTCAACAACCTTTTTTCCATGACTAAGACGAGATGTTGACAAGCTAAACATAGATCTTTCATAATAAAAACAATGACAAAATGTATGTTTTCGTTGACGAGACAAGACGGGACTAAAATGTTGGTGGTGGGCTATCGGACATTCAAAAAATGCGTGCCACATCCCCAATAGTCTGTCTGTCAAAATATAAAAACAATAACAATGCATCCCTGTCATTGATTGGCGTGTACAGATGCTGTCCCAAACCGACAGCAAGTTTATGACAACATGATGGCTTCAACGCAAAAAGGGTTTGGTCGGGGAGAAAAAATTGATTTATGGATGCACTTTATTTATAATTTGTCAGAAAGGAAAACACAATGCACTGAAGTAATGGGAGACAGAGAGACGCCCTGTGGCTATTAGGTGGGAAGAACTGTAAGTTCTAATGTTAACTAAGCATATACATTTGCTAACGTTAAGTCAGTGTTACTGTGGAGTTGGCTATGTCTGGCTATTAGCCTGGCTGGAAGCCAATTTTTCTCGCAAAAACAGTTTTCAGTTTGGAGCAAGCGGCAACCTCCGTGGCTGAAAAATGAAGCCAACGGAGACTACGTCCATGTTTTATACAGTTTATGGTTTGCGGTAGCAAATGAATTGAATGAACCCCTGGCTTGTCCTATGGTTTGGGTGAAACATATGAGGAAAAACTAAGACTAAATCTAAAATAGCTGCTAAAATGAACACTGCAGTCGCAGTCTTCAGTTATGTTTGCGTAGCATTGCTACCATTGATAATTGTGACAAAAATTCACTGGCTCTAGCTTCTCAAATGGGAATATTTTCTGGTTATCCTTCTTCTGTAATCTGACTGACGTCAGGGTTTTGGACTGTTAGATAAAATTTAATTAACAATTTAAATATGTAATTTTGGGCTCTGAGCCTTGGTTCTGTTCATTATCTGAAATATGACAGATTATTATTGTTTCACACATGAAACATTTCTTAAAATCTGCAATCACTGACTACGATTCAGAACACAGAATTTTTTGTAACACCTCTGAGCTGTTCTTACGTCACATTAAACCACAGCCTGAAGTGGACTGTTTGTTTACCTCACCTGTAGCTCTTCCTATGCCTGTCACCTTTAGCCCGTAAGCCAGGATGTGATCACTTTGCCAAATCTCTGTGGCTGCTGAGTCATGTTTAGTGTACCGCTGCCGAATAGGGATTTGAATACTACTTTTCATTAGTTTGTCATCATCCTCCTCCTCCTCTTGCCTTGCTCCGAATGGTTCTGCTGCACCTGCATGCTGCTCCAACTCTGTTGTGTGTGTGTGTGTGCATGTCTATGTTTCTGTGCGTGTGATTTTAGTGATTTGGTTAATCATATAAGCTGCCATCTTCCCCAACAGTGGCACACACTCAGTAATTACCACGCTGACCACAGAAGAATGGTAGCCACTTACAGTACACCACACACACACAGTTCTCACACACAAACGCATGCACAGCTGAACACAATGTTAGAGCGGAAGCAGGAAAGTTGTGTGTCTCTCTCTGTGTGTGTATGCATGTGTTTTGAAATCAAATGAATTATCAAGAGGACTCACTTTAGTCTATAGAAGAAGAAATTCAGTCGTTTTGACTCTTTAAGTTACTTATTACATTTAAGGACTTTTACAGTAGAGGTTCAGTTCTGTAGTGAAGGGCAGCGACCCAGATACTGTAGGTGACTAATATTAATATTTTATTATTTCTCTATTCATAAAAATATCAAGACTAAGAGTCTACAGCCACCCTGTAAGGCTGTGCATAGGTAAAGCTGGGCTTTCAGCTAAATGCTAACGTCAACATGCTAACAATGACAATGCTAACAGGCTGATGTTAAGCGGGTATGATGTTTACCATTGACGCCATCTTAGTTTAGCATGCTAACATTTGCTAATTAGCACTAAACAGCTGAGGCTGATGGGAATATCATCGGTTTTGCAAGTATATTGTCATAAACCAAAGTATTGAACAAATAAAAAAATGTTGGGCATCCCTGTGGCTTAGGGTTAAGATAAGAAAAGAAGCTGACCTCGACAATGTTGCAGTTAAGGTTTGGTTAGGTTGAGGCACAAAAAGACTTGGTTAGAGTTATGGAAAGATCATGGTTTGGGTTAAAATAAGTACTTAATTGAGGTAACAATGATAAACACTTGGTTAAAGTTAAGGAACAATTGTGGTCATAGTTAAAAGAAACAAACGTTGACTGTCGGTAGGACACAGGAAATGAACAGTAGTCTCCCATCTTAAAGTCAATGTTTTGTTGACCCATCCATCCACCCCCACCTCCTTCCTCTGTAGACTTTGTTGCTCTATTACAAGGTCACCTTATTCCCTCCTTTGCTCCTGATGGACAAGAGTCATAACTCCTGCAGCCGCTAGAGGGCTTTATTACTACGTAAACATGTCATTTTGGAGCATTTGCTGAAACAATTGATTTTCTTGGGAGGACAGTCTCCTCTCTACTGTCTGTAATAAGGGCATAAAAATGCCCTTTTTTTTTACATGATGGTGGTGCTAGAAGAAAAGGCGATCACCAAGTTATTACAATTCACCCTTAGGTGAACCCTGAATGTCTGTACCAAATTTCATAATAATCCATCCAGTAGTTATTGAGATATTTCAGTCTGGACCAAAGTGGTGGACCGTCCAACCAACTGACTGGCGTTGCTATCCCTAGAGCCATGTCGCTAGCATGGCTAAAAATTTGTGACAACTCTATCTAACTTCATCTGTCTTCTTCTGTTTACTCATGTGTAAAACATGTTTTGTAATATATAGAGTAGTGGTTTAAATAAGTAGTTTTTGTAGATAATCAATTATTCCTCCCATTATCTGTGATTATTAGCGAAAGCTAGCAGCATGGCTCTAGGCTCATTTCTAGGGATGGCATTGGCAATTTCAGTCTGTCGGTCAGTTTTTCAGTCAGTTGGTCGGCCCACCACTTTGATCCAGATTGAAATATCTCAACAACTATTGGATGGCTTGCCATAAAAACTAGTAACACAGAGTGTTTGCTTTTTAAAAATTTCACTTTCAATAGGGCACAGTGGGTTCAAGTTTGGATGCCGCAGCAAAGCAACTAGAATATGGAAAAGAATATGGTTGGAAATTTATATTACTAAATGTTCTGGCAAAATGATTATGCTTTTCCCTTTAAATTACTGAATACACTGTGCATTACTACTCAACATCTTGTCAGTAGCATCATGGTGTTACACATATCACATATCACAGATAACTCACTAACAACACGTCATCAATATCTGTTTACATACTGTAGGATAAAAAGCACACACAGTGGTCTTTCTTTGTGTCTTCTTCTCTGTGCCTCTCTTTGTCTTCCTGTTTCTTTGTGTGTGTGAGTGTGTGTGTGTGAACAAACATGCATATGTCCTGGAAAACCATGGTGAGGTGCTAAAGAGATGGCAGCTGATGAGTAACCAGAGAAAGCAGAGACCTTGGCATTGCATTACACACTGGCGCCTCATACTTCTTTCACACACAATCACACACACACACACACACACACACACTGTGAAAGTGAATGTGGTAAAGCTGTGGCATGTTATTTCAAGCCCTCTTGTTACTAGAGTGTGTACAATTATTGTGACACACTTGGAGCCACGGGGAGTCGCTGAGGATGACCAGATTACAGTTCAGGCTGACGAGGAAACACCTGGGTCGCTGAAAGACGAGAGACAGTTCTGGTAGATCCACAGAGAGGTGCATGGGGCTTTTAGGAGACAAAACATACCGTGGCCATGTTGGAGGGCTTATGCTCCTGGGCAACAATGGCTGTTAACAGCTGATTACATCGGAATGTATACTGCAGCTTCTGTTAGATGTATTGGCTAGTGAGCAAATTAAACAAGGCGGGAACAATTACTTTCCTTAAAAACATTTTTAAATGATCATATGCAAATATCCATTACTGTAAACCAGAGGTTTTCAAACTGTGAGGCGTGTCTCCCCGGGGGAGTGTGGGAAACTTGAAGGAGGGAGAGACGTGAGGCAAAGATACTACTGAGGTGAATGGGACAGGTGCATGCTGGTGTTCTGAAAACAACTGGAAGTTAGTTATTGTAGTTTGGCCCGCTCACCAACATGGTCAGCAGTTCCAACAGCAGCAGTGGCTGTGATACACAGCTCATGCATACAATTAAGGTACTTTAAAACCCTGTCTATTGCAAACAGGAATTGCTACTACCTAATTTGGCATACTTAGAATTGTGCCAATTTGCCAAAATGGGGTATAAGTTTGGGGGTCCCTTAAATCAAGTCCGTGTCCAGGGGTAAAACCCCTTTATTATTAATGAAAGAGCACACTTGGGAGCATAAGCAGCATTTAAGGATATTTAAAGTAACAATCAATTCTTTACTTTTGTCCATAGAGAAACAAATTTGTATTTTTACCCTTTTAAGTTACTTATTCCATTAGCAGTTCATCTTAACCTTAAAATTAAAAGTTTAAGGAGTTTCTTAAAAGTGTAAAAGTAAGGGAATCTGTTAAGTAGTGATGGCTAGGCACCAGATTGTTGAGAACCATTCGGAAAATTCTAACCTCATGCACAGAGAGTTCTCTTCTACATACAGACTTGTGTACAATACAGTTTATACATATGTTCAAACTGTGTAAATAGTAAGCAGGAGTGTAAATGGTGCATGTCCAAACCTGCCTGCTGCACATGAATTATTTAAATTTTACAAGCAAGCTTATCTTCTTATCTATCCAAATTGAATGTGAAAATAAAAGCCATAAATTAGTCTTTGACATTGTAGAAAAACTCATCACTAATACAAATTACAATCTTTTTAGCTTATGATTCCATTAACTTTTTTATCCAACAAATTGACAATATAGCATATCAAATCAATAGTCTGCATTATTGTAAAGCCATCATGTTCGCCTGCTCACTTTGCTCCAGTTTAATTTGAAACTCTTAAAATTAACTCATCCAAATTTCAAAAATTGCATATTAGACTCTATCCCACTAAATGTCCTATCTTTACAGTCTTTCCCGCTATCATATTAATTAACTTAATCTCTTCTGGCAGCCCTTGACTTTGAATAGGCCATAATTAAAACTAATTCACAAAAATATATCTTCCCATACAGTAACTACAGACACATTTATAATCTCCCATTTGGCCCATTTTAGCCATGTTTAGCTCATGTTTTGGTTATTTAGCCCACACATAGGCTGCATGGTTGAGTCTCACTGCTCTCATCAATGCAAAAACACAAGCAGCCATTTCCAGCAAACAAGCTCAGACAAGCTGACTGTACCTGAAGTAAATGATTGGTGAAGAAAGTTCTAACAAGCTAAGGAACCAGATATTTTTCTTCAAAACATATGCTTAAATGTCTTAGATTTGTCAGGTGTTCAAACTCCATAGGATGATAATGTTGCACTGTGTCTCCTGCTTAAATTGGAAGTTGTTGCAAGGGAGTGTAATTTAATAATCTGATGAATGGTATGTGAGGGCTGTGTTTCTGTGAGTTTGTCTTGTCTCTTTGACCCCCTAGTGGTCAAATATGCAACTTAAAAAACATTTCCTCTCATAACTTACAAAGTTATCCATGCATTTACATATACAATTATGATGCACAATGCCTTTTTTGTTTTTGAATAGAAAATAAATACCAATTAATAATTGTTTATATTAATCTATCTGTATTATTATATATAGTCAACCAAAGAAAATCTTCTTGGTCGACTGAAATTCTACCTACTCTTCAACCAATCGATTGGTTGAGGGGGGGGGGGAGCGGCACGTTATCTCTATATTAACTAAATCGGCCACAGTGCATTGAGTGCACTGTACCTGGTAGCCTAAATCAAAGTTACACAACGTTGCCAAGCAAATTAATTCCTGTACTTTGACCATTTCTTTGTCACACATGTTGTGTTGAGTCAAGCAGGGTAGCAGGTGAAAAAGATTGGACCCAAACGCAGACAATAGAGGCAGGCTGGTACTATTCAGTGATTTAATGAAGAAAAAAAAGGCTCCAAATTCCAAAAAAACAGGCAAGGTCCAAGAAAACAAAGTAAAAGTCCACACAACACTGGGAAAACGCTAGGAAACTGGCTGGAACGCTTGACATACAGATAAAGATAAAGTGACAAAGAAAACAGGGAAGCACCCAGACTAAATACACTCAGGTGTGAGGAGATAACGAGACACAGGTGTAACTAATTAGGGCAGGGCAAACAATCAAAACTGGAGGGCAAAGCAAACAAAGACAGGAAGTAAAACTACAAGACACATGAGGGTTGGAGAATATTTCAAAATAAAACAGGAAATACTATACACAAACCCTCAAACCATGACACTATGTCTATCAGTATGTCTATCAAGTAAATTTACACACACACAAGCGAGGATAATGGAGACTGGGCTATAACAACAAAGCTTCCACAAAAAGCAACATGAAAAAACAGTTACCAGCATCCAATTTACTACTCTCGTTATTTAGTTGGCTTCAAATAAGGCTTAATGTTCACAGTTTCTCTTGACTGTCCCTCAATTGTCCAACATCACCCCAGCCTGTGAGAGTAACCACATTAGCCGTGCAACATGCTAACGCCAAGTTCAACAGGCTAACCTACATAATAAACAGTAAAACAACACAGGCTAATAAATGGCAAAACTTACAGCAGTTTGAAGTCGGGTCACAGACAGCTGGTATCGATCCATCATTGAGCTTGAACCGTTACCAGAAAGCAGTCCATAGTAAAATGCACACACACGTTGCCATCAAAAATAAACTTTATCCACTCAGCTCTTTTGTGCTCTGAGGTTAGAGGTCGATGTAGCGATTTGTGCTGGTTCTTTGACATGGTGTCAATTACTTTGGAGCTGAGTAAAAGTTCAGTAAGCTATTGTAATTGCTATCTCCTAATGGAGACTACTCCATTAGGTTGGGCGAGTTCAAAGTTGTGAAAACAGGTGTGTTTTGACTTCCTGTCTTATAAATCTTATAGTCTATTAAATCATTTGATTATTAAAACAAACACATTTGTTGAGTAAAATATATTTGAATATTATGTTTATAATAAATCATAATCAATGTTATTTCTAGCACAATATAGCCTATCACTCAAAAATAAAATACATCAGGTCTGCATATCCCTCCCACCCCCGAAAATAATGGATTAAGAAGCGCCTTTCTCCTCATGAAAGTAACACCCTGATTGTCCGACCAATGAGATTTTGGTCGGACAAGAGCATATTAAAAAACCAATTGACCAACCGACCAGAAGGTGTCAGCCCTAGTTATGTCCCTTTTTCTAATCATTAAATGCCATTCACTGCTATCATGTAGTGTTTTAAACTTATTAAGTTTTAAAATAAGTTGATACACTGTTACTTTTGTCCCTCAGCTAACTCTTTAAAACCATTTTTACTGAGCCTCCAACTCAGTAAAAATGGACAAACTGCTTCCTAACCAGATTTTCAAGTTATCTTCTGGACCCATTTCAAGTTGTCTGGCTAAAACTTGTGGAAGCTGGTTGAATTCAAACTACTTCTTTATTTTTAGCCATGCTAGTGGCATGGCTTTATGAATGGATGTTGGTCTGTCCACCACTTTGATCCAGACTGAAATATGTCCATCCATCCAGTAATGAAAAATTACTGGATGGAATTTTGTATAGACATTCATGGTTCCCAGAGGGTGAATCCTAAACACTTTGGTGATCCTCTAACTTTTCCTCTAGTGACATCATCAGGTCAGACTTTCAATTTGTCTGTTTATGACCAAATACCTGTAAAACTAATAATATTTCCATCAGCCTCAGCTGTATTTTGTGTTTTGTAGAAATGAGCAAATGTTAGCATGCCAACATGCTAAATTAAGATGGTGAAATGTTAGCATTGTCATCGTGAGTATATTAGCATGCCGATGTCAGCATTTAGCACAAAGAACCGCTTTGCCTCACAGAGGCACTGGCATGGCTGCAGACTCTTAGTCTTGTATAAACAGAATCAGAATCAGAATCAGAAATACTTTATTGATCCCCGAAGGGAAACTCTTTGTTACAGCAGCTCGCCATTACGTCAGTGTACACAAGAGAAAGTACTAGCAAAAAAATATAATACAATACACTATAAAAACTATAAAAACAGGTCAGAAAATAAATTAAGTACCAAGTGGGTATAAGTATAAAATAAAATAGTGTGAAGTACCAAGTGGGTTTACCGGTATGATAATGCAATGTAATAATATAAGTAATAAGTAGTATTGCAACAGCAGTAATGGAGGTATGAATAATAAATAGGAAAAACATTGGTTGAAATGACAAGATGATTAAGTTTTACTATCCAGTAGATTACTAGTACATGCTCATTTAACAGAAAAACCCGAAAAGACATATTTCAGCTTTTCAGAATGTCGTGAAAGAAACTCTACATGAGAAAATGCATTGACATACAATTATCTCCTGCTGTATCCTATGCGATCAGATCTTATATATATATATATATATATATATATATATATATATATATTTTCTGCATAGGTTCTGCATAGGTCTGAACCCCCTCAGCCAAATAATCAACAAGACTGTCTATGGATACCGACTCAGGAACGGGGCCACCATCAGTCACCTCCTCTACATGGATGACATCAAGCTATACGCTAAGAGCGAGCGGGACATCGACTCACTGATCCACACCACCAGGATCTACAGCTCTGACATTGGGATGTCATTCGGGCTTGAGAAGTGCAGTCAAATGGTGACAAAAAGAGGGAAGGTAGTCCACACAGAAGGGGTCTCACTCCCAGAAGGAACAATAGCAGACATTGAGGATGGTTACAAGTACCTTGGAATACCACAGGCAAATGGCAACCTTGAAGAGGTAACAAGAAAGACAGCAACGGCCAAATACCTCCAAGCGAGTAAGACAAGTCCTAAGAAGTCAGCTCAATGGCAAGAACAAGGCCCAGGCAATAAACAGCTATGCCCTGCCAGTGATCAAATACCCTGCGGGAATAATAAGGTGGTCAAAGGAAGAGATACAGACCACAGACGTTAAGACGCGAAAGCTCCTCACCATGCATGGAGGGTTCCATCCCAAATCCAGCACCCTGAGGCTGTACACTAGCCGTAAGGAAGGCAGCCGTGGACTAGTGAGTGTGAGAGCCACTATCCAAGATGAAACATCCAAGATCCACAAGTACATCCAAGATAAGGCCCCAACAGATGACGTGTCTCAGGCAATGGGGAACAGAGGAAGACGTGCTGGAGGAGGGACCATCATGGGAGGACAAACCCCTACACGGGATGTACTACCGGAACATAACTGAAGTGGCTGATATCAAGAAGTCCTACCAATGGCTAGAGCGGGCTGGATTGAAGGACAGCACAGAGGCACTCATCATGGCTGCACAGGAGCTGGCCCTGAGCACCAGAGCAATAGAGGCCCAGATCTCCCACACCAGACAAGACCCAAGGTGTAGGCTGTGCAAAGAGACCCCTGAGACAATCCACCACATAACTGCAGGGTGTAAGATGCTGGCAGGAAAAGCATACATGGAGTGCCATAACCAAGTGGCTGGCATAGTGTACAGGAACATCTGCACTGAGTATGGACTGGGAACCCCGAGGTCAAAGTGGGAAACACCTCCAAAGGTGGTAGAGAATGACCGAGCCAAGATCCTGTGTGACTTCCAGATTCAGACTGACAGAATGGTAATGGCGAACCAGCCTGACATCGTGGTGGTGGACAAACAGCAGAGAAAAGCCGTTGTGGTTGACGTGGCAATACCAAGTGATGGCAACATCAGGAAAAAGGAACATGAGAAACTAGAGAAGTACGAAGGGCTCAGAGAAGAGCTGGAGAAGGCCTGGAAGGTGAAGGCAACAGTGGTGCCCGTGGTCATCAGAGCACTCAGGGCAGTGACCCCCAAACTGGAGGAGTGGCTACAGCAGATCCCTGGAAGAACACCAGACATCTCGGTCCAGAAGAGTGCAGTACTAGGAACAGCAAAGATACTGCGCAGAACCCTCAAGCTCCCAGGCCTCTGGTAGAGGACCCGAGCTCGAAGGATGAGACCACCCGCGGAGGGTGAAGGACAAAGTTTGTTTTTTTGGGGGGTTTTTATATATATATATATATATATATACATACATATAGTGTAATGCTATACACCATGTGTGTATTACAGTGTCTGTGCAAGTATTCTGTGCAGCTATCCATCACATATCTGTATAAATGACAGGTGTATATACTGTTTATAGCTCTATTCTCTATTTCGTTTTTATTTCTATTCTATGTGTATTTTTTATCTATCAACCTTTTTTCTGTACTTGTTGAATCTTGAGCTGCTGTAACAAGCGAATTTCCCTGGTGTGGGATCAATGAAATGTATCTTATTTGATAGCAACCCCAGTTGTTGACGATACTCATCTGATATCTGAAGTCAAGACCTCTCTATAACAGTTGGTCCCATGTCTGTAGCCTCTTTTGTTGCTGGATTATAAGCCTTCAAACATGCACCAAGGTCAAGGTTCAAAGGTCAGCATCTCAAAGCAGGAGTCATGAAGAATCTTCATACTGATATATCTTACTCTTCAAGTTGTGACCTTTCCAACGATGTATCTGATTTAGCTCCAATATATAAAATGAAGCTTTTTGTTTCTTTATTTTTTCTTTTTTAGTGGAACCAGTGACCAAAATGAGTCACCTTCAGAGATTATTGTACAATATTGCTGACAATCTAGGGCATTACTACAGGTTAGGAGGATGGCCTGAAGTGCTTGGGTTATGGCTGAAAAGACCAACTCGTTCTCATTCACAGGTCAAATACCAAGGAATGCATAGGCTACTATTTACACAACCTTAGAGAATGTTTGTATCTTTATGATTCTTGGTTTTGGAATTTTACGTCAGCATGCATACAAAAAATGTGTCTTGGCATTTGCGCCCAAAAAACGTAACACAGAATAATAATAATAATAGACAAAAGTAATGTAATGATAACAAATAAACAAAGTAATATTTTAAATTTAATTAAATTGACATTTTAAAATCTATTTACAAAATGGAATAGTAATAGTTTTGAAATGGGATATGAAACTTGAAATTTATTGACTTTACATAGGAAATATGGGCTGTGGACAAAGAAATAAAGTGTATGAAATATATGAAAGTGAAAAGAGCAAAAACTAAATGTGACATGTACATAAATAATTAAATTATGTAACAGTGGAGGTTGAATGCAGTACATAATTTAAAGTCCAGTTTGACGATATATATGAACATGACAAGTGCAGGGATTAAATGAGAGATGTGAAATGTAAAGTCCAGTTTTATAACCAGTTCTTAAGAAAGGTGATTTCATAATTAAATATCCTCAGCCACATATTCGTGGAAATATAATATTAAATGAGCAACTTCACATTTTACAATCACAGGCTATAAAACGCCTTTTTTTAACATAGATAGTGGTGTTTAGATTCAGGAGCTGAACACGCCAAGCCCACCCACAATTCCCTACGTACACGTAGCAGCATCCATAGCAACCACCATAGCAATGATTTGAGACCTGAGAGAATCTTCGTAATAACTAACAAAACTAAGGATCATATACATTCAGATTATGAGAATAAAACGCACATTTCTCGATAGAAATGTTATCAAACACATTTTAATGCAGAAACTATCTTAAAATACTGCATTTTCCACGGAGAATAAAATAAATGTCCACCATTTTGGTTTTCACAAAAGCAATTTGGCAGTCACATGACGTGGATGCAGGCCAATAGAAAAGAATAGGACAAAAACCGTATTTCTCAGAATGGAAGGAGAAATCATTAAAACTGATGGCCGTAGCATTGACCTATCGTACTGTTGAATTATCAAGGACGTTTGGGTTTTAGTTTTGAGAAATGTTGAGATCACTGAAAGAAAACCTTAACATGGGAATGAACAGTGAGGAAAATACTTTCGGGGCGGGGGTCCTCGGTTCTCCAATGGGACTGATGCTCACAACATCTTATAGTGCTGAGGTCAGGTTAATATTGGAGTGAATGGACAGTAGGAGCAGTTCCTCTGAGCGTCTAATATGGCCGCGGATGGTTTTACATTGGAGTTAATTGAAAACAAGGTGCATGACAAAACGTAGGTATTTGACAACCTGGGAATGAAAACGGCTTGGGTACACAGCACAGGAATCAGCTACAAGTCTTGCATTTAGAAACAATCAGCTGTTCGCAGCTATTGTTTCCCAAGAGCTACAGACCACCAACATGGCCACCAGAGTTTTTGTTACATCACCTGAAAGACAATAGAAACCACGACAAAGAATCAGAGGACAGTGACATTAAAACAGGCTGAAGACTATAGTTGGATGAGGTTGGTATGCATGAACATTATACTGCCAATCACAACTACGCACACATACTAATTGATTCCTAGCCTTTTGGGGCCATGGCACTAACACCAGGCAGGAGGTTAATTTCATGACTTTTATTGCCTCTTTTCCCAAATGTGTGTGAAAGTGTGTTTTTGTATATATGTGTGTGTGTGACGTGTATGTGAGGGTTGTGGTGTTGGCAGAGCATGTTATTTTTAGGGGGAAATGAGCTCTAGTGGAGCCAGCAGCATATAAACATACATGCACGCATGCACGCATGCACAGAGACACACACACACACACACACACTGTCTCTAGTAGCGTGAGCCTCTAGCTGCTTATTAACTGTGTTAATTGAACTCATCAGTTTTCTCTTTCACGCCCCTTATCACTTTACTGTCTCCCTGCTTTGCTCCCATTTTTTCTTTCCATCATTGTCTTACTTTAAATGATTCCCTTTGACCTCTTTCCATTTTGTTTCCCCTAACACCCTTCCTTCCTTCTTATCTTTCATCATTTTCTTTGAAGGTACTGTCTCCTTCCTACATTTATTTTATTTGTTACTGAATACATAGAGCAAGGCTGTTTTGAGTACTATGACTAAAAATTTTATCCACATTGTCTGTATTGTTAATACAAACACCCACCCATTATTACCACCACCACTCTAAGAATCAGAACAGGACAGTACTGGCCACTACAGACTCATAAAACATCTTCAGCATCGTCTGGCAGATGTTGAAGGACCTCAGCCTCCTCAGAAAGTAGAGGCAGCTCTGGCCCTTCCTGTACAGAGCTTGAGTGTTCTTAGCCCAGTCCAGTTTATTGTCCATATGTACTCCCAGGTACTTGTAGTCCTCAACAATGTCCACACTGACCTCCTGGATGGAAACCGGGGTCACTGGTGCCTTGGCCCTTCGTAGGTCTACAACCAGCTCCTTAGACTTTGTCGCATTGAGCTGCAGGTGGTTCTGCTCACACCATGAGACAAAGTTACCCACCACAGCCCTGTACTAAGTCTCATCACCACCGCTGATACATCACACCACAGCAGAGTCATCAGAAAACTTCTGAAGGTGGCAGGACTCTGTGTGGTAGCTGAAGTCTGTGGTGTAGATGGTGAAGAGGAAGGGAGAGAGGGGCCCCAGTGTTGCTGACCACGCTGTCCGACACACACAGTGCTGCAGACGCACATGCTGTGGTCTGCCAGTCAAATAGTCAACAATCCAGGACACGCTGTATCGCTGCCAGCTTCTAACCCAGCAGGGCTGGCCGGTTGGTGTTGAAAGCACTGGAGAAGTCACAAAACATGATCCTCACCGTGCTTGCTGGCTTGTTCAGGTGGGTGTGGATGCGGTTCAGCAGGAAGATGATGGTATCCTCAACTCCCAGCCAGGGCTAGTAGGCGAACTGAAGGAGGTCTAGGAGGGGTCTGACCATGGGCCACAGCTGTTCCAGCACAAGTCTCTCCAGGGTCTTCATTATGTGGGAGGTCAGTGCCACCGGTCTGTAGTCCTTGGAGCCACTGGGACGCGACGTCTTCGGCACAGGAACGAGGCAAGATGTATTCCACAGAACAGGGACCCTTTGAAGGCTCAGGTTGAAGACATGTTGAAGGAGTCCACATAGCTGGGGGGCACAGGCTTTCAGCACCCCGGGGCTAACTCCATCAGGGCCTGCAGCCTTGTTTGAGTGGAGTCTCATCAGCTGTCCTCTCACCTGGTCAGTAGTCAGGCACACAGCAGAGGTTACAGGCGGAGGTTGGGGGGAGTCATCAGTCTGAAGAGGGCTGTTAGCCTGAAAGCCAGTTGAGGGGGGAGTAGGACTCTCCCAGGAAGATGGAGGAGGAGGGAGCAGTGGACAGAGAGGAGTCTGAGGGCCGACAGCAGCTTAGTTAGAGGGGGGATGAGCAGGAGCCGGTGTGTCGAATCTGTTAAAGAACAGATTAAGTTCGTTGGCCCTGTGCAAGCTGCCTTCAACTCCTCTGCTGCCAGTCGGTCTGAAGCCAGTGATGCTCTTCATGCCGCTCCAGACCTCTCTCATATTGTTCTGCTGGAGTTTCCACTCCAGCTTCCTCCTGTACTTCTCCTTGGCCTCCCTGATCTTCACCTTCCGGTCAGCCTGGATTGCCCTCACCTTCTCCCTATTACCATCAGTAAAGGCCCTCCTCTTGGCATTCAGGATGTCTTTGATGTCCTTTGTTACCCATGGTTTGTTATTTGGATAACAATGGACCATCTTAGTTGGGACATTGCAGTCCACACAGAAGTTAATGTAGCCAGTGATGCACTCAGTGAGCCCATCAATGTCCTCTCCATGAGGCTCACAGAGGACATCCCAGTTTGTCACCTCAAAACATTCCTGCAGTGTCTCAGAGGCCTCCTCTGACCATCTCCTCACTGTCCTTGTGGTCGCAGGCTGCCTTTTAACCAGAGGCACATAGCAGGATTTGAGGTGACCCAGGTTGTGGTCAAGAGCTGTATGGGGGAAGAGCTGTATGCATCCTTAACGTTAGCATACAGCAGGTCCAGCGTCCTCTCCTCTCTAGTAGGACAATTCACATACTGGGTGAAATTAGTCAGTGTTGTTGAAACACTGACATGGTTGAAGTTACCCGAGATTAATATGAGTGTACTCGGGTGTGGAGTCTGGAGTTGTGCTATGGTGGTGGGTATGGCGTTGCACGCCGATGCCGGGTTAGCAGAGGGGGGGTGTAAACAGCCACAACAATGGCATGTGAAAATTCACGTGGCAGATAATATGGCTGGAGTCCCACAGCTAACAGTTCAATGTCCGGGCTACAGATACTCTGCTTGATAGTAACGTGACCAGGGTTACACCATCTGTTGTTGACCAGCACAGCAAGCCCACTGCCTTTCCACTTACCACTCCCGGTGTGACCCCTGTTGGTCCAAACAGTCTGAAAGCCGTCGATGGAAACGTTATGATCCGGGATATCCTGGTGTAGCCATGTCTCTGAGAAGCACATCAAACTACACTCACGGAACTCCATCTGACTCAGGGCTAACGGCGTTAGCTCGTCCATTTTATTCGCCAGTGATCTCACATTGCCCATTACGAGAGAAAGCAGACACGGCTTAAATCTCTTATTCTTAAGTCTCTTTTGTCTGGACCCCTCTCTCTTCCCTCGCCGTTTCGTTCCACCTCTGCATCCTCGGTGTGTCCTCCTTCAGATCTCAGTGGGGACATCAGTTGTCCTGGGCGCCATGCCGTTTGGTTTCAGCGCGATTAGCTGTTCCCTGGTGTAAACAATGCGGCCAAACAGCTGATCTGCAGCGGTGCCCTGTCCGAGTAGCAGGAGAAATTTAACTGCGAAAAAAGTACCAAAACACTTTCTACTCTCATTTTTGTAGAGAGCGTAGTTTAAATTATACTTACACACAAGTTATTCAAGTTTTGAAGAAAAAGGAAAGCTAAAAGTTGGAAAAAGTAAGACGACAAGACGGAGCTACGGCAACAGGCAGCATGCACGTTGGCGCATGCGCACTAACTAAGGCTCTAAGGCTAAGGCACTAAGACTCCTGAACCAACTACTGTATGTCAGCACTGCTTTTTTTTCATTTTGATGTTTTGTTTTATAGGCATTTGAGGAGTTTTATTCCTCAGTGAGATATCCATCATTTGAGAATTTAAATTTTATTTAATTTTATTTTATAACAAACATTATATATACTTGTATACTTTAACACAACAGAGTCACACTATGGTATCATGGACACTTATCAAAGAAAGAAAACTTAGGCTGTGTTTAAATGACCATCCATTTGTTTGTAATTTAACTAACAGGCAGGTTGGTTTCACCAATGAGTAATGTAGCAAGAATCACATGTACTGTTGTTAAGGTTACTTACAGTTTAACTGCTCATTGATTTAGAAGGGTTATTAAACTGTTTATGTTTGAGGTGTTCCGATATACAATTTAAACAGATACCTGCCAGGCAATCACCAATATCCAGTCATCAATATACTTATTTAAACTGCATTGAAAATGTTGTTTTTACAGTGTAGATTAAACCTGGTGGACTGTGCAGGTGAAGTTGTATCTTCTTCACTTTGGTGTCTGAGAGCCTCAATCTATCATCCACATGTTGGAGGTATATTTTTGGACAGAAAATCTTCAAAATGTTAAGGATAGTTAAATGATGTGACAAATGTGCTAAGATAATGATTCCAATACAGGGCAGAGTTCAGCTTTAGTACAGTGCATCTCAGATTCAGCAAGGCAGGTACTCTCTAACATGGCACTTGAACACTTTCAGACAGGTTCAGAGGTCAACATAAGGTTAGAGTTGATCAGAATTAGAAAGTTTTTTTCTGTTTCTTGATCTATTTTTTTCCTCCTCTGGAAATAACTGACATCTGGTGTCAGCTTTTCTTGGCTGTGTAGATTGATGTGGCATGTACAACAATCCCTCACTGAGGTGGCATATTAAGGCATTTTCTGACATTACTCAGATGTTTCACCTGCACACCATATTCCAAATTCAAACATAGATGTTTGTTAAAATTGTTCAAAAGCTGGTCTAATACTGTAAATCCACACTTTTCCAATAATTCTCTGGATCCGCTAAGAAAACTTTTAGGAAAGTGGAAACTATATACATAGGTTTAAAGGCTTTTTCCATCTTTCTGTGTTTTGGGTACTTAACCAGTTCATCTTGAAAAGACACATGGCACGACATTGGATGGCTTCAGATGATCAGACTGCTCTGAACAGCCAGAGTGCCACAAAAAGGTTCAGAAGGAAGGAGGGCAATCTTAGTGCTGTACTGTAGTTCAGTGTAGCAAAGTGGCTAAAGATAAACTGAGAAAATAGTGCCCTCTATAGGTCACTGTATGTTTTACATACTGTAGGTGTTCACTGCAGAGGGGTTAGCTTAGGTCACACCACAGTCACACTTGTCTTTATAAGCAAGTTAAATCTCTGCTGCCTGCTGGCTCTCTACTAGCAGTACTAAATGTAAGGGTTTCTTGAGCATTTTACTTGTATTGGCCTAAAACTAAAGAATAATATTTTCCATGCATTAAGTCAAAAATTCAGCTGTAACTTGTTGCAGCATTGCTTGCAGGTCTGTTAGCTCTATTAAGACCTGTGCACAGTGCCTTTCAGCTCTCCTCCTTGCATTTCCCATCCATCCTATATTTACCTGTGCTGTGTACCTGTGCTGTATGCTCAGTAGTGGAAAGGCAAACATGAGGATATTTTCATATAAATACACAGAGATGTTGATGGCGGCAGATCGTGTGCTGCTGTTTGTGAGCATTTGTGTGTGTGTGTGTGTGTGTGTGTGTGTGCAGCAATGCTCAGAAGTTTACTGAAGCACGCAACTGTCATGCAGATATTTCTAGCTTCTATATCCCCTCCCTCCCCTGCATTTCTCTCTTTTCTCTACTGTCCCTAATTTCTCTTTCTTTTGGCAATCAAATTCAAGCTAAAATGAGGATTTTAGCTTGAATTTGATTCAATTACAAAGGAGAAAAAAGATGACAAAAGTTGGCACTGACCTAGTTTTGCTTAAACTTATTAGATCAATGCAATTCTGCCTGTTTCTGTTAAATCCAGCTAATTTTGTAAAAGGTATTGTGGTGGCAAAGAAATCAGCGATAAGACAGGAATCCTTCATTTTAGACTTTATATATGTAATTCTTCAACAGTATCCTTACTCTCTTCAAATCAAGAGAATGCAGAGCCAAATTGTAAACTGAAATGTACTTACTATAAATGTTATATACTATATACATAATATGCAGATGACAACTCAAGACCTCTCTTAAGGCATCGGAGACTACTTTTCAGTTTGGCATGCTAAACACTGACGTAGGGCTGCAACTAAAGATTAATTTGTCAATAATGTTTTGGGATTAATTTATTAGTAATTTACTCAATGTCTGAAAATAATGAAAAATGTTGTTCACAAGTTGCCAGAACCCAAGGGGATGTCTACAAGTTGGTTGTTTTGTCTGACAACAGCCCGAAGATAGTCCATTTAAAATCATACAAAACAAAAGAAAAGAAGAAATAAACAGCATATCCTCACATTTAAGAAGCCAAAACCAGCAAATTTTTCATTTTTGCCTGAGAAATGGGTATAGTTTGACATTTTGGAAAATACGCTTTTTGGCTTCCTGCTGAGAGTTAGATGAGAAGATTCATACTATTGAAGTCACTGCTGCTGGCCAAGAAATAGTCCCACACATAACACGCAACTTGTTTTAAAAATCCATCTTGTTGTTTTTACTCTTCAGTTTGTATTTGGATTAAACAAACTAGATCTATTATGTTATTTCCAAAATATCGAACAATTACTTTAACCACTGTAAAAAAGAAGTACATTCTGGACCGTTGGTAACAATTTACTCTTTTGTTAAATATGACTTAACTATTCATTAATTATCAAAATTGTTATTGATTAATTTTATGTTGATCAACTAATACATGTCGACTAAACTTTTCTGCACTACAATAAAGCGCTAATTTACATTTTTTAATTGAAAATGCAGTAATTCATATAATTTATAATGTATAAAAGTGGTTCAAAAGTCATCTTTGTATTACCCTTCATTTCCTGTCTCCAGATAACAACCTGCGTCACCACTGTTTAGAATTATCTCTTATATTCAGTTCAGCCTCCCATGAGGTTGTGGGGGCCTCTGGGTGGGAGGTATGGAGCATTCCACCTGGACTGTGGTGTGTTTGCAGGCCGCTGCATGTTTGTGTTGCATTAAACATTGCAGCCTTCACAACACCACTGGCTCTACTGGACTTAGGCCCCTGGGAATTAAGCACGCAACCACCAGAGACCAGAGAGAGGTGGGGTGACGGTGTGTGTTGCTCTGTCCTTCTACGGGTTAACTACTCTGTCTCTTTGTTGAGGCGTTTTGTTAACCTTGTCTCTGGGAAGTGAAGGGTATATACCGCAGAATGAACAGATAAAGTGAGACAGGGCTGAAAACACTCACACACACTCACCCAAGGCCTGTGCTGATTTTTTCCCACGCGTGTATACACACACACACAAACACATATCCAGAAAATCACCTGAATAACAGCTTATCCAATGTTTATTAAATGTTTCCAGGGTGAATGTCAGGCCAGCGGGATGCAATCCAGCTGTTTGTGTCTGTGAGTGTGATGCTGCACGTCAGACAGGCAAGTTTTTGTTGCCGTCTTGTGTTTTCTCCATGGGTAGTTTTTATTGCTGTCTGATGGTCTCCGAGCTGGATGCCTCGACCCTAACATAGCGCCCTGCCCAAGGCTACGCTAAACAACAAAGAGGGATCAAACGCCGCACATGGCTTTCATGAAAGCCTCACAACGGCAATGGAGCAAATCAAAGCGGGGCAGAACTGAGATAGACTCGATCCACACTGGGAAGGGAGGACATGACCTGTAGATTTGGGAAGAGAAATAACCTCATGGAGAGAGCTGGACAGACAGTGGGGCTAGGATTCCCTCAACAGTTTAGATTTCCTGCAACTCAATTC
This sequence comes from Siniperca scherzeri, assembly GCA_027580175.1. Taxonomy (NCBI): domain Eukaryota; kingdom Metazoa; phylum Chordata; class Actinopteri; order Centrarchiformes; family Sinipercidae; genus Siniperca; species Siniperca scherzeri. The sequence goes on along the minus strand of CM050843.1, from coordinate 5,796,068 downwards.
ACAAACAAATTTAAATTAAATTATCAGGTCTTGTTCTTACAACTGTTATCTTTCCACATTTTCATATCAGTATCCTTAATGGTGAAATTACTTTCAAAGGCTTTTCATATCTTAGTTGAAGTTCTATGACCAGAGTGTTTTATTCCTCCCAGGATTGTTTAAGCAGTAGTGTGTAACTTTTAACAGAAGAAATAACAACAATAACTCTTACAAATGAAAAGTTGAATTCATAAACAATAAACGCACCCTTGCTCAGTTGAATACACTCAGGGATTTTCCTGCTACAACCTTACTTGATATGGTATGACCAGTAGCTTATGATGGCTAATGTTAGCAAACTTTAGCTACATATTGTTGTTTACATTACTGTCAGTTTGCTGACTTTATGACTCTACATTTTAGCATGTCGCAGAAAAATATTTTAATCACAAAAGGACAACAGGAGACATATTTGTTGTTTCCTGATTGTGGTCCCATCCTTCACATGCTCTCAGTCAGGATGCCTAATAATGATGTTTTTAAACCTGCAATAACCTTTTTGACCACAGCGGAAACAAGTTGACATATAATCATCTTTTAAGTTGATATGGCATACTTGTTAGCAAACAACTGCTTATTTACACATCCAGCAGCTACAGAGCAACATTAGCATTAATTTATAGTCATGTTTCTGGCCACCTGATGATTATAAGTCCAATTTTCACTCTCTTTTGCTCTGTTTTTGGTCTCTACCAACTCCTGAGGAAAATATCAGGCTCTTTAGCTGTTAAATGCTCCACTATTTTTCAGCAGTTAGTTACTACCTTTTTCTGTCTGCTGTGGTGGGCAGCATGCAGTGCCTGTCATGTTTTTTCGCAGTGAGCTAAAAGATGCTAAATACTCCCTAGAGCTGAAGGTAAGAGTTGGGTGGTAATTTTCTGTGCGTTTGCCACTAAGCGACCCCTTAAGCATAATAATTTAATAGAAATTATTTAAAATTAGAAATATTGATTTTTGCAGCTTTAAGCACAATGTTGGGAGTTAATGACATGAAAACATTGTACTCTGATGAAGGATGGGGGCCTTGGTGATGCTCCTGAGGAAACTGAGTCACCTTTATGAGAGAGTGAGGTCACCCCTGAGGGTGATTGTGAGCGGATGTGGCTGAGATGTGGTGGAGTGGCAGAGAGCGGGGTTATCACAGTGATGAGTGCCATCACAGAGACAGAGAGAGAAAGAGAGAGAGAGAGATTATCTAAACTGTTGAGAGGAGAAGATGAGAGGGTGAATGGAGAGGAGGAGCTGTTTGACCTCTGGAAGGATGATATACTAATCATACTACCAAGCTCAGGATGGTTAAAAGAGCTGAGAGCTAACAGTTGATCTATACATAATAAAATAAATAATCAGGATGTCATGCTGTAAAACATTGGTAACTTGACTTTGTGTTGTGCATTATAGCTTTGTCAATGACCTGACAGCAGAATTCTCTGCAATCCGGCTCTGTGCCACAGCTTGATTGAGACGGGCTAACAGGGCTTTACAGAGGTATGTGTGGTCTTGGGAACTTGTAACCCAAGACTCATAAAAAAGCTTGAGAAACCTTAAGGAAAAACATGTCTACTTGTACAGAATGATAGCCTAAAAGTTAATTTTGTTGGAATTTGCCTTTATTAAGGGCCATTTTGATTTTCAAATACTGTCCATGTATGGAGGAGCCTGCAAATACATTCATTCCTTCATAGTAAAATAGTTAGGTTATCACATTCAATACATTTGTCCTTTAAGACTTTTTTTTCACACAGTTGGGGAGCTACATTTCACAGTGGATGCCAGATTTAGTTCCTATAATTTAGATGATCATGTACCACTGTGGAGCGTAATGCAGTGCATTGCATGCAGTTTATTTTTTTAAATTGATGGGATGTGATGGGATGTGAATACTTGAATATACTTTGGATATGCCTGTTGAACAACACTTTGTTTTTCCTTATTGTCCCTGAAAGGAATAGTTCAACATTTTGGGAAATATTTTCTTTCATTCTGAGAATGAGAGAAGAGGTTAATGTCAGTGGCTGTTCGTTTAAGTACAGAGCCAGAGTCAAAGCATATTTAGCCTAGTTTAGTTTTATAGCTGGCCTGGCTCTGTCCAAAATTTGAAAACACATCTACCAACACCTCTAAATATCATCAACTGATACAATGAATAACGTTTGTTTAATCACAGAAGGACAATTAGTGTTTTTTTGGGTGAGGTAAGTGCTGGAACTATTTTGACAAACAACAGTTTTTATCCATTCCCCCCATAATTACACCTATCTATCACGTCTCCAGGAAGCTGTGCACCGTCCCTACGACCACCTGTTGTTCACCAAGAAATAGTTTCAGCACGTAACTCCTCCTAAAACAAGAAATTGTTGTTTATACGATTTAAACAAACACAGTACATCATGTTAATTAGTGAATTTTAGTCACTGGTATTTTTTCACTTTGGACAGAGCCAAGCTAGCTGTTTCCCCCTGCCTCCTGTATTTATGCTAAGCTAGGCTAAATACCTCCTTACTACACCGCTGTACTCAATGTACATGAGACATGAGAGCGGTATCGATCTCATTTAATTCTGAGAAAAAATGTGCAACCATTCATTAAAAAAAAAATTATGCTGTTGCTAAATGTTGTGTTCTGTTAATTCGAGGGCACGAATAAGTAATTTGAATTACTAATTTGTGTGCAAAAAAATTTTTCCCCCTGTGACACCTGCCATGCTCCATAAAAAATTTGTGTGGAGTGCTAAAAAAGACCACTGCCAAGAACAGTTTAAATATGTTGATGCTGCATAAAAAAAACTATCTCAACAAATTATTTAATGTAGTATTAAGACATAAAAATTATGTCTAATGTAGACAGTACATAATCAGGGCTGCTCCCTCTCTGGACACCCAGTATCACGTGAAAGCGTGTAATACACCCGCTAGAGGATACTGTGTCTGTATCACGTTTTGCCTCACCTAGGCGTGAAAAGTACACGCGTGTATGAAGGTGTAGTATCAGCAGGAAGCGATATTGACGGGAGCAAATGACGAGCGTAGTATAAAGAATGACAAGGTTGGGGTGGATGGATGGGTCAAACACAGGTCTTTCACACAGGAGACTTGTTTCCCGTGTGAAAACAATAGTCAGAGTTGATTGGTTTAAGGAAGTAGGTATTTTAACCCAAACCATGATCTTTTCCTAAACCTAGCCAAATAGTTTTGGTCCCTACACCTAACCAATTAGTTTTGGTGCTTAAACCTAACCAAGTAGTTTTGGTGCCTAAACCTGACCAAACAGTGACCGTCACCTGAAATGTTTGTCAGCAAGCTTTATTTTGAAAGTCTAACTGGACGCTGCATATTTATTTTTTGCTAACTTGACCGGAATGAGAACATGTTGAAACAGTGACACTGCCGCATCTAGGCGAGGCAAAATGTGACACTGCCAGAGTGGACCGGCATGTGTATTACACACTTTGGCGTGATACTGGTTGGCTCTGGGAGAGTCACTACCAGCTTATGAGAAAGCCTATTTCTGTAAGGTGCAGCTGGGACAGGAGATATGAGACTGAAGTGAGGTGAGGTTGATGTGTGAGGGTCAGGGCATCCAGACTGATGCCATTTTCTCACACATCTTAGATTGTGTGTGTCTATGCAGTATATCTGCCTGACCTGTCTGACCTGGAGGTGGTGTGTATGATAAGCCACTTTCCCTCCTCTCAGTGTCCTCACAACAAGACATTTGACCAAAACATTCCCACAGCGTCATGAGAATCAACCCTGTGTACACAAGCTCTGCTTCGTCTGAATTCAATCAACCCTGGTTTGAAGGGGAACATTAACTGTGACAGTAACTGTACCAAAGGGACACTGTGGTGGCGATAATACGTAGCCTCTATCTTGCTTGTATCTCACCTTCTAAGATATCTATGTTTAACCCATAGATATCAGATTCTGTACTTTCATCTTCTTCTCCTGGATGTTTCTTTGCAAACTCCATGTTCTTTCAGGCCACCTACTGCACACTTAAGAGGTGCTGTGTTTTTTTCTGTCAGGTACCTGGCCAAGCTGTCATCAGTGGGAAGCATCAGGGATGAGGAGACATGCGAGAGGTTACGAGGCCTCATCCAGAGACAGGTACACACCTGTCACACACTGTCTCTGTACTTGTTAGATCTTAATGCTGCATTTGACACCATTGACCATCACATCCTATTACAGAGACTGGAACAATTAATCTGCATAAACACTAGAACCACCAACGGGTAAAATTTGCCCAATAGTAAATTTTGCTAAAGATGCTAACTGCCATCAGTCCAAAGAAACTAACTAATCATTTACACACACCGAAGGCACAGCCCTCAGGAGCAATTTAGGGTTCAGTGTCTTGTCCAAGGATACTTCTACAGGGCTGGGGGAAGCCGGGATCAAACCACCAACCTTCCGATTGGTGGACCACCCCGCTCTACCACTAAGCCACAGCTGCCCCAAAGTTCTAGATTTTTTTCATTAGGTAAAAATCTACTTTAAATTTTGAAATTGATCTGAGTTGTTTCTTTTCAATAAATATTTTTGTATGCATAATTATTTGGATGCACACCAGTCCGAAACAAACAAGCAGGAACACCTTAGATTCTTATTCTACATTATTATTATTATCATGTAGGCCTATAAAAACACTGTAATTGTCAATAATTTTTTCTAAATTGTATGCTGCATTTAAATTCAGACTGTGTTTAGAATATAACTACAACATCGCGGTGTGGATGGCATCATCTTCACAGGTGCAGAAGAGTGCAGGAGAAAATTACCTGTATGGTGAAGGTGGAATGCAAAGTGCCTGAAGGGCTGGGATGCTGTTTGTGAGACGTGCACACCCAAGGTGCTGAATATCTTGCCAAAGTGTGTCTGAGCAACACATTGCAGAAATAATCACAAATCAAATAATTTGCATTCTTACAGCGGGTAAATCTTACCCGTTGGCAGTTTTAGGTATACAGCGAATCCTGGTGGTTCTAGTGTTAAAGGAACTACACTAAACTGGTTTAAATCCTATCTATCAGATCGATCTCAGTTTGTACACGTTAATGATAAATCCTCCAAGTACGCCAAAGTTAGTCACGAAGTTCCGCAAGGTTCTGTGCTTGGACCAATTCTATTCACCTAATATATGCTTCCTTTAGGCAATGTTGGGATTTAGGTAGGGCAGGTTTGGTTATTATTTTTGGTTATATTTTTTATAATAATATAATTGTTAATATTATAAAAATTATTAATATAGATTAACAATTAAGGGGCACCACCCTGGAATCAGGGACCAATAGCCAAACGTGAAAACAGTCTCAAAAGTGGCTGTCAACCTATAAATGTTGATAATTAAAGTATTATCTTACATTAATAATGTAATAATGTGACAGTGAAGGGTGAATCCGAGCACTGACCATCGTAACCAGCTATTATCACAACAAGTACACACAATAATCACAGGCAACTGTTCTTTAAAGATACAATAGCATTTATTTAACCTCAGCACTGATTAACAATCAGTAATCTCAGCCAACAACCACTACAGTCTAATCTAAACACAATAAGCATACAACAATCAGCAAGCATATAAGATGTGTGTGTTAACATGCAGCTTAGCTGGCTAAGCTACCATGTTATCTTGGCTGTTAAGATGTGTGTAAGCATGTAAATGTATGTGCAAAGGTGTGTGGGTTAGTGGAGAGAGAGGAACGCACACAGAGTAAGGCACAAGAAGTCTCAAATGCCGTGGCAAAGCATAATAGCTGTCCCTTTATCACACAGTAATCCAGTAGCAGACTTTCGTCCAACGGCCATGTTACTGGACCTTAGTCTAATAAAGCACAGTTAATAGCTCCCACGGTGGCTAAGGATAACACAGTTAAAACGGCCCCACGGCATGGTAACGATACAAAATGAAACGTGCTAAATACAACGAAAAACACACAGCAATTCGGATGCAGCTGTCCGTCACTTTCCAAAATAAGCAAAGCACAATTCACAACAATGAAATAACACAGTTATAAAATCTATCTCTGCCCAGACACAAGCCTCTTACTTGAAATCGCTCTTGGCTAGCGATTGATGCATTTCTTTGGATTTGTCTGGTGGAGTTTCTCTCAAGCTCGGACACTGACGAAGCCAGGTCCAATGGCAAAACTGTTCCTTTCGGGGCAGCAAAGGAAGACAGCGGTTGACGTCGGTAGGGAGAGGGGCTCAGCGGCAATCTTGCTCTCCGTGAAGGGAATGGTCAGTCTGTGTCTCCTCCTTCTGCAGGTACGGGATTGTTGTGGTGAGTAAACGATCAGAATCCAAAAGTGTTCAGCAAAACAGTCTGTTTCTCGTCTAGCATCTTCCTGTGGTAACAAGAGTTCCCATGGAGAAAGACGTGATGCCCCTCCTATTGTAAACTGAGTTTACGGTGGAAAAGACAACGGGCAGTGTGGGGTGCCAGGCTTAATAGAGTTGGTGTCATCATAGCTGTGTGCCGGTATTTCATGTGCCGTGTTGCGCTTCCCGTCCAGTGGGAATCCAGTGTTTGGATTCAACTGAGATCTTGCTTTGGCTTCAAGCAAGATTTAGTCTCAATATTACATCTAGGTGTGAATTAATGGCTGTGTCGACTTGGCGCTTTTCTACTGTCTGTCAAGTCTCTTAGTGGCCTTTCCAGGTAGGCCTGTCTTTTGTCCCTTACACGTGGACCCTTTGGTCTGGAGGGTGGGGTTCTGATCACAGTCTTTAGAGCAACACTGAGGCCGGTTAGTTAGCCTTGGTCCATTGCAAGGACCTTAGTCTGTGGGATGGTTGCTGATCTGTGCATGGAAGCATGGCTGAACAAACAGGATCGAGTCCAGTTTGACCTGCAGCTTCTTAATGTATTTGTACATTACGTGTGCAACAATTGCCGTAATGATCCAGCCACTAACGAGGAGCCTGAGGGCGATTACACTTATTGGGTGTTCCTGATAAGGTGCCGATGGTGTGATTAGCAAATGTGGTCGTGAGCTCAATCGGTTTGAGACTGAACTGCACCAATTTGGTCCCTTCAGCTCTTGCTCTTGAAAGGAGTCGTCAATCGTGAGGTTATGACCTCTGAATGCGTCCATAATCTCAATCTCCGCGTCATACCTGTCGGAGTTGAGGTGATGGAGGACAATATCATCACTATGTACAGTGGCTCCTTGCGGAACCATTAGGAACACCGTCTGGTTTGGCAGGGTTAGCTTAGTAACTGTATCATGGCGATAATAAGACATCAGTAATTCGAGTAGTGTGATAACTAGCCATCGGTTTCCAGCTCGCTCTACTCTTGTGTCTATCCCTTCATCCCTAATGGACATGCTACCATGGCACTTTTGTTTAGGAGACTCAGCTCTCAAACAGCAGCGGTAACTGGTTACAACTCTAATGAAAGGGTTGCTTGGTCTTAGTGCATAGTTTTAGATTGGGTATGAGGTAGAGCGAGGGGTCCTCGTTGTAGTAGGCAATGGTTGGCGTCCTCAGATGCACATGAGTGTTGCCTTTCCAAAAACCTACATTCAATACAGACTTTAGTCTGTATACATTCTGTCTCTCTATAATGGGTAGATTGAGGAAGAATCCTATTTCTAGGTTCCTAGGGTCTACAGTGATTGGAATTGCGCTGCCGAGACTGTAAGCTAGATGTACTTGTGAAGGTTGCACCACTGTGGTAGTAGCTGATTTATCTGGGACTTTTAAGGACTCTCTGTTGGATTTCTGGCATTTCCTGGTCGAGTTCACCCGTGTGTTTTTGAAGTGCATCGAGGCTAACTGAGTTGGCAGCTGAGAGGATCGATAGAAAAATACTGACCCAATTGCTTAAACTGCTATGAGCAAACCACCCAGGAACTGTTTTGGGTGGTTCCTGCTACTGAGGTCCTTTTCAGTGACCAAGAATTTCTGTAGTTGTTCGTGGAAATGGACTGTTGTTTGTTTGGCTCGCTCAACCATGTCATGGGCTCGGAGGTGGTTGAGGCCACGTACTGATGAGCTGTATACACCGTCACGATGCTGATGTCCTCTGGTTGATACAAGAGGTGCAGCGGTAGAGTCATTTCCCTTCCCGTCATCATCTCAAAGAGTGTGACTCCTGTGGAGTGATGTGGGGTGGGCCTGATGGCCATCAGGACCAGTGGGAGTTATACATCCCAGTCCTTGCCATTGCTGTGCACAAACTTCTTGAGCATGTGTATGACGGTGCAGTTGGTATGCTCGACTTGACCGGATGACTGAGGGTGATACGGGATGTGGAATTTTACTTCCACTAAGATGTCACATATGTTGGTCAAGACGCTGGAGGTGAAATGGGTGCCTCAGTGTGCAGTTGTCATAGCTGTGTAGTTAGGTGCTGGGAGGCACTCAACCCATTTTTAAAATGTGCACGGGATGGTGAGGAAGTACTTGTTACCTTGCGAGGATTCTGGGACTGGTCCAACCCAGTTGATTTGAAGATGTGACCAGGGGAATGTGACCCCCCCTTCTCTGGAGTGGGACATGGTCCAGTGGTCGTGATGGCTGGAACTGGCAACACACCAGGCATTCTTGGACATAGGAGTTGGTGTCGCAGGCCATTGTTGGCCAGTAAGCCACCTGCCAGAGGGTGTGGGGAGTGGCGTTTTAGCCCTGGTGGCTCCCAACATGGGAATTGTGTGTATGCGCCAACATGACCCCCCTATGGTTTGTTTACCATTAAAAGTAAAGACTAGCAGATCTTTTTCTAACCTGAAATGCGTCTGGTCAAGGTGGAGAACTCGCAGCTCAGTTGACTCGGTTGATGGGTCCTGTGGGACCCCTGGCAGTGGAGTGTTCAACACCAGCTGGCGGATGGCTCAAATAGCTTGAGCAGTGGAAGGATTCCAGTCTCCCTGGACCTTGCTGAGCAGATCCTTAAGTCGTCATTGCCAGGTTTACGACCCAGGTACAGGGTCAGATCTGAGGGTTTTCCCATGCTTCCCTTGCCTACCTGCGGGTGATGGTATTTACCGTGCAACTCTGGGAAATTGGAAACCACTCATCTCGGAACTCCCAGGGTGTACCCTGTTCAGGACCCAGTTTAGCTGGGTGGTCTGCCTTGTGGGGGCCGGAGTTTTGTAGTAGTTGTATAGTTGGAGTCCGAACAAATCATCGATGATAACTTTCTGGCCCCCAAAATAGCTGCAGAAGTGTTCCACAGCCCAGAGAGTGGTGAGAAGAGCTTTTTCACACTCGGAGAACTTAATCTCAACACTGCTCAGAGGTCGGATTGCATAGACGATGACCCACTTGTCTGTGTCATGCTTTTGTGCCAAGGCAGCACTGAGGCAGTGGGAAGAGCTGTCGGGGGTAGTTACACACACCAGGAAGCTTCGGAGTCCTGAGACATCTATCTGAGCCTTGATGTCTTGAATGGCTCGAATCCTCCCAGTCTGGGGTTCGATGCCATCAGCTGGATCGACTTGTAAGCAGCCAATGGGATCTTGAACTGGTGTACAAACATTGGGCCCTGCCAATGTTTGGGTCAGTGGGAATGTGGACCAAGGATGGATGTAGTGACTCTGCAGAAAGAAGGCAGTGGCTCTGCTGTGTGAAAGCGGAAGGAAGTATGTGTTGGCAGATCTTGTCATACCATTCTTGGCTGACGGCTGTCTTTTCAGACCAGATAACCAACAGCACATCTTGAGTGGCGACACCATTGAGGTGCACTCCACCAACCCCTAGAGGGCTGTACAAGTCTGAGTTTGTGTTTCTCAAGGAGCACAGGAAGGACTCGTGGTGGTAAAAGGGCTTCAGACGTTCAGTCTGCAGTTGTGGCACACTCATGGGTGGCCAAGAAGGACCAGCACCAGGATCAGGTGCTAGAAAAGGCATGATCATCAACAGGGGTTATCTGGATTCCTGGGTGAGAGCAACTTCTCTGTCTAAGGTGGCCCGACTGCCTGAGGAACTAAGGGGCTTGGGAGATGTAACCTGAGCCCAAATGTGTCCCTTGTGGCAGTCAATGAGTGGGGACAGTCAGTCCAAGAGGCCCTGACCGATGAGTAGCGGTTGTGTGTCCAAGATGCAGATATAAATGGGTTCACCAGTGTCATCTCCTGGAGGGTGATGCACACTTTGTGATGGGTGACTTGTCTTGTGTGTAACCAGTAATATAATATAATATTACCACTACCATTATATTATTATTATTTAAAGAATTCAATGTGGAATTTGCATTGTGCTACTGTATGCTCTCTTACCTCCTGCTCTCTTGCGCTCTCTCTCTCTCTCTCTCTCTCTCTCAACCCAACCGGCAGCGGCAGATGGCCGCCCACCCTGAGTCTGGTTCCGCTCAAGGTTTCTGCCTCTTAAAAGGAAATTATTCCTTGCCACTGTCACCAAAGTGCTTGCTCTTGGTGGGATTTGATGGGTCTAATATTATTATTATTTCTAATATTATAAAGAGTTTGGTCTATAGTAATAACAATAATGACTAAAAAATCCTAACTCTGTGTACACAACATCACAACTGTTGCTACACGATGAACAGAAACTAGATGCCACTAGAACCACTCTTTGCAGGGCATTATCAAAGTTTTGAAAGCATCAACCAATGAAACCACGTTGTTTATTTTGGAAACACTAGTCCCTTGGGCTAATTATTTTCAGTTCTTACAGAAAATTACAAAAAAGGTTTTGCACACCTAAATCAATTAGATTGGAAACTGAATGAAAGGAACAGTGTTAAATTTTAGCACAGGGGGAAGAAAATGCACACAGACGTTTTAGGCCTTCTTCAGTGTGCAATACTCAGTACTTCAGTTTCATGGTTGAGTCCTTTTAACTCTTCACCAACAATGAGTGTCAATCAACTTATTACCAACAGGTACACTAAGTGGCTACCTGTATTCAGAGGCATCCTCAGACCTGCCTCACTATAAATCAGGGCCCTTCCCATCATGAAGTCCCATAAGTCTATCAACCAAAAACATACTATACATGCATTCACAAAACTATATACAGATTATACAAGCAAACAGATATTGACATATATTAAAGTAATCCACATGAGCAATAATTAAACAATTTCCAACCAATATGAACAAACCAGCAAACCAGCAACGGGAAATCAGAGACTGTTGTGCCCACATCTTTACAGAGACCTGATTCCTCCACAGCATCCCAGATCAAGCTATTGCACTCGACGGGTGGACCATGTTCCATGCCGACAGAACGCAAGACTCTGGTAAGACGAGGGGAGGCAGACTCTGTGTTTACATCAATGCTTGGTGTTCAAACATAGTCAAAGTTGATGGACAATGTTCCCTAGATGTTGAATTTTTTTATGTTAAGATGCCAACCATATTATCTATATATTATTACCAGAGGATTCACCAGTGTTTTTGTTGCTGCTTTTTATATTACTCCAGTTAAATTCATAAAATGCACTACAGGAACTGTATGAGGTCATCAGCAGTCACATGTCAAAAAAACGGATGGTATTTTTATTTTAGCTGGCAATTTTAACCAAACAGACCGCAGAACTGTTTTACCTAAATTCCACCTACATTTCCACACCCCCACCAGGGGAAACAATACTCTGGATCATGGTAACACGAACATTCCCGGCAGCTGCAAAGCCCTCACCCGCCCCCACTTTGGATAATCAGACCACATTTTTCTGCATCTCCTGCCTACGTACTCCAAGATTAACAGGGTCAAACCATCAGAATAAACAGTTAAAGGGTGGACAGATGAAGCTACAGCAGCTCTACAGGACTGTTTTGAGTGACTGGCACATGTTCAGAGACGCTGCCTCACAGGAGAGCCACATTAATCTTGAAGAATATACCAGTATATATCCGTGACATCATACATCAGTAAATGTGCTGATGATGTGGTGATCACAAAAACAATCCTTCCCCAATCAGAAACCCTGGATGAATGGAGAGGTCCAAAAAAGCTGCCTTTCGGTCAAGCGACAAGGAAGCATAAAACACAACCACAGACTGTTCAAGGCGGGATTATTGCACCGTTATTCCACCTTCCCGATCTGTATAAAACGTACAAACATGGAATGGTGGGCATTGTTGTTCCGCCTTTGAGCAGGCAGCGGGGGTAGTAACAGAGCTGAATCGACGTCTGTGTAAATAGGGGAGTTGGCAGGATGGGACACAAATGTGTGTTGTTGAGCGAGAGAGCGGTGTAAAAAGGGCTAAGGAGACAAAGCAAAGGCATCAGGAGAAACTGGAGACCTCAACACCAACAACACCAAAGACATGGTAAGCGATTCAGACCATCACAGTCTACAAAAGCAGGAGTGCTCCCATCATGTGTGAGGCCACGTAGCCAGATGAGCTTAACACGTTTTATGCTTGCTTTGATCTCCTCAACAAAGAGTCAGCTGTAAAGTCTACCCCGCCTCCAGAGGACCGGCCACTGTCAGTATCCACAGCAGATGTGAGAAGAACCCTGGTGAGAGTGAATGTGAATAAAGTTGCTCGGCCTGATAATATCTCGGGCCATGTACTAAGAACATGTACCAACCAGCTACTCAATGTCATTAATGACATTTTTAACATATCATTGTCACAGGAGAGTGTTCAAACCTACTTCAAGACAGCCACCATCGTTCTTGTACCTATAGTCTGCAGTGTTTAGTCTTAACAACTACTGCCCTGTGGCACTCACATGAAAGACAATATCCCAGCCAACCTGGACCCTCACCAGTGTGCATTCAGAGCCAACAGATCCACAGAGGATGCCATCTCCACTGCCCTCCACTCAGTCTTCACACACCTTTAAAATAACAACCCCTACATCAGAATGCTGTGTGTTGATGTCAGCTCAGCATTCAACATAATCACACCCATGAAACTGATTGGCAAACTTAGCACTCTGGGCTTGAGTACCACACTCTGCAACTGTATATTGGACTTCCTCAAAAACAGACCCCAGACAGTTTGGATTGACGGTCACACCTTTCCACTCTAGTGCTGAACACCGGAGACCCTCCAGGGCTGTGTGCTCAGCCCCCTCTTGTTTATTCTGTACACCCACGACTGCAACCCCCGACATGGAGAGAACTCTGTTGTGAAGTTTGCAGATGACACTAAAATCATTGGCCGGATTTAAAACAATGATGAAACTTCATGTTGCGAGGAAATTAACAGTCTTGCAGGGTGGTGCACAGAGAACAACTTACTGCTCAACGTCAGCAAAACCAAGGGGCTGATCATTGATTTTTGGGAAAAGGAGTCGAATACACACCCCTGTCTACATCAGTGGAGCTGAGGTGGAGCAGGTGAACAGTTTTAGGTTCCTGGGAATCAGCATCAGAGAGAATCTGTCATGGTCATCACACATCTCCACCCTGGTAAAGAAAGCTCAGAAACTGTTGTATTTCTTAAGGAAACTTAAAAATTCCTGTGCCAAGTTCATGATAACTTTAGAGAGGAGCAATAGAAAGCATCCTGACTGGAAAGATTACAAACTGGCATGAGATGTGCACAGCCCAGGACAGGAGTGCTCTGCCCTTTGCGATTAAAACTGACCAGAACATAATTTGTACCCATCTACCGGGCATATCGGCAAGGTGAGGTGCCTGCACAGAGCCCATAGGATACTAAAAGACAATACCCACCCCAGCCACATCCTGTTCATCCTGCTGCCGTCTGGCAAGTGATACAGAAGAATCCACTGCCGTACCACCAGACTACAGAGCAGTTTCTTTCCTCAGGCTGTGAGACTCCTCAACTCCACCTCATCCTCCACACTCCACCATAAATAAATGACATGGAACTTTCTGTTATGCTGGTTTTGCACATTACCATACCAATACCATTTGTACTACCCTCATTCCCACTAAAACCAAAGTCTTTCTTTTTGCACTCTAATTTAAAATACTCATATTACACTGATATTGCACATACTGTACATGTACATCTGTGTGTATATGTGTATAGCTATAATATATGTATATAAGTAACTGTATATATTGTTTTTATTTTATTTTTATTCTATTCTAATTTTAAATATTTGTATATATGTTCTGTGTGTGTGTGTGTGTGTGTGTGTGTGTGTGTGTGTAGCGTGACGGGGCTACAATTGTGCATCCCTGTATTGTAAAATGACACATAAATGAACCTTGATCCTTAAACAACTAACAAAACTAAATTAAAATTTGACATTGATAGCTGAATAAAATGACTTAGGTGTGGGAACCCTTTCTAGCAGCATGGCCTTAAGGAAGGTAAAGTCAGTCTGTCGGTCGGTCCACCAGTTTAGTCCTGACTGAAATATATAACTACTGGATGTATTACCATGGAATTTTGTAGAATTATAAATCCTCTCCTCCCCACTTTCTCTCTCAGTTTTTTTTTTTTTTTGGTTGTTGCTTTATGTCTTTTTTGCTGTAGGACCTAATTTATTATAAAATATGTTGAACATCACAACTTTTGCGGTGATGGGGACACAAAATTAGGGTGAAAACTATCATACTCCTTTTAAAAAATTGTGGTATTTTGCAGCAAAAATCAGCTAAGAACAAAAAAGAGGCGCCGTTGTTGTGAGATGAAGTTCACAGTTTTCTCTCATTTATTTACAGGAAGGTACCACAGTTGATTTGATGAATAATGAAAGAATGAATACTGGTGAATCTTTTTTCTCTAGGACAAATATATGTTAAATGTGAACATTAAGTATTTTGTTAGTATGTGTACTGTGTTATTGGCTGACGTAGCTCTTGTGTGTCCCTGCTCCAGGTTCAGATCTGTAAGCGCAGTGTTGAGGTGATGGATGCGGTGCGTCGTGGAGCCCAGCTGGCTATAGACGAGTGTCAGTTCCAGTTTCGCAACCGTCGATGGAACTGCTCCACTCTGGAGACCATGCCTGTGTTTGGCAAAGTGGTCACCCAGGGTAAGATTATACACTGTAGTGATTCCTGTCACTAACTGCCTGCAAGCATCTGGACACAGAAGAGAAACGGATATGACAGACAGCAAGCTGACTGCACTAAAAACAAGTTTTCTACCTGCATACATTTAAATATATTTGATATCACTTCAAAACTGTTTCCAAAGCTGATGTGATGTGGATTATTTCATGCCACTTTAAAATACATTTTTTAGCTAGTTTCCATTTGTATTGGCTTAACCAGCTCCTGCATGTTAACGTCTGGGCTCCTTCCCTTGGACTGCAATACACTCTTTATCTTTATACACACTGTTATTTTGCCATTCAGAATGAGAAGGTCTTTTCAGTTACATAACGAAACAATGTGAATGTGTGTGTCTGTATTTGTCTGTGTGTCTTTTAGGCACCCGTGAGGCAGCCTTTGTGTATGCCATCTCAGCAGCCAGTGTGGCGTTTGCGGTCACAAGGGCCTGCAGCAGTGGAGAGCTGGAAAAATGTGGCTGTGACCACAATGTACATGGAGTCAGTCCAGAGGGTAGGTCTCTATCTCTCTTTCACACACACACACACACAACACACAGATGCAAAGGAAACAAACAGAAGGACCAACTGATCCAGTACATTTTAATGCAATCATTTTAAAGAGTAAATAATGTGACATTTTAGTGTTCAATTATTTTATTTTGAAAAGACCAGACAGATATAATTGGTATCATATTAACTATGCCATCTTATTCCATGTTGTGTATAGCCAAATTTTTTACATTATCAATACCATGTCACGCATTACTACAATAAACCATCAATACAGAAATACTGAAAAGAGGCTGCAAAATAGCATTCAAGTGTAGTGTTTGTGCAATGTTTCAAGGACAATGACAGTGCCATACACATAAACACTTCTTGTCTCTATCTTAATATCATGTCATAGGGTTCCAGTGGTCGGGCTGCAGTGATAACATTGCATATGGAGTGGCCTTTTCTCAGTCCTTTGTGGATGTGAGGGAGAGGAGTAAAGGCCAGTCGTCCAGTCGGGCTCTCATGAACCTGCATAACAATGAGGCTGGCCGGAAGGTAACTCACTGCCATTGACATGAAATGTCATTTAGCTCTTATGTAGAGCACTACACTTCTTTTAGGACGGAGCCCCCAAAAGGTCACGGTGGAAATAAGTTTTGCGTTCCTTCGCGATAAGTTTTGCGATACCTCGCAATATTTTTGCATTACCTCACAAATAAATGTTTTGTTCCCTTGCATCAAGTTACTAGCAATATTTTTTTACTCCCCCTGATCCATAGGGTGAGTTAGTGTGTTGGTCCAGTCCAGTTTAGGGAAACACTCTGCAGATACTACAGAAAGGAGAGATGATGTGATACTTTAGATGATGCATTTATTGCTCATTACTCCTTTTGAAAGGCAGAGCTCCGACAGTATACAGCCACTGGCTGTGACCACAGCTGCAGCTCCTCTGCCTGGCTGTGCTGGTTGAAGCTGTGGCTGTGGATATGGTTATTGTTCAGACTACGGTTGCATTTGTGGTTGAATCTATGATGCTATGGACTTGGCTACAATATCTATACTTAGACTACTATTTACTGCTCCTATTAACATTAACCAAGAAAGCATTGTTAAGCCACACAGGGTTTGAACCTGCGGTGCTTCTATGATATGACAGATGTGTTACCAACACACCAAAGGGGTTCAGGAATACAGTACAGCTTCAATACAATGCTCAGCCAGCACAACCAGTGCACACATAAAACCTGTGCATGTAGTTAGTGTTACACCCATTATAAACTAATGTTCCATCCCATGATTATAGTCCTAATCACAGGTACAGCCTGTCACAATCAGCCTCGGCAGCAGTCAGTGAGAGAGCTAGGTTAACTGGCTCTGCTAGTTATCCATCTAGCAGCGATGGTACAGACTTGCGCCTGAGCCAGCTACAGCTGAGGGTGCGCCCACTTGCACTGTGATCACAACCAGTGATGGTCTATTATATAATAATTAATACTATATCATAATACAGCTTAGTTTATCTCTATGGATCAGAAGAAATGCAAAAGGTATTGCGAGGGAATGCAAAATATTGCAAAGGAACCAAGCAGCAACCTCTGGGGCTGAAAAATGAAGCCAACGCAGAACTGCAGTTCCTCGAATGACCACTTGAGGCTGGCTCCAAAAGCGATTCAATCCCCATTAACCCCGATGTTAAAATGCTCAACTTTACAGCAGAAATAAATATGTTTACAGCCTGGTACAAAAAACAATTTTGGTCTCTATAACTAATTTCCCTATTCATGACACTTGTGCGGGAGGTGAGTTTTATATCACTCACCCGGTTAAATTATATTAAGGCTTAAAGTTATGCATAATTAAGGACTTTGAGTGACAGGTGGGTGCCCTATCAGGTGGCTTGCTGCTAGGTGTTTTAATCAACCAGGCTTCATTCAGCCCGCCTCTGCTCCACCTCTTTGCCCATTTTTGGATTAGCCAGAGTCAGGGACTATCAAGATGGCGACAGCCGGAGCCACCGGAGCCACCCACTTTGAGCTTCACAATGGCTCTTCAGAAACCTATGGATGACGTCACAGACACTACGTCCATTTTTTATACAGTTTATGGAAGAAACGCAAAACTTAATGTGAGGGAATGCAAAATGTATTACTAAATAACGCAAAACTTATTGCAAGATAACGCGAAAGAATTTCAGAAAGAAAGGCCCACCATGACCTTTCGGGGGCTCCATATTTTAGTGTCTGAGGAAGATGTTTTCTAAAGTTGAGAAAAGCTTTTGGAAATTAGCTTAGTTTATTAAAAAGGACGACGACATAAGTTGCTGCGTGCTGATATACGAAGCTGGCATTTTACAACAACAGCAACAATGACAAGAAAACTGATATTGAGCTGTTTAAGTCTTTTGGAAAAAGCCAAGTCAAGTTTCAAGTTATTTGAGAAAAGTGCAAGTCAAGTATCCAGTCACATGACACAAGTGCAAGTCAAGTCTCACTTCATTCAAGACAAGTCCAAGTCAATCCTCAAGTCAATGGAGACAAGTCTAGGTCAAATCTCAAGTTACTGAGACAAGTCCAAGTCAAGTCTCAAGTTATTCGAGACAAGTCCAAGTCAAGTTTCAAGTAATAAGAGACAAGTCCAAGCCAAGTCTCAATTCATGCAAGCTAAGTGCAATATAAGTTTCAAGTTCTTTGAGACAAGCCAAGTCAGACTCAGGTCTGAAATACAGTATGTTAAGTCTCACAGCAGTCAAGTCAAAATCAAATACCAATCCTTAATTTTCGTGACTCAAATCTGACTTCAGTCCAAGTCTACAGCTCCGGTAGCAGTAGAAAATGTTATTGTAGTTGTAACTGTAAGCACAAACAGACAGTGTTTGAGAGATGGATGCTGATATCCACAGAAACTAGACTTTATGGATAATATGCATGGTCGTCACATTATTTCAAGTTATGTCTGCTAACCAAAGGTTTTTTGGCATCTCTTCAGGCCATCCTGTCCCACATGCGTGTGGAGTGCAAATGTCATGGTGTATCAGGCTCCTGTGAGGTAAAGACCTGCTGGAAAGCCATGCCACCCTTCCGCAAGGTTGGCAACATCATCAAGGAGAAGTTTGACGGTGCCACAGAGGTGGAGCAGCACAAGGTGGGCACCACCAAAGTCCTGGTGCCTCGAAACTCCCAGTTCAAACCTCACACAGACGAAGATCTGGTCTACCTTGACCCCAGTCCAGATTTCTGTGACTATGACCCGCGCACGCCGGGTATGCTGGGCACGGTGGGCCGCCAGTGTAACAGAACCTCAAAGGCCATCGAAGGCTGTGAGCTGATGTGCTGTGGCCGTGGCTTCCAGACACAGGAGGTGGAGGTGGTGGACAGGTGCAGCTGTAAGTTCCACTGGTGCTGTTATGTCAAATGCAAACAGTGCCGCAAAATGGTGGAGATGCACACGTGCCGGTGATGGAAGTGGAGGGCACAGAGGGCACTGCTGATGAACAAAACAAACGCTCCACACTCCTGCTCAATTACCAAGGCCAGAGGGAGAAAGGAGGATTTGTAAAGCTCCCTCTTCTCCTGCTTGAAACCACCCCACCCTCCAACTACTGGTCAATGGAAACAGACTGAGTGGCTGAGAGGTCAAATGTCATCCTATTCATTTTATGCCACCATAATGGATATCAGTAGATTATGCATGGGATTTCCTACAAAGCTACAGAGATAGGTTGTTTCTTCTCAAGTAGAGAGTATCTTTCACTTTGTCTCACTCCCTCATTCTCATATTTGCTTTGTCGTTGATGCTTCTTCTTTTTGTAATGTTTAACTTATTTGTTGAGACTGAGGATATTGACGGGGGTGGACCTAGAAGGAGGGGACAGATAAGTGAAGGTAATAAGGGACAAACTGGACCCATGGGTGGACAGATGGGTGGGTGGGGTCTAGAGGAGGGTTGTTTGCCCTCTGTCCTTGCGGCTGCTTCTTCGGGGGCTCACTTGGAGTGCTGGATGTCAAAAAGGGAGACGCCAAGTCTGTCAGAGGACTGACATGAACAACAAAAAGGAACGCGTCACAGACAGACTTTCTGTGATTTGCTTCCTGTGTACATGGCTGTCATGTGCTGAGGTTCAGTTGCTGTTGAGTCATTTATTTTGCCCCCTGCAATACGCTGATGCTGCTCCACTCACACACACTCACTCTCTTTCTGTCAGAGGGAGAATGATGATGGACAGGTGAAAGCCACTGTCAGTTCCTTCCTGTCTTTTCTGTGGACCTGTAGCACTGGCAGGTGATGGGCATGAGACACAAAAAACACACAAATACCCAGCTAACATTGATCCAAAACAACACCTGTATTCATCCTCAGCTGCTACCTGCAACGGAAAATCAGAAACCTTAGATCAAAACAGTTTCCAGATCAGATTTAAAATGATTTGTTACCATTTCAGAACATCATATTATGAAAATATTGTGTGCTCATTTCAATTGATGTTGATCTTAGCCTCACATCGCCATCTGCTATGCTAATTGGCTCAATGCAAACACATGTAAACATGCAGAGACCAGCATGCACCAGTAAACACAAACAATGCAAACACACACATACACAAAGGGGTATGCCGAGCATGCCGAGCATGTTCACCATGCATGATGACTGAAGCACTTTCTCTCCAAGCGCACATAGAGCCCTCGCCCCACAGCAATAAACATCTGACCACATATTAAATTTTCCCCTCTCATACACACACACACACACACACACACACACAGATTGACAGTTTCCCATGCCACTGTCAGGACTCTATTGTCTTGTACCACCTTTCCTATAAGGTTTCCTATAATAACGTGCTATCATTATAGAGACATACTGTAGACCTGTAAAGACTTATACACTGAAGAAGACTATACTGCCTATGAATGTATGTTAATACAGAATATATGCTGTGTCAAAAATGACTGTTGTCACTTCTTTTAAAAGAAACTACGTGTGTGTGTGTGTGTGTGTGTGTGTGTGTGTGTGTGTGTGTGTGTGTGTGTGTGTGTGTGTGTGTGTGTGAGAGAGAGAATGCCACAAAAACAATGTTTCCCAGAATGAAAAGAATAAACATGGGAGGATAGAAAGATGGAAAGTGAAAGGGAGCAGATCCTATTCCACCACTGAGCCCTGAGACATACACACACACACACAGCCCTGCTGACAGACATTCACATATTTCAATAAAATCATCCATTTCCCTTGTCTTTCAGCTGCGTTATTATGTGGCCAGTTGCACCGTGCAGCATTTTGTATGTGTGCGCCATTTGTATGAGGTACATTACACCCCTGTAACCCTGCACCCCTGACACCTATAAATATAAGTTTATGTGCCATATATTACTGCATACAGTATTTCAATCAGAGATAGATGGATGTGTTTCCTGCGGTGCTGGGAACCTGGTAGTCTGGATTTGGAAAGAACCAGAGCAGCCACTCAGGTTTCTGCAACCGCCTAATTGGGTTTGGGCTGAAGAGGGAACAGAGGCAGGAACACCGGGCTAGAACACGGATTACAGTGAAATGCAGACCACATGGCACAAGCTTTTTCCCTCCTTCTGTCTCTATCAATATCATACTGCCCCCTGCTCCAGCTTTCTCGCTCTTTCTCCTGCAATATCTTTGACTTAAACTGGTTCCAGTCCGCTCCCCCTCTGCGGAAAGTGTAACCCTAACCACTCTCGGTCTGGTCTCGATGTGGATCTGTCCTTCATTAAGCCACCATGATGGCCTAGATGAGGTGGGTGATGGTGGCCACACTGATTGGGAATGTCTGTGGGCTTGTGTGTGTGTGTGTGTGTGTGTGTGCTCAGTCTGTCATACAGCCAGATGTACAGTAAGGCAGTCAGTCAGTCAGTCAGTTGGTCAGAGAACTCTAATGCCTTTTGTGGTTTACTGTGGTTGTGGCGAGACAAGAGACAAGAGGCTGACAGTAGGGTTTTACCAGTGTAAAAGGGTTAGGGTTAGTGTATGTGTGTGTGGGAATGTGTCAAAATTAAGATGCACAAATATGGGTTATTGAAGGCTGGTACAAATATTTGTGGAATGAAACACAGCTAGATACCTAGCATCCATACAGACAATTTTCCAGCCAAAACATTCCAAAAAAAAAAAAAAAGAAGATTCTCCCTGTCAAATACATACACCTTTGATAGACATACATCTGAAACACAAAGTATTTAGTCCACTGACACCAACTGCTTCATCATCATCATGTCTTTCTTATGTTAGTACTAATAGCCTATAGATTCTTTCAATTGCAGTTATGCTCACTCAATTTTTCTTTGACAAATGTTTTCACATGTAGATAATAAAAATAGCAGCAATTACCTTATTTAGGATTTGTACATATTGTGCCTGTTCACATAGAGGTGTTGAAATCATAAGCAACGAAACACGCCCTTTCTCAATTCACTACAGTCAGGGGTTTTGCTGCTACAGCTGTACATGATCAAATGACCAGTAGCTTATGGTGGGCCAACAGTACCAAACTTAGGTACTTAGGTAGTTATTGCTGTGTAATTGACATAACTGAGTCAGTTCAGCTCTACGATTTAGCATTGATCATTATCCTGTAATCACCATTTGTGGTCAGAGTGGCTGCAGTTCATCAAAAGTAACATTAGCTCACTTAAATCAAATACTTTAGGTGAAATTTGCTTCATAAATATGTCAATTAGAGAGAGATTACAAATAATTACAAGATCATTTTAACATAATTTTTCTACTTTTGAGGTGAACTGCAACCAAAAGACAGTAAAATACCCACAGAGTCACAGGCATCTTTGAGATTGTCTGAATAGCAAACACAGTCAAATTCCCCAACATTTCTGTTTTTCTGAAAAAATTATGTTCCTGGGGTTTACTGTCCATAAGACAAATCGGCTCGACTACAGCAGTTTCTGTTAGAAGTTGAAGCCTTCTGATTTTAACGTTAATGGATTTTAAAGATAAATGATTACTTTGTAAGGATACAAAAAGACTACGGCTCCCATGAAAAATTACCAGCACGGCAGCTTCATATGTAGACATATGAAGCAAGCCACGCAACATACTGTTGACTAGGGTTACATACTGTGATCAAAGGGTGACCTGCTGTACGTCCTGAGTCACAGCCGCCATAATGAAATAACATCAAGGTAATGGGTCCATGTATGTTCTGGCAGTTAGTGTTTTTGTTTTAAACCAAAAACGGAAAAACAGAGCCGTCTCTCCTTTTTTTGTTGTCAAAATCAAAAACCGGAAAAACAAGAAAACCAAATTCAAATAATAGTCCAATTTGGGTTTTTGCAAATTCCTTTTTCGTTTTGAAGAAAGACATGAAGAAAAGCAAGACAGGTGACCCGGAAGTAAAAGTACATTTTTATTTTTTTAAAGCCAAGAGGATAGAATGGCCATTCTATAAAAGTGTAACATTATGCAAGCACAGGATCTATAGCCTACCAGAGAAATGCTTAAAACAAATCAAAGAAAAAAACATGGTATTTTAGTTTTTTGGTTTCAAACGAAAAAACTAAGTGCCTGGAAGTACACGGACCATTTTCGTTTTTCCATTTTTGGTTTCAAACGAAAAAACTAACTGCCAGAACGTACATGGACTGTAATGAATACAATTTGATCGATGTGTTGTCAGTTCAGCCTGTGTTATTCACAACCCACAGAGGCACTGTTACTTCTCCAATAAATACTTCCTGGAGGTTATGAAATAATGTAATAAATAATGGTGTGAGTTCACCCTTTCACATAAATATTCCAGCAAATTCTTCTCCCACAGAGGCAGCTAATTGTTCAAATTATACCTCAGTTACTTCTGCATACTTTAGGTTAAAGGGGTATTTCACCAATGGAAAGATGGTTGTCTATGCAGTAGAAAGATGCAAATATTTTTGAAACTGGTGCTATATGACCAGAGAAAACAGAGAAAAAGGGCTGTGTTATTTCCTTTTGCTCAAAAGGTAGAAAACCTACAACAACCAGAATGCACTTGGCCCATTGCCTTCTAAGACCACTCCCAGGCCACTCCTATTGGTGAAGTGTAAACTTCCCCAACTCCTACAAACAGACGTTTGCAGACGTTAGGCTAAACTCTGATAGCACCACCAGGTAAACAAACTGGGGCAGTGTATGTCCTAAGCAAGTCTTGAACGGGCCTCATAAAAAAACGTGTATTGTATTGTTTGTTTTCACACTGTAACGTTGCCGTGTTAGTAACAAAACACTTTTGCTATTGCACTTACTCTATGCTCAGATGTCCGTTTCGCCCATAGACTGTATATAAAGATGGACGACACGTCTCCACTTCCTCTCACTGTACAAAAATGAAGCCAAAATATCCTGGATGCGGGGGCTGCCATCTTGCACTGGTGACATCATTTGGAGCCAGAGTCTGCGCAGTAGTGATTGGGGCTGTAGCCGCGGTATCGAGGTCCCACCCATATACCTGGCCTACTCAATCACGAGCCAGCCTCAGCTATCAATCATGATGTGAAACCCCCTTTTTATAGCATCAAATAGCTAATTAGAACCAACTTATCAAAAAAATTAACACTTTAACATACATCAGTGTGATAAGAACTACCTAAAATGACAGAAACCATCTTTGGGAAAAATTTATTTGACGTGTACTTAGATTTTTTAGTTTGGCACATGTCCCTTCCGCTAACATGGAGGAGGCAGGGTTTATGATCTATACTGCAGCCAGCCACCAGGGGACTGTCATGTTGTCCATCTTTATATACAGTTTTGCCCTGCTGGCTTTGGGGGTTTTATTTCGGGGTTTTTTTTTAAGTATGTCTCAAGCACTCCGCTGTCCATATGTGGCCCAAAGCTTTGGTGTAACGTTACACATGCTTGTGCCCCTTCCTCTGTAGATTCAGCAACTTCATCCAAAAGAAACTGGCCTCTGTGAAATTTGTTGCAGCACAGTGACTCCACTTCTGTTTATATTGGTGCACATTTACTGCAGCAACACCATCAGTTGTCCCTGGCACGAGGCAACTCTGTGCTGCTATCTTCACCGGCTGGCGGTGCTTGACTCTCGGCTGTGGCGGCCTCTTCCTCCTCCATATGCCGTAATTCCTCCGCACTGTATTCTGGCTCATATAAGTAGCCCCCAATGTCTGATTCCAGCATTACACTATTAAAATAATTTTCTTCTATATGTACAGGAACATTGCCTTCCTCCATGGTCATGGTTATTCTAGCAAGCTGATTTTGGACAAGATGTTTTGATTTTGGAGTCGTGAGGAGCTGCCATGCCTGCCACAGTCTGTAGTTTGAACAACAGCCCTAGAGCCGGCAGCATGGAGGGAAGATGAACATTGTTCATTTGCATATACTACCCCATGTAATGATACAAAGCTGGTTGAAAAAAAGTTTAAAGTTTCCTTTAAAGGTTTTCTGATGCTGTCTCTCTTTCTCTGTCAGTGTGTGTTGTGAGTGTGAAGGGTTAACAGTGCAGGTTGGCTGGATAATAATGCCCCTCGCTCATAGAACCCAGGAGGAGGCTGGCTTTAGCCCAGGGCCCAGCCCTCCCAGGCCTCTCTCTAACTCCCAGATCTCTTCAGCATACTTTTCATATTAAAAGAAAACAAGTTACACAAATGAGACAGATGGTTCTTGTTTGTGATGACAGTTGCAATTCTTTCTCCTCCAGCCCTCCTCCCCTCTTCTTCCCTCTCGGCTTTTCTCGTGTCTCCACTGTTTTTTGCCCTGAAATGGCCACGTTGTGCACCATCAGTGGAGCGGGCATGAGAGTCGGGCTCGTGGGCATAGAGACACAGACACCAGGCTCCACATCTGACAAGGCTCATACGGCTTTCTATTAACTCACTGTATTTTACCTTTACACTGCTTGCAAGTTTGATGTCCTTTCCACCCACAAGTGCACATTAAGTCAATCAAAAGGTGGATACCTCCAGTCTATTATTTTCATTTATGCTTTTTTCCATCTCTTCATACACAACAAGTTATTAGAAAGACAAATAAATCTGATTGACAAGAGCTGTGACACTGTTCACAAAAAAGTTTGTAAACTTTGAATTGTGTTCTTCTGCTACTATTTTGCATAAAAAATATGTTGTCAGCACAAATTACATGGAGGACATGAACCATTAACCTCCACATGTAACTTCTGCTTTACGATATGAATGAGACAATTTCCTGCAGCTGCAAAGATTACTCGCTAACACTGATTAGCTGCATATAAACATAATTTCAAGGAGTAAAAATATTATTGTCATATGACTTAGAACTTAGCTCATATATATTAAGGACAGACCAAAAATCAGGGTAACAGGCTGACAAAGAGTTATGTGGGAATAATTTAGCAGAGGAGATTAAGATGGTTGATCATTGACTAATTTAAGGTCATTGTTGGGGAGGGAATGGTGACACAAAGCACAGGAGAGGTGAATAATGGGGAGTTAGTAGTTGACTTTGAAGAGTGACTTTCCTTTTCCTACAAAGCCCTATGCTGCCAGGAGCTGAAGCCACAAAGGAATGCCCTCTGCCTACTTGTCTTGAGGCTGGGTGAACCGTCAACCACTCAGGTCATTACACCACGACAGAAAAAGAAAAATACAGAGATTACTGGACAGAACTAACAAAATCCCAGAACAAAATGGAAACATATGTAGCCCTAAACAGACAGTACACTGTGGCAACCTACTTGACCACAGTGTCTAATACAAAACTAAGGAGAACACTGACTAAGTATAGACTGAGTGAGCACAACCTGGCAGTTGAGGTAGGTCGGCACAGACAGACCTGGCTGCCCAGAGAGGAGAGGTTGTGTTCTTACTGTGACCAGGGAACAGTTGAGACAGAGTTGCACTTCCTAACTCATTGCAACCAATATCAAAGCCTTAGAGACCAATATTTTGCAAAAATAATAAACAATATTCCCAGAGTTCCTCTAGCTAAGTGACTCGGAGAGACTTCTAGTCCTACTGGGAGAGAGGAAGGACTGCTGTAGACTGGTGGCAAGATATGTAGCAGCCTGCCATGAGCTCCACAGCTCTGTGAGCCTCCTGTCCCACATGGCTAATAATTCATGTATTAATATATAATTAATATATGTTATATATGTATTATATATAATAATTAATTTGTTGCATGTTTATATCTTATATTACTCGTACCTACCTTCGATAGCCCCTCTTCATATTCATGCCCTTTTGTATTGTTATTATTTATTATTTATGGGAAGTCTTCCCATGATGCCAGCCCTGACTATAACATTTATGAAAGAGGAAAGTCTTAAGTGTACTCTTAAATGTGGAGATGGTGTCTGTGATACATCTCGCCCTGTCTCCAAGGTTATGTTCTTCTTTGTTTTTTACGTTTTCCTGTTACTCACCTCTCCTCTTGTTTCAGGTGTTTTCTACCTGTCCTGATTGCATGCTCTGCCCTAATCAGCTGCACCTGTGTCCTATTGTCTTCACCCACCTGAGTATATATGCATCTCTTCACTCGTTGCAGTACGTTCAGTCTCATGTGCCAGCCTTTTCTCCTAGTGTTTTGTGTTTCCCGGTGTTTGGATTATTGCCTGTGTGCCTGACTCTGCCTCTCGCCTACCTCCTGGATTTGTTTGCCTCTGCTGATTGACCGCCTTTGTACCAAACCAGTGTTTTTTGGCAAGTAAAAGAACTGGACTTTGTTCCTCCTCATTTCTGAGTCCTTTGCCAGTGTTTTCACCAGACATTACAGTCTGCCTCCCGAACCCAAACTGGGACTTGATTCCACAGGAAAGGAGCTTGATAGCTGAAGCTGAAGGCTCTGGCTCCCATTCTACTTTTGGAGATTCTAGGAACCACAAGTAACCCTGCATTCTGGGAGTGCAGTGTTCTTGTGGGGTAATAGGGTACTATGAGCTCTTTAAGATAATGATGGTGCCTAACCATTAAGGGCTTTCTAGGTGAGGAGAAGTATTGTAAATTATATTCTGGATTTTACAGGGAGCCAGTGCAGAGAAGCTAATATTGGAGTAATATGATGTCTTTTCCTTGTTCTTGTCAGTACACATGCCGCAGCATTCTGGATCAACTGGCGAGTCTTAAAGGACTTATTGGGGCAGCCGGATAATAAGGAATTGCAATAATCTAGCCTAGAAGTGACAAATGCATGGACTAGTTTTTCTGCATCATTTTGAGACATGCTGTGCCTGGTTTTTGCAATGTTACATAAGTGAAAAAAGGCAGTCCTTGGAGTTTGTGTCATGTGGGAGTTAAAGGATTTAAACTAGCTTAGTGGGTTTCCTTTAATGCCAATTAAATGTTCCAGTCTCTGTAATAGGATGTGATGGTCAATGGTGTCAAATGCAGCACTAAGATCTAACAAGACAAGTACAGAGACAAGTCCATTGTCTGATGCAATTAAAAGGTAATTTGTAATTTTCAACAGTGGTGTCTCTGTGCTATGATGCACTCTAAATCCTGACTGAAAATCCTCAAACTTTTGTTATGTAGAAAGTCACACAACTGATTGGCGACTGCTTTCTCGAGGAACTTAGAGAGAAAGGGAAGGTTAGATATAGGTCTATAGTTGGCTAAAACCCATGGATCAAAAGTGGGCTTTTTAAGAGGTTTAATTACAGCTACTTTAAAGGACTGTGGTACAGTACATGGCCTGTTTAATAAAGCCAGATTGATCATATCCAAGTGCTAACTAAGGGTTAAAGTTATTTAAGCAGCCTAGTTGGGAAGGGGTCTAAGAGAAAGGTTGATTGCTTAGATGAAGAAATCGCTGAAGTTAGTTGAAGAAGGTCGATAGAGAGATAGATCTTTGCTCCTATATCTCTCTCTCTCTCTCAGGTTTTACAGCTGTTTCTAAGGTTCCTGTTTTGCTTCCTGTCGTTGATGCTTTGCTTGTTTTCACCAGTGTCAATTAGTTGCACCTGTGTCTCGTTGTCTCCCCTCACTGAGTGTATTTACTGAGTGTCATTACTTTTTTCAGTGTCAGATTGTTTTTATACCTTGTGTCGAGCGGTTCAGCCCTTTCCCTGTGTTTCATGGACTTTTTCTTTCTTCATCGGTTTTGGGCTACTGATTTTAGATTTTGCCTGCTCCCTCTTGGACTCATTTGCCTGTTCAAACTGCTCTCCTTTTTGATCTCTGCCTGCCTGAATACCCATGTAAGCCTCGTGTCTATTAAATCATTGATCTGCACCTGCCCTGCCTATGTGTCTGCATTTACTTCCGAGGTAAATGGAACGCAGCATAAGACTAAATCTCTGTCAATACCTGATTTACAAAGCTGTGCACATGGGTTTTTCTTAAATGAAATGCATTTAATGTTTAGTGTTCAGAAAAATACTTGAAGTCACTCATGAAGACTTGAAACTTGATCAGAGAGACTTGACTTGGACTTAAAGATCTCAAACAGCTCTGGGGTGGACAGACAGACCTTTTAATTTACAGACATTTACAATTAAATTTGTACATATATCCATACAAACTCACTGAGGGAGCCTTGATTGTAGTGAATTCCAAAAACTCATCTCGAGGCCATTCAGGCTACATTTTATCCAGCATGGACAGATCACATAAGGATGGATCAGACAGAAGGAGGAACAGTCAGGAGGAGTGAAAGTGATAACACGGTGGATGAGGCTGTTGGCTGTCACACCTTCATCTCTGGATGCTGGTATGGTATTACTGTGAGCTTGTTCACACACGCACTCTGCAGTTTAGCTGAAATCTCCCCGATGACAGACACATGACTGACACAAAGAACTTTTCTTAAAACCTGGACACTAAACACACACACACCTGAAGATGTGTGTGTATGTGGGTGAAAGGAGTTGGAGCATGTCTGTTACATGTATGTATTAGCCAACAGCAATCTGCTATATCAAAATAATCCTTGCAGTAACCAGTGGTAGTGTCACTTGATTGACATGTACCCGACTCACACAACCACCTCAGGTTATTGTAGGATACACACATACAGCTGTTTTACAAAATGGAAAAAGACATCACTGTGTACAATGCTTGGATCTGCTTCTTTAAAGATAATCATCTCTGTAAAATATATTATACAGAGGGCAACCATTGGATTCTAATTGGCCACCCATGGTGCCATCCCATCAGACTGGCTTGTCCTCATTTTTTATCAAGGTAAAATATGCTGCCCAATCAGAAAATAATTTCATTGAAGTTGAAGCTTCATGAAACATTGGATCTACAGTATAATTTTTATTTCTGTGCCATGCCAATATTTGGCCCTCCCATATAGGATTACAAGGCACAAATAACAGAGAAAATGCAACAAACTGAATGTTTCTTCCTGATAAAGGGCTT
This sequence comes from Siniperca scherzeri, assembly GCA_027580175.1. Taxonomy (NCBI): domain Eukaryota; kingdom Metazoa; phylum Chordata; class Actinopteri; order Centrarchiformes; family Sinipercidae; genus Siniperca; species Siniperca scherzeri. Next base: position 5,766,301 of record CM050843.1, on the reverse strand, counting down.
CTCCCCTCATTTCCCAGGCTTTCTCTAAGTAACTGGCCAACTTTTTTAGCCACCTCAGTCTTTGTGCATCAACCATGTTTTAAAAAGTCAGTTTCTGTTTTTATCTTATTAAAACTGATTTCCTATATCGTAGAACAAATCTGGTAAAATACCAGATCTCAACTGGGCCCATAGACTCTCCAGTTGATCCAGAATGCCGTGGCACGTGTACTGACAAAAACTAGGAAAATGGAATTTAAAATCCTTCTCCTCACCTACAAAGCCCTTAATGGTCAGGAAGCATCATATATTCAAGAGCTCATGGCACCCTATTACCCCACTAGAACACTGCACTCCCAGAATTCAGGGTTATTTGTGGTTCCTAGAGTCTCCAAAAGTAGAATGGGAGCCAGAGCCTTAAACTATCAAGCGCCTTTCCTGTGGAATAAGGTCCCAGTTTGGGTTCAGGAGGCAGACAACATCTCTACATTTAAGAATAGGCTGAAGACAGAGCTGGACTAGAAATGAAAAATGGCCCTGGACTTGCTGGCTGAAGCAGGGCTGCCTGAAAGCCTTAAGGAAGACAGGTGGCATAGTATAATGAGCGACATAAAGAATAAAAGTCTGCCTGTGGAGGTGGTGGGGTGGATAGATGGGTCAAACAAACACAGGACTTTCACTGAGCGTGATCAGCCCGATCCTGATCAACGTTTTGTATCTTTATTGATGCAAATAATTAACATTTTCTCCTCATGGCCTCTGTGTCATGAAATGAGCAATGGAAAGACTCAAGAGAGAACCTCCAGAGGTAATGGAAGGTTGGATGACAATCTCTATTTACGACAGGCCTGCTTGAAGTCAAACTAATCTGATGTCCTGTTGACATACAATTCACACTATGGTGCAAGACTCATAAAGGAATGTGGAGTTGCAGTTGAACGTGAAGCTAAGTCTGTTTATTAGTTTACGACTCTCACTGACTTGAACTGAAACCACTCAACCGACCATGCGCTGGACCTCATCAAGTGAACACCAGGACTTGTAAACTGTAAGACTAAAGGAACAAAGAAAGTAACTTTGCCATACATAATATGTATTAACTAATATGTTAAAGTTAAAAATCTGTGTTTCTCCAATGCTGTTTGGCAGACAAAGGACATTCCAGTGGTGCTGTGAGCCAAGCTTTCTGCTAACATTTGCTCAGTTTGTTTCTCTGATAATTTAAGATCCAGACGCTCAGGAGGGTTTTACCGGGAGCCGAATTATCTGCTGAGGTTTCCTCCTTTCCAAAACAAACAGACCCAGGGATTAAAACAGGTAAAAAAAAACACTGAATAAAGCAGTTTCACATTAAAAATCTGTGTTTCTCCGAAGTTCAGTGGACACCCGACCCTGCAAGCCTTAGCTGCCGCTAACATTTGCTCAGCTTGTTTCTCTGCTAACTTAAAATCACTCAATGACGAAAATCCTTAACCGGGTAAAAATATATAGTTAATAATAGTAAATAGTTTAGTAAAATGTGGCTTAGCACTGGATAAAGAGTCAATTTATGAAAGCTGCTGGCAGACAACCACAAAGCTGACACAGGCGCAAAGGGGATATGACGCCATTGACAGGCAACCAAATGAAATGTCTCGTTACATTGATTAAAATCATGGATTTCTCTGGGTTTGAACATTGTTGGAAACATTTGGGATAATTTAACTCAAAAAAATATATATAACATAGGTCTAGTCTTTTTTAGACACTTTAATGCGGAAAAGTTACATATTATATTGTTAATCAATTGAAGTCTATGATGTGTTATGTCTTATTTTGTGCTCACTCCATTTGGCATAGCCTCTAGGATGTGTTTAGCCTCTTTGAATAGCTAATGAAACAGGAAACGTGAATATGCATCTACACAACAATCAATTTATCATGGCTGGTAATAAGAGGAAATGCCTGCCCTGCTCAGCCGAAACACAGAAACAACAGATACTTTTCTGTGATACTTTTCTTATCCATTCATTTGTGTGTCTAGTAGTTATTAGTTTGTTTGTGTAGTCTAGTAATTATAGTTGTGTGTGTGTGTGGTTAGTAGTTAAATAAATATTCAGAATCAGAATCAGAAATACTTTATTGATCCCCGTAGGGAAACTCTTTGTTACAGTAGCTCGTCTTTATGTCAGTGCACACAGGAGAAAGTACTAGAAAAAAATAAACAATATAAAACAGGTCAGAAATAAGTTAAGTATCCTGTCGGTATAAGTATAAGATAAACTAAGTGTCAAGTACCAAGTGGGTTTACTGGTTGGTGATGAAAGTACAGTCTAAATACAATGTAACTCCTTATGTAATAAATAATATTAATAAGCGGAGGTGCATGTACTGTCGAAGAGTAATTGAGGTATGTAGTTTCAGTAGCAATAAATAAGAAAAAAACTAACAAGGGGAAAACTAATATTGCACGAAAGTATTACACAGAATATTGCACAATTATTGTTAATTATGGCGGAGATGTAATGCTCAATGTCCAGTTTAGTGACCTAGGGTCAAACAGACTAACCCTTAGAGGGAGGAGTTAAATAGTTTGATGGCCACAGGCAGGAATGACTTCCTGTGGCGCTCTGTGGTGCTTTTTGGTGGGATGAGTCTTCCGCTGAAGGTGCTCCTTTGCTTGAAAAGCACGTCATGGAGCGGGTGGGAGACACTGTCCAAGATGGCATGTAGTTTGGCCAGCATCCTCCTCTCTGACACCACTGCCAGAGAGTCCAGCTCCACCCCCACAATGTCACTGGCCTTGCGGATCAGTTTATTGAGTCTGTTGGCGTCCGCTACCTTAAGCCTGCTGCCCCAGCATGCAACAGCATACAGGACAGCACTGGCCACCACAGACTCATAGAACATCTTCAGCATCGTCCGGCAGATGTTGAAGGACCTCAGCCTCCTCAGAAAAAAGAGGCGGCTCTGGCCCTTCCTATAAACAGCCTGAGTGTTCTTGGTCCAGTCTAGTTTGTTGTCTAACATATATTATCTAACAATATTCATAAAGGACTTGGTTTGTTGTGTATTGTGTGTGTGTGTGAAGTATTCCGGTCCCTCTAAACAAGACAAGGACTCTGTAGCAACTTCAGATCAAGACTAAATTGATTAATAATAAATTAATTATTATAAATTACTATAAAGATTGGTGCCCCGTTTTAAAATATATTTAACGTAAATTAGATTAGATTATATTAGTTAATATGAACACGATTCGATATGATCAGTTTAATGCATTTAAACCTTTCGTGTCCCATGTGAAACCAAAAGTTAACGTTAAGTTATATAAAGTTTTAAGTGACAAGTAGTTTCTGGAGGCGTTGCCTACAGACGCTAAAGGATACCATGTGCGTCTGTATACAGCACTGAGGGGCATGACAAAACGTCAGTATTTGACACCCTGGAAATGAGAATGGGTTGTGTCTTCTGTCTTACCTCTACAGCTGCAGAACCTTGACTAACAGTTGACTGGCCAGATGGCCAGTCCAGCCTTGGCTGGCTTAAGACTTTCCTCTTTGATAAAGTTTATAGTTAGGGCTGGTTCAGGTGAGCCCTGAACCATCCCTTAGTTACACTGCTATAGGCCTAGACTGCCGGGAGACTTCCCATGATGCTCTGAGCTCCACTCTCCTCCTCTCCATCTGTATGCATTCTTATTCCATTAATGCATGTTACTAACTTGACATCTTCTCTCTCCCGTTATTTTTTTTTGTGCTTTCTCCTCTCTCTCTCATCTCTCTTTCTGTCGCTTTCAGCAGGTATTTCTGCTGCATAGGAGCAGAGTCTAGCTCTATGATTGCAAGCCACCTACTGCCCCCATGTTACTGCTCAACATCTGCTGCTACAATTATTATTATTATTACTATTAGTATTTTTATTAATATTAATATTATTACCACTACCATTACCATTACTATCATTTTAAATCTCTAAGTGGAATTAGAATTTTGCTACTGTATGTTCTCTTTCCACCTGGCCGACCACCCAGAGCCTAGGTTCTGCTTACTTGGACCTACTTTTCTCCACAAAAAAAGTGTCTATAAAAAACTGTTGACAGTGCGTTCTGTGGATTATATAGAGTAACATTATTTCAGGAAAGACAGGTAACAATGCTTTGAGCACCACAAATGACAATCCAGTCACCTCACCTCATTATACTGGGGTGGAAGCATAAATCTGCCAGATGCCTTAAACCTTGGCACATAGAACCAAAACTATCTGAATGACTCAATACCACTAGAAGTATGTGAGAAAATGTGTTTTTGTTTTTTTTTAAATAGTTTGGAATAGCAAATCCTTTAAAAGCTGTAATTTCTGTGCTGTTGTCTGAAATACAAGCAGTTTTTACTGGAATATATCCAACTGCATGGACCTTTTCTATAACTTGAACACACATTGGCAGGAGCTTTGGACACTGGAACAGCAGCAACTGTCAAAGGTTCAGTACCAGCGCGGCTAAGTAGGCTGTGCCCTAGCTCTAGCCAGCATTGGAGATATATTTTCATTCACACACATAGCAGGCATGCCCTCGCACTGTATATAGCTGAGATGTCTGAACACTGATTTATTGCTGAGCTCTGATAAACTACTAAAATCCTCAGCAGGCTTTGCATCACAAGTCAGTATCTGTGCAGCTCATCATAAAATCGTCTCATATAAGTGGGTGCAGCACACACACAGGCAGCTCTCCCCCAGTATTGTGTATTTTTGTGTGTGTGTTTCAGGTTTCTCAAGTGTCCTGATGGGTTGCCTGGTCATTACATCCCCACATCTGCCTGTTCGTCCCACCCAGAGGAGACACTCAGCCAGGCTTGATGGTGATTGGACGAGCCCAGAGGAGAAAACATTTAGACTCATTTGTCAAACATTATGAAGACCAGGTGGTGTCGCTCTGCATTTGTGTATGGGTGGGTGAGAGGGTTAGTGGGTGTGTGTATACATAAATTTTTCAGCAGAGAGGAATGCCCTTCGTTCAGCCTGTGTGATAATTAATGGCTGTCAGCGTCTCTTTAGTGGAAGAAGGCGCTGACAGACAGCACTCCAGAAATGCAGGGAATGTGTGAACGCCTCACAGGGGTGGATGAGGGTGGAGGACGGAGCTGAGGGTGGGGGGCACGATGTCCCTCCCAACTGTCTGTGGCAGATGATCCAGGTCACCAAACCTTGGATATCTCCCTCATTTGCTGCCATTGAGGAATTCCTGGACATCTGTGTAAGCTGAGTGAAAGTGATACTGATCTCTCAACACCAACATTACAGCAATACACGTGTGTGTGTGTGTGTGTGTGTGTGTGTGTGTGTGTGTGTGTGTGTGTGTGTGTGTCTATGTGCACTTACCTACCTATCCAACAGTGGACTTCTGCGTCATTACACACTCACCAACAGGGGACCTCCAAAATGGGGACAGGGGACCTCCAAAATGTCCCTAAAATGTCCTCCTGTTGGCTTGGTTGGTCCCCTATCATGCTAAAATCATGTCTCTAGTTTCATCTGGCTTGATCGATAGATATAATTAATAAAACAAATTCACCAATCAGTTAACTAAACTTCAGGCATGCCTTAAGGACATAAAGACCTGGATGACCTGCAACTTTCTGATGTTAAACTCTTGGTCTCAAACACCTCCGAGACAAATTATCTAAAGATATAGTTATTCTAGATGGCATTGCCCTGGCCTCCAGCAGCACCGTAAGGAACCTATCTTTGATCAGGATTTATCCTTTAACTCCCACATGAAACAAACTTCAAGGACTGCTTTTTTTCACCTACGTAATATTACAAAAATCAGGCACATCCTGTCTCAAAATGATGCCGAAAAATTTGTGCATGCATTTGTTACTTCTAGGCTGGACTACTGCAATTCCTTATTATCCGGCTACCCGAATAAGTCTCTTAAGACTCTCCAGTTGATCCAGAATGCTGTGGCACATGTACTGACAAAAACTAGGAAAAGAGATCATATCTCTCCAATATTAGCTTCTCTGCACTGGCTTCCTGTAAAAATTAGAAGAGAATTTAAAATCCTTCTCCTCACCTACAAAGCTCTTAATGGTCAGGCACCATCATATCTTAAAGATCTCATAATACCATATTATCCGACTAGAACAGTGCGCTCCCAGGATGCAGGGTTACTTGTGGTTCCTAGAGTCTCCAAAAGTAGAATGGGAGCCAGAGCCTTCAGTTATCAAGCTCCTCTTCTGTGGAATCAGGTCCCATTTTGGGTTCGTGTGGCAGACACCATCTCCACATTTAAGAGTAGGCTCAAGACTTTCCTCTTTGATAAAGCTTATAGTTAGGGCTGGCTCAGGTGAGCCCTGAACCATCCAGAATCAGAATCAGAAATACTATATTGATCCCAGAGGGGAAACTCTTTTGTTACAACTGCTCACTATCACGTCAATGCACACAGGAATAGAAGTACTAAGCAAATCAAAATATAATACACTATAATGCAGGTAAGATAAATTACGTACAAAGTGGATGTAAGTATAAAAGCTAAAATCAGCTAGCATCCATCCTGCTAGCCTCCAGCCAGCATCCCAGACTGCTGGCCTACAAGGGCCAAGTGGTAGACCTGGACGGCCTGGGGGCTGGACATGTGCAGAGCTGAGGACCTCAGGTGGACGGCCCAGGGGCTGGACATGTGCGGAGCTGAGAACCTCGAGTGGACGGCCCTGGGGCTGGACATGTGCGGAGCTGAGGACCTCAAGAGGTCTGCAACGAAGATCCGGGCCTGGGAACAGGACAGCAGGACAGGGGGCCGGCAACGGGACAGCAGGACAGTAAGCCAGCGATGGAGAGACTGGTAGAGGAGCTGGCAGAACCAGTGATGTCCGGGAACCCAGAGCCTGCCACTCCGGCAGAAAGGGAGGATACTGCTGCAACCCAGCAGATGGTTCTGCGGCGTGGTGTGGTCCAACAGGGGCAGGAGGTGGCTGCGATCCAGTGGCGACTAGGGATGGCTGCTGCTGCGATCCAGCAAAGGGTCCAGGAACTGGGGGCTCCTGCGATCCAGCAAAGGGTCCAGGAACTGGGGGCTGCTGCGATCCAGCAGGGAGTCCAGGAACTGAGAGCTGCTGCGATCCAGCAGGGCGCCCAGGAACCGGGGGCTGCTGCGATCCAGCAAAGGGTCCAGGAACTGGGGACTGCTGCGATGCAGCAAAGAGTCCAGAGACTGGGGGCTGCTGCAATCCAGCAAAGAGTCCAGGGACTGAGAGCTGCTGCGATCCAGCAGGGGGCGCTGGCTGCTGCGATCCAGCAAAGAGTCCAGGGACTGAGAGCTGCTGCGATCCAGCCGAGGAAAAGGGTGGTTGCGATCCAGCGGCGGCAAGGGGTTGGTGCTGCTGCGACCCAGCCGGGAATGGAGGCGACTGCAATCTAGCAGGGGGTGCTGGCTGCTCCAATCCAACAAAGGGTCCAGGAACTGGGGGCTGCTGCGATCCAGCAGGGCACCCAGGGACTGGGGGCTTCTGTGATCCAGCAAAGGGTCCAGGAACTGGGGGCTGCTGCGATCCAGCAAAGGGTCCAGGGACTGGGGGCTGCTGCGATCCAGCAAAGGGTCCAGGGACTGGGGGCTGCTGCGATCCAGCAAAGAGTCCAGCTGCATCACTACCTGCAATCCAGCAGGTAGTGATGGCCGCCACCGCGGCGCTGGGACTGGAGGCCGCAAGGGGCAGGCGAGCAGCTGGGCAGCTGGGCAGCTGGTCTGCGGTGCAGGCGAGCAACTGTGAGAGCCACGCTTCCTCCTGGTGCGTTTTCCAGAAGGCGCCAAGAAAGCAACAGCTGAGGTTACCCCTGGCTTGCAGGCTGAGATGCTGACTGGAGACAAGCACGTAGGAGGTAAGTATGTAGGGATATGAACTGAGGGTCAGCAGGCTGGGGTGCAGGCAGATGGCTGGCAGGCTGGGGTGCATTCCGATGGCTGCGAGGACCACCGAGAGCCAGGCGGGTGCCTAGGTATGGGTTCGGGACTGGGACCAGTTGAGGAGTAGCTGGCAGGGTGGCAGGCTGGGGTGTCTGGGTGTGAAGGAAGTCAGTGAGCCACCCAGGGATGGCCTCCCTCAGCCCAGGCGATGTCGAGAGTCTGGTTTCGACCCGACCTTTGATTGCCTTTCTGCGGGACTCATCACGTATTTCCTCCCATATGTCCCTTATGCACACCAGATCTCGGACCATCTGGTCAGCTTCCTCGGACAACTCTGCTGGGTCCATGATTGGTTGGGTCATGTGCTGTGTAGTGGCATGTGGACCCAAAAGCAGATGACCAGGAAGCGGTATCAGGGTGAAGTAGCCAGATGGCTACAGTGTTTATTAAGGGTGATGTGGTTTACAGGCAGGTACAGGCAGACCAGTAGACAGACAGGGACAGAGACAAGACAGAGACACAGACTAAATACCCTAGGGGAGGTGAGACAACGAGACACAGGTGCAAACAATTAAGGAAGGGCCAACAATCAAAACTGGAGGGAAAACAAAGCCAGGAAGTAAATCACAAGACACACAAGGGAACTACAAAATAAAACAGGAAATGAAAAACCTTAAACTACCACAGCGCCTATGCGTCAGCCTGCTAGCAACCAGCCCGCTAGCTTCCAGACTGCTCCTTGGCCTGCTAGCATCCAGCCTGCTAGCTTCCAGTCTGCTCCACGGCCTGCTAGCATATAGCCCACTAGCCTCTGCTCTGCTAATGGTCTGCCTGCCATGCGATCAATTAGCCTTGGGTTTGTGAGCCTGCAGCCTGCCCATCCTGAGCCAGCTACCCCGCCACCCATCTGCCTCAAATCCATTGAGCCCTCAATGAACTCTTCTAGGTGCCACCCTGGCATCTGGCAGTCACCTTTTGAGGGAACTCGCCTGGCCAACCCCTGCTCCTGGTTCCCTGTTGGCACCCTGGCCGTCAACAGTTCCTACTGAGCTTCAGCGGCTCCTTGTTCATCCTGAGCTGTGGCTGTCCCCTGTACCTGTGCTGCAGCAGTTACCAGTTCTTGTTCCCTGGCCCTTGGGCCCACCTTGCTACAACACCCCAACAAAACCTCATGTTTTATTAGTTTGTTTCAAGATTTAAGGACTATTTAATAACTTTTTTCCATTAGCCAAATAAAAACATAAGACATCTATGAGGCTTTTCAAATATGGAGAGGAGGAGCAGAACCGCAGATCTGAGAATGTCTAATTTCTTAATTTGCCTATATTAACTGCTGCTCATTCTGCAGACAAATGTCCAAATTTCAGATCAGTCATGCAAGTGTGTTGCAAGTGCAACATACAAAAGGGCCCAGTTTAAAAAGCACTAAAATCACTCGCTCCAAGACCAAACAAAAAGCCACATTAGTCAGCAATGCATCAACAGTTCATTCAAAGCTTAGTACCTGAGAGTTTGCACTTTTACCACATTTTCAAATTGAAGCTCAGAAAAAAGAACTTTTGCTGTTTAACCAGCATTACTAGATAACCACTAGATATCTTGGATCGTTGGCATCACTAAATGTGTGGCTTCACAGTATAACTGATACAATTGGTGAATATGATGTATATATGTAGGTCTCTACCTAGGAGCCACTTTAAACCCCTAAAGAAAGCTTGCATTCACATAATTACTACTGATCACTTTGAATCTTATTTTAGAAATCTGTTGGGAAACACTGAGGGACATGCAGGAGGTTGAAACTGTATATTGTAATTGTGTGTGTATATATATACTGTATATATATTAGGGCTGTCAAATTTAACACTTAGATTTAGAGATTTAGACCATTATTTTTAAAAAAGAACATGTTAAAAACGTTAATTAATGCATATACTTTAATGATCTGTTCTGGCCACATTTTAGGCTAAGTGATGGGCTTATGTTCAATGAAAAAAGACTTAGAAAAAGTATTTAGAAAAATGTCTGAAAATTGGGAAATAAAACACTATATTGATTTCTAATGCCACCAGATATTTATTTTCAATATTTTATTCTTAATTTGGGGGGTTTTCCAAGAAAATATTGATATGTGGTTGTTTGCTATTAAACCAGCATATATATATTTCTGCCACCCCTTAAAGTCTCCATGCCACCCTCTTGCCATCCCATGAATAATTCTTTAGATCCGTCCCTGCTAAGTGTATATACTGTAGAGTTGTATGCCATTTTTGGCTTTAGAATTGGTTAAACAAATCAAATCAAACAAACTTCGAGTCTGTGGTGACTCAGTCTGTCTTTCCAGTCTTAAGTCAAGTGCATCCAGTAATCACTGGGACGTACTATTCGAAATAATGGAAATACATTCAAGTTCACTTTCACTTGTGTTCTGCTCATATGGGCATTCTGGGTAATGAGAGACTGGACAAACTAGCCAAGCAATTTGTTAAAAAAGAAAACATATCTGTATTAAACTTTCAAAATCAGAGAGAAAGGACATTGTATGTGGGAAATACAGTAAAGAGTGGCAACAGCACTGGGATCATGAGATAAGGTAAGACATTTACATTCAATTAATATATTGTGGGTATTGTGAGAAATAGGGGAGGAAATAGAAAACAGGAGATAATAATGACTAAATTAATAAAAGTACACAGTAATCTGAACGGCAAACTTCACATTATAGAGAAGCATCCAACCGGTCTTTGTGAACATTGTCGGGTACAGTAGAAACTGTAGTGTGCTTGTTAGATGCAGGAAGTGTATCTCAGAGAGAAAGACAATGATGAAAGAAATTAAAAGATTAGGGCTAACAAGAGCAGGATTAAAGAGAATACTGTAGTACAGTGGAAGTGGACAAGGCAGAAGATGATTGGTCAGCTTCCTAAGGAGAACAGGGCAGATAGTACAAATCTGACTAACTGGACACTGTCAGAATTAACTAACTTCAGAAGATGGCAGTAATGCAACACTAAAGATTCCAGCTGCTGCCAATCCTCAAAAAACAAGAAAAAGGAGCCTGTGGGTTGGGCCTCCTTCAGGTCCAGTAGGCGTGAGAGTTTAGGAAGTGTTTGGACGGACAGCATGGAAAGTTGTTGTTTGCTTACTGCTGGCGGACCTGATTTTGAATATGGATGGCGTTGTCGCCATGTTCCATCAGCAGGAAAGGAAACGGTGGTGAACAGTTTCATGAATGGACCAGATAGAGTTTATGATAGTGATGGAAGTATGGAAGTTAGAAGTGAAGGGGGATACAGAGGGACACCGAGGAAAACTTGGAGGGAAGTGAGGAACAATCGAGGAGAGAAAATAAATAGGAGTACCTCGGAAGGTTCTGAAAATATTAAATGTATTGTGAGATTCGGTGATTAGGTAGTAAGTAGGGCTAATCCAATGAAGCTGACAAAAATGTTGAATAGATCCATAAGGAATATTGATTTTTGCTAAGGTCCTTTCAGATAGAAATGTATTAGTTGGTTGTAACAAGGAACATCAGGCAAGCAAAACTCTTAAGCTCAGCTCTAGCAGAGTGGGTGGATCAAGCAGAACTAAAGGAGGGAGATTTATCAGACATTTAGCTATAAAAAAATGCCCTCATTTAATCAGTAAGAAGTTGTCTGTGTGTTTTCTTTGAAGCAGTCAATCTTTCAAAAAGATTTAAATCCTTCTTAGAGACTGATCAACTTAATGATCCGAGTTTAATTAATTTGATTAATTTACTTCATTAATTTACTTCAATTTTCCCAATTATATCGGGTGGTGCCCCAACGAGTGAATTAAAGGGTAATTATTTGAATAAAGTAGTTGATTCTCCTACACCAGACAGGTACAAAATGACAATTTAATAATAGAAAAGAAAAATCTAGTGACTTTTATAGCAGGAGTAACCAACAGTACAGCTGGAGTCTAAAACTCAGATTCAGTTAATAGTAAAAGCAACAGTTTACCATCTTGGACTAGTCTGACTTGGGAAGAGGTTAGAGATGGTCTTTAGACAAACTCCAGTCAACAACCATGTGATTAATACTTTTTATGGTAGTGATACTCCAGTGGAATGTAAGATCTCTCAGAGCAAATGGGCAAGAGTTCAAGCATTTTATTGATGATCTAGCAATAAAGCTAGATGTGATGTGTGTCCAGGAGACCTGATTAAAACCTCACTTGGTTTTTGTAATTCAGGGCTATGTCATCATAAGGCAAGACAGGGAGGAAGGGAATGGTGGAGGGGTGTGCTACACTTAAACAAGGTATACATTACAGAACACTGAGAAAAGGTGCAGGTCAGGAATATGTTGTGGTGGACGTGTGGTGTAGGGAAAAAGAGATGGTGATCATAGAAGAAGGTTAGAGTTTAACAGGTTGCTGGAAGTTCAAGGTTTGGATAGACGAAGAATAATATGGTGTGGATATCGTAGAAAAGGTTTCAGTCGTAGTCATCTGGACACTGTTTTCAGAATCAAGACGTTTCGGCTCCCACAAGTCATTCTCAATTGTGAAAATGGCCCAGTAATCAGGCCTATTGTAAACAATAGGCCTGATTACTGGGCCATCATGGAAACTAAAGAAGGTCAGTTTCAGGTGAAACTAGGCAGGGTAAACAGCAGACACTCAGGAAGACTCTTCCCTGAGGCATGGCTTAAGCAACACAGACTAGCTTAAATTTCTGAGTTCTCAGACCATTTTCACAATTGAGAATGACTTCCGGATGGGAGCCGAAACGTCTTGATTCTGAAAACAGTGTCCAGATGACTACAACTGAAACCTTTTCTACGATGGAACACTCCTGGACGAATGAGGGAATACACCGTCTTATGGTGTGGATACTTTAATTCCCACAATTCACTTTGGGGTGGGGGACACATTGATGTAAATGGTCAAGTGGTAGAAGCTGTCTTAGAGGAAAGAGAGTTGGGTGTGTCTGAATGATGGGATGGGTACCAGAGTAAGTGTACACACAGGAAGGGAGTCTGTATTAGACCTGACACTGCATGGCTCCAGTTACACTAAAAAGTGTAACTGGAGCTAGGTTTCCACCCAAATGAATGCGAGTTTCCATCCACTACCATTATACGAATATTAGGAGTTAGTTCGTCGAGATAAAGAGCTGGTGACTCTAATTTTCCAGTGGGGTACCATTAGACTATTGCAGAAGAAGAGGGTGCAACAAGATGGCATAATTAAATGAGCACCAGTCTAACCTCAAATGGTGAAAAACAAAATTGGGATAAGTTTGAGGAAATCAGTGAAGAAAGAATACCAGTTATTGATGAAAGTCAGGATATTTTAAACTGAAATGAGAATATTTATGCAAGAATCCTTGAGGTAGCATCAGAGTCAATTCCAAAAAGTAGATGGCAGGTGACAACTGCTCATCAGTACAAAGAAACTAACTGATCGATCACACACACCGAAGGCACAGCCCTCAGGAGCAATTTGAGGTTCAGTGTCTTGCTCAAGGACACTTCAACATGTGGGCTGGGGAAAGCCATGATCGAACCGCCGACCTTAATGTGAGTGCAGTTATCCTGAAGAAGCTGCCCCCTTGGTCTTGCTTTAACCATGTCTCAAAAGTAGTTTTAATTCAGTAACTACAAGTTTCCACGCTAAGAGTAACCAGCATTACACTGGTGGGTTTGTGGTTTGCAATTTTTGCCAGGGATTAACAAGCTAACTGCTTGTGCTACAACGGTGTGTTTTTTTCTCCTCACCGTGGACTGCTCCTGCTACAAGCTAGTTTAGGCTATGCTAGTGACTCAGTCGTGTACTGGTGGAATAAAATGGACCCTGTCGGACATTTAATCATCCACCAAGATAACAACAAAGGACAACATATGTGAGTAACAGAGACTGGCAAACATATTTTTTTCTGCTTTCCGCGGATTTTCACAATGCTTCATGTTGGTGTGCTGCTTGTGAACTTGTCTGCATGGGACGCTCGCATGGAAAAGTTGTTCACATCCTACTCTGGATACTACAACCTCAAAACAGACTTGCCTAGCTCACCAAGTTAAGACTGTTAAGTTGCATAAGCCCATTCTGAACTTTAAATGCACTTTTAAGAGTTGTTTAAAAATGTGGTCACTGTAATTAACCATGACCAGTCACAATAACTTTTGGAATGAACTGCCCTTTCCTGGTTACAAATGTTATGCCATGTTGTTATGTAAGGGAGATTTTCCTCATGTTTTCATGGGAGATGGAAAAGAGGACTTTTCAAAATGGTGCAGACATTTTGAAGTGTCTGTAGAGGCTACTCCTAATTATGATGAAGACAGTTTGGCTAAACTGCTGCCCACATGCCTAGGTGGTACTGCTTTTAGTTACTGGGATAGCTTGTCTGATACAACAAAATCTGACTATACTGCAGCTAAAGACAAACTGAAAGCTAGTTTGGAACAGACTGCTCATCTGTCCACATTTCAAAGTTATGTCAACGTGCATGTTGACATACCTATTACTACTATTACTATTATTTTTACACCTTGTCATGAACAAGGTGTAAAAACATTGGATGCTGCTCTTCAGTTTGCAACACAGACTGCCCAACATGCTAGCAGGGTATTTTCATCTCCAAACGTTCTCAGGTAGCAGTCTCACCTGCTGTCTCTCCCTTGGCACCCACACACCTTCATGCATCTTCTACTTCTCTTGGTGTCCACTCTGCCACCTCAGATGATCTCCAGAAAATGCAGAGAACACTGTAACAATGTTGTCAGTTGTGATGTGACCCTCTGGACTCAGTCAATCTCAGTTAATTTAAGTATTGCCCATAATCTGAATCAGAATCAGAAATACTTTATTGATCCCCGAGGGGAAACTCTTTTGTTACAGTTGCTCACTATCACGTCAGTGCACACAGGGATAGAAGTTCTTAGCAAATCAGAATATAATACACAATAATACAGGCAAGATAAATTAAGTACCAAGTGGATATAAGTTTAAAATTAAAATAAGTGTAAAGTACAAAGTGGATTTACCGGTTGATGATAAGTATGTACGGTATAATAATACAATATAATAATATAAGTAGTAAGTAATAGTGCATGAACTGTCAAGTTAAGTGTAGCTTATTAAGATGATTAAAGACGACGAGATGGAGCTATGGCAACAGGCAGCATGCACGTTGGCGCATGCGCACTCACAAGCCAATAACACATGCCCTTCAAGTTGTCAGAAACTGTATTAAACCACTGATTTTGGACTGGGATTTTCTGGTTGCTAACGGCATTATTGTAAACACCTGAAACATGGCTCTTATAGTAGATGACAAAGTAGTGCCACTGGTTAGCCCGCATCAGTATGTCCCTAAACTAACTGATGTTATAGTATCTTCTACAGTTACAGTTCCAGCCATATCAGAGATTGTCATCACTGCTAAACTAGAGGTGCCACTTAAAGTACTGGTACCTCATGACTATGCAGGTGTGTTTGAACCACACTACACTAATCATTCATCTACTGTTTTTGCATGGACTGCCACAAAAGCTGAACAAGGTTCCATTTATGTGAAAGTAGCTAATCCTTCCAGTGAGGAAGTCATGTTACATTGTGGCACTCAGAAAGGAACTTTTCATGCCATGTCTGATGGCAGCAAAGACGAGTACACTGTAATGGAAAGCTCTGTGTGTAATGTCAACATTCAGATGCCTGTGATGTCCAAGCCACCTGTACTGCCTGATATTTTACACCCGGACCTCACAAGTGCACAACAAAAGGAAGTGAAAGACACTTTAAACTCATTCTCAGATGTGTTCAGTCAGCACTCAGATGACTTTGGAAGGACAGACCTGGTCACACACAAAATTACAACTAGCTGTGACACTCCCATCTCACAAAGAGCCTATCATACCTCTCCTTCTATGAAAGCAGAAATCCACCATCAGGTGGCAGAGCTTAAAACGCAGGATCTGATTGAAGACGGAACAAGCCCCTGGGCAAGCCCAGTGGTCATGGTGAATAAAACAGATGGCACATACAGATTTTGTGTCAATTTCAGAAAACTGAACTCAGTCACCATCACTGATGCACATCCTCTTCCAAGGGCTGATGATAGTTTGGATACACTGTCAGGCTCTCAGTTCTTCTATGTCAAGTAGATACTGGCAAGTATAACAAAGCAAAACTGCAGGTGACGGGCTCTACCAATTCAAAGTAAAGCCCATGGGTCTGAAAAACTCACCAACTTTTCAGAGACTAATGGAGCTTGTTTTGAGAGGTATCCACTGGATATCATGTGTCATTTATCTCGATAACATCATTTGTATGGCCTATCCCAAGATCACCCACTGAGGTAAGAGCATTTTTGGGATTGTGCTCATATTATAGACATTTTGTGCACAAGTATGCATTGCTCATCCTCTTGCTCCTCCTCTTCACAGACACACAAAAACATGTGCCATTTGAATGGACCGAAGAGTGCTCAACTGCATTTCAGACATTAAAAGATGCACTCACCTCCCCTCCAATAATGGCATTTCCCAATTTTCATCAGCCATTCATTCTCAGTACAGATGCATCTAACTATGCAGTTGGTACAGTGCTCTCACAGGTTCAAAATGGGAATGTACGGGTTATAGCATATGCAAGTCATGTTCTGACACGCACAGAAAATAAGTAGTCCACATATTACAAAGAACTCTGGGCCATTGTCTGGTCTTTAGACACTACTTGAGCTGTAATCCACTTACAATCATCACTGATCATGTCACATGGAAATTGGATGTCACACATGACCCCACAGGACAATGAGGTTGTTGGGCTTTGGAGTTGGATCTGTATCACTGGAGAATAATACACAAGGATGGAAAGAAACACACTAACATAGATGCTATGTCACAGATTCCCCTCTCACAACAGGACCCAGTGGTCCTGGAGGAAACAGTGCCTCCCTCCCAGGAAAGAGTTTCGCCTCAGAGATCAACAAAGTATTTCTGATTCTGAAACCACTCTTCTCCTGTCAAACTGGAAACTCCTCCAGTTCCACAGTTGCACAATCTGCCAGTGCAGCCTTCTTCTGTCGCCTGCACAACAGCTCAGGTTTGCTCTTCAGAAGAAGATACTGCTGTTGTTCAGACGACCAGCACAGGTAGGGGACTGTTGCAACACACACTTTCTAATCAAGGAAATTACATCTTGGCTCAACAACTTTCTGACCCCATTCTCTCAGAAGTGTACAAATGGGTACAGCAACACAAACGACTTTACTTCAGACATGTAAAAGGGAAAATTCTCAGGAAACTCTGGTGGCAATTTCCGAAACTTGTATTGTGTAATGACTTGCTCTGTAGACAAGCTCACATTGCACCAGGACAACCAGTTGTGCTGATTCCCACCACACTAATCACAGAGATGATGCACATTCTCCATGGCACACCCTGCTCTGGTCATTATAGCGCTGATCGCACATTTAAGAAAGCCCTAATGATGTGCTATTGGCCAAGCATGAGGTCTGAGATTGATCAAAGTGCAATGAGATAACTTCTGTTATGAATTGGCGCTACATAAATATAATTGAATTGAACTGAATAACTTTTGTGATAGGTGTCATACATGTGAAGCTTACAGAAAACCGGTACCACAACACAGAGTTCTCCTGCAATCCATACAAGCAGAAAGTTTGTGTGCACAGATGTTGCTGAGCTCCCACTTAAATCCACTTGCTTAAAATGCAAGTAAATGGACTGGTAAATGGACTGTACTTATATAGCGCCTTTCTAGTCTTTTCCGACTACTCAAAGCACTTCACTTACATGTCACATTCACCCCATCAGAGGGAAGCACAATGCAAATACCACCTAGAATTTTAAAATAGTAATAATGTCATGGTAGTGGTAATATTAATATTAATAAATTAATAATAATAGGAATGATAGTCATAGGAATAATAATGACAATAATAGTAACAGAGCCAATAACAACAACTGTAGTAGCAAAAGACATGCAGAGGACTTATAAATATACACTTAAAGCTTATTCCAGCGGCTGAGCTATGGACACACTCAAAACCACTGGAAGACATGTACTTGCTAGAGCTGAAGAAGTCAGAGAGTTGGAAAGTCGATCTGACTGTTCTTTGTTTCTACTGATTTATGATAGATGATATAACTTGTAAATCACTGCCCACTATTCTGCAATACGAAGTGTGCGTTTCTGGATGTAAACAAAATATTGTGTTGGAGGTGCCCATGTGTACATGCTGCCCCAGTGCTTCTATGTCGACAGATCTGCGTTTGTAATAAATCCATACATTCATGTAAGGACAGTTGAGGCTCTTTGAGTTATTCTTTAATTGAGAACCATCTTATCAGTACAACTTTTCTTTAGCAGTAGAATTTTCAGTAATGCTTTAGATTACAGCCTGCAGTTATGACTCCAGTCTATACATCTGCCAAATGTCTCTGGCCAACAAGATGGATGAATTGCTGCTTCTCCACAGAACAAACACAGACTTTTCCCGATCCGCCGCCCTGTGCTTCACCAAAACCTGGCTTGGTGAGCACATCCCGTATAGTACACTTCATCTGCCAGTCTTCCAACTCCTTTCGAGCGGACCACTTAACCTTCCTCATGTGTTCGCTTTCTGTTACCATCTCTTATGTTAACGGGTCGGTTTTGACCCGTGTCTTAAATCAGCTGTAAAATACACTAAAAACAATTAGCTATCATCCAATTTGTTTCTCATCTCTTGGTTACCTTGTTAGGCTTCCATATCCATGAAAATATTGGTTTTAATATTTTTGGTGTGGGCCTCTGGGCATTTTTTTTGTCAGTATACCCCTCGATTTCAATTAAAAAAAATGGTAAAATAAACCTCAACAGAATCATATAAATAAATAAAAGGTTGTTGTGTTACCTGACTATTACTAAGCACTATTAGAACACATCTCTTAAATAAATTAGTTTTATTTATTTTTAATTTTAATATTATTAACTATAGTAACATCTATGGTGTTACGGGTCAGTTTCGACCCATATATATTTACTTCAAGAAAAAGGCAAAAAAGTATTTTTTTCAGCAATAGAACTTTAATATAAACACAAAATGAAAAGCAGAACAGGTCATAACACAAAATATAGATTTGCAAGGTCAAACAAACAACAACCAATCCAGCAAATCAAACCAAAATACCAAGTCAGAGTAAAAGTCTCTGTGTGCAAGAACATGCATGTGTATGTGTGTGTGTGTTTAGATGCATGTGTGGCAAAAGTGACACTTTTAGTGTGTTCTTTGCAGAGATATTTCTTGCACTTGAAGCACAATACGTTTGTCTTTCTGTCCTTACTGCTTGGGCCGACTTGACACCTCTTTCTTTTAGAATCAGGTGGCCTGAGTGGGGTTGTGGCTGTGGCTGTTCTGGTTGGTGTTGAGGCAGGGCTGACTGAGGAGGAAGCTGTTGTGGATGCTCTTTGTGTTGCTGAGGGCGTGGACGGAGTGCAAGGTGAGCTCTGCAGCTGTCTGACCAAGGCGGCAGCGTCTGGGTCTCTGGGCAACTGTTCCCTTCGCTCAATGTGTGGCTTGACAAGTGAATTTCCCAGCTCCTCAAGAAACATTCTCCGCTTGGCTTTTTTGGTTGAGTTCCACCCTTGGTGGATGTGGGTCCACAACACAAATGCGTTACATGCAGACACATCAAGGATGTTGTAAAACACAACCATTGGCCATCTCCTGGTCATTCGCTGGCAAGTGTAGGTGGCAGTCAGCTTGTCCAGGTTGTCCACTCCTCCTTTGTTTTTGTTATAGTCGAGGATGATTGTGGGCTTTTTGTCACTTCCTGATGACACAGCTGCATCTTTGTGAAGAGTCGACATAAGTATCACATTCCGTTTTCTTTTTGGACAATATGAGACAACAGTGGTGGTGTCTGTAAAAGCAAACTTTGAGGAAAGTGGAGCCCTGTCCTTCACCTGCAAGATTTCAGCAGGTAGCTCAGGTTTATTTTTCTTCACTGTGCCCACCATGGTAAGTTTCCTCCTGAGAAGTTCTTGTCCAAGGTCTTAGCTGGTAAAAAAAATTGTCACAAGTGATATTGTGACCCTGCAGTCCAACAGTCATATCGAGGACCACACATTTTCCTTGGTTCTTCTCAGGGATGCCACTCGCAGCTTTGCCTGTGTAAATCTGTAGATTCCAGGCATAGCTGGTTTTTGCATCACAGGCTGCCCAGATTTTTATGCCATACTTCCCTGGCTTACTTGGTATGTATTGCCAGAAGGGGCATTTTCCTCGGATAGGGACAAGACGTTCATCCACTGTCACCTCTGCCCCTGGGTTGAACATCAGTTCAGCTGCGTCCATCTCTCCCAGACATCCCTGATGGGGGTAAGCTTGTCAGATCTTGCTCTGGTATCTCTGTTGTCAAATCTGAGGACTCTTGATATCATGCGAAAGGTCTGAAGTGACATTGTTCTTGTGGAAAATATTTCTGCCTGTCGATGCGTCCCAAAGACTATCAGTGGCCTCATTGCAGGATCTGTACACTCCAGCAAGAATCCACATTGTCTTCCTCCTCAGAAACCTGCTCATCCGTATCGCTATGCTGCTCTGTGTCCTCTCCCTCATTTTCACCAAAAAGGCTATCCAGAACTTGGGTCACTGTAAGTCCTCTTCTCATTTTCGCATGCTGCAAATTGGAGATGTGCACTCTGCAAGTCAAATGACCACTCAAATGAGTGGAATTGACGTAACATGTCTGGACATGCCCGTCTTTGTTTTGTTTTTGTTATAGTCGAGGATGATTGTGGGCTTTTTGTCACTTCCTGATGACACAGCTGCATCTTTGTGAAGAGTCGACATAAGTATCACATTCCGTTTTCTTTTTGGACAATATGAGACAACAGTGGTGGTGTCTGTAAAAGCAAACTTTGAGGAAAGTGGAGCCCTGTCCTTCACCTGCAAGATTTCAGCAGGTAGCTCAGGTTTATTTTTCTTCACTGTGCCCACCATGGTAAGTTTCCTCCTGAGAAGTTCTTGTCCAAGGTCTTAGCTGGTAAAAAAAATTGTCACAAGTGATATTGTGACCCTGCAGTCCAACAGTCATATCGAGGACCACACATTTTCCTTGGTTCTTCTCAGGGATGCCACTCGCAGCTTTGCCTGTGTAAATCTGTAGATTCCAGGCATAGCTGGTTTTTGCATCACAGGCTGCCCAGATTTTTATGCCATACTTCCCTGGCTTACTTGGTATGTATTGCCGGAAGGGCATTTTCCTCGGAAAGGGACAAGGCGTTCATCCACTGTCACCTCTGCCCCTGGGTTGAACATCAGTTCAGCTGCGTCCATCTCTCCCAGACATCCCTGATGGGGGCAAGCTTGTCAGATCTTGCTCTGGTATCTCTGTTGTCAAATCTGAGGACTCTTGATATCATGCGAAAGGTCTGAAGTGACATTGTTCTTGTGGAAAATATTTCTGCCTGTCGATGCGTCCCAAAGACTATCAGTGGCCTCATTGCAGGATCTGTACACTCCAGCAAGAATCCACATTGTCTTCCTCCTCAGAAACCTGCTCATCCGTATCGCTATGCTGCTCTGTGTCCTCTCCCTCATTTTCACCAAAAAGGCTATCCAGAACTTGGGTCACTGTAAGTCCTCTTCTCATTTTCGCATGCTGCAAATTGGAGATGTGCACTCTGCAAGTCAAATGACCACTCAAATGAGTGGAATTGACGTAACATGTCTGGACATGCCCGTCTTTGTTTGTTTTGTTTTTGTGCAGGAATACTGGAAAACAAGGCAAAATGAGCATCCCCTAAAGCTCACATGATTGGGAGAGGAGCTGTCTGTCAGTGTTTTGGCTGACAGTTCACTTATGATTTAAGTTTTGTTTCTAATTATTGCTTTATAATCTGACTTTTATAACCGGGTCGAAACCGACCCAAACAACACAAAGGTCATAATTTCAACCAGAGCATTTTATAATTTAGTTTATAATAAGTTTTTTTTGTTTTATTTTGTTGATATAGAGGTTCTTGACAAAGTCAAAAAGCCTTGACGCAATAAACTAATTTACGTGTTTTTTAATGCATTTAAAACTTGGAAACGGGTCGGTGCCGACCCGAACACCAGAGGAAGGTTAACAGAGCTATTGGGTGAAACGAAGGGTAGGTGGAATCTACTTTTACATAAACAAAGGTTGGTGTGCAGATGTGACAGTGTTAAGTAAAACATGCAGTCCTTAGAGACTATTTTCATTGACTGATAACCATTCTATTCAGCGAGGGAGTTTTTCTCCTTTATTCTGGTTGGTGTTTCCATCCCACCTCAGGCCCGTGTGAGGCGTTACAAGACCTGGCTGACCAAATAACTAACGTGGAGCACAAACATTCAGACTCCAAGCTGATTGTTCTTGGGGACATTAAAAGAGCAAACCTTAGCCACAAACTGCCAAAATGCAGACAGCACATTAAGTGTTCCACCAGGGATAAAAACACACTGGACCATTGCTACACTACGTTAAAGGACGCCTATCGCTCTGTCCCCCATGCAGGTTTGGG
This sequence comes from Siniperca scherzeri, assembly GCA_027580175.1. Classification (NCBI taxonomy): domain Eukaryota; kingdom Metazoa; phylum Chordata; class Actinopteri; order Centrarchiformes; family Sinipercidae; genus Siniperca; species Siniperca scherzeri. The sequence continues at coordinate 5,743,905 of CM050843.1, read as the reverse complement.
ACTCTCTGATCACTGTCTGGTTCATCTTCTCTTGACAGGGAAAAACTAAAATCTGCTACAACTGTGGTCAAGACTGTGAGGAGATGAACCAAAGAGACACAGCTGGAATTACAGGCCTGCTTTGACTGCACTGACTGGAGTGTTTTTGAGGCCCCAGCTACAGACCTAGATGAACTCACTGACACTGTGACATCTTATATCAGTTTTTGTGAGGACACATGTGTGCCGATTAAAACTTTCTGCACATACAACAACAACAAACCCTGGTTTCAGGCAGTTTCGTCAGGCCAAGCAGGCGGCCTACAGAAGTGGTGACAGAATCCAGTACAAATAGACCAAAAACACACTGACATAGGAGCAGATCAGAGTACCAAAGAGGAGCTACACTAAAAAGTTGAAAAACAGGTTTTCAGCTAATGACCCTGACCCTGTCAGTGTGGAGAAGCCTGCAGGACATCACCAACTACAGGAAACCATCCCCCAAATCTGGCTCCCATCTTCACATATCACTGGAGCTGTGTGAAGTTCCCTCCTGCTTCAACACTCCACAATCATCCCAGTCCCCAAGAAACCCTCTATCACAGGATTCAATGACTACAGGCCATGAAATCCTTCGAGAGACTGGTGTTGGCCCACCTGAAGGACATCACAGGCCCCCTGCTGGACCCCTTGCAGTCTGCCTACAAGGGTCCGTCAGGACTGCAGAAAAAAATCATTGGTGCCAACCTGCCCTCCATTCACTTATACATCTCCAGAGTCAGGAAAAAGGCAGGAAACAGCACTGCAGACCCATCACACCATGGACACAACCTGTTCCAACTTCTCACCTCTGGTAGGCGCTACAGAGCACTGTACACCAAAACAACCAGACAAGTACAGTTTCTTTCAGAATCAGAAATACTTTATTGATCCCCGAGGGGAAATTCTTTTGTTACAGCTGCTCACTATCATGTCAATGCACACAGGAATAGAAGTACTAATAGAATAGAAATAGAAATAATAATAAAATAAGTCTGCAACGAGACAATTATTTCTAGTAAGAAATAAGTGATGTGCATGAAATAATTGTTTCATTGTGGACTTATTTTATTATTATTTCTATTTCTATTCTATTAGTACTTCTGTGTGCATTTCCACACACTATCACTCTGTTTCTGACACTATGTGACTGATGTTAACTGTTAATCAATTCCATGCAATAGCCCTATAACACTACAACATCAACTGTCTACAAATTATATGTTTATATTTGTCCATCTCTGTTGACCTTGTTTTTAGCTGTATGTCTATTTCTGTGTAAGTACAATGAAAACAATGTAAAACCGGAGTCAAATTCCTTGTATGTGTACACATAGGCTACATGGTTGATTAAATAATAAAGCTGATTCTGAAACAGGAGTATGTTACGGACAGAAGGGCAGGAGACACATAGGTGGAGACAGATGTTGTTTATTGAACACAGCAATGAGTATTAGAAGGCAGGTAGGAAAGGTGCTGGAGCAGACTGGGGAACCGAGTGGTATACCGCTACTGTCCTTGTGGATTGGGGCTGGAGATTGGGAGCCGGAGCAATGTACTCTGGAGAAAGGAAGACACACTATGGGTCAAAGGGTCACTGGAGTGGAAGTACAGGCTGGCGTAGGAACGGGAAGGAAACCAGCAGGCGTTGACATCGATGTGGAAGAGTCCTTTTCATTAACGAGACTGGACACTGGCTGAGGTGAGTAGGGTGCTCTTATACTGGTGGTGATGAGGTGCTAATGGGGAGCAGGTGTGTGTGATAGGGAACAGGTGTGTGATTAGAACTCTGGTGAGGGAGTGCGCTGTGATTGGGTGATTGTGGAGACTGGCGTGTCTGTGACAGAGTAGTGGGTAGGATTTCATTTCTGGTCCAAAATCCGAAGCAGAAGGTGGCGGTATTACACTTAATACGCTGGTTGCCAATCGCCAGAAGAATGCAGAGTAGTTTATGTGTAGGTTTTGGTAGTAGCCGGGTTGCAAGACGTTGTGAGAAGTGTTTGTTTGTCAAACTGATAAAATGGTGGATTGTGCATAAACTGATCTGTGAATGGACTAAGGATTGCAGGGAATAGTGATGGTGAGGGTGGGAATGAGGATAGGGATTTTAATGACTGGACTGATATACATAAAAAAAGAGGTAGGAATCATGGTAGTGTAGGTGGTAGTAGTTCGGATGGGAGAGGGGAGGGTACGGTGGTGCGAAGGAGGGTTGCTGAGAATGATGGGTTAAAACAAATTTTGAGGTTCAAGGAAGGAAATAATACAAGGAAAGTTGCAGGTTGAAGTAGAAAATTGGCGAAATTTTGATGGCCAAAGTTTTGGGAGATGGCAGTTTGTTAATAAAGTGTAAAGATGAGAAGTAGAGAGAGAAAGACATGAAGTTAACTAAAGTGTGCAATAAAGTGATGGAGAAAGCCAAGAAGACAGGTGATGGGCCCTTTGTGAGAGGTGTTATATATGGTATCCCAGTTGAGGAAAAGTTGGAGGATGTGAGATCAAGCATAAGAGGTGGTAAAGTTATTGGCATTAAATGTCTGCAAGCAAGAAAGGCAGGAGAAAGGGTTGATAGTTTATCAGTGTTGCTGGACTTCCAAGACAGGGTGTTGTGTGATAAAGTGACAGTGGGATACATAAGCATATATCCCACCTCCTTTGAGATGTTTCAAATACTAAAAATATGGACATATTGCAGAAGGGTATAAAGGGAAACAAAAGTGTCAAGGTGAACATGAATATGGGAAAAATGTGCTAATTGTGGAGGTGATAAACGGAAAACAGAGTCTGCACATTTATTAGTATACTACCATGTGACATTTTGGGCACAAGGCCTTCTTCCGACTAATTGGAGTGGAGGTGCACATAGTGTAGCCTATGGGGGTTGTGAAGTGAGAACATGGATATATCATATGCAGAAGCAGTAAAGTTGGTTCAGATGGAGAATAAAAGGAGCGGAAAAGGATAGACTAATTTACATTTTTAGGAGTATGGTTTGATGCTAGGCTCATCTGGAATGTACATATTGATAGAGTTCTAAATAAGTGTAAAAAGGTTTTAAACGTGATGATATGTTTGGTGGTGTAGGAAATCTACATGTTTATGCCGACATTCTCCACCAATATGTAGTGAATACGTAGGGAAGCAGCAGTAATTTAATTAACATTCTCCACCATTTAACATGTAGTTAAAATTTAGTTCAGTTTCACACTAAGCCGTTTCTCTTGATCAGTCAAGAGATAATGCACAAATTAGCTTTGTGAGGGAATTAACCTGAAATCAGGTAGCAAGAGGTAAAACAAAGAATGGATACGTAAAGTGACTGAATGTAAGTTACAGAAAACTACAGGCAATGACTTTATACGTGAAACATTTATCATAATCACTACTAACAAAGAAAGACACAAACTAATAGACACTCAAATGAACAGATAAATGCAACCATCAGTAAAGATGAATACAGCGATGAACAATTACTGAATGAGGGAGTGTATATCAGATAAAGCAGTGAATGAGATGTCTTAATTTGTGGAAACACAGGAGAAATAATATAATAAATATTGAGCAGTGAAATTCACCTTAATGCATCGTTCAGCAACCGAGTGTCGTAAGAGGTGCTGTACAGAGGTATGTGGACCCAAAAGCAGATGACAAGGAAGCGGTCTCAGGGTGAAGTAGCCGGATGACTACCGTGTTTATTGTGGGGTGGAATGCAGGCATGTACAGGCAGAGGTGAAAGCAGGGGAGTGAGTCCAAGGTGGAAAACACAGTTCACAAGGGAGCAGGCAAAATCCAAAAATGGTCCACGGGAGAACAAAGAATCCAATACAAACTTACAGTCAATGCTCAGCAGAACCAACACCATGTGTACAACAATGATCCACCCCTGAACAAAGAAGAGACCCAGACTAAATACCCTAGGGGAGGTGACACAACGAGACTCAGGTGCAAACAATCAAGGAAGGACCAACAATCAAAACTGGAGGGAAAACAAAGACAGGAAGTAAAAACACAAGACACACAAGGGAAGGAGAATACTACAAAATAAACCAGGAAGTGATAACACCTAAACTACCACACTGAGAGGCCATTTGGGAAGCATGAGTGCCATATTTACAAATCCATATTATTGACATTCTAGGCTACTCCTGACTACTACTAAATTACTTTTATTAATCTATAGCATCAACCCCCAATATCACAGGAAATGTATTGTTTTACCTGGTGTTTCAGATGGCCAGGGGATAAGTTGCGCTGGAAGGGAGTAGGGCAGTGGAGAATCCGTGTCGATTCTCGCGTGAAGCTCTCAGGCCTCCTCGGCTCAGCAGGTGGCAGGATGGCATCTTGGCACTTCCACTTGGCTGGGTGTGCTGGAGCCACGGTGGCTTTCAGAGTTTGGTCAACTCAAAGTTTGTTCAGTTCTAACCTTTGTCGTGTTAAAACAAGCAGGTTTGTTGCAGAAAGGTTCCTTCGTTCAGAGTCGAGCTGGGCCCTGGACAGACGGGTCCGCAAGCAGCCATCCAGGTGAGTCACAGAACTTTGTTAAGGGTCTGCATAGCCCATTGAAGAGAAGAGGGCGAGGCAAGAGGCTTCCTCTTGTTTTTGTCATCTTCTCTAAAAGGATGGTGATGATATATATATATATATATATATATATATATATATATATATATATATATATATATATATATATATATAAAAACTTAAATCCTTCACCCTCATGGTGGTCTCATCCTTCGAGCTTGGGTCCTTTACCAGAGGCCTGGGAGCTTGAGGGTTCTGCGCAGTATCTTTGCTGTTCCTAGTACTGCACTTTTCTGGGCCGAGATTGTCTGGTGTTCTTCCAGGGATCTGCTGTAGCCACTCCTCCAGTTTGGGGGTCACTGCCCCGAGTGCTCCGATGACCACGGGCACCACTGTCGCCTTCACCTTCCAAGCCTTCTCCAGCTCTTCTCTAAGCCCTTGGTATTTCTCTAGTTTCTCATGTTCCTTTTTCCTGATGTTGCCGTCACTTGGTATTGCCACGTCAACCACAACGGCTTATCGCATCTCGCCCATCTCCGTCTTGTTCCAGTAGCCCATTTATCATCTTGGTGCTCTGGTTCCCCATCACCTGACGCAGACCTTGTTTGGCCGGGCGACGTCTGAGCCGGCATCTCATATATTTCATTGTCACTCATCATCACGAGGTAGGCAGTAGCGTGAAGGGTCTTGCCTAAGGACCCACACTGGATGATGGGTCATTGCTCAATGCGTCCCGAGGGGGATTCGAACCCGGGTCCCTCGTGTGAAATGTGTCTACCTATAACAGCAAATGAAGTAAAGTACCATCAATACATATCAGTATCCTCACAGAGCGTATTTCATGACACAGAGGCCATATGGAGGCTGTTTAGGAGAGGGCTTCAGTTCTGTGTGGAATATTTAAATTGTTCACCATCATCATATTTCCTACAATGGGAACTGAGTGGGGAGCTGACAGGTCTGCTTTGAAAGCTATATAGGTTTAATAAGATCAGTTCTGGATTCTGGGTATGTGGCATATGGGTTGGCATCTAAACCTTGTTAGGAAAATTGGATGTAATAGTAAGCATTAATGGTAAATGGACTGTACTTGTATAGTGCCTTTCTAACTACTCAAAGTTCTTCACACTACATATCACATAATGGCAGGTACCAACTGCTCATCAGTACAAAGAAACTAACTTATCAATCACACACACTCACACACCAAAGGCACAGCCCTTGGGAGCAATTTGTCTTATCCATGGACACTTCGACATGTGGGCTGGAAGAAGCAGGGATCGGACCGCCGACCTTCCAATTGGTGGATGACCTGCTCTACCACCAAGCCACAGCCTGATATGTAGTGGGGCTTTTAAAACAACATCTGTGCCCGCTTTGCAAATAGAAATGGGGGAAATGCCATTGGAATTAAGAAGACAGCAAATTATGATGACATATTGGATTAATTTACAAGGACATAATAACCATCCTACAATAAGTGTTATTGAGCCATCCTGGGAACATAAAAAAGGCCAGCAAAGAGCTTTGGTTGGGTCATAAAAAGAAGGCAAGTGAAATGGGTATACTGGATAGGAGTTACTCTCCAACTGTTGTTCTGCCAGCTGTACCACCTTATTGTTATTGCCACAATCAGAAAAAGATCTTAGCCTCCTTGAATTGATAAGAGATGAATGTGGAGGAAATTGTAAGAGCTTTAATTCATACATCAGAAGGAAATACTATGGTTATTTACAGATTCATACAGATGGTTCTAAAGACCCTAAGACAGGTAGAGCAGCAGCCGCAGTAGTAATCCCTGAGTTTAATGTCGAGTGTGGGAAGAGACTTACAGATGATCTGTTTTTGCATGTGAGATGATGGCCATGGTGATTGCCTTGCAATGGGTAGAGGAGGTCAGGCCTGAGAGAGTGATAATTGCATCAGATTCATGCAGCATTAATGAGTTTAAAATTTTGCAACTCCAGGAGTAGAGAGGATTTATTGTTTGAAATACTACAATCATTATTCAGAATTCACCAAATGTGTTTATCTGTTAGGTTTGTGTGGGTCCTTGCCAGGGCTGGACTGGGACAAAAAAAATCAGCCCTGGCATTTTCGGCCGAGACCGGCCACCCACAATTGGTCGAACACCACCCACCAGTACACCAACACTGCGGTCCCCTTAAATATGCGTACTGTACTATTCCCCCAAACCACTGCAAAGCTGAGTAATAAGTACCATGGACAAGTGTAGCAAGTGGACCAGTGTACTCACTCGCTCTTGACTGACTCCCTTGTGATCAGAGTTGGCTGTGGAGTACTCAATATCCATACTCAAGTCTACAGCTTCTTGTTCCTCCCTGTCTCTCTCTTCCACTGCTACCTAAACAACCTTGCTGGACTAGACAATGACATAAGGAGAGAGGGAGAGATGATTACAATTAATTGGGTGGGGTTGTCGTGGATGATTTCATTAAATTAACTATGTGTTATGGATTTATCATATAACCAGCCTGTGCACTTAGACTTTTGTGTAGATTTAATCATTTTACTAAGTATGCATGTTAACACCAATTTTGTTGTGATGTATAACGCTACTGAAGTTGAAGAAATGTATTAGAGCATATAATGTGTTAAAGTATTAAAGTTTTAAAAAATACAGTCGAAACACCCTGAAGATAGTGGTGACAGAAACTGATGCACTGTCTGAACCGGGCTAGGGAGGAAAAATCAGGTTCTTTGCTGGCTCCATTAGAATGAGATCATGGAAAGTTTTGGTACTTTCCAGGGCCAAGTTATATAAATATGACACCATTGTTTCTTGGAAAAGTTGGATTATTTTTTTTAGAAAAATAGATGGAGAATCCACTAGCGAAGAGGGACTTCTGTGATCCAACATTAATTGGCAAAGCCAGTGCAGGAGAGATAAAAAACCTGACCTCTTTAGCATGGATGGATCTCCTGCATATCAGACCAGCAGCCACAATAAATTAGAGATAAGCAGAGCCTTTTTTCTTTCTGCAAATCTGAGTGTATCTGAGTCCACCCAGGTGAGAAAAAACTGAATTTCTCTTCTCTAAAAAAGAACTAGTTAAAATTATCGGAGACATAAATAAGAAAAAGGCATTAAAAAACTTTGAAAACACTCACTAACACAACATTGTGTATGAACTAATATCACTGGCATGACAAGTTTAAGTTAATGATGAGTTTAATGCAAATTTATGTTTAATGTGTGTCTAGTGATATATGTGAAAGTATGCACCATGGAGCGGAAAGAATGGATGCTAAACGTATGCATAGCGTGAATGGTAAATGGACTGTACTTACATAGCGCCTTTCTAGTCTCTCAAAGCACTTCACCTACACACCCATTCATACAGCGATGGCAGAACTGCTCATCAAAGTTACTAATCCTTCACACACCAAAGGTACAGCCCTCGGGAGCAATTTGGGGTTCAGTGTCTTGCCCAAGGACACTTCGACATGTGGACACTTCAACTGAGGAAAGCCGGGATCGAACCACCGACCATCTGATTGGTGGACAACCCGCTCTACCACTAAGCCACAGTCGCCCCAGTCGTGTGCTGGCTTGGTGCAGCTTCAACTCTGCATGAAAAAGTGGCATGAACAAACATCAGGAAAGCTACGATGGCCTTTGAATGAGCCTGCTGTGATGAAGTGGAAGCCAACATAAAACATGTGGTGGTTTACAGGCAGCACAAACAAAGGAAGGAATGCAAGACAAAAAGAGGGGAGCAGTGATGCAGAAGTCATGGAGGAGGAGGAGAATGATGAGTTAAGTGTACACACAGTGGGAGGCAGATCCGATGAGGAGGAGGAGCGTTCCGAGGTAGAGTACGCCCCATCAACAGGCAGACTCTGCCTAACCAGCACTGTAAAGTCATAAGTGACTTCAGGTGAAGACAAATGACCATGTGAAAAAGACTCTATTACAGTACTAACAGTGCTAGTCAGTCGAGATAAGTTACAGTTCTGTCAAACAGAAGTAGAGTATCTGAGGAAAAAAACTGTGGATACAAAAGGTTAATAGCTTCCACACAAGTAGAGGCTATAGCTGTTGGTAGCAGAGGACTATGAACCTCTAACAATGTTGTCTTACTTCATATAAGCACAGTATAGAGCTGATCTTTATGAGGAGTCAGTATGGGTGAAAAGGGGGGCTATTCAGATCACATAGAATGGCCCCCAAAAAGAAATGTGGAGAAGTTGTCATGGTCCTGAAGCGTCTCCAAGATAATGGCAAACAGTAATGGTAAGTTAAATTGGATAGAAGCTTTACCTCTGGCAATGATGTCAGTGAGATCACAGACTAACAAACTAACACACATAACACTTCATAAAATGTGCACAGGGAGACCAATGTCAGTGCCATATCTTAGAGGCCCATATGAAGGACCTCCGCTTTAGCAATTAGAAGGAGAACTAACATGTTATGTGCAGCATTTAACTTGAATACATAAAGTTATATTCCAGCAGGTGAAAGGTGCCACAGAGGAAAGCTTGGCTGCCATTCCAGACCAACTGCAGAGGGTGCGTCCAGGAGAGTGGGTGTACGTCAAAGTGTTCAAGAAAAAGTGGGACCAACCCAGGCGCAAAGGCCCCTTTAAAGTTACCCTAACAACCCCAACAGCCCTAAAGGTCGAAGGTAAGAGAGTTTGGTTCCATCTTAAGCACTGTTCCAGAGCAGATGACCCAGAAAGAACAGTTGAAGCATACAGAAGACGGGCATCCCATCGGCCAGAAGGGTATGGCGACACCTCCCCGCAGGAAACCAGACGAACTCATGGCTCACAGGGAGAGAGGACATCTCAGAGACTGGCTGCCAGACAAACCACTAGCAGCACAACAAGTAGTGCATCATTACAAGTCTTCTATAGTCAATATGGAGAATTTCAATTCAGAATTTTCCACAGACAGAACTAGTCACAAAACAGGAGCAGTTGAGTGACTGCGCTTTAGCAGTACATGTTGTAGCAGCAAAACAAGGTTAACTGGCACTGCATAAATTAGTAAGACTCACATATGTCAGATCAGTCACACATAAGATGTAAATGCACAATGAAGTGTTGAGGGCATTGTGAATGTAACAGTAAATTGCTCAAAAAACTATGTATAAACATTAATTCTGGCAAATCTATGACCATAAAAGTAGCCACAAAATTGGTGAGACCATAACACAAACAGCGTACATGAAGAAGTCTGCAAGAAGGGCTTCATGAGATAATTAGAAAACTAAAAACATCAATCTGGGAAAACAACATGTTTTATCAATGGATGTGCTATTCAGCTCAGCAGGTAAGCACACAACCTTGTGTAACATGTTATAACTCCTATAAGAATTCCTCAAATGATGCCCATTCCAGACTTTGATGCAGACACATGCATGTGACAACATTGCCTGTTTTGCGTATTGTGAAGTGAAGATGGCTGGAGGTTAAAAGGGATGGAGTGTAAGATGGAGCAGGTTTACATGATAAAAGCAAGGAAAAAATCAGTTCAGGGGCTGAAGATGTAGCACAACTGAACAGGCAGAGTTTCAATGTCAAAAGGTAGCATATAATGGCCAACATCTACTTGTCATGCGTGGCGAAGCACTTTTAACAACATGTAAAATTCCAAATCTTGCAAAAGATGTTTTTTGGTTGTGCGATGGCGATAAACAAGTAAAAGTAGTACTGCCATCAAATTGGACAGGAATATGCACACCAGTAATGTTGACAGGGCTTGCCGTACTTAGCCCATCACCACTGACTGAAAATAGTTCCTCATCACAAGAAGAGAATAGACCTTCATCACTAAGGGTGAATAGGCCCACACTACAAAGTGTAAATTTAGCTAAAAATAGAGTTTTAAGAAATTTAGGCAACAGTTGGACAAAAAGTTGGATGAAAAGTTTATGTTGCTTGGAACCAGGAACCACACGGTGTTCCGTCCAACCAAACGGCTATAGGGGAAGATTGGATTATCTCCGGACAGGCAGTGGAACTGATACCAATTTTGGGGGCAATGGCAAATGCACAGTATATTACATGCAACAGCAGATGGATAAATCATCTATGGTACAATCAGCAAAGATTTATAAATTGGACAATATCAGCAATGGGAGCCATGCATGAGCAGTTGCACTCAACCTCTTTTGTGGCTCTACAAAATAGGTTTGTTATAGACACATTAGTGGCGGAGGACCAAGGAGTGTGCAGTTACATAAGAGATGAGTGTACTGTCATCACAATGCACATGGGGGAAGAAGGGAACCTCACAAAAGCCATAGAGAGATTGAAGAAATTGAGGGATTGTTACGGTCAGAGAGGCAGGAGACGCCGATAGAGATGTTTACAGATGTTTATTTTGATTTCAGCCTGAACAGATAGGTAAGCCGGTATGGAGAAGGGGAAGCCCGCGGGAGTGGAATAGAGAGGGAACCTCGCAGGAATAGGATGGAGTGGGTAACACGCTGGGGTAGGAACCCGCTGGAGTGGAAGATCGTTGGAGTGGAAGATCACTGGAGTGGAACGTAGGGGTTATGCAGAATCACATGTGGAGTCCTAGGATCAACAAGGTCGGACCACTGGCTGAGGTGAGTGTTGGGCTTTTATGCTGGCTGTGATTAGGTGCTGATGGGGAGCAGGAGTGTGATAGGGAGCAGGTGTGCATGATTAACAGACTGTGGAGCCTGGCATATCCGTGACAGGGATGAGCATGTAGTAAATTCTAATTGGAACACCAAAATACAGGCGATGTGGGATTGGCTTAATAACTTGAACTTCAAAAGGATCCTACAGCTGGTAGGCCTGGTAACTGGAACATGAGGGAATGAGAATGACTAAATTGGTGATATCCAATGTTACCACCACCCACCAGGATTCATACGCAGGAAGTTCGTTGCAGGAAGTGGCGAACAAAAGTTTACACAGTGCCAGAAGGAGTGACTTTAGAATGTAGCATTTTGTCACTACATTATACCTATGACCTAGTGCAGCTGGAATATGCATACTGCATGCCAATGTATACCAAAGACAGAAGTCATTAAACTAAAAGTAGGACAGAGTCTACTATTAGCACACATCCCACACTAAGTGTGGGAGGGAAGATATAGAACAGATGTAAGCATAGTGACAACCTGTATACATACAGGTAGTTGTCCACGTTCATATTATATGGATTATGTTAAAGGCTGCCTATGTAAGATAAACCCCTAACATTTTGTGTTATCCTGATAGATAATCGTGGCAGAAGGCCAGGGATAAGACTGGATAAACAATCAGCCCTTTATGTGCCCCCACAAGTACAGCACCAGGAAGGCCAAGGCTATTACACCAGGCCCCAGATACGTCCCCAGAATAGGCTTCAGGTGACCCCCTTTTGACCCTGCTCAGATGGGACCAGGCATAGAGTTCTCTCCACAAGGACCCTTCAGAGCACTTCCAGCCATGAACCACTGGTACCATCCGAGATGTGTCACAGGCCCCTAAGGCACAGGACTAGCAATGCCAAGACCCCCAGCTCCAGGACCACCGGATGCTGGATGGATGAGTCCATGCCCAGGAGCACCTAGGCAAGTGGCTCCAGCTCCGGCTGGACCAAGTCAAGGAGCGCACTCTTTGATGTTGTACCAGCTGCTCATGGAGGAAAAGCCAATCCAGTGGCAGGAACCACTTACTTGGGAACTGGTAGATGACAAAATGTCCTTTACATCTACCACTTTAACAGCATTGAACGACCAAGACTTGGTGTGGCCCCTGCATGACACCCCCAACCAACAGCCACAACTTATTGAGGATCCACAGCCTTCCACCTGCACAGCAGACACAGATCACACCTATGCAGAACCAGTCGCAGACATAGAATATCTCCATATTCTGGCCAATCTAACACTACAGGAGTTTCTATTCAGGATGTTTGGTCTACCCGCATAAAAAGTCAGAGAGTTGCTCCAAGCCAGGATCAAGGAGATGAAGTGACCCAATAACAAGCGATGGAAGATGAAAAGACAGGGACACTACCCTCAGCTCCAAGTTAAGGTAGGGCAACTGAAGAGACAATGCGCTGTTTGACCATGCAATGAACATTCATAACTGCAGGTGCATAAGACATCTCTCACTCGACACACTGGACATTACCAAAGAGCACTATGGACACAATGTCGAGACTAACACTGGACACTAAATGCAATGCAATCAAACACACTAGAGAGTACACAGGATGTTTTTGTGATTTCGCCTTACATTTAAAAGCATTTATGGTGTGTTGTGATTTGGGACTAGCCCCATTAGTAGTGATATGTTCAGTACCCTAGCTTGCTCAACTAAGATTAGCAAATAAAAACAGCCCACTGCATACTTAATGATTAAACTCACAATGTGTGTCTTGTTACCAAGTGTTTGGTTTGGTTTTATGCTTATGGCTTTAATTGGAGCTATCTAGCAGAGTTTCAGGAGCAGGACCACACCTCAACCATGCCACTACCGGCACTTCCATAAATACCTACCTAATCCATCTCCTCCTCTTCGCTCTCGTATTCTGCACCCATTCTGAAAAGTTGACTTTTTAGAGATATATGGTTCTCACAGGACAGCGACGCTAAAAACATATGATGATCTTATAGATCATAATGCAATAATTGTAGATTAAACTACCCAACAACATGTAAAGTAGTTAAAATTAGCTCAACCGTAAACATCTACAGCAGTAAAATGCAACATACACATTAATGCAGCAGTAATATTATTCCAGAAACAATATATATAGTAGTAAAACAATGACAGGGACAATTTTACTGCACAATGAGTACTTTTAGTTTTGATACTTTAAGAACATTTTGCTGATAAATAGTTATACTTAATTAAGATTTTGAATGCAGGACTTTTACTTGTAGTGGAGTATTTTCACAGAGGGTATTGGTACTTTTTCTTCCACGACTGATTATGCTATGATATTTACCTAGGTCACTCACTGCTTATATAGCGAAGTTGCAACAGCAATAGGAAACTAATGCTAGGCTACAAAAACAATGCCTCAATGCCAAAGCAAAGACCAGCATTAGAGAATGCATGCTACTCCCTGCTTACCAGTTAACTACACTCAAGGGGTGGGTGGATCGATACCAAAATAATGATAATGATACTACAGATATTACGTCTCGTTTTGAAGATCAAGTCTAGCGTCAATAGGATTGATACCAAAAAAGGGATCAGTATTAGTGTAGAACTGTCTGTGCAAATAACATTCAGTTGTCGTGAACACATCTTAGTGCATGTACTCTTTGTCTCTCCTCTGCTGTTGTTGTGTTGTGTGCACTCTAACAACATACACATCCCACACGTGCAGTGTGCCCTGACTAATTTAATCTGACACATAATTGCAGTGATGACTGAACGAAAGACGATCATCGTTTGGAGCTTTTTCACAGCTGTGAATGAAAATGTTGCTAACTGCAATGTGTGTATCAAACCTGGGTCTCACAGATGGCAGATAAAAATTCTACCACTCAGCTAACCTTACAATTATTGCTAACCTTTGGCAAATCATTTAGTGGTCATGAAAATGTATTCAGATTTAACCTATTGATGATGCATTTACCTCATAAAGCATGACACTGCTCTTCCCTACATGAAAGTACATAAGCTGCTTTTAATAATAAAAAGTATCGGTATCAGTATTGATATTGGTGTATTACTTGGTATCGGATCAAAACCAAATTTTGTGATATTGCCCATCCCTACTACACTCTCCTCCTGGCTCACTCAGTTCCTTGGCTTCCCTGTCACACTGCTCCTCACATAGCCAGCCATCTCTTCTCCTTCCACCTGTTGCTGCATAATTATGAGTAACGTTACTGCTGTCGCCGTAAGTTAGATGTTGAAGCACTGCTGCAGCCCCTGCAGCAAACATATCTGTGATTTGTGCACATTTGGCGGCATCCGCATCTAGATTCTTAATTTTTTTGGCCCATAACTTCTTCGCTCCCCTCTTCTTTTGTTTTTGCTTATCATCTTGATATTTGACAAAGACACCCTCCTTCATCTACAGATGCCGCCAGAGTCAGGCATCTGACAGAGAAACAGAGAGGACAGAGGGGTAGGGGTGGGGCTGGCCCAGTAAGAGATGTGATTGGCCCAGTCTAATATCATTATAGAAAATTAACCAATGGGCAGCAGCCCCAGGAAGGAGGAGAGGGAGGAGAAGGTCATAACAATGAATGGTCATATGGGCCTAAACAGTTCTCTCTATGTGATTAGAAAGCATAATAATGGAAAGCTGAACATTGTGGAGAGGAAGAACAGTGGACCAACAAGACTAATTAATAGAATTTGAGAATTATATACACACACACACATAAATATATACATATATATATATTAGATGTTTCCTTTTATTTATTTAATTATTTCTATTTTGTTTATTTGTTTGTATTTCTTTGTTTTGTAGATGTATTAGAGAGGGTAGATTATTAGTCCACAGTAGATCAGTGGATGGCGGTGATGCACACGAAAGCTGTTTGCCAACCGACAATAAAACAGAAGAAGAAGAAGAAGAAGAAGAAGAAGAAGAAGAAGGATTATGTAGTTGGGAAAGTACAAGGAGCTGTAGATAAAGTGGTGGAGTGGGGGAAAGAGTGGGGATGTAGATTCTCAGTGGAAAAAAAACCCCAAAGTGTTTTCTTTACTAATAAAAGAATAGATGAAAGATTGAAAATAAGGGAAAGAAATAGAGAGAGCAGGAACATTCAAATTCCTGGGGGTGCTTTTTGATTACCGTTTAACATGGGCAGATCATAATGGAAGAATAGTGGAAAAAAGTAAAAAAGTAATAAATGTAATGAGATGCTTGACTGGTAGAGAATGGGGGACAAGTTGCCAATCACTGAAAAGAATTTATGTGTCCCTGATAAGATCTATGGTTGACTATGGCAGTATAGTGTATACTTCAGCAGCTAGATCCCATTTAAAACAATTGGATGTGATTCAGGCTCAGGCGTTGAGAGTGTGTAGTGGAGCTTTTAAGACATCGCCTGTCTCAGCTATCCAGGTAGAGGTAGGAGAGATGTCACTGAAACTAAGGAGACGGCAAATTACTGGGTTAACTTGCAGGGGCATAATGACTCGCACCCCACAAAAGAAGTGCTGAAGGAATGCTGGAGGAAAGAGAGAAGTAAAAAGGACAACTTTGGTCATATAGGGAATAAAACAGCAAAAGAGCTTGGGGTATCTGATATGAAAATCAGCTCTTCAATAGTACATCCAGTCATAGCCCCATGGAAGATGAGATGTCCGGAGGTAGATTGGTATCTATTAGAGATTAAAAGGAAAGAAGAAAGTGCTGATCTGGTTGGGGTGTTTAATGATTATATTTCTGAAGTATATAAAAACATTACTCAAATATATACAGATGGCACTAAGAACCCTGAAACAGGGGTAACAGGAATGGGTGTGGTGGTTCCAGCAAGAAGAATTGAAATCAATAGAAGAACAGCTAATAATTTAGCAGTTTGGACAGTGGAGATCGTTGCAATTTTAGTTGCATTACTTTGGGTGGAAAAAGTGAAAATTGACAAAATCATAATATGTACAGACTCAGCTTCAGCTGTAGTTAGTCTAATATCATTCCATTCAAGTCGACAGGATATACTGTATGAAATGCTCTACTCAGTTACAAGAATAACACACCAGGGAGGACTAATTAAATTTTTATGGGTTCCAGCACACATAGGAGTCAAGGGGAATGAAAAAGTGGACAAGGTCGCAAAGAAGGCATTAAAGAAGGAAAATGTAGAAATGCAAATAAGAATCAGTAAAGCGGAAGTAAAATGTATAATCTGGGAAAAAATTAACCAAAATTGGCAAGAAATGTGGGATAGTGAGGGGAAAGGGAGACATTTATACCATATCCAAAAGAGTATTAAAGTAAATAAGGTAGGAGGTGGAGACAGAAAAGAGGAAACGGTACTAACGAGACTAAGGCTGGGACAAAAACATTAAAAATGGTGGGGAAACATCAGACGGGTAGGTGTGAGGAGTGTCAGGAAGAGGAATCGGTGGAACATGTAATTCTACATTGTAGGAAATATCAGAGGGCGAGAGTGATAATGGATAATAGACTAAAGGAACTAGGGGTGCAGAAACTCACTTTAAAAACAATACTAAGTATGAATGATAGAGCAGAGGTGAGAGAATTGTTGGGTTTTTTAAGGGACACTGGGCTTTATTATAGGATATAATGGTAAGGGTCCCCCCCTCAATCCCTGGAAAATTGTAGATTATATTGTGAATTTACTGACTGATCCACACTTCGGAACAGAAGGTGGCGGTAACGCACCATTAAGCTGGATGCCAACCGCCGTAGAAGAAGAAGAAGAAGAAGAAGAAGAAGAAGAAACAACAGCAGCAGCAGCAGCAGCAGCTTCCTTCAAGGTGATCGGATGTCCTTACTCTTCTCCGGTTGGCTGTCACCTCAAAATGTCTACAATGCAGTTATTGAGAGCGTACGTCAATCAGCGATTGACTGTGGTTGTTGAGGAAATAATCGAGATGTTTGAAAGAACAATAACCGAGTACGAGGAGGAAATCGATCGCCAACGCAGGCTGCTGGGAGCTGAGCAGCAGCCCGGCATCAAGATAATGTTAAACAACGGAACAGGTTTGTGTCATTAAAGTAACTAGTGCAGTGTCCTTTCAAAACGTGCCTGTTCGGAACGGTTGGCCTCCGGTATTGTTGCTTCAACGCATAGAAAAATTAATACTGTTGTATTACAGTTGTAATATGAGGTGTGAATGAGTATATACACCAACATGAAAGAAACTGACATTCTATTATACACAGATGTTAAGTACTGTAATAGTGAATATTTTCTCATTTCAAGTATAATGAGAGCTGCATTTAAAAATAAAATACATAACAGAGAGCTTTTGAAAAAATGTCCATCCGAAAATAAAGTGGATCGATTATATCAGATCAGATCGTTTATTTAATGTGCCTTCAGTTCTGATAATTTCAGTGGGTATACTGTAGTTGCAGTGGCGATTCTAGAGTCTCTTGGGGCCCTAAGCAAAAATTCCCAGGGGCCCCTCAAACCAGCTTTGACCAGCTCACAGTTCTGTTATAAATAATCAGACACCAATGAAAAATGTAAGAAATCTAATCAAAATCACATCAAAATATAAAGAACAATAAAAACCTAAATAAATAACTACATCAACGTTGTCACATTGTAAATAACCCACATTATAAGGCCAGTGATCATCAACAAATAAAGCATTGATTTTGCAAATGCTGCTTATGGGCCTTGGCTAGTGCAAATGCTGCCCCTATGTCTTCACATCAAAAGTTCACAAGCTGCGCGTCTCAGACATAGGCTGTATATATACAGTCGAGCATTTACTGTTTTAATCGTCATTATCTGCTCCACTAATCGCTGTCTTGCTTTCTTTTTTCATTTCCAGGCAGATAACTCCTCTTCATTTTCCTTCATTGACTTTCAATTCAAACCTCGAGAATGTTACATGAATCATGCAAGTTCAACAGGAATGACATGGGACCCCTTTAGGGAGGTGTCCTAGTGAGATGACATTGCAAATTGTCCATTGGTTGCTTAAGGGGGAGGCCACATTTTGAGACATTGCTGTGGAGTAAAGTTTGTCAGCCCTTTGGGGCCCCCTAATGGTCTGGGGCGCCAAGCAGTTGCCTGCCTTGCCTGTTTACAAGCTGTGCATCTGTATATTTGCTCAGAAGATTTGTACTTATGTTAGACATACTGGTTTTTAACTACCCATGGGAAGTAGCCTAAAAGCTGTGTTTTTGCTGTCTAGTTTTCTCTTAGAGCACACCCCGGAAAACTTTTCTCTGACCCCCATACAACTATGATCGCAGGCTCTGGCTCTGCTTTATTATTATGTAGTACAAAAAAATCTGAAAATCGTTTTTGGTGAATTAACTCATGCAGGGACTTGAGGGTTTTCTTCTTACTTACTACTCAATATTTTCAGTAGTATTTTTGTTATTTGACTATTACACAAGTAATTTAGCCATTTCCAGTCAGGCCCAGTTTCATCAATTTCATTCTTTTCATGTTTCCTATAGAGCAGGTCTAGGCCGTACTCGTATATAATATTATTTACAGAGACCTAACAATTCCCACCAAGAGGAAGCACTTGGCGACAGTGGCAGAAAATAATAATAATGTAATGGTAGTGGTAATATTGATAATATTATTATTATTATTATTATTATCATTAGTATTATTATTATTATTAATGATAGGAATAATAATAAACAATAATAATTGTAGTCCACTCCAGCAGCAGAGGATGGTGTTCACGTGTGTGGACGTTTTCATTTGTGCTTTAGAATGTAACCTAAGGCAGGAATTATACCACCCAGAGTGTGGTCGGAATGCCATTTCTAAAATTAACTACCCACACGGCCACTTTGGCATGCCCTGTTTATTAACATTGTTATGAAAACGAAAATAACGTTTTATTTCTCTGATTCACCGCCTTTCTTGCTACCAGTGCTCCCTCTCCTCATTCACTCTCTAGGTTGCTCAATTACTGCTATCTCTCTGTCTCTTTCTCTCAAACAAATGAACACAAACCAAAGGAAGCTTCTTGGTATTGCTATTTTTCAGCATAGACTGCAAGTCAGACACAGACTTCAAAGCTGGGTACACAAAATAAACCAGCAATACACCCGCCAAGTGTGAAGTCGATTGGATTAACGGTTTTCGAGATGCGAAGGACAGACATACATAGATACAGAAATTCCTTCCTTTATATTTAGATAGGTTGCCCTTTTATTTTATAGGGTCTCACCTTAAAAACAGGCTCACTGGTCAGTAGGGACAGATTCACTGTTGTCTTACAATTGCTGTAGAAATCGGTTCAATGTTACTATAATGGCTGCCAGAAACACACACCCTTCCATCACTGTTATTGTAACGTCGCTAACGTTAGCTTGCAAAACACAACACCACAAAAGGCGTAAAATGCTAAGTCTTAATCATAGACAATAAATGATAATGGTAATGTTTAAGAACTATCTGCTAAGTAAGTGACAAGAAAAATAGAAACATCTGTACAACTTAATGCAATGCTGTTGCTCTGAATAGAGCACGGGCTATATTGCAGAAACTTAACAACTTAAACCTAACTTGCAAATCCTATCTTAACTGTTTGGTAACCATGGTAATTAGGGTAAGGACCTGATTTAGGAAAAATCCATTACAGATTAACAGTTCCTAAGTCAATGTAAGATAGGAAAAGTGTATTAGACAAGCATCCTATGTTCCCAAAATCTTAAATAAACTCTCCTAACTGTTAAGCTGTCCTAACTTTCACTTTTCCACCAGATAGTGTTAGCTAACTTGTTCAATCCGTATGGCAGGTCTTTTATTGCTTTTACAAAACCAACAAAATGTCAATAGGTGGAACTTAATTGAGAGGGTTATGGAAGACCCTAACGATGTGTTGCGGAGGCTGTTCTCATTCACTTTTTGTAGTTATATCTACGAAAAGTAATGCACTATAATTCGTATTTAACCCACGTAATAGCACAATAGCAGTTACATTTATCATTAGGCGGCGACCTCTAGTGGCCTGAGTAATTATGATGGGATCAAAGGAGGAAATCAGATGAGGAAGTATAAAGAGCATCAAAGTCCATGTACGGGGGTGGTCAAACACAGGACGTAAGGTCAAACACAGGACTTTCACCCAGGAGACCGGGCTTCGTGTCCCATGTGAAACCAAAAGTCAACGTTGAATTATTTTCAGTTACGCTTACTTATTTTAAGTAACATACATAAGTTACATAACCTACGTAAGTTAAGTCACGTGATTTACTTCACATGACTTACGTGTTTACGTCACATGACTTACTGTGAGTTACTAACCTATTTTAACCGTAACCGTGAGCTTTTCCTAAACCTAACCAAGTAGTTTTGGTGCCTAAACCTAACCAAACAACGACCGTTTCACAACATTAACCACGTGCTGCTTGGGCTGCTTTGTCTGGTAGCTATGCAACAGTAGTGGCTGGTAGCTAGTCATCAGCAACAGTACCAGCGCCTGGTTACAACCAGCATGTGCTTTCATTTTCAGTCATTGGGTACATTGTACATGATTTTTCTTGTATTTTTTTAATCTAACTATAAAGGAAGGAATGTCTGTCTGTCCTTCGATTTTCTCGACAACCATTCATCTGATTGACTTCACACTTGGCGGGTGTATTGCTGAGGACCCGAGGGAGTGCAGTTTCGAATTTGGTGCAATTTGAACACACAGCATGTTTAATATTAATAAACTTTGAATAAACAAGCGAACAGCGAGCCGCAACAACAGGGCAGGGCTTCAGGGTTCTGCTGTTGCCCATCCAGTGATCAGACTGTTCAAACTGCTCCACTGAAACTGAAACCAGCTGCTATCCAGACGGAGTTCATGGACCAAACTATGATACTCTCCCAGTTGTGTCCTCACTTGGTTTATTTTGTGTACCCAGCTTTGATGTCTGTGTCGGGCTTGCAGTCTATGCTGAAAAATAGAGATTCCAAGAAGTTTCCTTTGGTTTGTGTTCATTGTTTGAGAGAGAGAGAGAGAGAGAGAGAGACAGCTGCGGTCGAGCGACCTTTAGAGTGAATGAACAGAGGGAGCCCCGGTAGTAAGAAAGCTGGTGAATCAGAGAAATAAAACGTTATTTTCTGATTATTTCAGTTTATTTGTGCTTTACTTTCTAAAGCACAAATAAACACGCCCACACCCCCACAAACCAGTGTTGAAGCGGTGACCGTTCTCCACTGCTGGAGTGAAGCATTTCTTAGGATCTGGAAATTAATTTGGATTGTGTGAGTGGATATTCATACTCGGGATAAAATTAGATGACTTGGAAATTGCATATTGGTCTAACTGGAAATGGCTAAAGGAGCGTAAAAACTATTGAAAATATTGAGTGTAAGTGTTCATTAAACCCTCAAGTCCCTGCATAAGTTGTTTTCCCAAAAAAAAAAATTGTTTAAGATTTTTTGTACTCCATAATAATCACATGAGCACAGCCTGCGATCAGAGCTGTATGGGGGTCTGGGAAAAGTTTTTCTGCCATGTGTTCTAAGAGAAAAGTAGACTCCCACGGGCAGTTCAAAACCAGTATCCTATTTTTCATATAAACACAAATCTTTTGAGCAAATATATCCACTCAAATGATCAAAACTGAAGGCACAGAAAATAAACGATCTGAGAGCCCAATATGATCAATCCACTTTATTTTTGGATGCACATTTTTTCAAAAGCTCTCTGTTAATGTATTTTATTTTTAAATGCAGCCCTCAGGAAATGAGAAAATATCCACTATTACAGTACTTAACATCTGTGTAATAGAATGTTTATTAATAAAATGTTTATTTCATGTTGTTGGTGTATATAGTCATTCACACCTTAAGTCAACAGTATTTATTTTTGTGTGTTGAAGCAGCAATAGGGCAGACCGGGGATAGTTGTAACACTTTTTGTATCAGCACCTATAACTCACAGAATTTTTGTGTTAGAGCTCTCACATTTTGACACAAAATTACAGTAGGCCTACTTAAAGGAGCAGTGTGTAAGATTTAGGGGGCTCTATTTACAGAATATGGAAGCAGTGGAATATAATGTCCATCACCTGAAAATAAGAGTTGTTGTGTTTTCATTACCTTAGAATAAGCTCTTTATATCTACAGAGGGAGGGTGTCCTCACGAGGATGTGGAGGTTATGCGTGACGTCACCATGAAGTGTCGTGAAAAAGACCTCACAATGCAGGAGACCAGGAAGTACGCCCATCTGGTATGGGAGATGCGCGAACGCCCTGCCAGATGACCTGAAGACAGCACTAGAGTCTTGGGAATCCAGGCCTCAGAAGATCCAAGTTTTGCACTTGAAGGCACCGAAATGCCTCAGCCAGGGTCGATAGGAAGCCTGGATACCAACGATACTGCAACCCCTGCCAGGACGGGGGGCAATGGAGCCAAGGGGGTGGGAATGGGACCCATCCCCATGGTTGGTCCAGACCACTGCCACCGAACACCTTACAATCAAAAGGAAAGGCACGGTTCGACCGGAACCCTGAGGCAAGACAATGGGCACAAAGGTAAGAACCAGAAGGGGAAAAGTCAAAAGCAAGACATGGAGAACGTGCTCCGAAAATACCTGACAGAAGCGGTGAAGCAGCTTGAAACGTCCCGCTGGCTTCCTTTCTTGAACTACCTGGGTGATCTTGTACGCAAGGGCAATGCCTGCTGTATTTACACCTCGGTAATGGTAGGGGGGTGTATCGGCACCTTCGCCCTACTTGATTCCAGTTCTGAGATTAGCCTGATGTGTGCCAGCACTTTTTCAGATATGGCTAGAGCCATGCTTGCCCTTGGGAAGCTGTTACAAGGGCTCTCGTCGATCTGGTCCGAAATGTCAGCCATCAGCCAAGAATGGTATGACAAGATCTGCCAACACACACACACCACCTCCCACTTTCGTACAGCAGAGCCACCACCTTCTTTCTGCAGAGTCACCACAGACCCTCCTTAAGGCAGTTGGAGTGTGTGCCCTCTCTGTACAAATCGGGAGGAAACGGGTCACGCACTTTGTCAGCATATTCCTTCATCTCCGACCCCCATTCTTCTTAGGGGCGGACCTTCTTGTTAGGCTTGGTGCCCAGCTGGACACAGTCAACCAAGTTCTGTTGGCCCAAGCAAGTGCCAAACCATCTGTTCTGAATACTGAACCAGAGCACATGAAATCTGGGCAAACCATTCCCCAGGCATGTCAGGTTGCTAGTGAGGCCGATATGACTATACCCGCTCGGACAGCAGGTGCCCCATCCGCCTCATAATCCTTCAGGGACAGAAGATGCGTGGCTCACAAGCATTCTTCCAACCCCTGCCCTGCTTCTGGTAACTCAACCTGACAGTCTGCGGCACACCCCTGCTTGAGTTGGACCATCGTTCCACATACTTACTGGTGCAGAATCTGACAAATGCCCCAGTCCAGGTGTCAGCTCGACAACCATTGGGGGGACTGATTGACAGTTCGTTCCATAACTTCGAAGACCTTCCTCCATTCTTGACCAGGAACGACAGCCTGGATAACATTATTTTCACTTTCCCGACCAAATGAATGTCCTCATTAACATCAGGACTCAGCTGCTCGCAGGGTCAGGACTCAGCTTCTCGCAGGTTGAGGGTCTTCTTGACCCCTCGCAGTCTGTATACAGGGCAAACAGAGGTGTGGATGATGCAACCGCCACTTTACTGAGCTATCTCTATAAAGCATCTTGAACAAAAACTCTTGCAAGACTTTTTTTATTGATTTTTCTTCTGCTTTTAATACAATTCAGCCTCACAGTTTGGTTGATAAACTTCTACATGTTTTTAATCTTGATACTTGCTCAGAGGGTCAGAGTAAATGGTGTTCCCTCTATGCAGCATTTGTCCTCCACAAGGTTGCTTCCTGTCCCCTCTACTGTTCATTCTCTACACCAACGACTGTAGAAGTCAGTACAAGGACATTCTTAAATTTGCAGGTGACACAGTTGTTGTCAGTCTGCCTCATGAAATGAGTCATCACATGGGCCTGTGGTCAGTGATCTTGCACAGTGGTGTGATGATTACTTTGAGACTGAATATTTCCAAAACCAAAGATATGATTATTGAATTATGAAAAACGTCACCTCCACCTTCCCAGATCATTGTTAAAGGACTAGAAGTATAAATTATATTATATTATATATACTTATATTGATAAGACATTGAGCATTGATATGAACACTGAGGCAATATGCAAGAAGGGGCATTGTCAAGGCAGCTAGTAACAGGGTTGCCACAGGTCTGGAAAGTACTAAAAAAAAAATATCAAGACCTTGAATGTGCTTGGATTTACTGAGCAATAAACAGGTCCTTATAAGTGCTTGGATATTGAATTGAATTGAATTTAGCTTACCAGAATCTCTGAGTTTGAGCCTCATGCGCTCCGTCATCTCAAAATTCACCTATACCATTTTTATAAATCTGGAGCGCTGGGCCAAGCTTGATACACTTCCTTCTTAAATATCACTGTCCACGTAGGCTACAAGCATACAGTGATTTGCCCGCATTGTTTCAGCACCCCCCCTCTGGTTCGGGGTGGATGACACACACAGACAGTGGTGGTGCAAGCTATCGTCAACTTTGCCAACCACAACCACCTAATGGGAGAAAATGAATGAAAGTGTGTGTTCACTGTTGAAATAATTAATTATGTAATGTGTTCATGTTCACGGCACAAAATTATAGCCTTTGTTTTGTGTCACATTAGATAAGTTTGTGTAGCCTACAGCTCTCTCTTTTGATATTAGCTAGCTTGCTATGTTTTGACCATAGAAATGGCTGTATAATTCCATGGTCTTGACACTTGACTACTCAATTAGATTAGAGTGCCTGATGAAGAACTCTCATTTGTGTGAAGCGGCTGTGGCTTAGTGGTAGAGCGGTTCATCCACCAATCGGATGGTCGGCTATTCCCTCAGCCCACATGTCGAAGTGTCCTTGGGCAAGACACTGAACCCCAAATTGCTCCCGAGGGCTGTGCCTTCAGCGTGTGAGTGTGTGTGAATGATTAGTTACTTTGGACTGATGAGCAGTTAGCATGCTATCAATGTATGAATGTGTGTGAATGTGTTATGTAGTGTGTAAAGTGCTTTGAGTGGTTGGAAGACTAGAAAGGTGCTATACAAGTACAGTCCATTTACATTTACCATATCAGAAGTGTGAAAACACGAAGGAGTAGCCAGGGACAGAATAGCTAGACAATTCTCCTTGAGGAATTTGACATCTTCCCCTCGGGTCAGAGATACAAGTTTTCATTTATCCCATGTGTAGTAAGTTCTAATACATTATAAACTGCCTCTTGGTTCCCAGCACAGCTTAGCATTTTATTTTTCATATCTTTATTCTTCGTGTTGCAGCTTTCGTTGCTTTTATCATACACCCTTTGTTTTATTTTGAATTGCATACACAGTGCAGCACTTTTAATATTTTCAGTTGTCTTAGTGTGTTTTAACTGTTTATGTTTCGTGTTTTATGTTTGTGTTTTTATGCTACCTTGCTGCAAAAAGAATTTCCTCTTGTGGGACAATAAAGATCTGAACTCAACTGAACTGGTACAGACATTTAATTCATGGTCCAACAAAAGTTTCAATATACAGGTCAATGTTCAGTGTTTATCAGGTTTAATAAAAATCAAGGTAAACATGATGTGAAGAAATGTCCTATATTTCAGCACAAAAAATATTTTATGAAACTTTGATGAATAACCTGGTAATAACATTAACCGTGATATTTTTGGCCACAACAACCATACAGTAAAAATCTGATAGCAGCACAACCCTGCTCACTGTATTTCATAGACATAAGTCATAAAAGAAATACTCCTGAATTTTGAGTCTTTTTTTGTTTTTACTTGATGTCCTGTATGTTTGTATCTCAGGTGTGTCTGAGGGCATCCAGCCACTGATTGTCAATGCAAAGATTCCCCCTGAACAGCAGGAGTTGAACCCCAGTCTGGACCAGGAGGCCCCAGAGCTCCCATGCATTAAACAGGAACCAGAGGAAGTCTGGACCAGACAGGGGCTTCATGGGCTGGAGAGGGCTGATATCCTAGAGTTCCAGTTCCCTCCTGTCTCTGTGAAGAGTGAAGATGATGAAGAGAATCCTCTGTCATCACTGTTTAATCAAAGAGAAACTGAAGAGCACAAAGAGGAAGATCCTCCAGCCAGTAGTCCAGCTCAACAGATAGAAGATGGAGCTGTTGGAGAGGACTGTAGAGGATCAGAACCAGCCTTTGACTTGGATGTAGCTGGTTTTTTAAAAGCAACAAGCGATGGTCAGTTTTTCCTTTCACAGTGTTTTAAAACTGAGACTGAAGGCTTAGATGATGACTGGAACCAGATTATTGAATCTAAGCCATTTTCAGACAGACTGAAACACAATGAAACTGTGTCTCATAAGAGGTCTCATAATCAGAAAAAACTTTATAAATGCCCAGTATGTAGCAAAACATTTAAGCACAACACAGCTCTGCAGAGACACATAACGTGTCATACAGGGGAAAGGCCATTTGACTGTACTGAGTGTGGTAAGACATTTAGGCAAAAGGGAAGTTTGCACATACACATGAGAAAACACACTGGAGAAAAGCCCTTTAGTTGCTTAGTTTGTGGCAAAAACTTCACCCAGAGTGGAACATTAGCTGCACACATGAGAATTCATACTGGAGAGAAGCCTTTCAGCTGTTCAGTTTGTAAGAAAAGGTACAATGAAAGAGGGACACTGGTCAGACACATGAGAGTCCACACTGGAGAGAAACCATTTACTTGCTCACTTTGCGGTAAAAGATTTAGTGAAAAGGGAAATCTGAATAAACATAAGAGAATCCACACAGGAGAGAAACCATTCAGTTGCAGTGAATGTGAGAAAAAGTTTAGTTTGCTGTCACACCTCAAAAACCACAAGTGTCCTGGTAAGAAGAGCAGTGAAGCTTAGAGCAGGCGCTTCAACTGAAATGTCCAAAAGTTACAGTACAATTAACCAGACATATTATGAATCAGTCAGGAGGAATCCCTTTAATCAGTGTTGTCTTTTCACTTTTCTCTAGTGTTAAATAGACCAAATGATGTCATAAACATGTGATCTTCCGCCTTCAGATGGCTGCAGGGATTTAATTAACCAAAGGGGAAGCTTTTCATACAATATAAAGCAGCTGTGGATAACAGATACTGTAAGAATGACATACTAATTTATAGATAAATGCAGAATGATTTAACAACATTCCTGCTTTAATCACAAAGGTTATTTTTCCATGCTGATTTAAACATCTACTGGTTGGAGAGTGTTTAATCAAAATACTTTTACTTTTAATTTACATTTCAAGCATTATTCCATTGTTGCTGCACATTTGCTCCAAATATTTAGTTTGCTCTTTACACAAAATTACCACAATGGAGGTGGATTGCGCTAGAAACAGATGTGTGTCTGAAACATGTATTCTTAGCGCAACATCTAAGACTGAATTTCCCCCAAAATTCTAACGACTCATTTGCCTCATTCGAATGAACCTCCCACCTGTTTGCTCCTTATTTTTGCTTGGGGAGGGATTTTGCCCACACAGGCCACTCCCCACAGGGAGAGTGTATGCTGTTCTTTGTGACTGTGTAGCAGTTCTCAGCAATATATTTAAATGTATCCTAGTTGTTGTATTTGTGCAACACTTTTTTTCACAGTAACTGCCAGTAGCATCTGTGTGTTGTCCCGTAAAAGGAAAAATGGGCTTCTCAGACATAAAATGACAAATGAGTGACATAGGTTATCCATTTTCCCCTCTATCTCATTTCTCTCTATCTTTTTTTCTTGCACTTACAGGTGGCAGAGGAATGGGGGCACCTTAAAAAGGCTTAATCTGTTTTATAATATTACAGATTAAAATGTATCAACTTCTCTTTAAAGGGGACCTATTATGCTTTCCCTTATTTTCTGTCATATCTATAATGTTGCAATGTCGGATGTTCATATTAAACGTGTCTAAAAAGTTTCAAATAATGAGGTAAACGTATGAAAAGTAATATCTGTGAGCAAAAAGCTCAGGCTTCAGAATGCTCTGAGGACTAGATTTCCAATGTTTTTTTTGTCAGCTTGGTACAGATGTCCTTATACGGTCATCTGCTCATGATCTGCTCCAGGCACAGCACACCCACGAAGTACAGGGATGCGCTCAGTCTGTCTTAAGTTATTCGACCGCCCTGCTCAGGACTACTCTTCGGTTCTATAAGGACCCGGTTGCAAATTTCTCAAAACCCGAAAATCAGTAAGGTCTGTGCTTATCAATACTGCTATAGAGACTAGCGGGTCCTAACGTTATGTCTCGAGAGTCATGTCATTTAAATGTCTATCATACCCAGGACCCCAGGGAACCCAGATTTTGCCAAAAATGCCTGGTTAACCTTTTCTTGGCTGGCAGGTGTCATGGGGAATTTAATTAAATCATTGGCATGTTGGACTAGACTTGTGTATGGCCAAATTTAAGGCAGATTGTGATACACCTCCAATAGAACTAGATGCTGGAATGACCCACTTGCAAAGAAATGCAGCGCCGCAGTGACTTTGACAGCAACGGGGAGTGCATAGCGACAGCTGGCATTAATCTCCAAATCATTTGACAGGAGATTACAGCCTAGCTGAATAAGTGAAGTTTACAGCACCACTCGTCTTCGCTGAAGGACAGGTCCTTTGCCGGTGGACCCTCTGCCTCCGCTGTCTCCCAGTCCTCTGTTCCATCAACAACTCCATTTGACTGCAAATGCACTGAGCAAATGCACTGATATTTAACGGATGAGAAAGAGGAGCACTGCTTTTCATCCCTGTGTGTATAACAAGCAGAGTGTACGCGAGTGTAAACTCTAGATGAATATGAAAACGAGATGTTTCTTTTAACACTTTATCTCCAGACAACATATGTTCATTTTTAGCTGGTCTACATGAAAAACGTCTATTTTAACCAACATATGACCATGTCATTTCTTAAAACAATTACAAACACATTTCTCCATTGGAACTTTAAAATCTAGTAATCCACATCTTCGATTTGAGTTTCTGTGAGTATTCACTCGACAGCTGATGTTCAGTTTTAGTTTGTTACATGAAAAACATGAACAAAAGTTTTCATCCACCCCATGTTTAAGCTCTCATTTCTTAAAAGAAGGTATTACAAACGAAATACTGGGATTGAAACGTTAAACGTCTATTTTAACCACCATATTACCATATCATTTCTTAAAACAATTACAAACACATTTCTCCATTGGAAACTTTAAAATCTAGTTGACAACATTGTCGAGTTGAGTTTCTTTGATTATTCACTCGACAGCTGATGTTAAGTTTTCGTTTGTTACATGAAAAGCATGAAAAGTGTATTTTCACCACCACAAGAGTTGAAGATGTAATTTCTTAAAAGAAACTATTATAATCAAATTTCTCCATTGGAAACACTTAAGAATAGATGAATAAGAATGAGAACATGGTTTGTTTTGCGTTTCTGTGAGAATTCAATCGACAGCTTATATTCATTTGGAGTTACTTTTGATGAGAGAATTGTATCTTCACAGCTGTTATAAGCTGACGTCCTCTCTAAAAGCACTGTGGTTAACAAGTTTTCATCACAATATTCAAAATCTGATGAATATGAATGACGACAACGTGGTTTTATTTGAGTTCCTGTAGAATTTGTTTCCAAACAGCAGATGTTCTGTTTTGGCTCCTGCTGATGACAAACGTTTTAACCACCACAAGTTTAAGCTCTCATTTCTTATAAGAAGGTATTACAAACGAAATACTGGGATTGAAACGTTAAACGTCTATTTTAACCACCATATTACCATATCATTTCTTAAAACAATTACAAACACATTTCTCCATTGGAAACTTTAAAATCTAGTTGACAACATTGTCGAGTTGAGTTTCTTTGATTATTCACTCGACAGCTGATGTTAAGTTTTCGTTTGTTACATGAAAAGCATGAAAAGTGTATTTTCACCACCACAAGAGTTGAAGATGTAATTTCTTAAAAGAAACTATTATAATCAAATTTCTCCATTGGAAACACTTAAGAATAGATGAATAAGAATGAGAACATGGTTTGTTTTGCGTTTCTGTGAGAATTCAATCGACAGCTTATATTCATTTGGAGTTACTTTTGATGAGAGAATTGTATCTTCACAGCTGTTATAAGCTGACGTCCTCTCTAAAAGCACTGTGGTTAACAAGTTTTTCATCACAATATTCAAAATCTGATGAATATGAATGACGACAACGTGGTTTTATTTGAGTTCCTGTAGAATTTGTTTCCAAACAGCAGATGTTCTGTTTTGGCTCCTGCTGATGACAAACGTTTTAAACCACCACACGTTTAAGCTCTCATTTCTTATAAGAAGGTATTAAAAACGAAATACTGGAATTGAAACGTTAAACTCTAGATGAATATGAAAACGACATGTTTCTTTTAACACTTTATCTCCAGACCGCATATGTTCATTTTTAGCTGGTCTACATGAAAAACGTCTATTTTAACCACCATTTGACCATGTCATTTCTTAAAACAATTACAAACACATTTCTCCATTGGAAACTTTAAAATCTAGTTATCCACATCTTCGATTTGAGTTTCTGTGAGTATTCACTCGACAGCTGATGTTCAGTTTTAGTTTGTTGCATGACAAGTGTATTTTCACCACCACAAGAGTTGAAGATGTCATTTCTTAAAAGAAACTATTATAATCAAACTTCACCATTGGAAACATTTAAGATTAGATGAATTGGATTGACAAAATGGTTTGATTTGCGTTTTCTGTGAGAATTCTCTCGACAGCTTATATTCATTTGGACTTACTGTTAATGAGAGAAATGTATTGCTTCAGCGCTGGCAAGCTTAAACTTTCACTCTATAGATGCTTTTGGAGGAATGTATCTTCACAGCTGTGATGAGCTGACTTCCTCTCTAAATGTTCTGTGGTTAACAATTTCTTCATCACAATGTTCAAAATCTGATGAAAATGAATGACGACAACGTGGTTTTATTTGAGTTCCTGGAGAATTTGTTTCCAAACAGCAGATGTTAAGTTTTGGCTCCTGTTGATAACAAACTTTTAATTCACCACAAGTTCAAGCTCTCAATTCTTATACGAATGTATTACAAAGGAAACACTGGAACTGAAACGTTAAACTCTAGATGAATATGAAAACGACATGTTTTGACTAGTTTCTTTTAACACTTTATCTCCAGACAGCATATGTTCATTTTTAGCTGGTCTACATGAAAAACGTTTATTTTGACCAAGATATGACCATGCTATTTCTTAAAACAATTACAAACACATTTCTCCATTGGAAACTTTAAAATCTAGTTGACAACATCTTCGATTTGAGTTTCTGTGAGTATTCACTCGACAGCTGATGTTCAGTTTTAGTTTGTTACATGAAAATCATGAAAAATGTATTTTCACCACCACAAGTGTTGAAAATTTAATTTCCTAAAAGAAACTGTTATATTCAAATTTCTCCGTTGGAAACATTTAAGATTAGATGATTTAGAATGAGAACATGGTTTGATTTGAGTTTCGGTGAGAATACACTCGACAGCTTATATTCATTTGGACTTACTGTTAATGAGAGAAATGTATTGCTTCAGCGCTGGCAAGCGTACACTTTCACTCTATAGATGCTTTTGGAGGAATGTATCTTCACAGCTGTGATGAGCTGACTTCCTCTCTAATAATCTGTGGTTAAAGATTTCTTCATCACAATATTCAATTTGACTAGTTTCTTTTAACACTGTATCTCCAGACAACATATGTTCATTTTTAGCTGGTCTACATGAAAAATGTCTATTTTAACCAACATATGACCATTCTTTTTCTTAAAACAATTACAAACACATTTCTCCATTGGAAACTTTAAAATCTAGTTTACAACATCTTCGATTTGAGTTTCTGTGAGTATTCACTCGACAGCTGATGTTCAGTTTTAGTTTGTTACATGAAAAACATGAACAAAAGTTTTCATCCACCCCATGTTTAAGCTCTCATTTCTTAAAAGAAGGTATTACAAACGAAATACTGGGATTGAAACGTTAAACGTCTATTTTAACCAACATATGACCATTCTTTTTCTTAAAACAATTACAAACACATTTCTCCATTGGAAACTTTAAAATCTAGTTGACAACATTGTCGAGTTGAGTTTCTTTGATTATTCACTCGACAGCTGATGTTAAGTTTTCGTTTGTTACATGAAAAGCATGAAAAGTGTATTTTCACCACCACAAGAGTTGAAGATGTAATTTCTTAAAAGAAACTATTATAATCAAATTTCTCCATTGGAAACACTTAAGAATAGATGAATAAGAATGAGAACATGGTTTGTTTTGCGTTTCTGTGAGAATTCACTCGACAGCTTATATTCATTTGGAGTTACTTTTGATGAGAGAAATATATCTTCACAGCTGTTATAAGCTGACGTCCTCTCTAAATGCACTGTGGTTAACAAGTTTTTCATCACAATATTCAAAATCTGATGAATATGAATGACGACAACGTGGTTTTATTTGAGTTCCTGTAGAATTTGTTTCCAAACAGCAGATGTTCTGTTTTGGCTCCTGCTGATGACAAACGTTTTAAACCACCACAAGTTTAAGCTCTCATTTCTTATAAGAAGGTATTACAAACGAAATACTGTAATTGAAACGTTAAACTCTAGATGAATATGAAAACGACATGTTTCTTTTAACACTTTATCTCCAGACCGCATATGTTCATTTTTAGCTGGTCTACATGAAAAACGTATTTTTTAACCACCATATGACCATGTCATTTCTTAAAACAATTACAAACACATTTCTCCATTGGAAACTTTAAAATCTAGTTATCCACATCTTCGATTTGAGTTTCTGTGAGTATTCACTCGACAGCTGATGTTCAGTTTTAGTTTGTTGCATGACAAGTGTATTTTCACCACCACAAGAGTTGAAGATGTCATTTCTTAAAATAAACTATTATAATCAAACTTCTCCATTGGAAACATTTAAGATTAGATGAATTGGATTGACAAAATGGTTTGATTTGCGTTTTCTGTGAGAATTCACTCGACAGCTTATATTCATTTGGACTTACTGTTAATGAGAGAAATGTATTGCTTCAGCGCTGGCAAGCTTACACTTTCACTCTATAGATGCTTTTGGAGGAATGTATCTTCACAGCTGTGATGAGCTGACTTCCTCTCTAAATGTTCTGTGGTTAACAATTTCTTCATCACAATGTTCAAAATCTGATGAATATGAATGACGACAACGTGGTTTTATTTGAGTTCCTGGAGAATTTGTTTTCAAACAGCAGATGTTCAGTTTTGGCTCCTGCTGATGACAAACGTTTTAAACCACCACAAGTTTAAGCTCTCATTTCTTATAAGAAGGTATTACAAACGAAATACTGGAATTGAAACGTTAAACTCTAGATGAATATGAAAACGACATGTTTTGACTAGTTTCTTTTAACACTGTATCTCCAGACAGCATATCTTCATTTTTAGTTGTTCGACATGAAAAACGTTTATTTTGACCAAGATATGACCATGATATTTCTTAAAACAATTACAAACACATTTCTCCATTGGAAACTTTAAAATCTAGTTGACAACATCTTCGATTTGAGTTTCTGTGAGTATTCACTCGACAGCTGATGTTCAGTTTTAGTTTGTTGCATGACGAGTGTATTTTCACCACCACAAGAGTTGAAGATGTCATTTCTTAAAAGAAACTATTATAATCAAACTTCTCCATTGGAAACATTTAAGATTAGATGAATTGGATTGACAAAATGGTTTGATTTGCGTTTTCTGTGAGAATTCACTCGACAGCTTATATTCTTTTGGACTTACTGTTAATGAGAGAAATGTATTGCTTCAGCGCTGGCAAACTTACACTTTCACTCTATAGATGCTTTTGGAGGATTGTATCTCCACAGCTGTGATGAGCTGACTTCCTCTCTAAATGTTCTGTGGTTAACAATTTCTTCATCACAATGTTCAAAATCTGATGAATATGAATGACGACAACGCGGTTTTATTTGAGTTCCTGGAGAATTTGTTTCCAAACAGCAGATGTTCATTTTTAGCTGGTCTACATGAAAAATAAGTTTTGGCTCCTGTTGATAGCAAACTTTTAATCCACCACAAGTTTAAGCTCTCAATTCTTATAAGAATGTATTACAAAGGAACCACTGGAACTGAAACGTTAAACTCTAGATGAATATTAAAAAACGACATGTTTTGACTAGTTTCTTTTAACACTTTATCTCCAGACAGCATATCTTCATTTTTAGCTGGTCTACATGAAAAACGTTTATTTTGACCAAGATATGACCATGCTATTTCTTAAAACAATTACAAACACATTTCTCCATTGGAAACTTTAAAATCTAGTTGACAACATCTTCGATTTGAGTTTCTGTGAGTATTCACTCGACAGCTGATGTATAGTTTTAGTTTGTTACATGAAAATCATGAAAAATGTATTTTCACCACCACAAGTGTGGAAAATGTAATTTCCTAAAAGAAACTGTTATAATCAAATTTCTCCGTTGGAAACATTTAAGATTAGATGATTTAGAATGAGAACATGGTTTGATTTGAGTTTCTGTGAGAATTCACTCGACAGCTTATATTCATTTGGACTTACTGTTAATGAGAGAAATGTATTGCTTCAGCGCTGGCAAGCTTACACTTTCACTCTATAGATGCTTTTGGAGGAATGTATCTTCACAGCTGTGATGAGCTGACTTCCTCTGTAAATGTTCTGTGGTTAACAATTTCTTCATCACAATATTCAAAATCTGATGAATATGAATGACGACAACGTGGTTTTATTTGAGTTCCTGGAGAATTTGTTTCCAAACAGCAGATGTTCATTTTTAGCTGGTCTACATGAAAAACGTCTATTTTAACCAGCATTTGACCATGTCATTTCTTAAAACAATTACAAACACATTTCTCCATTGGAAACTTTAAAATCTAGTTACCCACATCTTCGATTTGAGTTTCTGTGAGTATTCACTCGACAGCTGATGTTCAGTTTTAGTTTGTTACATGAAAAGCATGAAAAGTGTATTTTCACCACCACAAGAGTTGAAGATGTAATTTCTTAAAATAAACTATTATAATCATATTTCTCCATTGGAAACACTTAAGATTAGATGAATAAGAATGAGAACATGGTTTGTCTTGCGTTTCTGTGAGAATTCAATCGACAGCTTATATTCATTTGGAGTTACTTTTGATGAGAGAAATGTATCTTCACAGCTGTTATAAGCAGACGTCCTATCTAAATGCACTGTGGTTAACAAGTTCTTCATCACAATATTCAAAATCTGATGAATATGAATGACGACAACGTGGTTTTATTTGAGTTCCTGGAGAATTTGTTTCCAAACAGCAGATGTTCTGTTTTGGCTCCTGCTGATGACAAACGTTTTAAACCACCACAAGTTTAAGTTCTCATTTCTTATAAGAAGGTATTACAAACGAAATACTGGAATTGAAACGTTAAACTCTAGATGAATATGAAAACGACATGTTTTGACTAGTTTCTTTGAAAACTTTATCTCCTGACAGCATATGTTCATTTTTAGCTGGTCTACATGAAAAACTTTTATTTTAACCACCAAACAACCATGTCATTTCTTAAAACAATTACAAACACATTTCTCCATTGGAAACTTTAAAATCTAGTTATCCACATCTTCGATTTGAGTTTCTGTGAGTATTCACTCGACAGCTGATGTTCAGTTTTAGTTTGTTGCATGACGAGTGTATTTTCACCACCAGAAGAGTTGAAGATGTCATTTCTTAAAAGAAACTATTATAATCAAACTTCTCCATTGGAAACATTTAAGATTAGATGAATTGGATTGACAAAATGGTTTGATTTGCGTTTTCTGTGAGAATTCACTCGACAGCTTATATTCTTTTGGACTTACTGTTAATGAGAGAAATGTATTGCTTCAGCGCTGGCAAACTTACACTTTCACTCTATAGATGCTTTTGGAGGATTGTATCTCCACAGCTGTGATGAGCTGACTTCCTCTCTAAATGTTCTGTGGTTAACAATTTCTTCATCACAATGTTCAAAATCTGATCAATATGAATGACGACAACGTGGTTTTATTTGAGTTCCTGGAGAATTTGTTTCCAAACAGCGGATGTTCATTTTTAGCTGGTCTACATGAAAAATAAGTTTTGGCTCCTGTTGATAGCAAACTTTTAATCCACCACAAGTTTAAGCTCTCAATTCTTATAAGAATGTATTACAAAGGAACCACTGGAACTGAAACGTTAAACTCTAGATGAATATTAAAAAACGACATGTTTTGACTAGTTTCTTTTAACACTTTATCTCCAGACAGCATATCTTCATTTTTAGCTGGTCTACATGAAAAACGTTTATTTTGACCAAGATATGACCATGCTATTTCTTAAAACAATTACAAACACATTTCTCCATTGGAAACTTTAAAATCTAGTTGACAACATCTTCGATTTGAGTTTCTGTGAGTATTCACTCGACAGCTGATGTATAGTTTTAGTTTGTTACATGAAAATCATGAAAAATGTATTTTCACCACCACAAGTGTGGAAAATGTAATTTCCTAAAAGAAACTGTTATAATCAAATTTCTCCGTTGGAAACATTTAAGATTAGATGATTTAGAATGAGAACATGGTTTGATTTGAGTTTCTGTGAGAATTCACTCGACAGCTTGTATTCATTTGGACTTACTGTTAATGAGAGAAATGTATTGCTTCAGCGCTGGCAAGCTTACACTTTCACTCTATAGATGCTTTTGGAGGAATGTATCTTCACAGCTGTGATGAGCTGACTTCCTCTCTAAATGTTCTGTGGTTAACAATTTCTTCATCACAATGTTCAAAATCTGATGAATATGAATGACGACAACGTGGTTTTATTTGAGTTCCTGGAGAATTTGTTTCCAAACAGCAGATGTTCATTTTTAGCTGGTCTACATGAAAAACGTCTATTTTAACCAGCATTTGACCATGTCATTTCTTAAAACAATTACAAACACATTTCTCCATTGGAAACTTTAAAATCTAGTTACCCACATCTTCGATTTGAGTTTCTGTGAGTATTCACTCGACAGCTGATGTTCAGTTTTAGTTTGTTACATGAAAAGCATGAAAAGTGTATTTTCACCACCACAAGAGTTGAAGATGTAATTTCTTAAAATAAACTATTATAATCATATTTCTCCATTGGAAACACTTAAGATTAGATGAATAAGAATTAGAACATGGTTTGTCTTGCGTTTCTGTGAGAATTCAATCGACAGCTTATATTCATTTGGAGTTACTTTTGATGAGAGAAATGTATCTTCACAGCTGTTATAAGCTGACGTCCTATCTAAATGCACTGTGGTTAACAATTTCTTCATCACAATGTTCAAAATCTGATGAATATGAATGACGACAACGTGGTTTTATTTGAGTTCCTGGAGAATTTGTTTCCAAACAGCAGATGTTCTGTTTTGGCTCCTGCTGATGACAAACGTTTTAAACCACCACAAGTTTAAGCTCTCATTTCTTATAAGAAGGTATTACAAACGAAATACTGGAATTGAAACGTTAAACTCTAGATGAATATGAAAACGACATGTTTTGACTAGTTTCTTTGAAAACTTTATCTCCTGACAGCATATGTTCATTTTTAGCTGGTCTACATGAAAAACGTCTATTTTAACCACCATATGACCATGTCATTTCTTAAAACAATTACAAACACATTTCTCCATTGGAAACTTTAAAATCTAGTTATCCACATCTTCGATTTGAGTTTCTGTGAGTATTCACTCGACAGCTGATGTTCAGTTTTAGTTTGTTGCATGACAAGTGTATTTTCACCACCACAAGAGTTGAAGATGTCATTTCCCAAAAGAAAATGTTATAATCAAATTTCTCCGTTGGAAACATTTAAGATTAGATGATTTGGATTGACAAAATGGTTTGATTTGCGTTTTCTGTGAGAATTCACTCGACAGCTTATATTCATTTGGACTTACTGTTAATGAGAGAAATGTATTGCTTCAGCGCTGGCAAGCTTACACTTTCACTCTATAGATGCTTTTGGAGGAATGTATCTTCACAGCTGTGATGAGCTGACTTCCTCTCTAAATGTTCTGTGGTTAACAATTTCTTCATCACAATGTTCAAAATCTGATGAATATGAATGACGACAACGTGGTTTTATTTGAGTTCCTGGAGAATTTGTTTCCAAACAGCAGATGTTCATTTTTAGCTGGTCTACATGAAAAACGTCTATTTTAACCAGCATTTGACCATGTCATTTCTTAAAACAATTACAAACACATTTCTCCATTGGAAACTTTAAAATCTAGTTGACAACATCTTCGATTTGAGTTTCTGTGAGTATTCACTCGACAGCTGATGTTCAGTTTTAGTTTGTTGCATGACAAGTGTATTTTCACCACCACAAGAGTTGAAGATGTCATTTCTTAAAAGAAACTATTATAATCAAACTTCTCCATTGGAAACATTTAAGATTAGATGAATTGGATTGACAAAATGGTTTGATTTGCGTTTTCTGTGAGAATTCACTCGACAGCTTATATTCATTTGGACTTACTGTTAATGAGAGAAATGTATTGCTTCAGCGCTGGCAAGCTTACACTTTCACTCTATAGATGCTTTTGGAGGAATGTATCTTCACAGCTGTGATGAGCTGACTTCCTCTCTAAATGTTCTGTGGTTAACAATTTCTTCATCACAATGTTCAAAATCTGATGAATATGAATGACGACAACGTGGTTTTATTTGAGTTCCTGGAGAATTTGTTTCCAAACAGCAGATGTTCAGTTTTGGCTCCTGTTGATAACAAACTTTTAATCCACCACAAGTTTAAGCTCTCAATTCTTATAAGAATGTATTACAAAGGAACCACTGGAACTGAAACGTTAAACTCTAGATGAATATTAAAAAACGACATGTTTTGACTAGTTTCTTTTAACACTTTATCTCCAGACAGCATATGTTCATTTTTAGCTGGTCTACATGAAAAACGTTTATTTTGACCAAGATATGACCATGCTATTTCTTAAAACAATTACAAACACATTTCTCCATTGGAAACTTTAAAATCTAGTTGACAACATCTTCGATTTGAGTTTCTGTGAGTATTCACTCGACAGCTGATGTTCAGTTTTAGTTTGTTACATGAAAATCATGAAAAATTTATTTTCACCACCACAAGTGTGGAAAATGTAATTTCCTAAAAGAAACTGTTATATTCAAATTTCTCCGTTGGAAACATTTAAGATTAGATGATTTAGAATGAGAACATGGTTTGATTTGAGTTTCTGTGAGAATTCACTCGACAGCTTATATTCATTTGGACTTACTGTTAATGAGAGAAATGTATTGCTTCAGCGCTGGCAAGCTTACACTTTCACTCTATAGATGCTTTTGGAGGAATGTATCTTCACAGCTGTGATGAGCTGACTTCCTCTCTAAATGTTCTGTGGTTAACAATTTCTTCATCACAATATTCAAAATCTGATGAATATGAATGACGACAACGTGGTTTTATTTGAGTTCCTGGAGAATTTGTTTCCAAACAGCAGATGTTCATTTTTAGCTGGTCTACATGAAAAACGTCTATTTTAACCAGCATTTGACCATGTCATTTCTTAAAACAATTACAAACACATTTCTCCATTGGAAACTTTAAAATCTAGTTACCCACATCTTCGATTTGAGTTTCTGTGAGTATTCACTCGACAGCTGATGTTCAGTTTTAGTTTGTTACATGAAAAGCATGACAAGTGTATTTTCACCACCACAAGAGTTGAAGATGTCATTTCTTAAAAGAAACTATTATAATCAAACTTCTCCATTGGAAACACTTAAGATTAGATGAATAAGAATTAGAACATGGTTTGATTTGAGTTTCTGTGAGAATTCACTCGACAGCTTATATTCATTTGGACTTACTGTTAATGAGAGAAATGTATTGCTTCAGCGCTGGCAAGCTTACACTTTCACTCTATAGATGCTTTTGGAGGAATGTATCTTCACAGCTGTGATGAGCTGACTTCCTCTCTAAATGTTCTGTGGTTAACAATTTCTTCATCACAATGTTCAAAATCTGATGAATATGAATGACGACAACGTGGTTTTATTTGAGTTCCTGGAGAATTTGTTTCCAAACAGCAGATGTTCATTTTTAGCTGGTCTACATGAAAAACGTCTATTTTAACCAGCATTTGACCATGTCATTTCTTAAAACAATTACAAACACATTTCTCCATTGGAAACTTTAAAATCTAGTTACCCACATCTTCGATTTGAGTTTCTGTGAGTATTCACTCGACAGCTGATGTTCAGTTTTAGTTTGTTACATGAAAAGCATGAAAAGTGTATTTTCACCACCACAAGAGTTGAAGATGTAATTTCTTAAAATAAACTATTATAATCAAATTTCTCCATTGGAAACACTTAAGATTAGATGAATAAGAATGAGAACATGGTTTGTCTTGCGTTTCTGTGAGAATTCAATCGACAGCTTATATTCATTTGGAGTTACTTTTGATGAGAGAAATGTATCTTCACAGCTGTTATAAGCTGACGTCCTATCTAAATGCACTGTGGTTAACAAGTTTTTCATCACAATATTCAAAATCTGATGAATATGAATGACGACAACGTGGTTTTATTTGAGTTCCTGGAGAATTTGTTTCCAAACAGCAGATGTTCTGTTTTGGCTCCTGCTGATGACAAACGTTTTAAACCACCACAAGTTTAAGCTCTCATTTCTTATAAGAAGGTATTACAAACGAAATACTGGAATTGAAACGTTAAACTCTAGATGAATATGAAAACGACATGTTTTGACTAGTTTCTTTGAAAACTTTATCTCCTGACAGCATATGTTCATTTTTAGCTGGTCTACATGAAAAACTTTTATTTTAACCACCATATGACCATGTCATTTCTTAAAACAATTACAAACACATTTCTCCATTGGAAACTTTAAAATCTAGTTATCCACATCTTCGATTTGAGTTTCTGTGAGTATTCACTCGACAGCTGATGTTCAGTTTTAGTTTGTTGCATGACAAGTGTATTTTCACCACCACAAGAGTTGAAGATGTCATTTCTTAAAAGAAACTATTATAATCAAACTTCTCCATTGGAAACATTTAAGATTAGATGAATTGGATTGACAAAATGGTTTGATTTGCGTTTTCTGTGAGAATTCACTCGACAGCTTATATTCATTTGGACTTACTGTTAATGAGAGAAATGTATTGCTTCAGCGCTGGCAAGCTTACACTTTCACTCTATAGATGCTTTTGGAGGAATGTATCTTCACAGCTGTGATGAGCTGACTTCCTCTCTAAATGTTCTGTGGTTAACAATTTCTTCATCACAATGTTCAAAATCTGATGAATATGAATGACGACAACGTGGTTTTATTTGAGTTCCTGGAGAATTTGTTTCCAAACAGCAGATGTTCATTTTTAGCTGGTCTACATGAAAAATAAGTTTTGGCTCCTGTTGATAGTAAACTTTTAATCCACCACAAGTTTAAGCTCTCAATTCTTATAAGAATGTATTACAAAGGAACCACTGGAACTGAAACGTTAAACTCTAGATGAATATTAAAAAACGACATGTTTTGACTAGTTTCTTTTAACACTTTATCTCCAGACAGCATATCTTCATTTTTAGCTGGTCTACATGAAAAACGTTTATTTTGACCAAGATATGACCATGCTATTTCTTAAAACAATTACAAACACATTTCTCCATTGGAAACTTTAAAATCTAGTTGACAACATCTTCGATTTGAGTTTCTGTGAGTATTCACTCGACAGCTGATGTATAGTTTTAGTTTGTTACATGAAAATCATGAAAAATGTATTTTCACCACCACAAGAGTTGAAGATGTCATTTCCCAAAAGAAACTGTTATAATCAAATTTCTCCGTTGGAAACATTTAAGATTAGATGATTTAGAATGAGAACATGGTTTGATTTGAGTTTCTGTGAGAATTCACTCGACAGCTTGTATTCATTTGGACTTACTGTTAATGAGAGAAATGTATTGCTTCAGCGCTGGCAAGCTTACACTTTCACTCTATAGATGCTTTTGGAGGAATGTATCTTAACAGCTGTGATGAGCTGACTTCCTCTCTAAATGTTCTGTGGTTAACAATTTCTTCATCACAATGTTCAAAATCTGATGAATATGAATGACGACAACGTGGTTTTATTTGAGTTCCTGGAGAATTTGTTTCCAAACAGCAGATGTTCATTTTTAGCTGGTCTACATGAAAAATAAGTTTTGGCTCCTGTTGATAGCAAACTTTTAATCCACCCCAAGTTTAAGCTCTCAATTCTTATAAGAATGTATTACAAAGGAACCACTGGAACTGAAACGTTAAACTCTAGATGAATATTAAAAAACGACATGTTTTGACTAGTTTCTTTTAACACTTTATCTCCAGACAGCATATGTTCATTTTTAGCTGGTCTACATGAAAAACGTTTATTTTGACCAAGATATGACCATGCTATTTCTTAAAACAATTACAAACACATTTCTCCATTGGAAACTTTAAAATCTAGTTGACAACATCTTCGATTTGAGTTTCTGTGAGTATTCACTCGACAGCTGATGTATAGTTTTAGTTTGTTACATGAAAATCATGAAAAATGTATTTTCACCACCACAAGTGTGGAAAATGTAATTTCCTAAAAGAAACTGTTATAATCAAATTTCTCCGTTGGAAACATTTAAGATTAGATGAATAAGAATGAGAACATGGTTTGTCTTGCGTTTCTGTGAGAATTCAATCGACAGCTTATATTTATTTGGAGTTACTTTTGATGAGAGAAATGTATCTTCACAGCTGTTATAAGCTGACGTCCTATCTAAATGCACTGTGGTTAACAAGTTTTTCATCACAATATTCAAAATCTGATGAATATGAATGACGACAACGTGGTTTTATTTGAGTTCCTGGAGAATTTGTTTCCAAACAGCAGATGTTCTGTTTTGGCTCCTGCTGATGACAAACGTTTTAACCACCACAAGTTTAAGCTCTCATTTCTTATAAGAAGGTATTACAAACGAAATACTGGAATTGAAACGTTAAACTCTAGATGAATATGAAAACGACATGTTTTGACTAGTTTCTTTTAAAACTTTATCTCCTGACAGCATATCTTCATTTTTAGCTGGTCTACATGAAAAACTTTTATTTTAACCACCATATGACCATGTCATTTCTTAAAACAATTACAAACACATTTCTCCATTGGAAACTTTAAAATCTAGTTATCCACATCTTCGATTTGAGTTTCTGTGAGTATTCACTCGACAGCTGATGTTCAGTTTTAGTTTGTTGCATGACAAGTGTATTTTCACCACCACAAGAGTTGAAGATGTCATTTCTTAAAAGAAACTATTATAATCAAACTTCTCCATTGGAAACATTTAAGATTAGATGAATTGGATTGACAAAATGGTTTGATTTGCGTTTTCTGTGAGAATTCACTCGACAGCTTATATTCATTTGGACTTACTGTTAATGAGAGAAATGTATTGCTTCAGCGCTGGCAAGCTTACACTTTCACTCTATAGATGCTTTTGGAGGAATGTATCTTCACAGCTGTGATGAGCTGACTTCCTCTCTAAATGTTCTGTGGTTAACAATTTCTTCATCACAATGTTCAAAATCTGATCAATATGAATGACGACAACGTGGTTTTATTTGAGTTCCTGGAGAATTTGTTTCCAAACAGCAGATGTTCATTTTTAGCTGGTCTACATGAAAAATAAGTTTTGGCTCCTGTTGATAGTAAACTTTTAATCCACCACAAGTTTAAGCTCTCAATTCTTATAAGAATGTATTACAAAGGAACCACTGGAACTGAAACGTTAAACTCTAGATGAATATTAAAAAACGACATGTTTTGACTAGTTTCTTTTAACACTTTATCTCCAGACAGCATATGTTCATTTTTAGCTGGTCTACATGAAAAACGTTTATTTTGACCAAGATATGACCATGCTATTTCTTAAAACAATTACAAACACATTTCTCCATTGGAAACTTTAAAATCTAGTTGACAACATCTTCGATTTGAGTTTCTGTGAGTATTCACTCGACAGCTGATGTATAGTTTTAGTTTGTTACATGAAAATCATGAAAAATGTATTTTCACCACCACAAGAGTTGAAGATGTCATTTCCCAAAAGAAACTGTTATAATCAAATTTCTCCGTTGGAAACATTTAAGATTAGATGATTTAGAATGAGAACATGGTTTGATTTGAGTTTCTGTGAGAATTCACTCGACAGCTTATATTCATTTGGACTTACTGTTAATGAGAGAAATGTATTGCTTCAGCGCTGGCAAGCTTACA
Source organism: Siniperca scherzeri (assembly GCA_027580175.1). Classification (NCBI taxonomy): domain Eukaryota; kingdom Metazoa; phylum Chordata; class Actinopteri; order Centrarchiformes; family Sinipercidae; genus Siniperca; species Siniperca scherzeri. The sequence goes on along the minus strand of CM050843.1, from coordinate 5,699,310 downwards.
CTTTCACTCTATAGATGCTTTTGGAGGAATGTATCTTAACAGCTGTGATGAGCTGACTTCCTCTCTAAATGTTCTGTGGTTAACAATTTCTTCATCACAATGTTCAAAATCTGATGAATATGAATGACGACAACGTGGTTTTATTTGAGTTCCTGGAGAATGTGTTTCCAAACAGCAGATGTTCATTTTTAGCTGGTCTACATGAAAAATAAGTTTTGGCTCCTGTTGATAGCAAACTTTTAATCCACCCCAAGTTTAAGCTCTCAATTCTTATAAGAATGTATTACAAAGGAACCACTGGAACTGAAACGTTAAACTCTAGATGAATATTAAAAAACGACATGTTTTGACTAGTTTCTTTTAACACTTTATCTCCAGACAGCATATGTTCATTTTTAGCTGGTCTACATGAAAAACGTTTATTTTGACCAAGATATGACCATGCTATTTCTTAAAACAATTACAAACACATTTCTCCATTGGAAACTTTAAAATCTAGTTGACAACATCTTCGATTTGAGTTTCTGTGAGTATTCACTCGACAGCTGATGTATAGTTTTAGTTTGTTACATGAAAATCATGAAAAATGTATTTTCACCACCACAAGTGTGGAAAATGTAATTTCCTAAAAGAAACTGTTATAATCAAATTTCTCCGTTGGAAACATTTAAGATTAGATGAATAAGAATGAGAACATGGTTTGTCTTGCGTTTCTGTGAGAATTCAATCGACAGCTTATATTTATTTGGAGTTACTTTTGATGAGAGAAATGTATCTTCACAGCTGTTATAAGCTGACGTCCTATCTAAATGCACTGTGGTTAACAAGTTTTTCATCACAATATTCAAAATCTGATGAATATGAATGACGACAACGTGGTTTTATTTGAGTTCCTGGAGAATTTGTTTCCAAACAGCAGATGTTCTGTTTTGGCTCCTGCTGATGACAAACGTTTTAAACCACCACAAGTTTAAGCTCTCATTTCTTATAAGAAGGTATTACAAACGAAATACTGGAATTGAAACGTTAAACTCTAGATGAATATGAAAACGACATGTTTTGACTAGTTTCTTTTAAAACTTTATCTCCTGACAGCATATCTTCATTTTTAGCTGGTCTACATGAAAAACTTTTATTTTAACCACCATATGACCATGTCATTTCTTAAAACAATTACAAACACATTTCTCCATTGGAAACTTTAAAATCTAGTTATCCACATCTTCGATTTGAGTTTCTGTGAGTATTCACTCGACAGCTGATGTTCAGTTTTAGTTTGTTGCATGACAAGTGTATTTTCACCACCACAAGAGTTGAAGATGTCATTTCTTAAAAGAAACTATTATAATCAAACTTCTCCATTGGAAACATTTAAGATTAGATGAATTGGATTGACAAAATGGTTTGATTTGCGTTTTCTGTGAGAATTCACTCGACAGCTTATATTCATTTGGACTTACTGTTAATGAGAGAAATGTATTGCTTCAGCGCTGGCAAGCTTACACTTTCACTCTATAGATGCTTTTGGAGGAATGTATCTTCACAGCTGTGATGAGCTGACTTCCTCTCTAAATGTTCTGTGGTTAACAATTTCTTCATCACAATGTTCAAAATCTGATGAATATGAATGACGACAACGTGGTTTTATTTGAGTTCCTGGAGAATTTGTTTCCAAACAGCAGATGTTCATTTTTAGCTGGTCTACATGAAAAATAAGTTTTGGCTCCTGTTGATAGTAAACTTTTAATCCACCACAAGTTTAAGCTCTCAATTCTTATAAGAATGTATTACAAAGGAACCACTGGAACTGAAACGTTAAACTCTAGATGAATATTAAAAAACGACATGTTTTGACTAGTTTCTTTTAACACTTTATCTCCAGACAGCATATGTTCATTTTTAGCTGGTCTACATGAAAAACGTTTATTTTGACCAAGATATGACCATGCTATTTCTTAAAACAATTACAAACACATTTCTCCATTGGAAACTTTAAAATCTAGTTGACAACATCTTCGATTTGAGTTTCTGTGAGTATTCACTCGACAGCTGATGTATAGTTTTAGTTTGTTACATGAAAATCATGAAAAATGTATTTTCACCACCACAAGAGTTGAAGATGTCATTTCAAAAGAAACTGTTATAATCAAATTTCTCCGTTGGAAACATTTAAGATTAGATGATTTAGAATGAGAACATGGTTTGATTTGAGTTTCTGTGAGAATTCACTCGACAGCTTGTATTCATTTGGACTTACTGTTAATGAGAGAAATGTATTGCTTCAGCGCTGGCAAGCTTACACTTTCACTCTATAGATGCTTTTGGAGGAATGTATCTTAACAGCTGTGATGAGCTGACTTCCTCTCTAAATGTTCTGTGGTTAACAATTTCTTCATCACAATGTTCAAAATCTGATGAATATGAATGACGACAACGTGGTTTTATTTGAGTTCCTGGAGAATGTGTTTCCAAACAGCAGATGTTCATTTTTAGCTGGTCTACATGAAAAATAAGTTTTGGCTCCTGTTGATAGCAAACTTTTAATCCACCCCAAGTTTAAGCTCTCAATTCTTATAAGAATGTATTACAAAGGAACCACTGGAACTGAAACGTTAAACTCTAGATGAATATGAAAACGACATGTTTTGACTAGTTTCTTTTAACACTTTATCTCCTGACAGCATATCTTCATTTTAGCTGGTCTACATGAAAAACTTTTATTTTAACCAGCATTTGACCATGTCATTTCTTAAAATAAACTATTATAATCAAATTTCTCCATTGGAAACACTTAAGATTAGATGAATTGGATTGACAAAATGGTTTGATTTGCGTTTCTGTGAGAATTCAATCGACAGCTTATATTCATTTGGACTTACTGTTAATGAGAGAAATGTATTTTCACCACCACAAGAGTTGAAGATGTCATTTCTTAAAACAATTACAAACACATTTCTCCATTGGAAACACTTAAGATTAGATGAATTAGAATGAGAACATGGTTTGATTTGAGTTTCTGTGAGAATTCACTCGACAGCTGATGTATAGTTTTAGTTTGTTACATGAAAATCATGAAAATGTATTTTCACCACCACAAGAGTTGAAGATGTCATTTCAAAAGAAACTGTTATAATCAAACTTCTCCATTGGAAACACTTAAGATTAGATGATTTAGAATGAGAACATGGTTTGATTTGAGTTTCTGTGAGTATTCACTGACAGCTGATGT